>CM047817.1:84175576-84775576 GCA_026214975.1 Gentiana macrophylla
GAAACCCGTGACACCCTTGTATAAATCCATCCCGAAACCTGTGAAAGCGTGATCAACAGACAAAGAAAGCGCATGCACGGATCGAGTCCACGTGGGCAGGAAAACCAGCACAAAAGGGTAAAAGGTGCGTGAAAATAACGAGGCCATGCCACAATAACGGGATCAAAGCATAAAGAGTGGTACGGGATACGTGAATGGAAGGATAGAAAAAGAATCATTGAAAACAGAACATCCATTCATCGATAAAACTAAAAGTATCCACGTCATCCCAAAGTGTCAATCAAAGAGAGTGAAACATGCACGGTCACAGCCTCGTGGGCTCAAAATAAGTGTGTGTAATGCCGAGTGTAGTTGTATCAACAATAGTGAAAGAGTATCACAAGTGGGTGAATCAGGACTAGCAAAATAGATAAAAGCATAAAACAAAATGCATGTAAACTCGCTAATCGCCTCTGCAGGCCTCGTCTGATGCAGAGTAAAGGTGAAGCCAGTGCAACACATAAGCCGCACTCTCCGCCGTGTACTTCTCGCAAGACTTGTCCTCTCCGCCTCGCCTCACCTACCGTCCCAATCGATCATCCAACGAATATCATCAAACCCCTCCTCACCGCTAACAATCAAATCCTCGGATACCCACGCAAATCAGCCTTATCTCCTGTGTATCAAACGTGACGTATCCAAATCCAAGCGGCGAAGGTCAACTGCTCTAGTCGAGCAAATACCCCTCCGATTCTCAACAATCCCATTCGTAGTCACCGCAAACTGGCCCATCCAATCTTTTGCTTGTGAGCAATCGCAGGCTCTCGGCGCTACTAAGCCACGGTCCCCTGGATGCCGAGGTAAAAGTGGAGGTGGATGTGAAGTGGAGGTCCAAGAGTTGAATTGGAGGTGGGGCATTGTGGGTAAAGGGTGAGAGATGATAGTGTGGGAACAGTAGCAGAAGCGGATGTGTGCAGGTGGTAGGGACGGGCTGGACCGTGTGAATAGGTCAGCGGGGTGGGGCCTAGGAGGTTGGTAAGTCAAGACCATTCTCGATTGAGTCAAGAGTTCATCCAATAAAATCACTTCCTTTGTAACGCTCGACCGCATTTACGATCGCTTTAATGGATGACTCGACATATAAAATCGAAGTTTCCTTATCGCTTTATAATGTAGTTTATCACTTGTCGATTTCTTGACCGACTTGAGCATTAATCGAGATTTTACTCTTCTTCAAATATCAAGATCTGCTTTCATCTCGATTATAATTGACTTAATCAGAGTACACCATGACTCATTATCATCTAAGAATTCATTGTCCTTATGATTCTAGTCTTCATACAAGATCCATAAAGTCGCCTCAGATCACCACAATCTTGCTTTGACGCCTAACTTTAAGGGGGCCTCGACTTGGTCTTCATAATCGAAGTTTGAACCTCGCTTCTTCAATATTCAATAATCGAAGTTTGTGACTTCCGCTTCCATTTTCATGTATAAGCTAACCGAAATCAGTCCTCAATGAACTTATCTTCTTCGCCTTGATGCTAGTATGTTCTATTGTTCACTTTTAAATCTCGCTTTCTACTTTCTCGGCCCCTCTTTAGAACTATTACAAAGGCTTGTCCTGATTTAACTTATACAAATATCATACTTAATAAATCCTATACATTGATATCTAGACATATTTTTGCTTTGCACTATAACAAATAGTTGTGACACTTCATCAAGTGGGGTTTAGAATATTAATCGAATAAGCGATGAATCATCACTAAAACATAAATTTTATTTCCAACAATTTCCCTTTTGATGATGTCAATAATTCCTTAAAAGCAATGCAAAAGATAAAACAAAATACAATAAATAACGCAATGAACTGAGAAACTGAGAATTTATTCGATAAATCGAAAGTTACAAGATAGAGTAATAAAATACAACATGATAAAAAGGAACTAAGATAGTTTCTTTTTACTTGGCGTGATTGAGAAACTTGATTATCATAATTTTCGCAAAAGATCTCATAGCATCATTTGTAGCCGAGCTTCAATCCCATGAATGCTTGCCCAAATGTTCCATGATTGAGATAGATTATTCTTCTTGAAAAATTTGTTTTTGAAAAGAACTACAAAAGTGAAGACAGCTGTTCCTCAATCTTCATCGGTGGTCGTTTCTGAGATTATTGACAAATTCGGTTCACCTTTTCAATTTTCTCTCGATTCTCTATCTATGGTACCATCTCGCTCCCCATTTCTTGATTTTATTGGATGAACTATCGACAAATCGTAACGCTACTCTAGAGGCTTTGACCATAGGCTGATTTTTCTTCCTCAAAATCCGATCATCGATATTCTCGAACCGACTTGCTTGCACAACGCGTAGATAAGGTAGGGGCACATGAGTAGACGGGCGCTTGACTTTCCTCAAGTTGTCCCCGAATTCCTCGAAAATTGTCTTCCCAACATCCACCTTGAGATCATAATGGATAGCATACAACAATTGCAAATCCTTGATATGGAAATGCGTGATGTTGTCTTTCGGGTAGTAAGGCGGTTTTGTGAGAACTTAGCCTCAACTTTCCACTCGTCAGCCGCCAGTGGTCGCCACCACCGCTACGTGCATTTCCCCTTAGATATCCACCTGTAATTCGGATTTATGTCCTCCTCATGTTCTCTAAAGGATCTTCGGTATTGCCCCGTCGCTTTTCTTCAAACCACCCAATATAGTCTTGGCCCTCAAAAGCCGGTATCCGATAAAGTCTTTTATCGCCTTGACGGCACTCATGGCACATCGACATCTCGCACTGCTATAAACCCGACCCCAAATTGGCGACACTAAAATTTGCATACCACTCTCAACAAGTGTGAGATTCAGTTCCTCTCAGGCTCATAGATCAAATTATTCCACCTCGCTCACAAGTGGGCTACGAAGGATTTAGAGCCGACTTAAGATCTAACCCCGCTCAAAACACATGTTCTTCATAGCAATATACTCATTGTAGTTGGTCAAGGCCACGAGTGAATTAAAACGTTGTTCAAAAGGAGAGGGTCTTGAGGTGGAGGGTTCATGGAGGGTCTTGCTCGGGAGACTTTGTGGTGGGAGTGAAACAGTGTTTTCTTCATGAATTTAGCTTACATTTGTGCTAGGGGGTACAATCTCATTGTCAAGGGTCAGCTGTCCCCCTCACTATCATCATCACGCCGAGTTCCTCCCTCACTATCCGGCTCAAAATCCTCATCGATGTCTCATCACGTAATTGTCCCATGTGCCCAAGAGCTCTGGGTTTCTACTCTCAAAGACGACCTTGATCACTAATCCGATACCACCCTTAGGCACTCTAGTGGAAGACAAGGGTTTTCTATTTTTTAGGCATGTGTTTCACAACCTGCTGCTTCCCTTTGCCCTTATTCTCGCTTTCTTTCCGCTTGTTGTCTCTCATTCTCGCTTTACACTCACCAAAACAACACCAAGCACCCGAATCAAAATGTACCTCAAACCAACCCGGTTAACATCCAACCGTGATTTCACAACACCCCACCCAATCAACACACCATCCCACAAAGGACACACTATTCATCATCATCAACAAAACAACAAAACAACAAAACAAAGCACGATAAGATAATTGATTAATAACAAGCTTAAAACGGGGTAGGGGTGTTAAACCAAAAGGCCAAAACTAACCCTAACCGAAACTTAAACTCAAAATCAAATTATACCTGCATTTTATGCTTAAATAAGATGAGAAGAATGATTTGGAGCGAAAGCACGAGTCCCGAACGCCGATTGAGCCTCGAAACGGCCTAGCAAAAAGCTACCTAAGGTCAAGATCGAATCGAAAACCGATTTCGTTGTTGGAATGGGTTAGTGAAAGCAAGAAAGGGATCGAGAGGTGTTGTTTACGCGTTGAATCATCGAATTCGGAGTTGATTTGGGTAGTTTTCGAGTGATAGAGGTGGAGAGAAGTCGCCGCGGTCGTTAGGTACGGGGAGAAAAATCAAACGCCGGTTTGGAGCAGGGGTATTTAAAGAGGGAAGCTTCCAAACGCTGCTTGGAGAGGTGAAACGCATGCTTCGCAGATAACCCAAATGCGATTTGAGATCCAAATGGGCGCTGAAAAAAGTTTTTAAGGACGTAGTTGGGGTCGAACGCGACGTTTGAAATGGTTTCAAACGCGCTTGACGAGAAAAATCGAACGCGACGCTTGATGTGGTTGCAAACGCCGCTTGAGACCGGAAACAATAACAACTCTATGTTTTCACCCCATACTAGATTTTACCACCCCGAGACCATTAAAAGCACTAAACTCACTCACAAACTTCGAAATGGTGGGTTGCCTCCCCAAGCGCCTTTGTTTTACATCGTTGGCTCGACAAGATGGATTATACGGTGCCAACTTTTTCAAGTTATACTGCTGGCACGAGGCGAGAAAGAGTAGAAAGAAAGACATGAGGATGGATTAAAGATTATACGAGTCAAGGTTTGTGAGTCCGTGACAAGACTTACACGATTCATCACACGGTAACTGGTCTTCAAGGTTCACTATTTCTAGTGCTTCGTCGTAGCGGCAACCTCTCATACCTTTTCAACCGTAAGCCATTGGTAGTAAACGTGCTGCTTAGGATGGGTAATTTCAATAGCACCGGACGGATAGACTTTCGACACCACGCAGGACCGGACCACCTAGATTTTAGCTTGCCTTGGAAGAGATGAAGACGAGTATCAGAATAAGACTTCGCCACCCTCATTGAAAACACGAGGTTTGATCAACTTATCATGGAGTAACTTAGTCTTCTTTATACTTGTCGAAAGATCATACGCAAAAAGCGAAACTCATCTAATTCATTCAATTGGGCCATACGCTTCTCACCAACTAAAGCGCCATCAAGGTTTAGCATTTTAATTGCCCAATAAGCCTTATGTTCGATTTCTACGGGAGGTGGCAAGATTTACCATAGACTATCATATAAGGTGACATGCCTGTGGTGTCTTATAGGTCATCCCTACGGGCCCATGTAGAGCATCATCCAATTTTAAAGACCAACTCTTAACATTCGCATCTACCGCCCTCTCCAAGATACGCTAATACCCCTATTCGTGACTTCAACTTGACCACTTGCTTTTGGGGATGGTAAGCGGTACCTAGCTTGTGTTTCACCCTGCACTTCACTAGGAGTTTGTCAAACGGTTTATTGGCAAAGTGGCTCCTATTATCGCTTAATTATAGCCTGGGGTACCCTAAACCGACAAAAGATGTTTCTTTTAAGAAAACGGATAACAACGCTCCTATCATTGGTGGGGCGGTTAAGGCCTCAACCATTTTGACACGTAATCACAAGCTACTAGATATACTTGTTACCGCACGGCGGAAGGTAGGGCCTATGAAGTCAATGCCCCAAACATCAACAACTTCACAAACGATTATCGGCTTTTGAGGCATCTCACTCCTCTTAGATATACGCCCGACCTTTGACAAGCGCCACAAGATTTCACATAGAATGTGCGCCTCGAATAGAGTGGGCCAATATAGCCCACTTCAGTAGCACTTTCAAAGCGGTCATTTTCCCGGTGTGGTCCCCGGCCTTTATCATGGCAAAAGAAAGCGCACTCAAGATCTCACTCTCCGGGATGCATCTCCTCAAGATGCCATCCGAGCACAACCTATATAAGCAAGGATCCTCCCAAACATACTTACCAACCTCACTAAGGAACTTACGCCTTTGATTTGAGTCAAAGTCGGGGTCTATAAAACCGCACTCGTGGTAATTGACAAAAGGTGCGAACCAAGGGCTACCTTCCTTACCAACTTTCAGAAAATTACCTTTCTTAACCGGAAGAAGGGTGTCTATTGCACAAAGTTGCTCATGCGGGAAAGAATCATTTATCTCCCTTTGTGCCTTAATAAACTCCTCACTAAGCTCCATGCGACTCAAATGATCCGCTATGACATTCTCACACCCCTTTCTATCACGGATTTCAAGATCGAACTCTTGCAAGATCAAGATCCACCTCAAGAGGCGGGGCTTGGCATCTTGCTTGGCAAAGAGGTACCGCAAAGCGGCGTGATCTGTGTGCACAACTACACGAGAGCCTACAAGGTGAGACTGAAACTTATCAAACGCAAAGACGACCGCTAGAAGCTCTTTTTCAGTGGTGGTATAGTTTTGTTGGGCCAGATTCAAAGTGTGACTAGCATAGACAATAGGCTTGAAGATTTTATCGATCTTTTGACTGAGGACCGCACCAACCGCGGTGTCACTCGCATCACACATTAACTCAAACTCTTTATCCCACTTCGGGGCAACTAAGATAGGAGCGGATACAAGCAATTGCTTGAGCAACGAGAATGCTTCAATGCAAGCTTGGTTGAAATCACACGGGACATCTTTTCTAAGAAGAAGAGTAAGAGGACGGGCTATTTTCGAGAAATCCTTGATAAACCTACGATAGAACCCCACATGGCCTAGAAAACCCCTATGAGTCTTTAGGTTAGTGGGCAGAGGAAGCTTAGCTATCGTTTCAACCTTAGCCTTGTCAACTTCTATACCCTTTCTAGATATCTTATGCCCTAAGACTATCCCTTCCGTGACCATCAAGTGACATTTCTCCCAATTTAGCACTAAATTTGTCTCCTCACATCTACTCAACACCTTTTCTAGATTATATAGACACTCCTCAAATGAGTCACCAAAACGCTAAAATCGTCCCATGAAGACTTCCAAGAATCTTTCAATCATATCCGCAAATATGGCAACCATGCACCGTTGGAATGTCGCGGTGCATTACACAACCCAAACGGCGTTTCTACGAAAGGCAAAGCGTGCCATAAGGACAAGTGTAGTAGTCTTTTCTTGGTCCTCTAAGGCCACATGTATTTGGTAATACCCACTAAACCCATAAAGAAAGCAATAATAAGCATGACCACTCAATCTTTCTAACACTTGATCAATAAAAGCGGAGGGGTAAATGGTCTTTAAGGGGTTTGGTCATTCAATTTTCGATAATCAATACAAATTCTATGACCACTTACCAAACGCATAGGCACCGCCTCACCTTCGTCGTTGATTTGAATGGTCATGCCTCATTTCTTTGGTACCACTTGAGCTGGGCTCACCCACTTGCTATCCGAGATGGCATAAATGATCCCAAGCTTTAACATCGTGACTACATCCTTCCTCACAACCTCTTGGAGATATGGATTAAGCCTTCTTTGAGGTTGCCTTACCGGCTTCGCTCCATCCTCTAAAATAATATTTTGTTGACAAATGGTAGGACTTATGCCCTTTGAGGTCACACATCTTCCACCCAAAAGCACGCTTTGTGCTTAAGCATTTTCACCAACTTCTTTCCCGCAGCCGTTAGTGTAGCGTAAATAATCAAAGGAAGTAAATCATCATTTTCAAGAAAAACATACTTCAAATGAGGTGGGAGCGGCTTCAATTTCAAGTCTTTTGGTGGGTCTTCAATTGATGGCTTCTCTAGTTCTCCTTCAAGACCAAGATCGATCTTTTCGCTCCATTTTTCACCAATGAAAGCATTGCTTCTCTTACCAACTCTTCATCTTCATCAAGAACCATGCTCACTCTTGCCACTCCTTCATCAAGCTTATCCTTATATTCCTGCATGTTAACATGTTCCACAACGCAAGAATATACAACATCAATAGAAAAACAGTCTTCGATGCTTTCCTTAGGGTGTTTCATGGCCTTGTAAACATTTACATATGACTTTTCCTCACCAACTCACAAAATAAGTTGTCCGCTCAAACATCTATCAAAGTCCTTCCGGTGTTTAAAAAGGGACGCCCTAACAACAAAGGTGTTTTGGAGTCCATCTTCATATCTAGTACCACTAAATCTCCCGAAGGCAAACTTATCCACTTTAACAATGACATCATCTATGACTCCCATAGCTCCTAATGTATCTATCCGCCATTTGAAGGTGTCATCCCCTGCTGGCTCCAACTCTCCTAGATTAAGGCTTTCATATATAGCACGGGGCATTGCTTACGCTAGCTCCCAAATCACATAAAACGCTAGGAAAATGAGTCGCACCAATAGTAACAGGAATAGTAAAACTACCATTGTCTTTAATCTTTTGGGGAATTCTAGATTTAGCATAAAAATAGCGGAACACTCTTCGCTTAGACAAACAACCTCTTGCATTTTACTCTTGTTAGTTAGCAATCCCTTTAAAACTTACAATAAGAGGGCATGTTTGCAAGTGCTTCAAGAAAAGGAATTGTCAAGTCAATTTTTCGCAAAATCTCAACAAATCGGGTTTGTGCTTTATTCAAGCAACTTTGTCTACGATTCTGTGGGGAAAAGTGGAGAGTGCTCAAATCTTTAGGAGGAGGAGGAATTATACATTTCTTACCTTTGGCAAGTGGGGAAGACAAATTTCTTCATTAGCTCTTTCCTTCTCTTCTAGTTGGTTCCTCCTCTTTCACTTCAATAACCACATAGTCTCCTAGCTTGCGCTTTCTTTCCTCTCAACTTCTTTTTCTTGACATACTCTTCATGATCTTCATCATCTTCAATATCATCAATATCGCCATCCATGGCTCCTCCTCGGTCTCAATAGGGACTCTTCTAGCTTTGTCCTCCTATAGGACTTTCTTTTCACCACTTGTCCTTAACACTTTGCCACTTCGAGTCATAATGGCGCTTACATTTCTTGGATTCTTTTCGTGTTACTTGGTAAACCGCCTTCAATTGCACATGTTCCACCACTTGCCCAAATTGAGTCTCAAGATTTTTAATGGCGGACCCATGTTTGAAGTTCATCTCAACCATGTCCTTTTATCTCCGCAAAGTTTTTGTTCATCTCGCCTAATATGACATCGGTTGCACTCTTTTGAGGTATAGGAGCCAAAGGTGGAGGGTTTTGTTAAGTGCTAGAGCCTTGTTGATTATACCCTCCTTGATGTTGCCTTTGGTGTGGAGGTTGATAAAATTGCCCTTGAGAATATTGACCTTGATTTTGGCTTTGTCTATAGCCTTGGTTTTGGCCTTGGTTTTGATTTCGGTTCCAATCTTGATTATTGTTATTCCTCCAAGAACCATCACCTTGATTTCCATAATTCCTCCTTGACCTTCTCCTACAAAGTTTACATCATGAGGTTCTTCACACGGTGACCCACTTTGTTGATCTCCCATATATTGGCCTCGATAGCGCTTTGCAATTGATTTTGATATCGAGGCCTCAGCATTCCATTGCTCCATCGAACAAATATTCATCATCCGCTTTGCCAACTCATTTATATTGTCTTGGGGTAGAGTGCTAGTTTGTCCTTGATTTGAGGATTGTGGATAGGCCATATTTTGAGCCTTGGTCGGCATCCTACAATCCTTTGCCGAGTGTGATCCACTACAAATTTGGCAAAGTCTAGCACTCTCATTCTCCTTTTGAAATCTCCCCAATTGTTGTTCTATAGCTTGTACTTGGGCATGATATTGATCACTTACCTCAATTTCTTTCACTTCAACCAAACGGGCATGATATTGATATTAACCCCATTCCGAGCACTTTTACCCTCCGGAATCATTTGTGTCTTGTTCGTTCATGAGATTGTAGGGTCTAGGTGTCACGAGAACCCGGAAGGCAAATATTTATGATGAGAAGTATGATCAAGGTGCAAAAATGAACCTAGGAAGAAGAAAATTGAAGAAAAGGGGGGAGAAGTGTTAGTATCTCAACCCCATGCTCTGTTCAAGAGCAATTTGACCTATGATGGAGGCATTTTCTGGTCATGTATTCTTCATGAAAGTTGTATATAATTGAAAGAGATTTCCAACGATTTTAAAGCACTCAAATCGGAGTTCTACACACGAAGATATCATGGTTTTATCGCAGCCGTAAAATCGCATCATCTCAAACGCACGTTTCAAATCATTAATTTTGGACAGAGAGCACATGAAACGAAACGCTTGTTTGGGAACCTCCAAATGCGCGTTTGGAGTCATTTTTCTGTACATTTTTGCCCCTATAAATACCCCCTTCCATCGAATTTCTTTAGATATTCTCCCCTCTCTTAGCTAAACTATACCCACTCTTTAGCACGAATTTTGTAATGGATTATTCCACTTTATCTTAGCTTAGATTAGCTTAAACATATTAGATTCTACTCTTTCCAAGCTCAAATCTCAATTCCAAACACTAAGAGACCACCTTTTAATTAGTTCTTTATTTTGTACTTTTGGATCTCAAACTCGAATTTCTTCAAATTAATGGTAAATTTCTCTCTTTTACTTATTATGGCTTTCATTTCTGCTTTATGTATGCTTTGATTAGTATAATGAGTAGCTAATCCTTTCATAGTCGAATCACGTGAAATTTAGTGAAATCACCCTTTGGGTGATGAAATCGGGAGTGGGTAGGCCTTTAATGTCTTATCTCGCTTGTTTAACGCCTTAGAACTTGCTATAACATCGCTTAGATTGGATTGTACACCCAATTTAGTAATCACACACATCAACCTTACATATGTATTTTACGGAAGACGTGGGAAAATGGGTATCAAGATCGCGGAGTGTACCTGGCTTAGTTGTTAAGCCCGGGCCCAAAGCCGAGGTTACTCGCTTTAACGCTTAAGCGCCCTAATGCATAACATTTCTTGTTAGTGATTCTTCTTAAGGAAGGGTAGTTAACATGGCATAAGGTGTTAGGAGAGAGTTGTTCGCACCTTAGCACCGAATTGGAGCACACACCCGTGAAATTGATTAAGTAGAGTTCGCTTGTTATAATGCACACTCCCGCTTTGTCTACCCTTAGGGTTGAAACTAGCTACTTTGATCATGGTTCGCGATGTCCCTTAGTATAACGTTAAAAACCGAGTAGTTAATCTTCTTTTCATTTTCTATCTTTAGACTCAAGTAGCAAAAATCACCTTAGTGGTCGCTTGTAGCATATAAGCACTTTAAAAAGATTGATCACCTAGACTATGTAACACGCTCGCTTTGGTACTCACAAACACTTTTCCTTTGGGTTCGACTCAGACTCATGTAGCTATGCTAGCAATCGACCCGGTACACCGCCCGTTGAGAGTTAGTTTGCCCACGGTTTCGAGTCTTTATAAATTGTTTTTGAGGGTGAATTTTAGCTCAATCAAAATGGCGCCGCTGTCGGGAATTGTGTGCTATTTGTGATATCTTCCAAGTGAACCTAAGGCTTGGGCCTAGGTTTTATTTTTTATGCTTTCTTGTTGTTTGTTTTTTATAGTGGTATGACCCGGAGATCTCACACACCACTCGGAGCCATACATAGACGGGTTTGAGGCTTACGCGAGGCGAGAAATAGTCAAAGAAAAGAGGTTATCAAGTAGAGGAGTCGATTCCGGTCTTTGAAGAGAGTTGTTTGGGTGAGTTGGGAGAAGGATCCGGTATGGCACAAGACGGTGAACAAGGCTTTGAAGGAAATTTGGGGGACAATAATGGGGTCCCGAATCAAAACCCACATCTTGTCAACAACAATGCACAAGGAGGTGTGAATGGACAAGGAAATAACTTTGGGAATGTGAATGGGCAAATTCCACATCATGGTCAACATGGTGCCCAAGGGAATCAAATGGATCCCCGTGTTATGCAACAGTTCAATGCATGGATGTTGAACCAATTTCAACAGAACCAAAATCAATCTCACAATCAAGGTGCAAATGCGATGCCTAATTGGTTTAACGGTCGCAAAGAGCAAAATCAAGGCGGTTTAACTTGTAGGGACTTCGTGATGGCTCCCACGGCAACCACGAGGCATAGCCCAATTCAATGCCACCGTAGCCGCCGGCAGAATTTGGAATTGAATAGAAATATCATATATTTGTTGGGAGACAATGCTATATTCAAGGAACCGCCATGGAAAACCCTCATTTGTTCACTCGATCACTTTCTCCAAATAGTCAACTCAACAAAGATCAATGGGGTGAGTGATGAAGCGCCAAACTTATGCTTTTCCTGCTCACCTTGAAAGAGCAAGCTAAGCGGTGGTATGATTTGTTGCCTAATGATTCTTTACACACATGGGAGGATGTGATTAAAACCTTTCTACTCAAGTACTATCCCCATCAAAGACCATGGATATGAAAGAGGCCATCATGTCATTCAACGCTACGGCGAGAAGAGCAACATGAGTCATGGGACCGGTTTAAGGCTTTGTGAGAGAATGCCCGGGCACGGGTTGAGATCTTACGAGGTGGTTCATGCTTTCTTCCGGGTTTGGAACAAGTTCATCAAAGTACCTTGCACGCTTGCGTGCAACGGAGATATTATGAGTATGGTGCCCGGCGTAGCAATGAACCAAATAGAGAAAATTTTCAAACCTCAAAGCAATACGTGTCTTCAAGTTGAGAAAAGGCCAAGAGAGTAAAAGCCGGGATTGGTTGAAGTGAAGGAAGTGGAAACAAATGAGCAATGTCAAGCTAATGTGCAAATGATGTAGCGAAGGTTGGAGAACCTTGAAAGAGAAAATGAAAAGGCAAGGCTTTGCCAAATATGTGAGGCCAACATTCACCTAAGGATTGTGGGATGACACACAAATCTCAAAATATGTCATATCCACGATCCTCAATGCAAGGACAAGCTAGTTTTTCATCACAAGATAGTCCAACCGATCTAGCCAAGAAAATGATGAACATGTATGTCATAGGGCAACCGAGTGCAGGCACTTGGGCTACAACCGTTACTTAATCAATTTCAAAGCGCCGAACAAGGCCAACAAAACGAGCGACCGGTTGTGGATAATTCTCAATGTTATGAGGTGAATTATGTGGGCAAAGTCAATATGGTAATTATGATCAACAAAGTGATGGTTCTGGAGAAATAATAATCAAGGTTGGAATCAAAACCATCAAGGGTAGAATTGGAACCGTATTTTGACCAAGGCCAACACCAAGCTTATAGGCAAAATCAAAGTTCATTTTATCAAGCGCCTAACCAACAAGCCTAATACTATCCTTAACAATCTCAACATCAACAACAAGCTCACTACCAACAACCTCAAGTTCAATCGCGAAAATCAAGGCCAAGGCCAAAGTCAAGGGCAAGGCCAACCTTCTCACGGACAATCTCAATTCTGTCAACCCTCTCACCAAAGACAACAACAAGGGGGTACTTACCAAGCAACTCCTCCACCACTTGCTCCCATTCCGCAAAAGAGCTCCACCAAAAATCCTTTGGAACAAATGTGCAAGACCATGCTAGAACAAAGCAAACATTTGAAAGATCAAGCTTAGGTTATGGTGGAACAAAATCGGGAAATAAGAGAGTTCAAGGTGAGCATGGGGTCCGCCATTTAGAATCTCGAAACACACACGGGGCAAATCACCGATAATGCCATGGTGAACTTGAAAGGAGGCTTACCGAGCGACATGGAAAATAATCCCAAAATGTGAAGGCCCTATTTTTGAGAAGTGGTAAAGAGGTGAATGTTGATAATGCTCGAGGAGAAAGGACTCAAAATCACAAAAAGAGAAAGGGGTATTGATGAAGATGATGATTTCTATAGGCCGGTTGAGGAAGAAGACTTGGAAAAGTGGAATATTGAGACAGAGTTGGAAGCAATGAAAAGAGAATTGAGGCCATAAAGGAAGAGTTGGCGAATGCAAAGAAAGAGAAAGTGATGATAAGGAGAAGAAGTTTGTGGCAATTGACATTGAAGAAGAGGAACCGAGTAAAGCAATGGAGAAGAAGGGCATGCCGAGACCTCGCCTCCATGCGTGAAAGGTAAGAATGGTATAATCCCGCCTCCTCTCCCGATTTTTATTTAAGTACTTTACCCTACCCACCTAAAGGTCATGTACAAAGTCGCTTGAACCAAGCTCAGAACTGCTTTCATTGAAATTTTATGTAAAATTGACTTGACCATTCCTTTCTTGAAGCACTTGCAAACATGCCTGCTTATTGTAAAGTATTAAAAGGCTTGTTAAATGATAAGAGTAAAATTGAAGGTTTGGTATGTTTGAATGAAGAGTGTTCGTGATTTTTGATAGTAAGATACCCCCAAAATGAGAGATCGAGGTGGGTTCACCATCCCTATTACTATTGGTGATATACTGTGATTGAAAATGTGTTGTGTGACCTAGAGCTTCAGTGAGCTTAATGCCTAGGGCCTTGTACGAAAAGTTAGGGGTTGGGTGAGCTAGAACCCACGGGGATGACCTTACAAATGGCGGATAGGTCGGTTAGACACCATGGGGGTAGCGGAGGATGTTCTTGTGCAAATAGATAAATTTACCTTTCCTCAGATTTTTCTGCCTTAGACATGGCGATGGATTCTAAGACTTCGGTTTTGCTTGTTCGTCCTTTTATGACTACAAGTGACGCTAACATAGATGTGAAGAGTGGTGATATTACTTTTCATGTGGGTAAGGAGAGCGTGACATTGAATGTGTATAAGTCTAAATCCCTTTGCTTGTTATTCTATCGAATCCACTTTTGCTTGTGCTTGTGTTGCCACCAACCCACGTGGAAGTTAAGGAGCTAATTGAAGAGGATGCGTGAATGCACAAAAGGTCGTTGATGGAGTGAAGATCAAGACCGAGGATAAACCGGATCGCCCATCTCACCATCATTGTCTCAACCGACCATAAGCCACTCATCATAGAACCGGAATTGAACTCAAAGGCAATGTGAAGAAAAGAAGCACTCCAAGCAAAGTGCACCTTAAAGAGAAACCGAGCAGAAACTAAAAGAAAATATTGAATGTTTGGCAAGAGGTAACTTCACAAACTAGAAGAGGTACCCCATGTGTTAACTCCATACCTTTAAAACTTCTCATGTGTCTCTCATGAATATACTTATAATTGATATGCTATGTGTTAGGGTGCTTTGTGATGCTTTGTGGTTCGGTCGTTGTTTTGAGTCTTTGTGGTATGAGTCCGTTAGTACCATTAAGTCGATGCTAACGACGTTAAACAAAGCACTTCTACCTTTTCTCGCCTGTGCTAATAGTATAACTTTGAAAAATTGGCATCAGATAAGTCATCCCGCCGAGCCAACGACACAAAACAAAGGCGCTGGGGAGGCAACCCACCTTTTGGTAGTAATAATGTGTTTGGAGTGGTCTTTGGGTGCAAGACGGGGAGAGTTTTGTCTTAAAAGAGAGGTTGGGGTGAGAATTTCCTTTGGTTCCGGCTCTTGTACATAGACGGGATGTTTTTTATGTGAGCCTCTATGGCCTTATTTTATGCGTGGATGCTCTGTGTTTCTTTTGATTATCTTTACATCCAGCAGTGATTCCCGCCTAGTATGGTTGATATTTGTGGCATGGCTTCTACCTTTATAACTCGTACTATTGTTATCCTTTGGCACGTGGACTTTTCCTGCATGTGTTTGCTTTGTTTTTGTCTGCTGTGCTCTCTAGTGCTCGAGATGGACATTGAGAGAAGATGTCACAAGATTTCTTGTGCACCTTTCGCTGGAGTTCTAAAACAAATAAGTCTTTTACTCCTTTTTGCACACACCGAGGACAAGGTGATTTCAAAGTGCTGGGGTGGTGGACTTAGCCGCTTTCAATGTTTTGAGTTGAATTATACCTATATGTGTTGAAACTCGCCTTTGACCGGTTTCAAGTCGATTTTTGGGCAATTTTTAAAAATTCAAGGGTTTTCAACACCGTGGGTGCGTGTAATGCCTATATTTGAGTGGTACTTGTTTTAGCGGGATTTCAAACGTGTCCATTTTGATTCACTTTATATTGGAAATAGAGGCTTATTATACACGTTAATCTACACCTATACACAATTTGGTTGCTACACTTACTCATATTTCTAGTATTTGGGGTGAAATAGAAAGGTTTCTTAGTAGGATACGGGATGATAGCTTCATGGTGCTTCTTTGACCCGACTGAGCCAAATAAGCCTAATCCCAACATATGACCATCTTAGCCCTCTCACTTTGATAGAATGGTCTCACCACCATTAATTTTATAGCCATTTTGTTACGCAAATGTAAAACCCTAACCCCGAGCCTTATGTTTGGTCACGCCCCTTGATCACCTTACGAGTGGATCTAGTCTTTTGATGAGACACGCTATAAGACAAGACAAGTGGGGGGTGGTAGGTTTTGTGATATCGATGTCAAGTTAGTGTTCTTCTTGTTTTTGGGGAGCTATAAGGCGGAGTGGAGGTTATGTTGGTAATTTTTGTATCAGGTTGGCCTAAAAGCCCAAAAAGAGGTCTCTTCTCTCTTTAAAAAAATATTAAAAAAATTTCTATCTTAGTTGCAATAAAAGCTCAAAGTATATAGAAATAAAAGGTTGGAATCAAAGGAATGAGCTTATAAGTGTTTTATATGATGTTAGATAGGTGCTAATGTATTCGATCTCGCCTCATGACGCTTGAAACATAGTTGAGTTTGGCAATGAGTTCGGGTATGTTAGTATCCTATAGTTCCCAAGTGCTTAAAGTAATCAAAGAGAAGTTTGGATGATTTGTATGGTAGAGATGAAGTGGTACACTTGTTGATTAGGTTCACTCGCATTTCTTTTCTTCGCCTCCTAAATATCATTTTCGTTAAGCCCAATACCCTAGCCTAACGTTATAACATTAAAGTCCTACTTGATCGTATATATCCTTTGTGGCCTCGATTCGTGGAGATGCTGGGTGGCATGAGATTTGAGTGTAGACATGTTGATTGGGATTCAAACCCAATAACCTTTTTGGGTACTTGTTCTAGCTTTGCACCACACACACACACACTCCATTTGCTTTATAATATTGTATCATGTGTACATATTCGTTGTCTTACTTTTCAAGTACTTCAAAGTGTGAGTATTGCATATACGCTACAAAGTTGAATCCTTGGTTTGTTTTAAAACGCCTAATTTACTTTAGGACGAGCAAAGTGTGGGTGGTTGATAGTGAGTCAACTTTGCATGACTCCGGCACTCTTTAGCCCCCATTTTGATGCATATTTGGTATATTTTGACACATTAAGGTCTCAAAACGGGTTGGTATCACATGTTTTAGAGCACAAGGGCTTTTATCATCTTTTGATGGTAAAGCCTCGTTTTTATTGATATTAACCCCATTCCGAGCACTTTTACCCTCCGGAATCGTTTGTGTGTCTTGTTCGCTCATGAGATTGTAGGGTCTAGGTGTCACGAGAACCCGGAAGGCGAAGATTTATGATGAGAAGTATGATCAAGGTGCAAAAATGAACCTAGGGAGAAGAAAATTGAAGAAAAGGGGGGAGAAGTGTTAGTATCTCAACCCCTATGTTCTGTTCAGCAGCAATTTTACCTATGATGGAGGCATTTTCTGGTCATGGATTCTTCATGAAAGTTGTATATAATTGAAAGATATTTCCAACGATTTTGAACCACTCAAATCGGAGTTCTACACGCAAAGATATCATGGTTTTACTGCAGCTAGAAAACTCGCATCATCTCAAACGCGCTTTCAAACTATTAATTTTTACAGAGAGCACATGAGCTTTAAACGCGCATTTAGAACCTCTAAACGCGCTTTGGAGTCATTTTTCTGCAGATTTTTGCCCCTATAAATACCCCTTCCATCGAATTTCTTTAGATATTCTCCTCTCTTAGCTAAACTATACCCACTCTTTAGCACTAAATTTGTAATGGATTATTCCACTTTCTCTTAGCTTAGATTAGCTTAAACATAGTTAGATTCTACTCTTTCCAAGCTCAAATCTCAATTCCAAACACTAAGAGACCACCTTTAATTAGTTCTTTATTTTGTACTTTTGGATCTCAAACTCGAATTTCTTCAAATTAATGGTAAATTTCTCCTTTTACTTCTAAAGGCTTTCATTTCCTGCTTTTATGTATGCTTTGATTAGTATAATGAGTAGCTAATCCCTTTCATAGTCGAATCATGTGAAATTTAGTGAAATCACCTTTTGGGTGATGAAATCGGGAGTGGGTAAAGGCTTTTAATGTCTTATCTCGCTTGTTTAACGCCTTAGAACTTGCTATAACATCGCTAGATTGGATTGTACACCCAATTTAGTAATCACACACATCAACCTTATATATGTATTTTTTGCGGGAAGACGTGGGAAAATGGGTTCTAAGATCGCGAAGTAGACCCGGCTTAGTTGTTAAGCCCGGGCCCAAAGTGAGGTTACTCGTTTTAACGTTTAAGCGGCTCTAGTGCATAACATGTCTTGTTAGTGATTCTTCTTTAGGTAAGGGTAGTTAACATGGCATAAGGTGTTGTGAGAGAGTTGTTCGCACCTTAGCACCGCAATTGGAGCACACACCCGTGAAATTGATTAAGTAGAGTTCGCTTGTTATAATGCACACTCCTGGTTTTGTCTACCTCAGTGGCTGAAACTAGCTACTTTGATCATGGTTCGCTATGTCCCTTAGTATAACGTTAAAACCGAGTAGTTAATCTTCTTTGTTCCTTTTCTATCTTTAGACTCAAGTAGCAAAAATCACCTTAGGGTCGTTGTAGTATATAAGCACTTTAAAAAGATTGATCACCTGTACTAAGTAACACGCTCACTTTGGTACTCACAAACACTTTTCCTTTGGGTTCAACTCGTACTCCTATAGCTATGCTAGCAATCGACCACTGTACACCGCCAAGTTAGAGAGTTAGTTTGCCCACGGTTTCGAGTCTTTATAAATTGTTTTTGAGGGTGAATTTTAGCTCAATCAAATATCTCTATCCTCAAGTAGCACCACTTATTTGTTCGTAAGGATGCTTGGTTGTTATCAAGCAAGCTAAAATCCAATCCTTGATAGACTTCACGTCGAAGAATGCATTCCAACAAATAATTTGGTTGATTGTTCCCAAGTTGCTTTAGGCTTATCGAATCTCTACGAGCAACCATAAGTGGTGCTTGCATTTTGCATTTAATTTGGCTGCACTTGATGATGTGGTCAGTAGGTATCGGAGAAAAATTATAAAGAATATTATAGATGTTTTTGTTTGTTAAGATGTTGTAGTGGTTGATTTAGTGAAAAGAAGAAAATGGGTGTTGCAAAGATAGAAATTACCCATTTGAACAAAGAAAATAGAGGAAAGAGAGTATAAGTTGATCGACACACTCACCGCATACGCTATCTTTTGCATCCGACATCCAAAGTGAGTCAACAAAAGAATCGCCACATCAAGCCATTATTTTGCTTCAAATGCTTACAAAAATGGAGTTTACCTTTTGTCGATAAAAGGCATCTAAAATATGCTTATTACGGTTGCTCTAAGTGCATGGAGAACAATTTCTTCTTCCACGCCATAAATAGTGCAAAGACTTGAGAGCCGCACACATGAAAAATGTTTTTTTAGTAGAGAGTCATGACTAAGAAGCAATATGAAGGGATTGCCTCAACTAGACCTTTAAGCCGACTGATATGTTGCCAAATTTCTTCATGCTAGTCTAATATAGTAGATCAAATCAATCAGCGAGTGGTAGCCCGAGGTGATCACAGATCGGCTCTTCAGACAATTTCTCCATATTGGCATTTCATTGATTATATCTGATTCATTGGTAATCACGGGTGTTGTTGATTTGATACTTCTCTGAATCCAAGAGCATTATTGTTTCATAGGCTGAAGAATATCCTCATATTTAGCCTTGAGAGTTGTACTCCATAAGGTATTCTTCTATCATGCATATTGCCACACAAATTTCGCAAGAAATGCATTATTCAACTCTTGTAGCTTGCAAAATCCAAGTCCCCCCATGCCCTTTAGGAAGGTAGATCTTGTTCCAAGAAATGATGCATTTTATGCTAAACAAGTTTTATGTGTCTTAATTTTTAAACACTTTTTCATTTCTCCTTTATTTTTAAACTCACATATCTTTTGATCCAGATTTACCAAAGTATTAAAAATATCATTAGTTTTTTAATTTTTCATTATTTCGTTTTGAGACGGCGTTTAATATCATTGCATCGTTTTTCATATGATTCGCTATCGAAATTCACTAAGTTACTTTTTGAATTTCGAAAACATTTTCATAAATCACGTTGAAATGATGAAAGATTTATCGAATTTAGAATTATAAATTGAGAATACACATACATGTATATATAAATGAGTGTGTGTGTTTTTTTCCCGCAAGGTATCCTCAGACAATTAATGCATGAGACTGTCTTTCAAAGTACCGTCGGGCACCAAAGGTGGAGAGCATGAGACTATCATTCGAAGTACGGTCGGGCACCAATAGTGGGGACATCTCCCAACAATGTTTGTTGCATCCACAATGGCTCGAACTCGAGACCTCTTGTTTAAGCTTACTGAGCCCCTTCCACTCGACCGACCTTTGTTGGTATATATGTATATGTTTGCATAGCAGAGTGTAGTGGTTTTTTTTATAATATTTTTATTTTGAAAAGTTATACTACATTCGTCCCAATATTTACGTCCGTTTAACTTTTTTTATTTCTTCCATAATATAAATTCATTTAGAAAACCAATGAAGCATTTATTTCTTTTTTCTCCTTTCACCCTCATTTATTATATATACTCACTCATTTTTCACTACGTTGTATTAATAGCAAATAAAAGTCATTTAGACTTTTCAATCAAAATTAATGACATATAATCAATTTAACCAACTTTCTTAATATGTGTGAAAAATTTCAAATGGATTTACATTTTGGGACGGGGGTAGTAATAAATTTGTTGTTGTTACATATGTCATGTTCATTAATTTTTGGAAACATTTAAGGGCACCATACCAAATCTACTTAGATACTACAACAAGGTTTAAAATAAGGCTATGGGTCCAAAAGTGGCACAAAATAGACTTAATTAGACAAATAGGACAAGCTAAACATTTCATTGTTTATAAGGACACAAATTAGATAGACCAAAATACATTTAATGAAAAATAATAAATAAAAAAAGAGCATTGGATTGCAGTAAAGAACCTCTTAAAGTACTTGAAGAGGACAAGGAATTATATGTCGGTATATTCGGGTGCAAACCTGATGTACAGGGTATACTGACTGACTTCCAATGATCGAGATGATTTCAAATCTACCTCAGCTCGTGTTTACCATCAGGTGGTGCGCCATTTGGAGAAGCGCCACAATCCAAAGACGGCCGATTCTACTATGGAAGCCGAATACATAGCGCCTCTCGAGGCGGCTAAGGCAAGCGCTTTGGCTCAAAAGTTCCCGAGTGGTTTGTGGTCTCTCCAAATCACAACGATCCGATCACTCTCTATTGTGACAACAATGGGCGGTATCAAATTCAAGGAACCCCATAGTCACCGCAAGTCAAAGCATATTGAGTGAAAATACCATTTGATCTCGAGACATAGTCCAAAGAGGAGACATTTCCGCCAAGAAAATCACCTCACGACAACCTCATGATCCATTCACTGAAGACATTGCCGTTAAGTCTTCAACCGCACTTAGAGTCTATTGGTATTAGTGGACATGACTTATTTGCTTTAGAGCAAGTGGGAGTTGTATTGTCGTAATATAGATATAGGTGTGCTCTAAAAACACTAATCCACTTGCCTTTCGTGTGAGTGGGAGATTGTTAGGTTTTATGCCCGAAAGACAATTTGTAATTGTTTTATTTAAATAAATGATGAATTTATTTCATTTTATTTATTCGCATTTATTGCCAATATTAATACACCGCAAAAAAACCGTAAGTATATTGATTATGTAATCACATAACTCAAAGGTATGGCTATACACACGAGGATTGAGTTTGTGAAATATATTTAAAATTAACTTAGTCCGTGTAGTGTTTATTAACTGAGTACGGTCTCAAGATTGATTTGCTAATAATGTGCCTGAACACTTTAGTGTGACAAATTTATCCGGATCATCCGGTTTGTAATAGGTACCTAGTGGGGCATTTATATATGATGATAATCATATAGGCTGTACTCAATTTGATTTGAGTTCTCGATATAATTCCGTAATCGAGAAGTCCTATCGAATTACAAGATGATCATATATGGATTAATCTCAATCCTCGAGGTGATCACGCATAACCGCTTAGACTATGGTAGGGTTTGATGTGTTAGTAAGGATCACTTCATAGTATGTGGTCCAAAGACTTCTCGTTGGCTCTATTCTGTGATGAGTGAGTAGTCTGTGCTATCACAGATATGGAATCCATTCCTTCCTCGGGAAGTAGATGCATAATTCTCTTATTTGTTAACCCTAAAATCGATTGATGGGCCCAGCTTCATATTATATTAGTTATGAACTAATTGATCACTAGGGGTTAATGGTAAATAAGGATAATATGTTTCGAGAAGGGTTTACGGAGATATCCCGAATCGAAGTGAATAAATGGCTGAGGATTTATCCGTATGTAATGATTATATCAAGGACACCTCATAACTCATAGTTGAGTGTAAGTTTATATCTATATTCGGCAGTTCGAGTTCGCCTGGTTTATGGTGGTGTGATCCCGGAATTAATAGGTTGGATATAATTGTTCGGTCCGATTTAATAATTTTATTCGATTTATTATAGCTACCGAATACGGTCCATGGTCCCCGACGTGGCTCCTAATATAAGATATACGCTTTCGTCGCGCTTTCACCTCAATTATAATTAAATAGTTGGATTGGACCGCTTAATTGATATGTGGATTAATTGTTTAGTTGGACTAGATAATTAAATACACGGAAAATAGATTTTTCGTAGACTCGGCCCAATGTGCCAAGAATTTCGATTGGCCCTATATTTTTGGGTGTTGGCCGAAATTATTATTAAATGATTATTAAGGAATTAGTTTTCTTGGTTAATTATTTAATGTGTGATTTATCTTTTATTTGTTAATTGATAATTCATGAAATATTAGATAATAATATTATTTATCCTAATTTGTTTGGGATAATTATTTTATTTATCTCTTTTTTTTTACAATGAAAGGGAAATTCATTAACATAAAGTTAAGATACATCAGAGTTCACGGCTTGAAGAAGCCAACTGGGGAAAGAGGAAGTCCACATGACTTCACTCTTTACAGACTTTACATAACGGGCTAATTCATGACTAGCAATATTTTTTGCCCGGTTAACATACAACACATTTGCCCCACTACAAGACTCTAGCAGGCCTGGATGTCTTCGACATAATGCCAAATTCGCCCAATCGCCCAGATAAGTTGACAAAGATTAACTACAACTCAGGGAGTCCGAGAGGATAGTCAAGTCCTCCCATCTTTCTTCCTTGGCCCTTCAAGAGCCGACCAATTTCCATTGCCTCAACCATTGATGCCGACGATGCTCTAGCAACAAAGGATCCTTTGCTTCCACGATGTCACCCCTTTACTATAACTCCGCCTTATTCCTCCGTGGTCAAGACCCATCCTAAGTCGCATCCACCGAGCAAATCGAGAAAATGGTAGCCTGACAGAGCCACAATCGTAGGGGTAGACCTGTATATTTGGTATGATGCTTTAAGTAAGACTTCCTTCCTCCTTGGCTTAGAAATTTTCCTCTTCACCCTTTTAGCTTACTCTCCACTTTTGTTTTGATGAAGTCGAAAATTTGATTTTTGCTTCGCCCTAAAATGATTGGCGACTCCAAATATTTGGTATGATAATGGATTTTAAGGCTTGGGAACAACTCCGACAATTTCCTATTTTATTTGTTGATTTATGTTTCACTTAAAGAAGATGGAGGACTTGCTTAAGTTGACCTCCTGTCCCGACACCTTGCCATATTTTAAGATAACCTCTTGTATCACCTTAGCTCCCTGCAAATCAGCTTTGCAAAAAAGTAGCGAGTCATCTACAAAAAAAATGTGAGTAACAACCGGGTTAGACCGACAAAGCTTCAAACCAATAATGTCTTCCTTGCTCTCTTCTTGATTTAAAAGAGAAGTAAATCCTTGTGCACATAATAAAAAGAGGTAGGGTGAAAGAGGATCTCCCTGCCGAATTCCCCTCGATGGCTTAACAAAACCTGCCACATCACCGTTGATGTTGAAAGAATATGAGACATAAGAAAGGCATTCAAGGATGAGGTTGTTCCATTTTTCGGAGAAGCCCAATTTCCTTAGCATTTCTATGATGAAAGGCCATTCAACTCGGTCGTAAGCCTTGGCCATGTCCAATTTTAGGGCAAAGTAACTCTGTTTCGATTGGCTGCTTCGAGTAATGTGGTGGAGATTTTCGTGGGCAATGATGTAATTGTCAAGGATTTGTCTGCCAGGAACGAAAGCCGATTGGTTAAGGGATATGCAGGCTGGAAGGACTTTTTTGAGACGGTTGGCGAGGATTTTGGATAGGATTTTGTAGAACATGGTACAAAGGCTGATGGGGCGGTAAGATGCTAGGTCTTGAGGGCCTTCACATTTAGGGATCAGGGTAACAATAGTGCGGTTTATCGATTTAAGAATGCGGCCTGTGTGGAAAAAGGAAGAGAAAGCTTGAGAAGATCATCTTTTATTTCATGGAAAATTTCTGAAAAAGAGCGGAGTCATGCCGCCATAGCCTAGGGCCGTGGAGGGTGACATGGAGAAGATGGCTATTTTAAGTTCTTTTTCAGAGATGGGCCTAGTAAGAGCTGAATTTTGGGAGCGAGTTATAACAGGGTGGACACCTTGGAGAATTTCGTGAAGATGGGTTGGGTCATATGACGATTGGAACAGGTTTGTGAAATAGTTTTCAGCCTCAGTGACAATATCATCATGGTTGTCTAGCCACTCACCTGTTGAACTGGATTTTATCTGTCTTATTGCTGTCTTGCACCTTCGTTTAGTAACCGACATGTGGAAAAATTTGGTGTTCTTGTCACCGTGCTTGAGCCACTTCACACGAGCTTTCTGACTCCAATATAGCTCTTCTTCTTTGTACGCTGTCAACAGAGCTGCCTTGATCTTTTTAATTTCCTCTTTGTCTTTAGGCAGGTCATTATGGAGGATGGAATCCAATTGCTTTTTCAGGTCCTGAATTTGCTTTTTAATTTCCTCCTTGCTTCCATTTTTTAAGCTCGTAGCTAACATTTTTCAGCTTTTCCTGAACTGTGAACATTTTAGACCCGTTTACACACTTTTGCCACCTTTTACAAACAGCTTCTTAAGGCCTTCTTTATTGCACCACCGTCTATAAAAAATGAAACGTTTCTTGAATTTGGTAACTTTTGGCCAGGTGTCCAAGATGAGAAAAGCATGATCAGAGACCTGATTGGAATGATGATAGATTTCAGCTTTTTCAAAAGAGGTTCTCCAATTTATATCACTTAAACCTCTATCAAGGCGCTCCTTAACACACCTTCCGTCATAATAGATTTTCTGCCAGGTCCAGGGATCGCCTTGCCAACCCAAATCCACAAGATTATTTGAGTTGATGAAATTTTTAAAGTCTCTGCATGATGTTGGGTCTCTGGGAGAGCCTCCCCATTTTTCTGATAGTTTGGCAATGTCATTGAAGTCACCCAAAAGAACATAGTTTGACTCCCAAAAGGCGCATCTGCGTTTAATAAAATCCCATTGGTTTCTTCTCACAATCTTCGAGGTACTTGCATATAAAACCAATCAGCCACCATTGAGTATTAAGGTGAGGGTCCCAAATCTGCATTTCTAGAGTAAAGTCAGTTTGTTTCGTTTGCATAACAGATAGGTCCTCTTTCCACATTAGATCATGCCTCCTCCAAAGATTGATTGCATCAATTGAGATGAATTTTTTGAAACCAAGTTTTCTAACCAAATCTGTCACCTTGTTTCCATGAATCATTGTTTCAATGAGACAAACCACTTGTGGGGAATGAGTTCGCAAAAACTCTCGCAATTGGGAAACTGTCAAGGGGTTCCCTGCCCCTCGACAATTCCACACCATAGCTTTCATTTTGGTGTGGGAGACCCATTCAGGTTGGTCTCCTCCACCCTTAGATTGTCTACCTTAACTTTTTTGACTTCTTGTTTTCCGAAATCCAAGGCCTTTGCCTGTTCTTTTTGATCCGTTCTTCTTTTACCAAGCATTGTTTCCTCAATAATGATACCTTTATGGGGAATGAGGTCTTTTGGGGACAGAGGTTTGGGGATTCTTTTGCTCTTGTGTGGAATTTGATGGGGAGAGGCCATTTTGAGGGGACTGTGAGAATGGTTTATCGGGGATGTGGCATAGCGAACTACCACATCGGCAAGATTTGAAATGTCCTGGAACGGGAGGAGAGAGGGAGAATTGGTTTGAGAGGAGAAGGTCTTAGGAGGTGGGGTTGTGTTTACGACTAATTTTGTGGTTTATATCGAGTTATTCCGTAACAATATCTTCCGTGTTTTAGTGTTTTTTATAGAAAATCACTTGCTAAAAGGATAAATTGGAAGAATGGGTTTAGAATTTATTAAAGTGTGAAAATCGAGCTATTTATGTGGTTTTTATTTATTTATGTACGATTTTACACTTTGCTCGCTTTATCGCCTTGTAGGTATGCTTGCATGTTGTGAAAGGAGCTAGAACGGTGTTTGATCAAGATTAAATGAAGGAGAAAGATGCAAGTTTGAGATTGGCATGAAGGTTTATATGGCCGAATCAAGGCGTCCATTGCATCCGGCCCAAAGGACGGGCGCGCAAAGCACCGCAGGCGGGCGCCCGTAAGGCTTATTCGATTCAAAGAAGAAAGGTCCTGTGGACGAAGGCCCACTATACTGCATCAAGCGCCTGGAGAGATATTTGATTCGAGTTGTGAAAATTTCAGCAGACGAGCGCCCATTTTTGCATAGGACGGACGCCCAAGAAGACTCGGCCCGACTCGATAAATTTTACACGCACTGACGGGCGCCTACCTTGCTGGACGGGCGTCCAATAGCCGACCTAACCCTAGACGCCTTAAAAATCTATAAATAGCAAACAGATTCTAAACCCTAAAAATCGACTTTTACACACCAAAAAAACACAAGAAATGTGATATCCAAAAGAGCGAACTCAAGGAGATGAACTTTCCCATCCCAACAATCATGATCACCAATATGATTGTTGGCTAAGCACCATGGTGGGACAACGGAGGAAACCAATCAACAACTACACCAACTAGAGGATTTTTAGCTATATCTTAGTGAGTTTAATTTATGATTTTTCATCAATTGGGTATTGTTATATTGTTTATGTTTTATTTGAATCGAGAGATCGATGAAACGATCTTTTTGATTGAATTTATATGAGAGTATTGATTCAAGCTTTGATCTTTTCAATTGATGCAATTAATTGTGATTCAAGAGATTGTTCATGATTAGTTGAGTAGAGTATTGGAGACAGTCTCATGATCTTGCTATGCATGCTAGTTTAGTTTTGCTTGAGAAAGAAAACGAAACCCAAGAAATTGATTAAAGAGATTTAATCGAATTCGTGATTTGATCATTACTAAAACCGTATTTTCACTTTCACAATCTAGTAGGGGTTGGTTGGTTGGTTTGGTGGATTCTCGCTGCCTTGCCGTTATTTTAAATCTTTGATAAACCAAATTCGTCAGACAATTGTGATTGCTACGTTTAGTTATTTTAAAAACCCTAGTTGTTACCTGCGTGTTTTTCTGCATATTTCTGTTTTTAGATCGTAATCGGACGCCCGTCCACCTTAAGTGAACGGTCGTCCATCGTCGAATTCTTCTATTTCCTGTTATTTTAGTCACATTCCATTGTTTTTAGATTACAAGTAGCATAGACCTTAGTTTTAGGTAGTAATCTGTGACATAATCGATATAATAACTGTGCTCTAATCCGATAAACATTCGATTCCCTTAGGACGACCCGTTAACACCCTTTACTACGAACCTTATACTTGGGGTGTTTCGGTTTATAAATTTAAAACGATTTTTTACCGAACAAAGTTGAGCGCGCTCATTGGTGGAGGGTGGCTGATTTTTGGGGTGGGTTGTGGTCGGGGATCGAGGATAGTTGGCGGTTGAAATCAGAGGAGGTTGAAGAAGTGGGGGTCAAGGAAGTTGCTACTGGAATAGAGGGTGTGGGATGAGGTAGTTTTTGGGAGTCGGAGAGGATGGGGAAGTTAATGGCGGTTGAGAAGAGGAGTGGTTGGGGAAACGGTTCCGGCCGAGAGATGTGGGGTATTGAGGACCAGGGTATTGTCAGAACTGCTCTTCACGGAGAGGAGATTCGCCGGAGGAGATTTCTGGATTTTGGCCGACGGGATCCGCGAACTCCAGGAGATGGGGCACGGCCGTGCCCCATATCGGGTTGATTTCAGCAAAATTTTCTCGAATCTTCATACCTCACATAACAAGATTTGTCTAAATGTCCCAAGACACCACAAGTAGGCTAAAAAATTTAGGTTTTCGCACTTAAAATCGATCCATATTTCTTCTCTCGCTTCGTCACGTGTTTTGCTCCTCTCAATAGGGGTTTTTCAACTTCTAGTTCTACTAAGCATCTTGCAAAGCGTCCAAATCTGCTTCCTGTTTCAGGTATTGCCACTTGAAGGACCTTCCCTGCTTGAGTAGCAATTTTCTCCGCTACTTTCGGTGAAAGACGGTGAATGGGAACATTCCATAGTTGAATCCAACAAGGGGATTTCTTAAAAGCTAAGTCGTCCTTTTCTATGCCTGGGAACCATCGCTTTACCACCATCGCATAATTGTCAAAATGCCAAGGAGCACCAGCCAAGACTCTAGTAACGTGGCTTTCATCTGTGAAAATAAGGTGGAAAAGGTTGAGGCCCAGTTCAGCAGCCTTGAAAGGAACAGCAAAGGACTATACGTTCTCCAATACATTTTTTAATCCATTAAAATTGACTGGTTTGTCAGTTAGAACTTTGGCTAGAACATCAAGCGAAAGATTCACTAAAACCTCATCGATTCAAAGATCATCTAGTTGGACAACGTCTTTTTTCCTTTCCAGTTACAATA
This sequence comes from Gentiana macrophylla, assembly GCA_026214975.1. Lineage (NCBI taxonomy): Eukaryota > Viridiplantae > Streptophyta > Magnoliopsida > Gentianales > Gentianaceae > Gentiana > Gentiana macrophylla. Next base: position 84,204,298 of record CM047817.1, read on the forward strand.
AACTTTCCAAATTTCGAGATGAGTTCTTCGTTTTCGGATAACTCCATAAAGGGGAAAGAGCAGCGAGATAGGAAGGGAAGAAGGGTGGACGAGGGGAAAGAGGAACGGGAAAAGCTAGATCAAGATGAGAGGTGAAAAGACAGAGTTAAGCCACCGGCGGGAAAACTCGCAGCCTTCACTGGGGAAGATAACCACACCATGAAGGAGAAAACACTCTCAAAAGGAGAGACCCCTTGAAATAAGGATTAATCTAATAATTATCTCTTAATTATTAAATCCTTGGAGGACAATGATTACTCTTCTATATAAAGAGAGTTCTTACAAGCCTTATGACACACATAATTTGAATATCGGGAGTATTATAGCTTAGAATTTTCGGCTATAATACTAGGGTTTCGAGTTTAGAAAACTTCGGGTTTTCTAAGGTAGCATATCGAGGAGGTCCAATGCTTTGAAACACCATCCACTTGGTGTTGCTTGGAGATACACGCCGAAAGACGGTGGCATCTCATTGGATCGAGTAGCTTGGATTAAAGATTGTTCTTGACGCTTATACACCATAAATCTGGTAAGCAATCTAAACCCCTCAGAGGTTTAGATCTATTATTTTGTGTATTTTGGTTAACTAGATCTGATTCTTATACTTTCCATTGCAGAATCGGGTGGATCTTGATCCATCCGGCGATATTACATCCAACACCCACCTCATCCATGTTTTGGGAGCTTGGATGTTACCTTATTTTCAATAACAACAAGCTAATTTTGAATATATATTAAGGAGGTCGCATTAGACATAACAAAAGGATGCACTCAAGAACTTTGATTTCCGTCTTACAAGCTCTTGCATCACCCCCTTTTTGCTAAGAACAACCACCAAAACAGCTTGCCCCACACTCAAAAAGCTCTGTTGCTAGATGATGGCTCTTGCATCAGTCCCCTTTTGCTAAGAACAACCACCAAAACAGCTTGCCCCACACCTCAAAAGCTCATTGCTAGCTCCATCATCGCAAGTGGAGCTCCGGTCATCGAAAGCTCATGAAAAAATACTCCCTCCGTCTGAAAAAACTGATGTGGTTGATAAAATGTTTTGTTCTATTTTATATGAGGCAGTACGATTTTCAATGCAACATTTATTATGTTTTTACTTAATTTATCCTTATTTATTACAATAGGAAATATAAAGAGAATGTCATATTAATTAAGGGGAATGAATGAGAAAAGAAAAAATATTTCATCAATTTTGTAGAATGACAGTCTTTGGAAACTTTTGCATAAACGATAAAACTATTTATTCATCATTTAAATTCACTTGTGTTCAAATTCATCGCTTAAATTCAATCGTCGAAATTCATCGTCGAAATTCACTAATTTTCAAATTCATCATCGAAAGTCACCGATTTTCAAGATTCACCGATTTCTGATTAACCTTAGATTCACCGATTTTCTGAATTCACTGTCATTCTTCTCGCTACAAAAATTATGCAATGTCATTCTCCTATAAAAATATTGTCATTGTCCTCATACTTAAAAATATTTCAGATTGCTATCATTATCCCTAATTTCCCATATTAATTATATTCAAGGACATTTTAGTCGTTTCATCAGATAAATAAATGCATTAACCCACGTATTTAATACGCGTGATTTTGACAACTTCATCGATAAATTAAAACGGATGGAATACATAAATTGAAATTGTTTTAGACATAATTTACACATAAAAAGACATCATTTCGTAGGTAATGCTGCACTTGCACTTGACAATCAAATGGAGGGATAAGATCCATCATCTAATTGTCTTCCCCGGGACATTGCCACTTGTTTCTCTCCAAATTACAAGAACCATTTGTGTACCTTCCCCGGAGACCAGCAAAAATTCATCTTTCTCCCAAGTGTTCTGCTGGTTGTCGGTTGTGTGGATCGCCGTTTCTTATTACCGATGCAAGTAATTCTCTCTTTTACCTTTGTAATAGAACTTTTCTCATGTTTCTGATTCCTAATTTTGTTGTTTAGCGATCAGTCAATCGCTTACTTCCTCTGGTGTTTATTGTCTTCCAAATTTTGTTGGTTATCAGCTAAAACATCAGATTGAATCATCAGTTTCTTGCTGCCAGCCTTGAATTTTGTGTAGTGAAATCGAATCTGGGGTCTTTTATTGTAGTGAGATCCTGCTAAATTACTGTGATGGAGAGCAATAAGGATGAGGCTTTAAGGTGTCTTGTCATTGCCAAGGAAGCAATTTCAGCTGGAAATAAGCAAAAAGCCCTCAAATTTCTTGGAATTGCAAGACGACTAAATCACGCTTTGTCTGTAGATGATCTTTTCGCTGCGTGTGAAGATCTTAAACGTCCTTCTTCAAGTAATTCGTATAACAATGGTGAGATCAATGGTGTGAGAAATGAGGCTGCTGGTGTTAAAGTTGATGAGGTTCGGAATGGGGAGAGGGCTTACACGGAGGAAAATGTCCAGTTAATTAAGCAAATCAAAATTAAAAAAGACTATTATTCCATTCTTGGTGTGGAGAAGACTTGCTCAGGTGAGGAGATTAAGAGGGCATACAGAAAATGGTCATTAAAAGTACATCCGGACAAGAATAAAGCTCCGGGATCAGAGGAAGCATTCAAGAAAGTTAGCAAGGCATTTAAGTGTTTGAGTGATGATAATTCAAGAAGACAGTATGATCAAACAGGTTTGGTTGACGAATTTGAGAATAATCAGCAACATAATAATGTAAGAAGGCGAAGGCGAACAGGGAATGGCTTTTATGAAGATGATTTTGATGCAGATGAGATTTTCAGGGCCTTTTTTGGACAGAATGACATGTTCAGATCATCTCACGTTTATCGAACTAGAGCTGCAGGTGGTCAGCAGAGAGAAGGTGGTGCTGGAAATTGGCCTAATTTGATGATTATTCTTCAGTTGCTCCCGTTTTTACTATTAATGTTGCTTGCCTATCTTCCTTTTTCTGGGCCTGAGTATTCTCTTCAAAGAGATTACACCTATTCGGTCAGGAAGACAACGGAGATGTATGATGTGGAGTATTTCGTTAAGTCAGCTGATTTTGATGAGCATTATCCACATGGCAGTCCTGAACGAGAAAGTATCGAGCATAATGTTATCCGTGAATACAAAAACAGGCTTGGTCGTTATTGCCATATTGAACTTCAGAGGCGCAATGGAATAGACACTATCCAACTCCTCACTGTGAAAGATTAAATGAATTTAGGTTGCTTGAAGTTTGGTAAGTTCTGCTGAGCTTATATAACTCTCGGTTTACATTTTTAACAAGAAAAATGGGAATGTATCTTTTTTTTGCTGAACTAGAGGTTCTGTCAATTTGTTAGATTAGATGTGATCATAAGTTGTGCATCCCATTTGGTTTAGCTAACAGCCTGTCTTGAGCTTCGAAATTTTGAAATTTGTAATACGTCCCTTATATACTCTTCTTTCCTTTGATGCATATGTAAGCTTGCTATTGTCTTGTATCTGTGGAGGTTGTTGACTGGTACCAGTTTCAATCAAAATTAGAAGATTGTCTAGGTATAAGAATTAAGAAAGTTGTAAAAGATTGCTGTCTTTGTTAATTAGTAGAAATATCATACGGATTTTCTGTAGGGAATCGGATATACCAACAGGAGTGTAGGATAGAGCGTTGTAAATGACTTTGGTCAGCTGTCACAGGAGTACTTCTTGGATATTGATGTTAGTACATGAAGAACAAGAAACATTTTTAGTGGCTTGTTCGCAGTTTACCTAGTAAAAGTATGGTGTAGAGGAAAACTTAGACAAAAACGAGTTGGGTAGAACGTGAAACCTGTGGGTTTTTTTTGTACCTTATAGACCTCTGCACATCATCCATTAATCTCAATCTGGGAAGTTGGACTTAGTTACGTTAGCTATAGGGCTTTGTATTTATGATCAAAAGCAGCAAACTTTTGGTGGGTTTCTGCATCATGAAGGTGACTGATCTAATTAGCTGAAAGTAGAATGAGGTCTTTTTTTTTCCTTGTTTATACTTTATCATGTCCAGCAGTCAAAATTCTTCCTAATAGCTTTTCCCCACCCCATGTAATGTAGTCTGTTTGACGTGACACTCAAAATTTGTTTTTTGTTTGACAGTTTATGGAACCTTGAATGGTAAACTTGTTGTGTGTGTGTGTGTGTGTGTTTGTGATGCTGTACATGTAATTATTAGACAATGCTTATTCATGTGGATACGCCTCTCCCCTTCAGCTTATGTCTCTTAAGCATTTAGAAACCTAAACAGACCATCTGATAACCCCCCCTCCCCTCTTCGTCTTCTTTGAGCAGATATTGTACTTGGCACACTTGTTGTATCATCATAAACTGGGACTAAGGCAAGTAAAGCATTACGGTCCAGCTATAAAGGAGATACAAGATGGTGGTATTATACCCGGATGTTCCTTTCCCCCTCTTCATTGCAATCTGTCCAGGTGATATTTCAACGTGCAACGGTTCTATCATGTGCATGAACACGGTGTAACTATTCATACTTACTTTCACATAATAGTAGTGTGTAGGCATGAGTTGGTTGATACGACACTTGTATGTGAGGCTTTTGACGTCATACACATGACCCCGGCCCCCGGTATGTTGGGGTTTGAATTACTTTAACGCTATTTCTGTGTAAACTCTTGTTACAATGAATTATCTCTCCGCAGATTTTTTTTTTTTTTTTTAATATTTATTTCTCGAATGTAGCTTCTTGGTATAAAGAAAAATCATATTCAAAACCCATCATTTGTGATATAATTGTCATGTTGTCCTTAGATTTATTTCCTTCATTGTTGCTATTGATTAATTGCTAGCAGTCGGATTCACCTATATTGGATAGGACAACAACAGCCTTACTAAGTGATTCATGGCTAGGAGTCTGATCCCACCTATACTGAAACTGATTTGGACAACGACAAACTTACTAGTTATTCAGGGCTGGGAGTCTGATCCACCTATATTGAATCGGACAACAGCAGACAGACGTACTAGTGATTCATGGCTAGGAGTCTGATCCATCTATATTGAGTCGGACAACAACAAACTTACTTACTACTGATTCATGGCTAGAAGTCTGATACACCTATATCAAATAGGACAACAACAGACGTACTAATGATTCATGGCTAGGAGTCTGATCCCATCAATATTGAATTGGACAACAACAAACTTACTTACTACTGATTCATGGCTAGAAGTCTGATCCACCTATATCAAATAGGACAACAGCAAACAGACGTACTAGTGATTCATGGCTAGGAGTCTAATCCCACCTATATTGAATCGGACAACAACAAACTTACTTACTACTGATTCATGGCTAGAAGTCTGATCCACCTATATCAAATAGGACAACAACAGACGTATTAGTGATTCATGGCTAGGAGTCTGATCCCACCTATACTGAATCGGACAACAACAGACATACGTACTACTGATTCATGGCTAGAGGTATATGATCCATCAATATTGAATTGGATGACAACAATGAAAAGGAAGGAAGAAAACCTCTTACACGATCCTCGTTTGGTCTCTTACCTTTATCTTATAATCATATTATAACAAGTAATTATCATTTTATCCTGAAAAAAAATAGTTCATCAATGGAAAATATACATCTATATCCACATCATTGTATTGATATAGATACTCAAATCATACTTTTAATGAAAATTACAACGAGGCAAGAATTGAAGCAAAGACATGATTGAGAAATGTAAGAAGAAGAAAAGGACAACAGTTTATTTGCATGGAAATTGATTCATTAAATACAATTGACATGATATTTCCAAAATGAAAAGTACAAAACAAAACAAAAAAAAACATGACAAATAAAAATCATTAAAACTTGAAATAAACAAAATCCCAGTAACTAATTAATCTCCATAATCACACATTGCATAAGAACATCTGCCTTTTTCAGGACAAACCTCAAAACAAGCACCACAATGCATAGAATCCCTTTGAGTATCTACACATTTCCCATCACAACAAACCATCCCGAACTCGCATTTCTTCCCACACTCCCCACAATGGTTTGAATCACTTGTTGTATCCTTACAGAATCTCTGAAAACAACAAGTACTGGTGCCCGATCCCCACGGGTTCTTACCCGGATCCGAGCACACGTTAGGATCATGGCTACAAGTTAATGATACCCTCTTTTGTTTTCCTCTGATCAATGCGTCACGAAAGAAGTTGAAATGCGATGGATTATTAATATCGGTATGAATATGACCAGCTGCGAAAAAGCCATGATGAAGAGTTGCTAATAGAATGAAGAACATGAGAATAAAAGGTGAAGTAAGCATGGAAAGATACAAAAAGAGATGATTATTAGTCTTGTTGATAATTAAAGAACTTTGTAAAGTATGAAATTGATGTGTAATTAATGAAATTGGTTACATGTATACATTAATTAATTAATTAGCAGGTAAGCTGCTTTTTTTCAACAGGCATTACGCATGGAGTTCATCAACCTACTACAAATTATATTATCTATGGCATGCATATTCCTTAACAAATACTATTTTAAAAAGGATTTAGATTTTAATCCTACTTTTTTGAATTGAATTTTTTTGGTTTGAGGATACATATCTCAATGCAAACTTTTGTCTAGTGTCTAAAGGGCGAAAAATACGATTTAAGGTCGTTTTAACTCCTTATTTCACGTCGCGCCGAATCGGATCGATATTTTTTTAAAACTCCCTTGAAAATTCAACCCGCACGATTAAAAATTCCCACTTCGTTGAAAATTCAACAGGCTGGGGTAAAAATTCAATATGGCGAGGGTAAAATTCAACGGGATGGAGGAAAATTCAACGGGACGAAGTTGAATTTTTCAACGGAAACTTAAAAAAAGAATATCAAGTTTGGACCGACCGCGGCGTAAAAATGTTAATATTAAAACGATCTGAAAATATATTTACTCCTAAAGGGCTGGCCCTATGCTAAAGGGGCAATAGGCACCTAGGTGGAAGGGCCCGGACCTGAGTGTCTAATAAGTAATTTTTTGTTTTTTTTGGGAACATTTATTCTTTTGATATGATGATATACTTTACATGTTTGGTTAAGTTTCTAGCTAGAATTCAATATGGATATGTTAGTGCTGGTGACACAATATATTTTTACATCATTGATCATGATATACGTCTAACTATAATCAAGGATGTAAAAGTTGGAGAATTTAGCCGAATCAGTAATCAACATTTCGAGGGAACCGAATCGGTGCTACCCTTACTCTTTTGGTTTGGATGGTTTTGGTTCAGTTCATATATGAATTGGTGCAGTCCATACCCTTTCGGTTTAGGTGGTGTTGATTCGTTTGAACCGACAGCAACCAAACATGAAGAGAAGCATCTAAATTTTACCTATAAATTCTTTACATTGAATGGAAATTATGTATGGATTTCATTCACTTCACATTTACAGAAACTCTGCAAATTAAACTTGCATTCTTGAATAAATTCTGCATATTTTAAAAGGGCTCTGGAGATTTCTAACCAAACTTTGCATTAGATATCTTCACTTTTTCTTTCACATGTTTAGCTCAATAAGACAATATATTACATTCAAGAAAGATCTGAACAAAGCTTTATTGATATGCAGTTTCCCAACAGATCATAACAGAAAAGATATTGATAACACGAAACAAAACTTTAATCTTTTCCACATAACAAACAGATAAAAAAAGGATTCAAATGAGGCCTCAAACATGCATATATATAGGCAAGACTCGAGACAGGCGTATTAAAACCCGCGAACAATCTTTTCTACATACTATCTTGCTTGAGAGAGATCACTGATATGACGCCTCCCCGGAGTTGCTGTTGTTTTTCCATTAGCACTTTCTTCATCAACAGAAGAAATACAAAACGGCGAAGACGTCGTGGAAGAAGATGAAGCAATCATGAATCCACTGAAAATCCCACCACATTTCACTCTCTGTTTCATACATTCACCACCAGTAATGCTGTTACGATGCATCGAATGCAATTTGTTCTTCCCTTCCCTATGAGACTCTACTCTTCGAAGTGTACAATCTCCAAAACCAGTAGAGAGTCTCCCAAACAAATCCCCTGAAAAACTCCTGCTTCCACAAGCAATTGATCTAGATCTTGACACTCTGTTTTCAAATGCAGCTTCATCCGGGCTTTCGTTTTCTTCCACAACAACGAGTTCTTCATTCTTCGTTTCGTGTGATATAGTTGGATTAGTATTGGGAATGGATTTAATTGTTGCTGCTTTTTTTGTTGTTGCAGCAAAGTGTTTTGTTGAAGGTAAGTAGAGAAATGACCAGAACCCTCTTTTTTCTTGGCTGTGATCTTCATTTGATTCTTTTAAATTGAAACCTGTTCTATGAGTAGCTGTGGATTTGCTCCTTTGAAAAACAATGCTGCTTATAGTATCTACCAATAACAACAATAATCATTTTCAATCAACCAAATTTAACTTTTTCATGCAAAAAAGAAAAAGCTTTAATAAACAGAGAATGCAGTATTATAAAAGGCACTGTGTCCAATGCCAAACTAACCTCCGCGAGTGGTGGCGCCGCCGCCGTCTTTCTTTTTCTTCTTCCCGTGATTCAGCAAGAATGGAAATTTAGCTCTCCTCCTATGATTCTGATGGCATTCACAGTCATTACTGCTGCCATTGCCACCTCCCAGTCCTATATGAGAGCTTGTTGAAGAAGAAGATGCATTGGTTTCAATGGAGACAAAATCAGATCTAGATTTAATCAGTGGAGACATAGATGAAGAAGAAGAAGATGGAACCAAAATGGGTTCAGGAAATGAAGAAGTTGCAAGCTTTCCTAGCTTTTCTTGAAGACAAAGAGCACATATCCCACCTGGGCTGCTACCATTCTTGAAATGATGGTCTGCACATTGTATGTTGCTTCCTTCTTCCCCCATTTCTTCTTCAACAACCTCCATTACCATCTTTTCAGCTCCTATATAATGTACTTGTATGCCAGAAGGGGAAAAATGATGCAATATGCTTCAAGAAAAGGGAAAAACAAAAATGCAGTATGTAGAGAGGCAAGAAGCAGAAGGGAGAAACAATAGTACGAAAAACAGGGCATTAAATTAAAGAAGAGCAATGGTGGGAAGAGAAGAGGGATCCCGGCCCGGGTGAAGAGGAGAGGGAATCCGCAGGAGCACGTGGAAGTCTGTGTAGAAAAGTACAATTGCATTCATAATAAAAGACAAGTGCCAGCCTGCAACACTCTCGTGCAGTAAAATATATGCAGTATCTTTTAAAAACTCTATCAGAGAGATTTCATAAGAAAAATAACGCTTGAAGAAATTCTGTAAAAATACGAGTGCTCTAAGGCAGATAGATAGAGATTGGGGTTGGGTACCTGTGCACAATAACCAGACATAAAATTAGGGATACTAAACCCTAAATTGGCAAAGCATGTTTGCTAAATTATTACATTTCCGTCCAATTAAGTGAAACACACAAGAATTGAAGAGTGTCAAATTTCATTGATTTATTCATCTCTTTTCATCAATCACAGAGTGTGCAGATATATAGTCACTCAGGCTTTCCATAAATTCTACATAATGACTAAACAACCCTTAATAATTAAATACAATCAATAATACCCAATACATCATGATCGTAATACCTCCTCAAGTGGGAGCGAGAAAATCTCGAACGCCCAACTTCATGATAAAAAATTCAAACCGCTGACGACCCAACACCTTCGTAGTAAAAATACACATTAATCGATGCCGCGGGGTACATACGACGGCAAAATCAATCCATCTGTGATCGCATCCCGCATGAAGTGACAATCCGCCTCGATATGCTTTGTGCGTTCGTGAAAGACTGGGTTCTGTGTGATATGTAAGGCCGATTGGCTGTCACAAAAGAGTCGTATCCCCGGGGGATGACGAATATCAAGGTCAGCAAGCAACTGTTTCAACCATTTCAACTCACATGTAATCGAAGCCATCGATCTATATTCCGCCTCGGCCGAAGACCGGGATACCGTGGTTTGTTTCTTGGACTTCCAAGAGATCGAGGAGAGACCAAGGAAGACAAACCAACCGCTCAATGAACGTCGAGTAAGTGGGCAAGCCGCCCAATCCGAATCACACCATCCTTCAAGAAGAAGCGAGCTATCCGAACGTAGCAAAATTCCTTGACCGAGATGCTTCTTCAAATATCCGACGAGACGAAGGCCCGCATCTCAGTGGTCAACATGGGGTGCCTGCATGAACCGAAAGCAACACATGCAAGGAATAAGCGAGATCAGGTCGGGTAACCCCGAGATATGTCGTCCAATCAACCGACGATAAGGCCCTGGATCACTCAACAACTTGCCCGTAGCAAATGCCAACTTGTGATTCTGCTCAATCGGGAAATCTGTTGGCTTACTTCCAAGTAAACCAGCCTCATGAATAATATCGAGGGCATACTTCCGCCGATTCAAGAAAAATCCGTCCCTGATCCTCGCCACCTCAATCCCAAGAAAATATTTCAACACCCTAAGGTCTTTCATTTTAAAACATTACCCCAAATAGTCTTTAAAATCGACATCGCAACCTTATCATTTTCCGGAAATAATCATATCATCAACGTAAATAAGGACATAGAGCTGAATACTACCATGATGCAAAGTGAATAACAAATAGTCAGAGTAGGATTGACGAAAACCATACTCACGCAAAGCAGAAGCAAGCTTTGCAAACCAACATCGCGGTGCATGTTTCAAGCCGTACACTTATGCATCCGACTGACCAAGTTCGATCTTGTCCGCTCAAAACCAGGGGGAATTTTCATGTAAATCTCCTCCTCCAAGTCCCCATGTAAGAAGGCATTATGCACGTCCATTTGGTGAACATCCCATGTTTCACCGCCACAACACTAAGAAAAGTTCTGACAGTGACCATCTTCGCCACAGGAGCAAATGTCTCCGTGTAATCAATACCCTCTTCTTGATGATGCCCAAATGCCACTAACCGGGCTTTAACCTCTGCAAAGTTCCGTTCTTGTCATATTTTTCTGTATAAACCCACTTACTCCCCAATGCCTTTTTCCTGTGAGGAAGTGATTGTAATTCCCAAGTACCCTGGTCTTCTAGGGCCTGAATTTGTCCAGCCATGGCCCTACGCCAACCTTCATGTTTAACTGCCTCCTTAAAAGATTTAAGAGGGTTCCCAACTGTGATAGCTGATAGCAAAATATTTAACCGCCAACTTTCACAGACAAAGTATCGGGTCAACGGGAGTATATTGGTCACAAGGCCGAATCCACAGGGAATAATATCTAAGTACCAAAGCTGACGTAGAACTTAGTTCAGGCCAAAATAACAGTGGAAGATATTATACTAATGCAGAAATAAAGATTATACTACCGGTTTTACTTAAGTATTAAAGGGTATAAATTAAACTATGATCCCACGAGCTACTTTTACCCCTTAGGAAGGACTTGACAGGGAGCGTGTCTTAACCGACCTACCTATCCTATGTAGTTTAATGACATCCATGGGTGCCAACTCCTAATTCTAGTGATTAGACTGAACAACTCGATCTAACCACCATATGTGAAGCTAACCGACTCTCCCTTTAGAAAGCCGATTATCCTAACATGATTGAGTTCTAGATTTGCTCGAACAACGATGACAAACCTCTGTATTGGAAACGGTCCTAACAACTAGGCCGAATCTACGCAACGATCGCAAAACCCCTTTTCCCAGATCTGACCGTAAAATACATCTATAAGTTCGATGTGTGTGATAGTGAACTAGGTGATCAATCTAATTCAACGACGTTATAATAAGTATTAGGACGTGGATTAATCATTAAAACATTAAATTATGCACTACACAAGTCCCTATCTCATCCCCTAGGTTTTCACTCGCTTTCACATAATTCGGCTACACAACGGATTAGCTACTCATGATTATACTAGAAATGTAATTAAAATCGAAAATTAAACTAAAACAATAAATACAAGGGAAGTCATTACCATATAAATTGCCGAAAAATCTTATCCACAAAATAAGGAAGAAATAATTGCACCGAAAAGCCAAATCTTTGATCTTGAAACGTAAATCTAAGCTATGGAGAGTGTGTAGAATCGAAAGATGTTAGCTATGGCATCAAAGGATCAAATGATGATCAACCTACACTAAAACCGCACCAAAATCGCCTAGAAGTGTCAAAGTCGGCTAGATATATAAAAGTGTTGAATGAGCTGCGTATTTATAGTGTAGGTTGAAATCTGCTGATGTCGGTGCTGAACGAGCGTTTTCTCCAATGTGGACACTCGTCAGCCTGGAGATCTGATGATGATTAGGGTTTATTCTTCAGTGAACAAGCATTTGGCTCCTCCTAAATGCTAGTTCATGGATCATGCCTTGAGGGCAAACGCCCGTCTGGATTGGCTGAATGCCCGTTTGGATTATATGAGCTTTCTTGATTCGGGCTGAACCCAACCAAACGCCTGCTTTGGGGTCATTTGAACGCTCGTCCGTCTGAAAATCTAACTTTCAGTATCAAATGCTAACTTCACAGACGCTTTCGTTTGAAATCGCCAAACGCCATTTTAAGCCGATATCACATTATTTAACTTGGAGCTTGCCGCAAACGCCGCGTTTGGAGTAAGCCAAACGCCGCTCAAACCCAATTTCCTTCCAAACTTGCATTTTTTTCACTTCAATGCTACTTTCGTGCCTCGAACATGTTTCTCACTCCAAAATATCGCCTTCCGGGCCCTCGAGCCACCTAAGTCCTGCAATAACATATACAAACAAACACCACGCGTAATTCCACAAGACAAAAGTGCTCGGAAAAAGATAAATATCGCTAAAAAGCGCGAATTTACTATCGATGTGACAGTTTAACTCCCCGCATATAACTCTCGATATTACTCTTAATTAGGACTAGAACTATCCAAAACATGTCAATAAAGTGATAAACAAGGCTAGAGATCACATATAAAAGTGCAAATGAAGTTGGCTCCCATCAATAGTCGCCGAAACTTGGGATGCTTATCAGAAAACTTATCATATTTACAAAATGCATAAGAGGGTATGGAGTACCTAAGGATGCCGAGGAAATGGAAGAGCGTGGAGTAGGGATTTTCGGTGCAACCGAGTATGTGTCACGTAATCCTCGAAATCGAAATTCGGGATCTTTTGTCGCCTACCTTGGCCTAATTCTTCCGCACTGTCACCTAGTTATCGAGGTTGTGGTGCGGGTGCAATATCATGTGCCGGATTGCATGTATCATCTTGCCATGTATCATCATGCCTGTGCATCCCCCCTCAACCCGAGGATCCGGCAATGATGGATCCTCGGGAGTGGAAGGTGAAGCCTCAAACCCCGTGATCTACTATGTCAACATCATCGAAAAGTTTGGATAAGAGAGAGGAGACACACTACCCTTGGCCTGGTGAGAAAAAGGAAAAGTGTGCTCATAAAATTTTACGTCGCGGGATACAAAAATCTCATCCGAATCAAGGTCGATAAGCGCCCACCCTTTCTTCCCAAAAAGGATACCCTAAGAACACACACTTATGACTACGGCTGACAAATTTAAGTGAGGGACAATGGTCGTGGGCATAACACAAACACCCCAAAATTCGAAACATCGAAAAATCCGGTTTTTTGTGAAATAGTGACTCATAAGGCGTTTTGTAATTCAAAATACTCGACGGGGTGCGGTTAATTATATATGCAGCTGCCATAACACACTCTCCCCAAAACTTAAGGGGTAAATGACCATCAAACCTAAGGGCTCGGGCAACATTTAGGATGTGTTGATGCTTACGTTCTACCCTTCCATTCTGTTGTGGAGTACCAACACATGAAGTTTCAAAAATAATACATTCTTTACTTAAAATAAGGAAGCGATGGCGAAACTCGGTCCCATTATCACTACGTGACTCGCTTAATTGTCACCTCGAACGATGAGAAATCAAAGCGACAAAGTTCGTAAAAACACTTTCAACCTCCATTTTATGTAACAACAAATAAATCCATACCGAACGAGTAGTCATAAAAATGGTTAAAAAATACGTAGCACCACAAGTCGAGGGGGCACTATAGGGACCCCATAAATCACAATGGATCAACTCAAAAATACGTCTAGCTTTAGTGTCACTAAGGGGAAACGGTTCACGGGTCTGCTTTGCCTAAAAACAAATATCACATCCATCTTTATTTAAAAAATTTTAAATGGGAATATTAGGAACATGCCGAAGGACCTTTTACGATGGGTGGCCCAAACGCCGTGCCACAAATCTACAATCTCCATACCATCAATGCCCGTAACCCGAGCCTCCTAAACGCCCACAAACCAAAAAAGTCCATCCACATGCTCTCCCAGGTCAATCGGCCCCGCCGCCGCTCTCAGTATAATACACAAACGATCGGTGAGCTGCATCATACAATTATGATTGTCTTGGGATGCCGAAATCAAGTTACAATTTAATCCTGGTACATATAAAACATTCAAAAGTCGTAAATTCCCCGATAAAATAACCGTTCCCGAATGAGTAGCAAATGAGGAACGTCCACCCGGTAACCCAATCGGACAATCCTCAATTGGTCGTAGTTGAATAAATAAAGTTCGGTCACCCGACACGTGGTGAGTTGCTCCGGTGTCAATAATCCACGAGTATTTACTAGTCAAACGATCACGTGATTTAGAGTTCAATAGATCTAAAATTCCCATGCTGGCCGAGTTGAGGTTAGAAAAACCACCTTTGTTCAAATGATGAAGAGAGAACCGAGCCGATTATGAAATGAGTCGAGCCACATGCCTCTCCTTTATTTCCCGGTACATGGCCCAACGTTGATCGCAGTCACCCGTACCTTTGCAAAGCAGCCGTCCGGTCCTCCTCCTGTAGAACCACCGGCACCCGTTGAATGCCTCTCGGCCTAGGACTCCTCCAATCGATGAATCCATGTAAAGGGAAATAATCATCTTGGTCTTGGCGGCGGTCAAGGCAAAGATCGATGAAATCTCCTTGCCGTCGTCCATGGTGTTCTGACGAGGATTGTTGTCTGTCTGAAGGCGGAAATCCAGCTTTTGGTTTACGTCCGGCGTCTCTAGATCACTGGATTTTCCACGCGAGATCTCTTCTTGCGTCAAAGTCTGGCAAGGGCGATCTAGGCCCGTCATATCTCCATTTCTACCCGCAGCCATAGTCGATCGAGAGGACAACAGAAGGCTTGGTGGTAACTCCTGTATCAAGGTCCGGTATGGTGATAATTCATTCTCCGGTGCAGTCACTCTATCCATGGTGGTCCTGCCAAGGAAGAACGAACCTCTTTTTTTTTAGGAACCTGGCTCTGCTACCCTGTCAAATTTCGGTCAATTTATTCGTCTCTTTTCATCAATCACAGTACAAATATATAGCCACTCTCGTGGCTTCCATAATTCTACATAATGACTAAACTACCCTTAATAATTAAATACAATCAATAATACCCAATACATCATAGTCGTAATAAAGAGTCACGAATTCTCTCCGAATCATAGATCCCATCATCGAAGTTATCTTCTTCATCGGAGTTGATTATGGCAATGCAAATTGAAGAATCGATTCCACAATTAGTCTCCCACTCCAAATTCTTGCCACCTCTCGCAGATTATCAAATATAAATATTTCTAACCTTTTCGAACGAGGTAAAGGGCTTGAGTACTTTAAAAATGGCGAATGAACCTGTTCGGAGTGTGAATGTTTCATTCTCAAAAAAGGAAGACATTTTCGCTTTTTTTGTATAATAATGAGACTTATGACTCTAAGGTTTAGGTTATCTGATTAACATCTCCAAATCATCCCGTGACAGAGGGAATGGAGACATTTGTGGTTAGAGTTTAACCACTCTTACCCTTATCTTAACCAAAAGGGTGATGATATATACACTTTCAAATTGCACGCCATATATCACTCCAACATTTTTAATCATTAACTATGATGCTGTATATATTTATCAGTATGTTCTACCCTTAGATCAATGAAGAAAATTATAGGTAGTGAACATATCATTTCTCTTAAAAAAATGAGAGAGGTCGGAGGTAGGTAGGGTGAGTGGGGGTTTGAGGGAAAATATATTTTTTTAGCAGAAAAAATTCAGGAGGGGTGGGCCGGAGCAAGGATTGTTACGTATTTGATGATTTTTATGCCAATTGTTATAAATGCAAGCAAAAAAATATCTAGATATTCATTTATAAGTTTTCAATAGAGTCTGATATTGTATCGGTCACTCATACAAGCACTGTAATAGTCATCTGATAGGTTTTTAGTAGATTAGACAATGTAATCTTCTATAAAAATTCAAGAAACTCAAGATCGTAATTGAACATTGAAGGCTAAAGGAATTAACATATTTAGTATTAAGACTGAGGAGTTGAAGATTGTGGGATCAAACTCATATAAGAATACTAAACATTGAGATTATAAAGCTATAATTCAGGTTAAGTTGTAATGACCTGGAATAACTTTATAAGTATTGTTATGAAGGCTTGAAGTTAATATGACGTGATGGAAACTTCAAGTATCAGTGATAAAAATGGTGTATTGTGCTCTCACAATAAAAAATCAGAGATATTAAGTAAATTCAAAAGTTGAATCAAGATTCAAATGAGCTATACAAATCGGATGAGAAGACAAGTTCAGCTGTGATGTTAATTCAACTGAGCAAAATCAGATTTGCAGAATTCAGCTGAGCAAGATCATGCTTGAACTATTCAGCTGAGAATAAATTCATATAAGAAGAAATTATATCTAAGCTGAAAGGTACAAGTTTAAAAGTAAATGTTGATAATTTACCTCACGGATATTGTTAAGGATAAGGATATTTCTGAAGCGTTTGATCAAGTTTTAATCAATGGATAAACTTAAATTTTGGAGAGTAAAATCAGCATCCAAAATTTTAGAAAATTTGATTGGCCGGCAGTCCGGCATTGTCAGAGGGACATTGTACGCGCAACAAAATCAATTTGAATCGGAATTTCAGAGAGTAATAAGGGATTATCCTAAAACGGCTAAAATTCGAACATGCAATTTGAATTTAAAAACGTTGGGATCACATCACTATAAACATGAGACTCATGAACAAAAGCAAGAAGAAGAATTACGAAGCAACCTATTGCTCTATTGAATTTCCTGCTCACAAGAATCTCTGAAAATCTTCTAAGGCATTTCAAAGAAATATCCAGATACTCAAGTGCTTCTAATATTCAAATACTCAAAGAATTATCCAGAAGCAACACTTGAAGAAAAATCATTGATCATACAAATCTATATCCGATTATTGCTCAAAGGAATCTCAAGATTCAAACAAACAACACTTTGTCATACGAAGTTCTTGAATCTGTGAAATAGCTGAGATGCTATGAAGGATAGAGAATTAGTGAAACACTTCAAGGTGTGAAGGACTGAAGCAGCTGAATCAGGAAACTGAGAAAAAGTTGATTTTGTGGTGGAGCTGTTGAAGAATTGTTACTTCCAAGGAACAACATAGCTATATTTGTGAAGCAGCTGAGAGATATATCAAGGAAAAATAGTTCAAATTGTGAAGTTGAGGTTCACCAGTGACAATCAATCACTATTGTAATAAAGTAAAACACATTAGTGAATTCCTCCAACATCACAAGAGAATAATGGACTAAGGGATTACACCACCCTGAGCCATTATAAATTTTCTGAATCTTATATTTCTGCATTTACTTTCCTGCCGAGTAGTATGAATCACTTAATCAGCATAACACTTAAACAACCCACCTGATTTAACAAACAAATTTTGCATAAAGCTTTTTTCGTTTCACTCTAGATTCAACTTTAAAAGTTTTTAAAGTTAACAAGTTCATTCACCCCCTTTGAAATTGTTCATGCCTTTTCAAGTGACCAACAATTGGTATGAGAGAAGTGTTCCCACAATCAATATCACTTGTTGAAACACTGTTCTAGATCTGATTTTGGATATATCCAATTTTCAAATATGTTTTCTCAAAATCTGCATAATGAATTACAACACTTAGTCACAAAGATTCATACTGTTGGAAATAAAATTTATGTTTTGATGATGATTCATCACTTAGTTTTTTAATTGCTCTTAACCCCATTGATGAAGTGTCATAACTAGTCATTATAAGGCAAAGCAAAAGAAGTCTGATATCAATGTATAGGATTTATTGTAGTCCGATATTTGTATAAGTTAATCAGACAAGCACTGTAATAGTTCTAGGCTGGAACTGAGAAATGAAGAAACTGAGATTTAATCTAGCTGAGATTCTACAAGAAACTGACAACAGAGCACACCAACAGAAGATTGAAGAAGATAAGTTCGCTGAGGGAAACAGACTCGGTTGGCTTATCTAGAAGACTGAAGAACTGAGGGACACAGACTCAGTTATTGAAGAATGAAGAACTGAGGGTTCAAACTCAGTTATGAAGATTATAAGTCGAGATCAGTAAAGTTAGACTTCGTGCAAGATTGTGGTGACTCGAATCGACTTTATAGATCTTGTATGAAGACCTAAGAATCATAAGGACAATGAATTCTTAGATGATAATGAATCATGGTGTACTCGATTAAGTCAATTATAATCAGATGAAAACCGAGTACTCGATATTTGAAGAAGAGTAAAATGTCAGTTAATGCTCCAAGTCGCTTAGAAATCGACATAAGAAAAACTCAGCACAAAACTGATAAGGAAACTCAGTTTTATGAGTCAGCCATCCAACAAACTGATCGTACAGTCGGACGTTATAAAGAAAGCAATTTCATTGGATGAAGTACTGACACAGCAGAACGGTCAGAAAATATAGCCGTTACAAGCAGGATGAACATTGAATGAACCCTATAAATAGACTGCCTCTACAACATCAAAAAAAAAGAGCAGGCATATGATAATAAAGCAAGAAAATTTAAAAGGAATCTATCTAGTCAAGAAAGATCAAACTGAGGGGGAAAGCCAAATCCAAAAGAATACATGCTAAGTACTTAATTGCAAGATCAAGAAATTTCTTCAAAGTGTTCAAGCATATTCAAGCAGATTCAAGATCTGACATTTGAAGAAATACAGAGCCGTGCTTAAATTAATCATCCAGAAGAAAAGCTCACATCACTGTTGAATCATTGTTATTGATTCAAAGTCTCAACTTTGATTTTATCAAAGGTCTAGACTGTGAAACACCAAGAAGGTGTGAAGGATAGTTGAGTGCAAATGGGAAGACTGTGTTTATGATGAGTCGGTGAAGAGGCAATTCTACCCTTCAAGGACTGGTGGTTCAAACAGTTGAAGAACAACAATCCTACATGTTCTACAAGTGTTTAGATAGTGAAGCTAGGGATTAGTCAAGGACTATCAGCTTTAGAACTTTTGTAACCGGGCCATCTCAAAGAATTTCTAGTGGAATTTTCCTCCGCATCACGGGAAAGAGAGGATTGACAGGATTACACCACCTCGAACCTCTATAATTCTTGTCTATTTACTTTATGCATTCACTTATTTCATTATAGCTATATTTACTTGGTTTTCATACGTAAAACTAATTTACCTAGTGTTAAAGGCTATTACTTATCCATTGCCGCTTAACAAGACTAAATATAAGTTAGTATTGATTTATATTCATTGAGCTAATCAACTCCGCACAAGTTAAGGACGACAGAACAAAATCGAATCAAGATCGCTTTGAGTTTCAAAGAAACTCGCCTCCTGGGGCTTTTCCACCAGATTAGTTTTTGGTGACAAGTTTATTCACCCCCCTCCCCTCTAAACTTGTGTTAGCCTTTCCCAGGTACCAACAATTGGTATCGGAGCGAATCTTCTTTTGAAGGTGATCCAGTATCTATTTGCTTGCTTGAGTAACTGTCCATCAGTTATTTGATCAGGAGCAACCAGTTGTTGAAATCCCCTCACTGTATCTGTCTTAAAAAGCATTTTTAATGGATACATCTAAAATTAGAAATTGGCTAAATAACCCTCTGACTGACTATTTGCAGAATGTTGTCTATGATTTTCAGGATCAAGTATTTGAAAGATTCAGTACTACAAGCTCTCACACAAATCCAGAACCTCAATTTAGTTATGATGAAAACTTTGAATTCAATGTGAATGTAGATGATGAATTCGGAAGATTTCCATCCTTAAGCGATCTTTCGAAGAAATCTGAAAGAGAGTTACTACTGAGTAGTCGATTCTATATAGAAGAAAATTTAACCGTGAGATCCATCCAAAGGTAAAAGCCACAAATATTGATGGGACTCTACCTACAAGCCATGGAGGAGAAAGTGATGAAGAAATCATACTGCTAGAGCTACACAAAGTGAATCGTCGTTGATAAAGGAAAACAAGTTCTAATCAGTAATGATTCCTCAACAGAAGGTCTACCTATCAAGCATCAGGAGGTAAGTGCATCTACATCCAAATCTCACACTGTCCTGAACAATCAAGGAAATGAAGATTTCAATGAAACCTTGGACATACTCATAAAGCAATTAGAGACTATTCAAAAGAATTATGAGAATGTCAAAAAGGAGAAAAAGTTATTGAAAACTGAAATTTCGAGATTGAATGCTGAAATCGATCTAATCAAAACTAATAATGGAACCAAGGTAATTCGACCAACTGATGAACCAACAAAAGTTATTGACATCAGTGAATCATCAGTTGATCCAACTTCCAAAGTTCAATTCAAACCAGAAAACCATTTGGAGATAGATCTGGTTTAGTGGTTTGATAATCGATACAATTCTAAGTTTAGACCAAGATCGCTTGCAATAAAATTTGTGACCACTCAACACCAAAAACTCGTAAAACCGATAAAGTTATTAGAATCGATAGATACTCAAAGACAAACCAAATGCACAAATCGATAAAATCGAAAAATCACCGGTAAAATTCACCAAGCCAACAGATTTTACAGAAAGACTCAGAAGGCTGAAAACAGTAAAAATGATCCAAAATCAACAAGAAAAATCTTCAAGTCATATCCATCTAAGAATGAAGATCATTCATGGAATAATAGACTCAGAGGGAAAGGAAGATTATTTCCCATTGATGAAGATTGGAATAGGCCATCACATCACTTTCACAAATTGAGCAAATTCAAACTGCCATGACAAAACAAGAAAAGTTTGTGAAAACTGACTTCACTCACTCAAAATGTCAAGAGAGGTATAAAGTTAAAAATAAAGTTGTACCATCAAGAGCTAATCAGTTAGGACCCAAAAAGATATGGGTACCAAAAATTTCTCACTTTGTTTTGCAGGAAAGATCCCACTAGCGGAGAACTGAGAAATGCAATTCACAAAACTGAGTTGTATTCACAATCGAAGTTTTTGAATTCAAAGATAAGGACAAAACGAGCGTATACAAACAAGTGATACACCGTACCTTCTTTATTCACTTTTATCTAGCTACGGTTATCAAGAAAAGACGTGGTCCTTCTCAATCTAAACCGCTCATAATTTCCACTCACCCACTTTTTCGCAATCTCAAAACATTTATGACAAGACGCTTTTAAGTCCCACTCAATTCTTAACTACCCCCACACTCCAAATTATAAATACCTAGAATTTTCTTTTATAAATTCTTCACGCTTGAATTCTGAATTTTCTCTCTGCATTTCAAATTTTCAAATTTTCAATCTAATCCAGAAAAATGACCTTCACTCTTGTTGAACCTGGAATGATCGTTTCTCTTGATCAATATATTGCAAAGTATGTTGATCAAACACTAGTCAATTCTATTGCAACAAAAATCCGGAAAATTAAGGGATTGGAAGCTGTCTTCAACATCGATCTAAAAAGTGTCTGTTTAGAAAGCATCGGAGACTTCTATCAATTTTGTTGAACAACTGTTGAAGGAGAAGACACTCAAACCTATATCACCACTGTCAGTGATAAGAAGATCAGAGTCACTGAAGATTTAATTGCAGAAATCTTTGGGTTTGACGAATCCGGAGGAACAGCAGCCATTAAATTGACTAAGGAATAGAAAGAGAAGTTATGGAAAGATATAGCAATTTTTGGAGAATCTGCTGTCTTACAAACAGGGAGCACAAGCTTGCTCAAGCCAGAATTTAATTTTCTTTCAATGATGCTGGCAAATTGCATAATTGGGAATGCTGGAAACTTCAGCAATCTATCTGGAGCAAAACTAGATCTGCTATATATGATTTGGTTTGAAAAAGATTTCAATTGGGCAAGATATCTATTTGATCAATTGATAGCACAACCAATTGATGTACCCAAAGAAGACCGATGTAAAGAAAGGACGATTCTATCACAAGAAGACTCTTGCATTGGTAGTCCAAAGGATACTCAATCACTTTGGAGTTGCTAAGAGAAAAGAAACACCAATTGTTTGAAGGAAAGATTGCCATTAAGGAAGAAAAAGCAAGAAAGAGGAAAGTCGAGAAATCTGAATCAACCTAAGAAGAAGAAAAAAGCAGGAAATCAAAGAAACCTACAACCTGAGATGAAGTGTTGGCACAAATCAAGACTTAAAGAAAAGAAGAAAAGAGTTGGAAGAAATGCAAAAAAGGCTCAATCGATCTAGTTAATGAGAAATCGCAGAAATGTCATCAACTCAAGAGTCGAGTCGAATCAAGTTGTTGACGGATCGACACTGCAATTGCAAATCAAGATAATCTCACCGAATCCATTCCAGTTTTGGTAACTGAGGTTTCATCAACTCAAGAAGCAGTTGTGCACTCACAAGAAATGGAAATAATAAAAGAAACTGAAGTTGTCAACAGAGAAAAGACTGTTGAAA
Organism: Gentiana macrophylla; assembly: GCA_026214975.1. Lineage (NCBI taxonomy): Eukaryota > Viridiplantae > Streptophyta > Magnoliopsida > Gentianales > Gentianaceae > Gentiana > Gentiana macrophylla. Next base: position 84,227,062 of record CM047817.1, read on the forward strand.
CTGACTACAAAAAGAAGCTGTAACTCAGGGGGGACAGACCCTGAGAACTAAGCCTGATGATGAAGAATCCGATTGTGATGAAAGACTGATTGATGAAACAACATTGAACATACTTATGTTGCTTTCAAAGCCCAAGTCTACTCCCCAAGAAACTATACCCAATTGGGAACAAGAGAGAAATCATAAAGAATTTCCACTCCTCAAATCAAGAAAAGGAGGTCAAGTGAAGCGGAATCAACCAAGATCATGCAGTTGGATGAACAAGTTCATGAAGTTGAACCCACTGAACACTCAACGAAAGAAGTTCCAGTTGTTGAACTGGAACTTGAGCAAAGTGAAAGACAAGCCGTTGAAGAAGATGCAGGTGAAAAAGTTTTGCAAACTGAGACTACAATCTAAGTTTCTGATATTGAAAAAGAAACATCAGTTGTCCCAAACACTGCTGAGGGAGAAATCAGCAGAACCAATCTTATGCAAACTAATGATCCCATGCAAATTGACGTTCCTGCTCAAGAAGAAGATCATGAGGTCACACAAGAATCAGAGGACACCCCCACACCATTCAAATCCCCATCTGATCATACAGAACTTATGAAAGCTGACTATGAGCGACTGCAAAGATATAGAACTTGGAAGTTCAGTTCCATAGAAAATCAAAGAAGTCAGCGTGCAGAAATGGAGATTATTGAGGAATGGGTATTCAATCTTTACAACATTACAAGTATAATGGAGATAATCAATACCGACGAATTCATAAATCAAGGTTATGCGCTGATCAGAAATCATCATTGGAAGGAAGCCATAGCTAGTGGAAGTTCTAAGAAGAATGTTGATGATGACTTTGAGGAAGATCCTGACCTACAAAAAGGGATTCTTGCCTCTATACAAGAAAAGGAAACTGCAACAGAACTAGATACTGATGAAGACTCTAGTAGTTCTGGTGAAAGCAGTGGAAGTTCAAGTTCTGAAAGTTTATTTGAAACTCAGCTGGACAAAGAAGCAGAAGGAGGCTACCAATCTCCCACTAATAAATCCACACTTGAAATAGCAAGAACCTTAGCGAGATATACCGAGAAGAATCGGATGATGAACTCAAGTACATCTGTCACCCACAAAAGCTGTTGATTCGTCAAGATTGGAAGAAGCTGAGAAACAGTCTGAAGAGAAAAGACAATCAACTGAATTTAGAGAAAGACTGAAGCAAGTTGTTCTCTCACCTAGACCAACTGAGGCTGGGACAAGCAAAGGAAAAGAGCAACAAGGAGGAAATTCACAAGATGTACCTACTCAAGTTGATCTCATTAGGTATTATCACAATGAGATACTGAGAATTCAAAAGGATGACAAAAGATTATTCGGAAAAGTTTTAAAATCCTTAGAAGCCAAGATGAACGAACCAAGCTTGAAAAGAAAATGGACACTTTGTGAATGACAATCACAAACCACTCGCTTGAGATTCGTAAAACAACCACCGAGCATGTCACAAGGAAAACGAAACTCAAGACAGGATGGGAAGGTATTCTAAATAATCTAGTCGATAGAATGTCTTTAATGGAACAGGGCATTAAGGACTCGGGCCGTGGCTCAAACCATAGTGGCATCAACCCAACAAACACCGAATGCTTACATCAAAAGCCTGATCAACAAAGATGATGTCCAATAAGGGGAAAGTTTGGATATCTTAAAAGTCCATGCAAATTAAAATGCCACAAGCCCTCACAAATGTTGATGATAAGTTGAGTGAATCAAGAAAGCAAGAGGAGATTTTACTCGATGATGAGATGAAACGATTATTAAATACTCGTAATCAATCGACAAAAGAGTTGGTCTAGATTCTCGTCTCTACAATCTATTCAAGGACTTACCAGAGAGAGAAGGAGTATCAAAAGAAGAATCTCTTGAAACATTTCTACACATGCAAAAGATACTCGTGTACTATTGGAATAAACTGAAGAAATGGGAAGCAAATGGCACTTTAGATAGAGCTTCAGAGAAAATTGAAAAGGCTGAACCTGAATTTATTCAAAATCTACTGAGAACAGCCACCAATGAAAGACTAAGGACATCAGTCTTTACATTTGCAGCTCTATTCAAAAGCAAAATTTTCAAGTAGAACAATCTATCTCAATCATGGAACATTTGGGCAAGTATTCATGGAATTGAACATTCAGCCACAAATGATGAAATGAGAACTGTTACGGAAAATTATGATAATCAACCTTCTCTATCCGCCAAGTAAAAAGAAACTATCTTCCAGTTCTTTTTATCATGTTGTATTTTATTACTTGTTTAAACTTTGTATAAAGTTTCAGTTTCTCAGTTCATTGTGCTATTTACTGCATTTTGTCTTTTATCTTTTTGCATTGCTTTTAAGGAGGGTATTGACATCATCAAAAAGGGGGAAATTGTTGGAAATAAAATTTATGTTTTGATGATGATTCATCACTTAGTTTGTTAATTGCTCTTAACCCCATTGATGAAGTGTCATAACTAGCTGTTATAGTGCAAAGCAAAAAGAAGTCTAGATATCAATGTATAGGATTTATTAGAGTCTGATATTTGTATAAGTTAATCAGACAAGCACCGTAATAGTTAGAGGTGAACCGAGAAATGAAGAAACCGAGATTTAATCTAGCCGAGATTCTACAAGAAACCGACAACAGAGAGCACACCAACGTAAGATTGAAGAAGATAAGTTCGCCGAGGAAACAGACTCGGTTGGCTTATCTAGAAGATCAAGAACCGAGGACACAGACTCGCTTATTGAAGAATGAAGAACTGCGAGGTTCAAACTCGATTATGAAGATTATAAGTCGAGACTATAAAGTTAGACTTCAGGCAAGATTGTGGTGACCTGAATCGACTTTATAGATCTTGTATGAAGACCTAAGAATCATAAGGACAATGAATTCTTAGATGATAATGAATCATGGTGTACTCGATTAAGTCAATTATAATCGATGAAAACTGAGTAATCGATATTTGAAGAAGAGTAAAATGTCGATTATCGCTCCAAGTCGATTAGAAATCGACATAAGAAAAACTCAAAGACAAAATCGATAAGAAACTCGGTTTTATGAGTCACCATCCAACAAACCGATCGCATAAATAACGTTATAAAGAAAGCAATTTCATTGGATGGCATCGACACACAATGTAATCGAGTCGAAAAATATAGCCGTTACAAGCGGGATGAACATTGAATGAACCCTTATAAATAGACTGCCTCTACAACATAAAAAAAAAAGAGCAGGCATATGATAATAAAGCAAGAAAATTTAAAAGAAATCTATCTAGTCAAGAAAGATCAAACTGAGGGGGAAAGCCAAATCCAAAAGAATACCTGCTAAGTACTTAATTGCAAGATAATGAAATTTCTTCAAAGTGTTCAAGCATATTCAAGCAGATTCAAGATCTGACATTTGAAGAAATACAGAGCCGTGCTTAAATTAATCATCCAGAAGAAAAGCTCAAATCACTGTTGAATCATAGTTATTGATTCAAAGTCTCAACTTTGATTTTATCAAAGGTCTAGACTGTGAAACACCAAGAAGGTGTGAAGGACAGTTGAGTGCAGTCAGGAAGACTGTGTTTATGATGAGCTGGTGAAGAGGCAATTCTACCCTTCAAGGACCGAGTGGTTCAAGCAGGTTGAAGAACATCAATCCTACCTGCTCTACAAGTGTTTAGATAGTGAAGCTGTGGATTAGTCAAGGACTATCGGGTTAGAACTTTTGTAACCGGGCCATCTCAAAGAATTTCTAGTGGAATTCTCCTCCGCATCACGAGGGGAAGAGAGGATTGACAGGATTACACCACCTGGAACCTCTATAATTATTGTCTATTTACTTTATGCATTCACTTATTTCATTATAGCTATATTTACTTGGTTTTCATATAGAAACTAATTTACCTAGTGTTAAAGGCTATTACTTATCCATTTGCGCTTAACAAGACTAAATATAAGTCAAGATTGATTTATATTCGATTGAGCTAACGAAATCCGCATGTTAAGGGGACAGAAAAAAAAATGAATCGAAGATCGCTTTGAGTTTCAAAGAAACTCGCCTCTGGGCTTTCCACTCACGGGATTAGTTTTTGGTGACAAGTTTATTCACCCCTCCCCTAAACTTGTGTTAGCCTTTCCTGTGGACCAACACATACATTCTTAATCCATAAGTTTGATGAATTGAAAATGCGAATGCAGGCACACCTGACAATGACTCGTGAAGAGATGATGAGTGTGACCACATATGGACCCATCCAAATCATGAAAGCGAACATTGATGTTGCAAGTGCAGGGATTATGCAAACGGTGCCAAATACAAAGTCTGAGTGGACTAAAAGAAAGAAAAAGAGCTAATCTAGACAATGTGGCCAAGGACATAATTCTAAAGGCTTTGGATAGTTCTATGTTCTTAAAGATCAAAGAAAGAAAACTGCAAAGGAGATATGGGACAAACTAATTCTAGTTTGTGAAGGCACTGAGGCTATCAAAGAGAATAAGTTAACAGTGGCAACATAGAAATTTGAGACTTTCAAGATGAAATTTGGTGAAACCATTAATGAAATAGAAGCAAGATTCTCACATGTTCTAGATGAACTAAACAAACATGAAAAATCTTATATCCGTAAGGAGATATTTGTTAAGATTCTCGGAGGATTGCCTGAAGAATGGTCAATGAAGACCACTCCCTTTTGATCTTCTTTTTTAATCGAGTAGTCATGAATGCTAACTCCTTTATTTGGAATAAGAAGATATGCGCAGTTGAAGATGAGTTGGATGATGAACTTGAAGAGCAAGCTTATGAATGGAGTTGTGAAGTTCTTTGTGTTTCAGCGGTTTTCTTTTTAATCAAGTTGAGTTATGTGATTTCATTTTGATAGCATCATTAGTTGTATTTCGGTTGAGTTGTTTAATGGAAGACCTTGAGAGTCAATTTCCCGAGTCTCTTACTTGTTTCTTTTCTTCCCTGCATTTTTAATTACTCTAATATGAATGATGCTTACGTGAAATTTAAAGTATATTCCAAATACCATGTGCCGAACGTTTATTTTTCGGATAAGAACTCGATATCCGGGACATAGCGCTACACTAACACTAGATTTTAATGTTTATTCAATTTGGCATTTAAGCTCTTTATAATACATTTTTAACAAGTTTTAAAATATTTACACCATTTTTTTGTTGGGAAACTTGAAAAATATGCCTAAAAAGTTAAAAATTGGAAAAATATGCTCCAAAAGTAAACATTTGAAACTATGTCTGTGTTCGACACATGAGCGACGCACACGCGACACACGAGGCACGCATGACCACTGCGCGACGCATGAGTGACGCACGAAGCACGGATGTGTCGTGGCATATTTTGTCAAATTTTTACTTTTCGGGCATAGTTTCTCAAGTTTCCCTTTTTGTTTTCATTTACACCTTTTAAAATAAGGTAAAGTCTTTTCGCACCTATTCTTTTTATGGAAAATTAGGGATAAGGACACAATCTGAAATATTTTTAAGTAACAGGACAACTACATATTTTTTATAGGGAGAAGGACAACTGCATAATTTTTATAGCGAGAAGGACAAACAATGAATCCGAAAATCGCTGAATCTCCCAGGTGAATCCCGAAATCGGTGAATTTCGACGGTGAATTTTGACAAATGAATCCGAAAATCGGTGAATCTCGACAATGAATTTTGAAAATTAGTGAATTTAATGAAGGAATTTCGGCAATGAATTTAAACAATAAATTTCAACACAAGTGAATTTCGACAAATGAATAAATAGTTTTGTCCTTTATGCAAAAGTTTTAAAAAACTGTCCTTTTACTCAATTGATGAAATATTTCTGTCCTTCTCCCTCATTCCCCCTTCTTTTTAACACACCTAACATCTCTAGTTTTATCATTTAATTTTTTCACTAATTGATTCAGACTCAATTTAAGACAGGATGTTGATTAGTTTACGGATTGCATTTCATCCAGAAAGTATCAATCTTGTGCTTTCGAGTCTCGACCGATGTTTAGTCTAAAGAAAAACCAACATCCTGACTCAAATTCGGTCGATAAAATTATTTAATGACTCAAATTCGGTTAGCATGATTTTGATTACTACGGACCAAATTTCCGTCAGGAAGCATGGATTGTGTTTTTTTTTTTTACCAATATTGAGTTTAAAAAAACTAATATTCTCGATCAAGGGAAGAAAAATTATTTTTTTACCAAAATTCGGTCAAGATAACGTCTGGACTTGAAAAAAAAAAACCATTTTATACCACACATCCAAATTTTCTAGAAGAGGAAAAACATTACACTTCATTTTTTTAATTGGGTATTTGTTTATAAGGACTAGTTTGAACACTTAATAGGCATTTAGGACACACTTAAATCTTATTTGTTTATAAGGACACATTCTATTTAATTTTACTAAATTACCCTTCCACAATGAAGCAAATGATCTACGCCAGTAAACCCCTTTTTTTTTTTCCTCCGATTTTCATTCTGCTTTTAGAATTACCAAATTCCATAATTACTATGCCTCAAGATGACATGGACGTCCGTGAAACCGACAAGGACATGGTCGGCTCTGAAAGTTCCAAATGATTTATGACGATAACTGGAAAACAACTTCCAAGATGGGGACGACGAACTCGATTGGTAAGCATTTATCGATTTTAACACGACAAGTTCAATCTTGCTTAGGTTGATTTGATTTATTTTATTTGCTTTATTCTATTTTCGATCACCTAAGTCGCGTAGAAGGCCGAAAACATGACGCCAAGACTTCCGCCGTGAATACAATTCTACGGCAATGTAATGGTATACACTTGAATCCTTTTACTATGTCAATTTGAGCAATCTCATTTTTTTCCTTTTTTATGATTTATACTGATTTGTATTTCTTCTTACATGAAAGAGCAAAACTTTCATCCGCCCGGTGGTACTCATTCGTGGGCGGGTAAGCCTTTCGTTGCTTTGATATTGTTCAAAGAAACCAACCTAGTCTGTCACCATACGTGACACCATGCTTCAAATAGACATTCAACAAGACCTTTAAAGCTTGAATATATGCCCATATAATTGACTTTCAAAAAGTCCATTTCGAAAGGTGTTGGTGTCACAATAAGTTGTGTTTGACCTTATGATATCTTTCTTTCAATTAAATTGAATCTTCAAATGGAAAACCTGAAACACGAGTCGCCGATTCGAGTCGAGTCGAAATCGAGCAAGATCAAGCATGAGATTTGATGGTGGTGGATAGCGGGAGAAACGATTTCGCTATGATTTTCCGGTCGCTAAATCGGGGGACGGAGGAGTCGTGTTAAATCGTTGATATGCAAGAATGCTAGCTTCTAGGTCGCCTGAGTTTATATGGTGTGATGTTTTGAACGGAAAATCAATAATTGTACGGTCGCTTTTTTTTTGCCGGTGGGAAGGGCTTAGGATGTTGCTCATGTAGGAAAATAAGCTGGGAGTAATCCACACTGAACCGCATTCCACGGAGTCGGAATCGAGAGAACAACAGCGACTTTCGGTAAGTGGGATGTACAAAAAACCAGGATTACAAGCACACTGGGTTGTGTTGTACACAAATGAATTTCTTGGGCACTCCATAATTTCTCTTTTCTACTTGAAATCATGGTTGAATGTTGAAGTGGAAAGAGTATGAATTCTCGGAGAGATGCTACGAAGAGGGGTTCTTCAAATTCTTGCGTGAGGTATTGATGAAGGTCGAGTAAAATATGGGAGGAAGTAGAAACTAAGAAGAAAGGCATGTGTGTGAAACTTACAGAAAGCAAGTGAAATAATGTTGCCGGGCGGAAGTGGCTTAGGATATTGCTCATATAGGAGCGAGAATTGTTGGTAAATTTGGTTTGAATAAGAAGAAGATTGCGAGGACGATGGATCAAACACATTGATCCGAAATCGTGGAGTAGTTTGTCATCCGAAGTGAATCAATAGTCATCAACTATGTTTCTTCAAAGAAGTTCTTGAATAAAGAGTCTCGCTTGGTTCCTGCTTTGGTGTTGAGGAATTTTACTAATCTTTGTTGGGATTACTTGGGGCTTTGTTTGCTACAACTTATGTTTTTTGAGCCTGGTTTCAAAACAAAAAAAAAAAAAACAAAACAACTTGTTTCTTTTGTTTGATAGCAATAGACTAATTGATGCTTAGTAGCATGCTTCTATTGGTTTAAACAAGGCAACAGATTCATCATTTGGAGCACCTTTAAGGCTAAGCTACGTGAAGATTTCATGTGATGTGTTGTGTAGCATTTTCTCCTCCACATTGTGATATGTGTTTTACTTGAAGTACTAAGAATGAACAATTACTTGAAGTACTAAGAATGATGTTCAAGACTTTGTTATAGTACATTATTTGTGACATTGCTTTGTAGTTTCGTTTCTCCTATGGAATTAATCGCTTTTCTTAAGGGAATAAAAGATTTTTTTTTGCCAAGGAAAGTTAATACACTTTGCTTTTATTGATATGTTATTATTGTGATGCACATGTAGAACTCGTGTATTTTTGCCGCTAGTATTGCATTGTCACTTCATTGTAGGATTGATGCAAATGGCATTGATGTTGCATTTACAATTTGATACACAAATTTGGTAACTTTGTAAAATAATTGTAGTGTCATTCACATTAGTGGGTGTAATCGAGCCGAGTTTAGTCGATACTCCTGCAGTCTTGACTCGACTAAAAATTTGGGCTCGATCGAGCCATAAAAGGCAAGATCGAACTCCACACGCATAAGATGTCACTGCATAAAACACTGCATAAGATGAGTGTCATTGCATAAATCGTTGTAAATGGTGTTGTAATTGAATAAATCGTTGCATAAGGTGTCACCGCATAAAACACTCAATAAGGTGGGTGGTGTCATTGCATAAATCATTGCAAATGTTGGTGTCATTGCATAAATCATTGCAAATGTTATTGTCACTGCATAAATCACTACAATAAGATGTCACTGCATAAATCGCTACAATAAAATATCGCTACAATAAGATGCCCCAAAGATCACGGTGTCTCTCAGATCGTGGGCGTCTCTCTGCATCGGGGCGGTCCATCGCATCGGGGTGGTCAATGCATCACGGTGTCTCGAATCGTCGTGTCTCTCGCATTGCGGTGTCTCTACATCACGGTGTCACTTCATCGCGTGTCTCGCATCACGGTGTCATTTCATCGCAGATGTCTCTGCATGATCGTCAAATGTCATAACATCGCGGTGTCTCTGCATACGGTGTCACTTCATCGCCGTGTCTCGCCTCCGTGGTGTCACTTCATCACGATGTTTCGCGATCGGGGTGGTCATCTGCATCGCGGTGTCTCTCGCGATCGCTATGTCTCTACATCGCGTGTCTCTACATCACGGTGTCTCGCATCGCGGTGTCATTTTATCACGGTGTCTCTGCATCGGGGGTGGTCACTGCATCGCGGTGTCTCTGCATCGGGGTGGCCACTATATCGCGGTGGTCAATAGATTAACGGTGGTCTCTACATCGGGGGTGGTCACTGCATCACGATGTCTCTGCATCGGAGGTGGCCACTGTATTGAGGTGGTCAATGGATCTGGGGTGGTCAATACATCGCGGTGTCACTTCATCGAGGCATCTCTGCATCACGGTGGTCACTTCATCACGGTGTCGCATCGCGATGGTCACTGCATCGCGGTGTCATATCGTGATGGTCACTGCATCACGGTGTCTCTGCATCGTGGTGTCACTTCATTACGGTGTCTCTGCATCACGGTGTCACTTCATCATGGTGTCTCTGCATCACGGTGTCTCTGCAATACGGTGTCACTTCATCACGGTGTCTCTGCAATGCGGTGTCTCTGCATCACGGTGTCTCTCGATCGTCAAATGTTATAACATCGTGATGTTCTCTCGCAATCGCGGTGTCTCGCATTGATGTGTCACTTCATTGTGGTGTCTCAGAATGCGGTGTCACTTCTTCGCGTGTCTCGCATTCATGGTTGTCGGTGCATCGACGTGTCACCGCATCGCGGTGTCTCTCGATCGTGGTGTCACTTCATTACGGTGTCTCAGCATCGCGATGTCTCTCGATCGCGTTGTCACTTCATCGCGGTGTCTCGCGTCGCGTGTCTCTACATTACAATGTCACTTCATCATGGTGTCTCGATCACGGCGTCTCGCGAATGCGGTGTCACTTCATCACGGTGTCTGCAGATCGCGGTGTCTCGCAATGCGTGTCACTTCATCAGCGTGTCTTTGCATCGCGGTGTCTCTGCGATCGTCAAATGTTATAACATCGCGATGTTCTCTGCAATCGCGGTGTCTCGCATTGATGTGTCACTTCATTGTGGTGTCTCTCGCATCGCGATGTCACTTCATTCGCGGTGTCTCGCATCGGGGTGTCTCTCGCGATCGGGAGTGGTCGCCGTCGCGGTGTCTCTGCGCGGTGTCACTTCATCATGTGTCTCTGCGTCGGGGTGTCTCTGCGTTGGGGTGGTCACCGCGATCGCGGTGCCGGTGCATCGCGGTGTCACTTCATCGAGGTGTCTCTGCATCGCGGCGTCTCTGCATCGCCGTGTCTCTTCATCTCGGTGTCACTTCATCACGGTGTCTCTGTAATACGGTGTCATTTCATCGCGGTGGTCAATGTATCGCGGTGTCTCTGCATCGCGGTGGTCAATGCGGTGTCTCTGCATCGCGGTGTCACTTCATCGCGATGTCACTTCATCGAGGTGTCTCTGCATCGCGGCGTCCTCGCGATCATCGTGTCTACATCGCCGCGGTGTCACTTCATTGCCGCGTGTCTCTTCATCTCGGTGTCACTTCATCAGCGGTGTCTCGCAATACGGTGTCATTTCATCAGCGGTGGTCAATGCATCGCGGTGTGTCCTCGTGCATCGCGGTGGTCAATCGCGGTGTCTCTGCGTCGCGGTGTCACTTCATCGCGATGTCGACTTCATCACGATGTCTCGCAGAACGCGGTGTCTTTACATCGTCAAATGTCATAATATCGCGATGTCTCTCGCACTCACGGTGTCTCTGCGCAATGCGGTGTCGACTTGATCGCAGATGTCAATTTATCGCGGTGTCTGCTGCGTCGAGGTCGGCTTTTCGCTCAGGGTGCTGCAGCCAATGCAGTCGTCACCACCAAAAAAAAAAAAAAAAAAAACCAAAACCACGTTTCAGCGCCCAGAAAGAGAAAAAAAAAAAAAAAAAACATTCAGTTTGCAACCTCCAGGAAAAATAAAATAAAATAAAAAATAAATAGTACAACAATAGCTTGTTTTTCATAAAACAAATAATAAAAAAAACAAAAACACACACATTCTCAGCCTCAGGTACGCGTCTCTTCCCCCCACCCCTTTTTTTTTTTTTTTTTTTTTTTTTAAATCATTAATTTTGAGTCTATCTATCTAATTTGTGTCCTTATAACCAAATAAGATTCCTTAAGATCCTATTCTTTTAATTAAGTTTTATTTTATGTCCTTTTTGACCCTCTTGCTTTTTTTTTTAATTTTGTTTTTTTTTTGAGAACTAAGTACACTTCATTTTGGTTGTATTTGTTTGGAATCAGTCATACAACAGTATTCATTATCCTCAGCCTCACAGTTATGCCATGGCTAGGTGCTTCCACCAGTCTTCACCGATCATCCCTCAACTTTGGATATGAATTTCACTCCTCAAAAGCTCAAATACCATTTTCCACTCTCAATTTCTACTTGAATTTTCCACGCCAAGCTTTCCATTTTCTAAGCAATGGAAATAGGACTTTCGTTTGTTCTCGTAATGGAAAAAGGCACCATCTAAGTTCTTTTTCTTCTCCAGGAAAAGTGCCCCATCAACTTTATCAAGCAACTGAGAATGCGGATTCTTCTTCTTCTTCTTCTTCTTCTTCTTCAAATAGCGACGCCGGTGATAAGAATGATGATGCTTATCTTCAAGCCAATAGCAGCCCAAGTTTATTATCCTTTTTCTGCCCTCTACTCAAACTTTTCTCCGTAAGTTTGTATTTATCATTTGCGATTATGATTTGAGCTTCAAACAACCGCACTTTTTTTTAAAAAAAAAAAGGAGAAAAATTGAACAGGCCATTGCTGAGATTGTTTACTTTCGTGCTTATTCAGATGGCAAACTTTTTGTTGAACTACTCAAATAGATATGAGTAAAGTAAAGCATTTATTGGTCCCATTTGGGTTTTTTTTTTTTTTGCCTAGATTATGCTGTTGAGCTGGTGTATTTGATTTTTGTCACTAATATGTATATATGTATATGTCTATGTTGTTAAATTCGAAAGCGTGCTTGATTTTACAGGGAGGAGATCCATCTCAAGGTCGCAACTATTTGCTGGAGGTACTGTTTCAGGATAGCTTTTGTTCAACTAGATTATGGATTATTGTATATATTCATGATTTTGGTCATTGGTTTGCTATTGGAAGCAAATAAATCAGAATGTAAGAAAAGCACCACGAAGAACCACTTTAGATGTGGAGATTATTCCACTTTAGTCGCGTATTCGTTTTTTTTTTTTTTTTTTTTTTTTTGGGGTGGGGGTGGGGCTGACAAAGGTTTATATCTTCTTTTGCAAATACAGGAATTAGCATCTTCATTATCTACATTAGCTAGGCTTCCTTGGGGCTCAAGATCCTTATTTGATACTAGTCAATTGGCTGATAGAGTAGAACCCGTAATGAGGTTGCAGATTTTTGAATTCGGTTAGTCTCCTCCTGTTTAAAGAAGTTATGAAACATTTTGAAACTGAGAGTGCTGTCTTTACATTCTAAGCTCTAAAGAAACTCTTAAAACTTACTATATATAAAAGCTTCATATTACCAGAATCATGGAAAACTATTTTAAAAACTGCCCTTAGTATAATTTAAGCTCTAGTTAAGGATGTGTACTTTCGAGTAGCTTATGCTTTGTAAATGACTGAACTCTTCTTGACTATCTGCAGAGGCGTGTCCATTCTGTAGAAGGGTTCGAGAGGCTTTGACTGAGCTAGATCTGTCAGCAGAGGTTGTTTGTTGTTTGACCTCTAGCTTAGATAAATCGTTTTTATGTATGTATTGTGTATGTATGTATATACCTAAAATGGCGTATGTATATACCTAAAATGGCTTACTGAGCTGATGGAGCCAGGTATTTTTTGGTATATAAATATATACAAACTCTGAGAACATATAATCTTTACATACTCAGATCGAATGAAACATCTTAGTATATGTATTCGATTCAGAATTTAGATATCTTTGTTCCTAGCAAGTTCTTGTTATTACTTAAAGTCTCACAATTTAGCTGTGCCTTGTGAATTCTTTGGCCAGATCTATCCCTGTCCTAAAGGTTCAGTAAGAAACAGGGGATCGGTCAGAAGAATTGGAGGCAAAGAGCAGTAAGCTTCTTTAAATCTTTTCAAATCTTTGGTGCCTTCTTAATTGTCATATTCATAGATGAAATGATTATTGATACCCTTCCCTGATTTTAGTGTTTATTACATTTTAACTTCTTACATTGCTAGATTATCACATTTATGCTCTGATTCCACGCGGTACTTTTCCAGGTTCCCTTTACTGGTTGACCCAAATACTGGAATCTCTCTTTATGAAAGCAGTGAGTAACTTAAGTTGAATGAACAAATCATAGTCTGAAGTTTTTTTTAACCTTTCTCTATGGCGTTTAAAACGACCATTATCACTCAATCATATGCTCTTTATCAGGTGAAATTGTAAAATACTTGTTTCAGCGTTATGGCAAAGGAAGAAGTCCATCTGTTGGCCTCCTGGAAAGGTATTATGCATGTTAAATATTCATTTTTTTGTTGGAAGATATATAGCCTTTCACAGGGAAATACTTGTGTGGTGTCTCCATTCGTGTGGAGACACCGTGTGGTTCAATCTGAACCACACGGTATCTCCACACGAATGGAGACACCACACAAGAATTTCTCCCTTTCACGGTGTTAGAGTCTTTAAGCTTTGCATTGTGCAGCACAATTTTCACGGGATGGATGCCAACTCTCCTACGAGCAGGTCGAGGGATGTCATTATGGGAAAGATCTAAGAAAGAAGCACCAGCACAAAAGTTGGAACTTTTCTCGTACGAAAATAACCCAGTAAGAGGATTTTCATTTCACTTAACAAGATTTGTGGGTAAAACCATGCTCATGGTTGCCTTCTCTCTCTCTCTAAGTTTGCTAGGATAGTTCGTGAAGCGCTTTGTGAATTGGAGCTTCCCTACATATTACTGAATGTAGGTGAAGGGTCAACACGGATACCCTTGCTTTTCGAGTTATCTGGATCAGAAGAGGTAATAATAATATCATTGGTATCCTTGCTTAAAGACTTCCATTTTCTATATGACATGTTAGTCAATTATTAGTTTGATTATCTATTAAAATACAGATTACGGTTAAAAATTGACTCGGGGGTATTACGGATTCTTATATTGCCTTATTATTTGCAGGTGCCTTACCTGGTTGATCCTAACACTGGAGAGCAGATTGGTGATTACAAGAGGATTGTGGCTTACTTGTTTCAGACTTATAGTGTTCCTGCTTCTTAACACATGTATATATTAATGATAATAAGCCAAGGATTTCATTAAATTTTTTTTACTTTACTTAATTTATTATTCAATATCCATACTTTAATTTAATCCTACAAATATATATCATCATCTCAAGGAAGAAAAAGACTACAGAAAGAAGATGAATACAGATTTGTCAGCTAAGTACTAGGGCAGCATCACATTCACAGCAAGAAGTTGATCTTATAGGCGGGACTTGGCCTGGCCATTTGGAGAACTCTGCATAAACAAAGTTTGAAATTTTTTTCCTCTGATCAAAATCAGCAGTGAAAGCTAAAGAATGGCAGAAAAAGAAGAGTATTTACAAAGATGAAAGTTTTATTCAGTAAATAGAAACAACGATGTACAAATGCTGCGCGATTTTATGTATAATTTATGATGGATGTGATGGATTTAGATATTATAAAAGATAGAAAGAATGCAGAATTCTCACCAGAGAAGCCCCTTTAGCAGCAGCTCTATCAGCCAAGTATGAGCATGGCTTAAAGAACCCTCCATGTATATTTGACCATTCCATCAATCTTGAATATATGTACTTAGATCCAAGGCTATCTGCCCAGAAAAGTATTCCTCCCCTGATCGATCAAAACGAACAAACCCCGTCATGTAGAATATAATTATAGGTTCTGCTGTCTTTAAAAGGTCCTTAGCGGGTTATCAAATGCATCCAAGACAAGGATTACATAGCTAAAAGTGTACAAAGATGTTAATTATCTACCTCCCCATCAGCTTAAGCTTTTTGGTAATTGAACACTAAAGGGCTTTACAAACCAAAAAAAAGGCTCGATATGATACTAGATGAGGTACAAAGACAAAAGATTATGTGCACAAAAGTATGAATCACCTGTAAGGAGGGAAACCCATGCCCATAACAGAAGAGATGTCAAGATCAGAAGCTTTGACTGCAATGCCTTCATCAAGTACACGGCACATCTCGTTTACCACGGGGAAGAATATCATTTCAACAATATCCTTCTCAGAGAGTTTTGTCAACTAGATGAACATATCCATAAACATAAAATCAGAAGGATTCAAGAAAATTATGAGCTATATAGCAATACAAGAGAGTAGAAAGACAGACCTGAGGATCAACTGTAACACCTGAGATTTCTCTTGACTTTTCAATATATTTATGTATTTCGGGATCTGGGCTGGCTTTGCGCTTGTCATCATAGACGTAGAACCCTCTGAGGGTAGATTCTCCTGCAAAAAGAGCATGATCAAGTCATACACCGTTTTGAACATTAAAAAATCATCGGTATCCTGACATAAATAGAGTTTACCGGCTCTGTTATCTTCGTGCATCAATGGAATGAGCATTGACTTATATGTCCTTTCAGGATAATTCAAGACAAATTCGCGACCAGTTGCAATTGAAACACCAAAACCAACAAGGTCAAATAATCTGCATTTTTTACATCACAATTACAACCAGAAATTTGAATCAGATAACAATGTAATAGAGTTTATCTTTACCTGAAAGGACCCATTGGCAAACCGAATTTGGTGATTGCCTTGTCGATCTTATAAACATCAGCGCCCCGTTCAACGAGCAATACAGCCGCTTGATGATAAGGGAAGAACATCCTAGTGACTGCAAATCCAGTACAGTTACCAACAACAACAGGTGTTTTCTTTATCTTCTTTCCAACATCCAATAAGTCCACGATTATCTGGGGAGACGTCTTTTCAGTACGAATGATTTCAAGGAGAGGCATTACATGAGCAGGACTGTATTAAACAACAGACACAGAGATATGTTTAAGAAAGATGGCATTTTTTTCATTTCAAAGCTGGAAAATCATACCATCTAAAGGCATTATTCATCACCTAAAAAAATGGGCTCCGACAATCCGGTCTTGAGACTTGGTCTTCTGACCGATCAGGTTCAAGTCGATTGTGGAGGTGTTACTTGCAAGTACACAATGAGCAGGGCAATACTTTTCAAGATCCATGAATATTTGCTGCTTCAAAGCAACATTCTCGATTACAGCCTGAATTTTGATATTGATAACATTAACCCTTCAGGATACACTATAGGCTTTTAATTCTTACAAAGGGAGAAACAAAGAAGACCAACTAAATAACAAGGGTGGATCATTTCCTGTGAAATTGATGCAGTGATTCCTCCTCCAGTGACCTATTACAATGTAAAACACAATTTGTTTTGCATTTGCATGTAAAAGCACACATGTTACCCTGTTGATTCTAAAACACACGTTAAAAAACTCGTGTCTTAAAGTTGTGATAGGTTACTGGTGGGATTGCTGCATGCATTTCACTAAAAAAGGATCTGGATTTCTATATAACCAACTTTACCTCTATGACCATGTCCACATCTCTAAAGCTTTCATAATCCAGGACACCTTTTAGGAGCGAAAAGGTCTTTTCAAACTTCTCTCGACTCATTTTGCCTTTTCTAACTTGACTTTGCAAATTGGCTGAATTAGAAAAAAACAAATGTACATTAGCACATCTCGAATCATAAAATAGTTTTTTTTTTTTAATGATCTTGATGATACTATTTTGACCACCTTTTACTCTACTAATCCCTGCCTGGAGGAATTTCTCATTAACTTCTTTCAGTATGACAATATAGTTACTCAGAATCAAGGCTGTTGCTATTCCTGAACCCATTAATCCTCCACCAAGAATACCGACCTTTTTTATTTTCCTTGGGGACAACCCTAAATCAGTTACCCCTGGAACCTGCTTAAAAAGATGTTAGTCTCAACAGAACAGTAATAAACAGTTTCAATCAAGGTTAAGGACTTAACACTGTTTCATTGAGTACGAAATTCAGTTTCAAGATTTTTTGCGCATTCTTAAGATCGTAAAAACCTTTGTTGTTCCACGTTGAGCAAAGAAAATATGGACCAAGCTCTTGCATGTGTCTGAGTGTAGTAAAATATGGAATGCTTCAGCTTCCTGCAAAGATCAAGTTCAGATGACTCTATACAAAAACAGATGCATGTTGATTGAAGTGTGGGAATGGAAGATAAAGCTGGTACACGGACCTTCAATGTCCCAGCATGAGGCCCTGAAACTATACCCTCTTCTATAGCATCAATGCAAATTAATGGATGTGTGAGATTTGGAGCCCGTTTACGCGTTTGAGCTCTCGCAAACTTAAAAATCTCCTTAGCCTCAGCAAGAGACTCTAGCTTCTCTGTCTTGTGCAGGCTATAAACCCAAGGCCTTTTGCCTTCCAAAATATCAAGTGCCCAACATCGAGCAGTGGCTAGCAATTCATTAGGTGAAACAACAGCATCTGCAAGGCCCAAACTTAGAGCTTCTTCCCCTTTTACTGGTTTTGATGTCTATATTTGGCATATTAAAAAAGGCACATGTTATGATCAAACAAGATTGCAAAACAATAGTCAGTAAGGCGGTTTATAGCCTACCAGTATCATCTCAAGGGATTTTGCAAGGCCCACAAGGCGTGGAAGACGCTGTGTGCCTGTGACAAGGTAAGGATTAAATTAAAGGTACAGTATGAAATAGCATCATTATTCGAATTAAAGAACATCCGTGCACAATACCATGTTACCACCATACCTCCAAAACCAGGAAGTATACCAAGCTGAAGCTCAGGTAAACCTAGTTGTGCATTGGGTGTAGATATACGTGCATGGCAGGCCTAATGGTAAAACGAAAAGTATCAGCTCGTGTCAATCAGCGGAAAATGCAAAACAAAAAGAGTAGAAATGCATACCATTGCAACCTCTAACCCTCCACCTAAAGCAAGACCATCTATAGCTGCCACAGAAGGCTTTCTTGCAGCTGAAATGAAACGGACGCATGTGAATATTCATATGAAACCAGTACTCATACATTCATTCTGAGACTAATACAGGGGACAAGTACCTTCCACAACATCTCCAAGGATTTCTATGGATACAAAACCAGGTCTTGGCTCAGGAACTGTTTTAGAAGAAGCTAATATTAGATAAGAACGGAATGAAAGATTAAGATAAAAGTTGAGAATGCAGACCACATACTTCTTCCTTGTTGAATGTCAACGAAAGCTGCAATATCAAACCCCCCTGAGAATTTCCCGTTTGCACCTGCTCACACAACAATATGTCGTCTCATATACCGGTTTCTAACAATCCTCAACAATACCATCCTACACGCTAATCATGTTACCCGTAACCACAATAGCCTTCACGTCATCACGTCTCAGAGCTTGTTCATAGCTGTTTTTCAAGCTGTTCAATACTGTACACAACAAAACGAGAGCAGAGGTCACACACTTTATTCAATGATTGACTAAAACACTACACACTGCAAGAAGTACACACTAAATAGCAGGTGTGGATTACATTGTAGGAAGAATATACTTAAGCCCCAACTTATATTCGAAGAGTAGACTATTACTGCCAAACAACCAAAAAAGATAAGAGAGAGAGAGACACACACACACACACAAAGTCTTCACTAAACTTTGTTTCCAAGTGAGTAATGGCCACTACAGCCATGATCATTACTCCACAACAGTTCAAATTATATACAAAGATCATAGCTGATCAGAAAAATCATGCTGAAAGGCACAGAAATTGCCTTCACGTAGACAATTCAAGGCAATCAAACCGGGATTATCTGATATCACTTCCCAATTGGCTATTCTAGGGGATTCACATTTCAATATATCATCATCAATCATCATCATCATCAACACCAGACTCAAGTAGCTTAAACAGAAAATGCACACTAAAAAAAATCATAAATGAAAGATAATCGCGAAACAAATACTAAAGATACAATTTCTGAAGCGTAATTTACAGCCCAACAACTAACTAAAGGGGGAGGAAACAAAAAAGATGGAAAAAAATCCTCCAGGTAGATCCAGGGGGGATACCATCCATTGAAAGGGAATTGACAGGAGGATTGATGATAGTAATCACAGCAACACCATCTTCTCCAACGTCAATTGTTGTCCTTCCCTTTTGGCTCATCTTTTCACACTCCAACTGAATTACTATGGAGGCTTCTGAACCCCCAGTACAAATTCAAGCTACTTTTGCTGCTATGCTGAAAGTGGTAACAAATCGAAGTGGAATGTGAATTTGTTCATAAGCTTTATTGTAGTCTTTTGGTTTGGTATTTATTAGTAGCTACTAGAATAAAATGGTGTGAAGAGCCATGACAACATTGTAGTGGTCCATGTGAGAAATACAGAGGATGTGATAAGAATGTTCTTATGGAAATCTATACTCATGATAAAAGTGCAATGAGGTGTTTTCTCTAAAAATTGTTTCCTACCTCAATGTTTTCTCCAAAAAGTGTTTTCTACCCTCGGTGTTTCCCCCACAAATTATTTATCCCTTTTAATTTATATATTTTTTAAATATATTAATTGTTTCTATCTAAACACGTTGTGCTCCCTTTTTTTTTTTTAATTATCTTTCGGTGTGTAGGAGGACATGGATATATTGATAGTTATCCATGTATATTAGTACATTATTAATGATCGATCTATATCCATCTGTACAACTATTATTATAAAATATAATATTTTTAAATTTTGTTGAACTAAGTACTCTAATTATCAATAGTTTCTATCAACGATCTCATTCAGTGTTCATACGATCGGCTTAATTTGCCTAAAAATTTATCTATAAAAAAACAATGTATGTGGCAAACACATTTATAATTTTACTTGTTCTTTGCGGAAGTTTTTATTTACACTGCATCCATTCTACATGTTGCCCCCACCCTACAGGTGCATTATATTATTTTCATATAATCGATCCTGTGAAAATTGATTCTAGAGCCAATAATCGACTTCCTACAGAGTCGACTCAGAAATGACAATGGAAATGTCGTATTTCGCCATGTAATCAATTTTCACGAGATCGATTCTCATCAGAATAAGGTAGTGTGAGTGCAGCATGTAGAATCGTGATGATCTGAAATATAGATTGTTTTGGATGTGTTTCCCCGGCTTTCTACACAAAAACCAAAACAAAAATAATTTCTCTCTCATTCACTAATTTTAACATTTACATGTCTCCAGACATAACTCCAAAAATCATAATTCAATTACCAAATTTTTTAATCTTTTCTTGCTCTTTATTTTAAAACCAGATTAATTGACCGTATTTCGTCAAAATGAAGATGATGAAAATATGTAAAATTTGGTGTTTTTTTATATCATTTTTGGAGATTAATTTATATCGATTTTGCTTTTTTTGAACGATATCCAGGAAAAGTTATGGTTATGTTTCGTGGTTATTCTGTGTTGTGCGAAGTATTTTAAAGTATTTTATGAAAATTTCTACAGTTAATTGTTTTCTATGCTTTTATTTAGTAGATGGAGATAGGGTTTGGAAGTTTGGTGTTAGTCATGGACTTGGCCATTTTATGTGATTACTTAGGTGGCTAGAAAGATGTAAATAATTAACCTGACTTATGTGTTATTATGTGTTCTGTAAAGAAACGTGATGTAACGTCCGGGTACCTTCGAGGGTATCAACATGGCATCTTGGTGGGGTTTTTCCATGGAGTTGTACCCTTGAATACCCAGTTAAACATGTATTCCGACTATGTATCTGTCAAACACTGACGTTACGCATAGATTTCCCTCTGAGTTCTATGTAAGCTTTGTTTGTTTCTAAAACTGGATGCACTAGATGTAGGATCATGTTTTATACATTTCAAGATGTTTTCTCAAGTAATTTTACTATACTATGAATTGTTTTTAAATCATTTCATTTAGAAGCTTGGTAAGAAAATTCATATCATTTCTTCCGGCCTGAAAATATGAATCACTCCTTTTGGAGCAGATGCATTTTTTTAAGTAGATATCCTTCAACCTATAAATTTTGGAGAAGTCACTTTCTGCATAAAACTTATTATGTTGTATTTTTACTTATAATTTTTCAGAAGTGTCTTATTTTCTAATTGTCCAATCTGTTTATTTTCTTGATTGATGTCAAAAAGTTTGTAATTAAAAAATATACTATTAAAAACTATAAAAAAAAAAATACGATATGCTTTTATGTTCATACATTCTACATAAGTCTGGATAATGATTTTAATATGATATTTTAACATAAAAGACTTAACAACCATGAATCTCTATAAGCCACAGCATAATACATAGATGATTCAGAATTAAAAAAAAAAAAAATCAATTTGTAGATATTTTCTACATCCTTTCAAAATGGCACCAACATACATTGGTTTTTTTCCTTTAAAAAAATTATAAAAAAAACCTATAGACGATTCATTTACACATTGTCATAATTTTGTTCATATAACCATTATTTTATTCCACATGATATTAATAACATAAATAACAACAATATAAGAAAAGACACATATCAAGTGCATTAAAGAAAAGCAATACTGCAACAATCATACTTTCACCCATTTAACTATTATTATAAGACACTTTTGGATACCTGAGGATGATGGAGTTTGGGGAGAGATTGAAGTGGACAATGGAGATAAAGAGGATGTGGTATAAGATGTTGAACCATTTGAGCTTATTTAGTTATCCATGCACCTTCTATGGACAAGTCACCTCCAACACCATCAAAATCAAAGGACTCTTGCAAAAAAAATCCAATTACCATCCTGATAGATAGTCACAGTGATGCATCTCACACTTTCCTAGACCATCTGGTTGCCAACGAGGTGCATTGTGTGATAGAACCAAATCACCCTATGTTAATTACAACAGTAGATGGAAACATAATGGCAAGTGAATTTAAATGTCCTAACAAGATGTGAGATTGATCAAGTTGAGAGGTTCTGACATTGTATTAAGGGTGAATTGGATGAAAAGGTACAGTCGTAAACAAAACGGAGGTGGTTTTAATGGGGGAGAACAAATTAATCTGAGAAGTTACACAAAAGAAGCTCAACTTACGACAATAAGTTGCAAAAGCTCAACTCAATTTGATACATGAACATGTCCTGAATCATGTGGCCAGTGAATTGACTCCTGTCCTAGAAGAGCGTCATGAGGTGTTTGCAAATTCCCAAGGATTGCCCCCAATGAGGGGTTATGAGCATACCATAACTTTAAACGAAGGTGTTGACGCTGTGAAACTAAAACCTTATAGGTGTGCTCACTATCAGAAGGATGAAAAAGGGCAGATGATGGATCAAAAATGTTACAACGGGGAATTATACAATAGAGTAATAGTCAATTTCATCACCCTTGTCCCTTGTGAAAAAGGTAGATGGAACCTAGATACACTGTGTGGATTATATAAGGTTGAATGACTTGATTGTCAAAGATATATGCCCTATGCCCCTAATTGATGAATTGTTGGATGATTTAAGAAGTACTAGGATATTTTGTAAAATAGACTTACGGTCTGGATTCCATTAGATTTTTGTGAGTGAGGATGATGTCCAGAAGAACAATTCAAAGTGATGCCATGGAAGTATGAATGAGATGCTGAGACCTTACTTGAGGAAGTTTGTGTTGGTACTTTTTTGATGACATCATAATTTTCATCCCTGAAATGGATTCCCACATACAATATCTTTTTGAAGTTTTGAAGAAGTAATACTATGCTAAATTTTCCAAATTCTCTTTTGGACAAACCAAGGTGGAATACTTGGTTCATATCATACATGAGGGTGAAGTGCATGCATGTTGACCCAAGAAAGATTCAAGCAATGTCAGATTGGACCCAACCTCATAATATGATTGACCCGAGAGGGTTTTGGGGCCTATGTTTTTATAGAAGATTTGTGCCTTATTATGGGATTATTGCTAAACACTTGAATGACCTACTCAAGAAAGATTGGTTTTGTTGGTCACTTAGTGCCACAGAAGCATTTTAGAAACTCAGGGAGGCCATGTGCAAATAATTAGTACTTGTCTTACAAGATTTTGGAATTCCATTTTGCATTGAAACATATGAATGTGGCAAAGGCTTAAGGACTATTTTACAGCCATCAAGGCAGTAACCAAATTGAAGCCATATATTCAAGGAAGGCCCTTTGTCATCGAAACTGGTCAACGGAGTCTGAAGTTCATTCCAGATCCAAGGGTCATTATTACACTACAACAAAAAGGGGTCACCAAGTTACTTGGGTTGGATTTCATTATTGAGTAAAAAAACAGAAAATAGACCGGTTGATGTCGTGTCTAGGTAAAGTCATGATAAGGGACAATTAAGGAAAAAATATTGGGTTCCAACTACAAGGGTGACGTAGCTGTTCAGGAAAAATTAAGCATTGATGATTAGTACATCCTCATATCCCACTACATTGTGCACCAAGGGATTCTTAATTAAGTACCAAAAGAGAATATATGTAGGAACCCATGGAGGTCTGAGATCCAAATTGATTGCACTCAAGTCCAATAGAGGGTCATTCAAGGGCCAGGACATGTTATAACATGATTAAGAGATTGTTTTATTGGCCGCAACTTAAGAATGATGTTTAGGAAATGATACAAATGTGTATGACTTGTAAGCAGTACAAGAGTCTACATGATAAACCCTCACATGCATGGTCCCAACTCAACATGGATTTTATAGATGAATTTTCTAAGTTTGAAGTGAAGGAAGCCATTATGATAGTAGTGGACATGCTGGCCAAAGTCAGCCATTTTATTCCACTTGAGAAGAAGATAGCATCACAGAAGCGTGGAATAAAGTATGAATAATACTTAAACGATCAAAATAAATATCCTTCAAATTAATTTGTACGGTATTTTTCTTGTACGGTTAGTTTTATCTAAGAATAAATGTAACTCATTAATATTCAAATGACACAATTTATGATTCTCTGTCTATATAATTATTAAATTTGACTAACATTAAATTATTTAACAAAGAGTATTTGCCGTTGTAATAGAATGTTAGTATAAAAATATATGTAATTAAGACATTACACAATTTTTTGGACACATAATATTTTGATGACAATATTTTGATGGTGTTTTTTAGGTTAGAAGGAACGTAGAGAGTATCTAAAGATATACTACGTACTTGAGACAAAATTTCATTTGATAACAATAAAATGTATGATTTTATAACTAAGAAAGCTTATAATATTTAAAAGAATGAAAACACAACATGGCGAGTTTCATTCAATGCGTAAGAGTAAAGATGACTGAAATGATTCTACCAAATATAAAATCATTGTATAACAGTTGTTATTATTTAACATATACTTTTGCAAATTTATTTTTTTGACTGGATAAAATTTATTTATTTTATATATTATTTGGAATTAAAATCTTCCACCACTATGCATTATCAAGAATAAAGATCTAATATGAAAAAAATGTTTAAAAATAATAAATTAGCCGCACACGTGCGAAGCACGTGCATTTTGCTAGTTTGATAAAAATATGCCTATATTTGACACAGGGTCCTAAAATTTGTTTTTAGCGACTTTTAAAAAATGACATTTTTTATTCTGAATGTTTTAGCTTTGTTTTAAAAATAATCTTTATGTTTCTAAACGAATGACATTTTTGGCTCCGTTTGTATTGATTGTAGTTTTTTTTGGAAGGTTTTTTGGAAGTATTTTTTTGGGTGTAAGTTGTATTATTTTATTATTATTATTTTTAATAATAAATAGATATAGATGATAGAAACGAGATTGCAGTTAACGTTACCCTAATAATTGTTGTTGTCCTTTTCTTCCACTTCCAGTCGGCTCTCCTTCTCTTCCTCTTTTCCACCTCTAGTTTTTTCTTCTTCTTTTTTTTTTTTTTTTTTTTTTTTTTTTTTTCACATCTTCGTCTCTTAATGTCGGAGCAGCCATGGAGGCGCCCAGATTCACCAACATACTTATGTGAAGTGCCGCCAAAAAGATGTAAAAATTCTTTTGAGAGAACAATTACAGCTCAATCAGATTCAGGTAGGCCAGTTAATTTCATTCTCTTTTGCATAATAAACAGGTATATATGAAAATCATTCTCAACTTGTATGCTTTTATTTGCTTGTGTTGTGTCCGTTTGTCAAAAGACACAAGATCGATCCAGCTATTTTTATTTTTATTATTTGGCTGATGAAGAACGATCTTTGAAAATAGAGAAAACAAATCGAACAACGGAGTAGCAGAACAAAACACTCCTTTCAATTTTAGATTTTTTGGGGCTAAATTTTCTATTGAATTTGGGAATTAATTAAAATTTTGTTGCCTGCATTTTATTAAATAAGGCTGTGAATGACAATACGAAGAAGGTATTTAAAGATTATTTGGGTAGGAGGGGGTATTAACGCAGGTTTAACTAATTTGCTGCATGCGTACATGATTGACAAAGATGCTCGGCAACATCTTTTGAGGCTCCAAAAAGTCAAAGGATTTTTACTAGCATGAGATGAATCTCAAGTCAATGTGTATTCCTTCCAATATCTCTCATCTCATCCCTCTTGTTCACAGAATTAAAGGATTCTTACCTATTTAGCTAGACTCTTTTGTTGGGAACTCTTCTAATCTAAGTCATAATTAGTTGTAACTCCTAATTAGTTAACTCTTCTGCCATCTAATTAGTTAGCCGTGTTGGCAACTCTCTTTGTTTTGGGAACTCTTTTAGCCTAAGCCACTGTGTTGGCAACTCTCTTTGTTTTGGGAACTCTTTTTAATCTATTATTAGTTAGCCTAAACCTTTGTGTTTGGCAACTCTTTTTGTTGGAACTGGTATCTTGATATTACATATGTTTGTAAGTTGCCATACACTTTTTATAAGTTGCTACTGTGTTGGCAACTCTTTTTGTTGGAACTAGTATCTTGTTTGTATTTTACATATGTTTGTTGGTAACTTCTTTTCTTGTTGTTTCATATGCTTTAGGAAATTTTAATTTTGGGCTTCATTTTTAATTGTTTTTCAAAGACAAAAAAATTAAAAAAAAAATACCATAGCCTCTTGTCCACCATATTCCATCAACCTTATCCATTTGAGTAATGCAAAATCACACTAATATTTTCACACTAAAACACCACATTACTTGCATGGTAAAATTTGTGGATTTTATTTGAACACTTGTATCCACATTGTTTTTGCCAAGTACGTAGTGTGGTGTTTTAGTGTGGTAATATTAGTGTGGATTTTAGATCAACCTTATCCATTTTCATTCACTACAAAAGTAAAATGAAGAAATCTTCAACCATTTTCCTCATTTCTCTCCTAATATTCCCTTTCTCATCTCTACCCAGAATCCATAAACAAAATACAAACAGCTTTTGGTGCAGGCCTTGATGGCATATAAAAGAGAGTAACTATCAATCACGGAGATGTTTTTCCCTAACATTTCCCTGAAAAGGAGAATTGTTTTGGTGGGATTAGAGTAAATGTTATCTTGAAGAGATTTATTAGGTCGTTCGAGCTTAGATTTGTTTTGAAATTTGGAATTAGCTAAGCTAACAACTGATTCTTTTAAGGGATTGTCTGTGCTATTCGTTTAAACATTGGTCATTTTGACAGCTTTTCGGTGATATTATTGATTTTGACAGCTTTATGTTTAACTATGCATCCTTGTCTTACCAAGAGTGTTTTAGAATGCAGTATTTATAAAGGAATCTAAGGGGAGGAGACCTTCACAAAGCGAGCCCCTCCCAAAGAGAAGAGTCACCATTCAGGCATGAGTTCATGTTTCAGTGTGTTTTTTCATTAATTCTTTTGTGTTGTGTTTGAAATTGTTCTTTCTCGCTTTTTCTCAACCATTGCTCTGTTAACATGTTTGTTAAGGTTCTTTTAAGATATAGTTTTGCATCTTCAATTTTGTTAATGTGTTATGTTTGGCTATCTTAACATGATTGTTAAGATTCTTCTAAGGACTAGCACAACCCTCTGTACTGAAGTTGACTCTTTCAACATGTTTTCATAACAGTCACCAGTATCATCTTCTGAATCCAACAACCACCGCGATTTGAGTGCCGTTTACTAAATAGTTAACATTGTAATTTCAACTCACAGAAAGACTTTTATTGCATATGTCAACGCCTCAAGAAGGCAAATGGTCGGAAACTAACACTAACCATTTCCTGGACATTCTGCTAGAATGTAAACGCGTGCCGCGCGCCCGTATAATGGCAAAGGTGTTAGTAGTATTTTCTTGAACCATGTTGTTCATCAAATGAGTACACGGTCAAATACTAAATACACCACGTGTCAAGTGAAAGAAAACATAGAAGAATGAAGGCGATTGACCGTGTTCGAGTGCTTATCGGAACCATCGGGCGTAATGGAACTCGGTTGAAAACACCATTGACGCCTCTCCGAAAAAATTTAATGATCTTTCGGTAAGCTAATTTCTCCCCAAATATGCATTACAAATATAATCCTATTAGTGTCCTTATATTTTCACCAGTCCGGTATGTGTCCAAATGCTTCACATATGAAACAGGACATATGACACGGTTCTATATTGCTTGTTTGTTGAAATCCTAAAAGATAAATAAAACCATGTGTGATGTCCAAAGCTTGTTCTTTACTGAAAGTGCCCACATAATAATAATAATAATAATAATCCCTTATGATGCACTTATTATTTCATTTCAACTAGACTGGAGGACTTTTTTTGGGATTACAGCTTGTCATCTATGATTTATACTCTATAAATTGATTGAAAACGTAATGCAATTTGGCTGTACTTTGTCTTAGTCTCATAATATGTATTACTCTTTCCTCACTTTCAGAAATGTAAAAATTTCAAAAAGTTCTTGAAGAAGGGTTTGCTGCGATGCGACGATATGAATGAGCTATGGATCGGGGTGGAAGCGACGGGTGCATTTGCACGCAGCTGCAACGATGCCCCTTTTTCGAGCGATGGGGAACAAGAACTGTTGCGTAGGGAATTCCACCATGGAGAAGCATCATCACAACCGTGTGAGAATTATGGTAAACAACTCAAAACCCAACAACAACTTGCACAATGGAAAACATGCGCTGCTACTTCTGGTGCAGACCCTCAACAGTCAATTACAAGGGTATATTAGTAAAAGACTTTAAGAAATATAATTATTTAATTTAAATAGGAAATATAATTAGCTAATAACGTGACATATCTCCCCTCCTCAGCATTGCCTTGTCCTCAAGGCAAAGGGAACTCTGGAAATGAAGCTCTGATCTTCTCTGCATCTTCCCATGTTGCCAGTTCAGCATCTAAGTTGACCCATTTCATCTTCCATTGGACTACAGGGGCATTTCCCCGCTTAATGGTTCTGATCTCTAAAATTTGTTCTGGGTAAGCAACCAATTGACCATCAGCAATAGTAATAGGCAAAGAATTAGCCATCCTAGCAATGATTCCCTTATATTTCTTAAGCATGGAGACATGGAACACTGGATGTATTTGTGATCCTGAGGGTAACTCCAATTTGTAAGCAACCGGATTGATCTTCTCAATGATTTTATAGGGGCCGAAATATCTTGCAGAAAGTTTAGCATGCCTCCTCATTGCCACTGAATGTTGCCTGTAGGGCTGCAATTTTAGGAAAACCAGATTACCCACTGCATAACTCCTATCCTTCCTGTGCATATCTGCGTAGTGTTTCATCCTCCCTTGAGCATAAGATAGCTGATCTTTCAATTCTTTGGCAATAACCTGTTTATGTGTGAGAAATTGCTCAATGGTTGAGAACTGCTGGGCTGCAAAGCTTCCCAATGGAATGGACATAGATTTGTACCCATACAAGGCTTCAAATGGGGTCATATTCATGGATGTATGGAAGTTGTTGTTGTACCAAAACTCAGCCATTGTCAGCCACCTACTCCACTGCTTAGGCCTTAAAAAGCACATACATTTAAGATAGAGCTCCACACATTGGTTTACTCTCTCTGTTTGACCATCAGATTGAGGATGGTAGGCTGAGGAGAGTGATAATTGCACCCCTGACAGCTTCATAAGGTGCTTCCAAAAAGTGCTAGTAAAGATCTTGTCTCTGTCGGACACAATATCTTGGGGAAGTCCATGATATTTATACACATGATGGAAAAATAGTTCTGCTATTTACTCAGCGCTATAGTGAGATGGAAGTGCTACAAAGTGCCCATATTTCGTCAGTCTATCAACTATTACCAAAATAGCAGTTTTACCATCTGAATTAGGAAGCCCTTCCACAAAATCCATACTAATGCCTTGCCATGCTTGAGTAGGAATCTGTAATGGTTGCAGCAAACCAGGATAGGGGTCATGAGAGTCCTTGCATTGCTGACAAGTAAGGCAATCATTGATCATCTTCTGCATGTCTCCCTTTAGGCCTGGCCAATAAAATAGGTTATTGATCCTCCTATAGCAGGCATTAATCCTAGAATGCCCTCCAATAGGCCCCATATGCAGCCGGTGTAGGATTTGCTTCCTCACGTCTCCATTTTCCCCAACATAAATCTTCCCCTTGTACCTCAAAAGTCCATTTTGCAAAGTGAAATCTGGCCAAGATTGGGGATCTACCAGCAATGCACTGATTTTGTTAGAGGACCAAGAGTCACCATTGTAACTGTCCTTTATCTGTTCCATCCATACTGGTACAACGCTAGACAAAGCATAAGAAGTGCCCTCAATGTGTGGTTGTTTTGAAAGAGCATCAGCCACAATATTATCCCTTCCTTTTTTTGTATTCAATGATAAAATCCATCCCCAAGAGCTTAGAGACCCTCTTCTGTTGTAGTGAAGTAGTGGCTTTTTGGTCTAACAGATACTTTAGACTCTGTTGGTCAGTTCTAATCACAAACCTTCTCCCTTGTAAATAGTGCTTCCATTTTGTGACAGCCATGATTACCCCAAGTAGTTCCTTCTCATAAATGGACAAACCTAACTCCTTGGTATTGAAAGCCTTACTTAAATAGGCTATAGGCTTGCCTTGTTGTTGCAGGATAGCTCCAATTCCTTTGTTGCAAGCATCTGTTTCAACACAAAAGGGGAGAGAAAAGTCTGGCAGAGTTAGAATTGGGGACATGCACAGGCACCTTTTGAGATCATCAAAGGCTGTCTGAGCCTCTGAACTCCACCCAAACTTGTCTTTTTTTAACAACTTAGTGAGAGGTTTAGCTATTCCACCATACCCTTGAATGAATCTCCTATAAAATCCGGTCAAACCCAGAAAACCCCTTAGTTCTGTTACATTAGTAGGTGCTGGCCAATTCTGAATTGCCTGGATCTTTTCTGTTTCAGCTTGCACCTCTCCATTTTGTATCACATGTCCCAAATATCCCACCTTATTTTGGGCAAAAGAACACTTACTAGATTTGGCATAAAAGTGGTGTTGCTCCAATAAACTCAGTACCAACTTTAAATGTTGAATATGGGAAGCAAAATCAGGGCTATATATAAGTATATCATCAAAAAATACTAACACAGACCTCCTGAGGTAAGGATGCAATAGGTTGTTCATGGCCTTTTGGAAGGTTGCAGGCGTATTGGTTAAGCCGAAGGGCATAACTCTGAACTCGTAATGCCCACTGTGAGTCACAAATGCTGTTTTATGAATGTCCCCTTCTTTCATTCTGATCTGGTGAAAGCCTGACCTCAAATCTAACTTGGTGAACCATTTAGCACCTCTCAACTCATCAAGTAGATCATCAATGATTGGTATGGGGTATCTGTCCTTCACAGTGAGGTCATTAATCCTTCTATAGTCCACACACATCCTCCAAGTCCTATCTTTCTTCCTTACTAAGAGCATAGGAGAGGCAAATGGGTTGTTACTGTCTTGGATAATACCTTGTTGCATCATTTGTTCAATAAGTTGTTCTACTTCTCCCTTTTGGTGATGAGGATATCTATAGGCCCTTAGTTTAAAAGGCTTTGTTCCTTCCTTCAAACTGATACCATGTTCTAATTCTCTTTTTGGGGGCAATCCTGTTGGCTCCTCAAACACTGCCTTAAATTCTTGTAGTAAGGACTGGATTTCTAAGGGTATAGAGTCCCTTATTGGTGGTTCCATCACTTCCATCATGCTAAGACATCCAAAAAGTCCATATGTC
Source organism: Gentiana macrophylla (assembly GCA_026214975.1). NCBI lineage: Eukaryota > Viridiplantae > Streptophyta > Magnoliopsida > Gentianales > Gentianaceae > Gentiana > Gentiana macrophylla. The sequence continues at coordinate 84,258,532 of CM047817.1, forward strand.
CCCTTTTTGAAGTGCTTCCTAAAACTGCTGCCACTTATTAGTTTCAATTGAGCAGCTTCTGCAATACCCCTCAACACAATCTCAGTTCCTTCTCTTTTAAAAGACATTTGTAGCTGATTAAAGTCCAAAGTCATTGGTCCATGTTTCTTCATCCAATCTACCCCCAATACCATGTCACAACCCCTAGTTTTATCAACCTCACATCATGTTGAAACCTATAATCTTGCATTATCCAGGGAAGGTTTGGACATTGCACCGGAGCATAGTAAAGTTGACTCTCATCACATACTCACGGTCATAATCGGGAAATAGCGGCTCACATTCATCGATGAATGGTTCACATTCTAGCAATGGCAACGAGTCGTCTATAAAAGCACAGACAATGCGAGCATACATAGGCAGATGTGAAGCAAAGACGGCAACAGATGTGTGGTCCCTTGGTCGTGTTCTTGATGAGATCAAGGGTATGGAGGAGCTTAAAGACAATGAGGGAAACATTCCTCATCAGATTTTATTCAAAGCCACAGACTTTTATGGGGATAACTTGGTTCAGCGTGAGGCGTTCATGCATTGGCCACACAGGACAAGATTGTGGTTTGTGCTGGAGAAGTTTCAATGATGGGAGTGTATCTTGTCTATTTGAGTACAGGATAAAACTATTTGCGACTTAAACATTGATTTGCAAACATTTATCTGTAATCGTTATTCTTTGTTTGGGTACCGGTTGTTGTATTTGTGAGTTAAACGTTATGTAATCGTTATTGTTTGCTTGTATTATTTAACCTCTTTCGCTTTTAATCATTTAATCATCCTAGGTTTGATCATTCTGTAGAAAATGTGTCCTTTCAATTTAGGAAACTAATAAAACCAGCTGGATTTAGTGATTGATTTTGATAGTTATATCCTACGATTTATATCATGCTCCTACAATTTTAGGTGAGATTTAAAATGTATTTAACATGTCCCTACAGCTAAAGTGATCCTTTGTTACAGAAATATGAAAAATTATTTGTATTCCAAGGAAAAAAAACAAACAAAACAAAACAAACATAACTAGAAAACTAACAGCCATTACCCTCTCAGCCAATAAAACAAAACTTGAAAACTGATGGCCATTACCCTCTCAGCCACAAGTTTTGGTTCAACTTGGACAAAATTTCAGCATGCTTTTCTTTCACTTTCTTTGCACACATTATTGTACTTTTCCTTTCACTTTCTTTACATAAATTATTATGCTTTTCTTGGTTCATTTCATTTATATGTATTAGTGACTTATGAATAAATTTTGTACAACTCTCCCTCATCTTCCTCCATTCCCTAACGGTATGAGTGCATTGCTTCAATTTTATTTCTTAGGTAACTATAAACATATTATTGGTTTAGCAATTTTCTATACTTCTATTTCTAAATTTCCTATACTTATGTTTGTAATAACTAACGTTGAAGTTACTATATCATAATATAGATGGATCCGCGAGAGATTATCGAAGTCAGCTCATCGATAGGATCTATTTTTGATAATGCTAGTATAATCGATTTGGTTTCGGACGAATCGGATTCGGGCAATACCTCATCCTCTATCAACGCTCCACTGCCATATCCCCCAACATCTCGTGTAAGGCGTGAACAAAGGCAGGTCAATGCTCCACCATTACATCCCTCAACATCTCGTGTAAGGCGCACACATACTCGGGCAATGCCTCATCCTCATGACCAATCGGTTGTGTGGGATAACTACAGAAACCCTCATTCATGGGATAACAATGCACAATCTCGTGTAGGTAGTTTCGCTGAATCCCGCGTTGATTGTACTAGAACTCGTCATAGTGTTCGAGTCATGTCACAAGATGAATGCATTGCAGAAGTCTGGGAGTATCGTGAACGTTTCTCCATGGATCAATATCTCACGACGACCGAAAAATTCACTAGGAAATCTCACCGTCGACTCTATTCATCATGGTCGAAAAATTAAAGGGCGATGTGGATTCATAAGGAAATGCTGGGATTTAACAAAGATCAACCTGAGATTCAACAAGAGGATAATGACGATGACGATCACGGGGATGATGCATAGTTCAATCAATGTTTGTGATTCTCTATTTTAATAAATGTGTTGAATGTCCGCTTTCAAATGTGTTTGAAGTTAGAATATCACCGTCTTGTTTGATTGTTTGTTTGTTTTTTAATTTTTTTTATTTAATGGATTACCGTCTTCTCTACGGTTAATAATTAACCACATTTTTTTTTTGGGATTTTATTTCAAGCATCTTAGGTTGATATTATCATCTCCTATAAGACATAATAACCAATGTGTTATAAAATATATATAACTACAAAACAGAGAAATAAGAAAGCACGACTCGGTGATTGTATTAATGCTAAAAAAAGCAATCAAAAGAAGACAATGGAGCAAGTTTTCTATCTTATCATTCCTTCTTATTATTATCTTTACTTAGCGCTGCATGCGCGCACACACACACACACACACACACACACACACACACACACACACATATATATATATATATATATATATATATATATATATATATATATATATATATATATATATATATATATATATATTACTTAGCACGACTAAATTGAAGAAACAACACGAGATAAACAATACTTCTATTAAAATGCACACGATAACGACATAACTATGTCAAACAAAGACGTGGTCTTACCACTACTGCTTAATATGAATGGAAACATACTAATGATGTCTACTTGCCCACATTTCATTAGCCATATTGTCACGCATATGTGAGACCAATCCGTAAATCGAAGGTGTAGATTCAATTGGTATAAAATCACCTAGGTCGGAAGGCCATTGTTTTCGTCGATCTCCTCGTTCTCGTAAGTAAGTAAATCGATAAGATGATTGTATGATTCACTCCCGAGTCTATCCATTATTATATTATGCAAAACAAATAAGCAACTAATAACCATATTCACTTGGTGAGTGAAATAATAATTGTTCATTGGACCTTTTAAAAGGGAAATTTCTTCTTCCACGCTCCGTATGCTCGTTCGATGACATTCCGTAATTTTGCATGACTATGGTTAAAACGTTCCTCTTTGTTCCGCTCTTCTCCGGACCTTCCTATTCAGGCATATGATACCGTTGTTGTCTATACGGTGCCAAGAACCTGGCATATTCGTAAATCTTTGAGTCGACAAGATAAAATTGTCCTACAACAAAATCCAAACCAGTGAAACTGTTCAATTTGTGAATATGACGTATAAATAGACTGATAATGCTACCCATAGTAATCACTCACTTCGTTGTTGTGTTTTTCCACCATCAGCCCTATTTTCAATTACATTACTAGTAAAACAGAAGGAGTGATGTAGTATAGTTAACCTGATCGGGGGCGTGGGAAAGATATTGTTTCTGTTGCATAGGCATGGCGGAAAACCCGAGCGTCATGCGCACTACCTTCCCAACCAAAATGGACTTGAACAAAACGCATATCAAGATCACATATGCCCAGGACATTTTGACATATGGTTGCTTTTCGTGTTCTAAAGGCAGGTTGTTTCCACTTGGCCACGTAAGCTGGAATGAATGTTCCATCTAACGCTCCAATACAACCCTGTATAACACAAAATAGTTAATACTCTTGGACATTCAAGAAAATTATACTGAAGCATTGGATAATATGTTGACATTGTAGGATGTAATATCGCCGGATGGATCATAGATCCACCCGATTATGCAGCGGAAAGTACAAGATCTAGATCTAACAACCAAAATACATAAATAAATAAATCTAAACCTACGAGGGGGTTTAGATTGCTTACCGGTTTATTGTGAATAAACGTCAAGAACAATCTGAGATCCAAGATCCAAAAAATTGAGAAGCCACCGTCTTCCGACGTGTATCTCCAAGCAACACCAAGTGGATGGTGATTCAAGCCGCTTGACCTCCTCGATATGCTACCTTAGAAAAACCCAAAGTTTTTCTAAAACTCAAACCCTTAGTATAATGGCCGAAATCTCTAAGCCATAATACTACCACTATTTCGACTTTTAGTGATGTATGATTTGGCTTGGGAGAACTCTCTTTATATATGAGACTAATCATGGTCCTCCAAGGATTAATTAATTAATACAAAATCAATCATATTAATCATTTTTCTTAAAAAGATAAATCTAGAATATTCCCAAATTAATAAGGATATACAAAAGATTTTCTTTTCCTTAAATTATTTAACACATAAATAATTTAATCACATGTCTTATTATTTATTAAGAAAACTAATTTCCCAACAAATAATAACATAATATACGCCCCAAACCCTAATTAATTAGGTCATGCGCATTTTCATTTATTTGGGCCGAGTCCACTTAAAAATTCTTTTCCATGTATTTAATCATCTAGTCCAACTAAACAATTAATCCACATATCAATTAAATAGTCCAATCCAACTATTTAATTATAATTGAGGTGAAACGACGAGAAAACCTATATGCTATATTAGGAGCCACGTCGGGACCATGGACCCATATTCGATTAGCTACAACAATAAATTAAATAATATTATCCGTCGACTGCATAAATAATATTCAATCTATTAATTCCGGGATTACACCACCATAAACCCGAAACTGAACTCTGCCGAATATAGATAACTTACACTCAACCATGAGTTGATAAGCGTCCACTTATATAATCATTACATACGGATAAATCCTCCATAGACTGTTCATTTTGAGTCGGGATATTTCCGTAAACCCTACTCGAAACATATTATCCTTATTTATCATTAACCCCCTAGTGATCAATTAGTTCACATACCGGACTAGTAGCTAATTAGTATAACATGAACTCCCGGGATCGATCATTTTCTTAGGGCTAACAAATAAGGGAACTGTCTGTCTACTTCCCGAGGGAAGGAATGGATTCCATATCTGTGATAGCACGGACTACTCACTCATCCTGCATTAGAGCCAACGAGAAGTGTTGGACCACATACAAATGGGTGATCCTTACTAACACATCAAACCCTACCCTAGTCTAAGCAGTTGTCTGTGATCACCTCAGGATTGAGATTAATCCATATATGATCATCTTGTGATTCGATAAGACTTCTCGATTACGGAATTATCTCGAGAACTCAAATCAAATCGGTCCAGCCCTATATGATTATCATCATATATAAATGCCCCACTAGGTACCCTATTACCGACAGTCCGGACAAGACTGTCACACCGTAAAGTGTTCTGGGCGCATTATTAGCATATTAATCATGAGACCCGTAATCAGATTAATCAACGCTACGGACTAAGTTAATTTTAAGTACATCTCACTAACTCAATCCTCTTGTGTATAGCCATACACTGAGTTATGTGATTACATAAATGAGGTACTTAGGGTTTTCAGTAGTGTCTTAATTATAAGCATACATGCATATAATAAGATGAATTATTAATTTTGTCCTAAAACAATTAGATAATTGTCTTTCGGGCACTACACCTAACAGACATGCATACCCGGAACCAAGGATCAAACCTAGGATCATTTAATATTTTTGGAAGACATACATTGTGTTCCTTCGAAAAATTATGGTTGGCGCAAGTGCACACAACGCTCTACCGATTTCCTTTATATGTTTGTGAACAGTTTGAGGGGAATGTTGGAAACGTTCCGCGACAAATCGTTGTGTTTACATAAACGAGGTACTTAGGGTTTTCAGTAGTGTCTTAATTATAAGCATACATGCATATAATAAGATGAATTATTAGCTCTGTCCTAAAACAATTAGATAATTGTCTTTCGGGCATTACACCTAACAATCTCCCACTTGCACGAAAGGCAAGTGGATTAATTGTTTTAGAGCACACAATTTATATCTATATCTACAACATTCTCCCACTTGCTCAAAACAAGTGAGACGTATCCCTCAAATCTGTACCCTCCAAGCGCAACTTAGTAATTCATCCTTCCAAGCACAACCGGTGTGTGCCGCCGCAGGGTAGGTCAGTGACCCGGCGCGTACTTAAAATCCGAATACCATGTGACTCGGTACACTGATCAGGTAGGTTGGCGGCTTGAGTCATCTTTGGGATCGAAACGTCGACTTCCCATCTAATCCGGTGGTACGATTTCAATATGCCTTTGATTCAACACTGAGGACGAAATCGACTTAACGATCATCCTTAAACTGACCTAAAGTCAGAATCAGTGTCATCACTTATATTCTAGTTCGCACCTGAATATACCAGCATGCTATTCCTCATTCTCCCGAAGAGACTTGAGGATTCACCAAACATCCCATTTAGTATTCATCCGTAGGTTTAGATAACCATTCCTGAGAGGTAGGGTAGACTACATCGTTGAATGTTGCACAAATGCAAGAATATCTTAACCAGGTGAATGGATAGGATTGCCAATGATCGATTCTCGAGAATTTGAGCGAATCCTTTAGAATGAATCCCGATGGCATGTCAGACTCGACTTGGATAACACACCCATGTTGTTTCCAATCAAGCTTTGATGTTACCATTCACAAACACTAATCTACATACTACTTTACTAATATTGATGCCAAGTCTACAAAAGACTTATCAACATTCCAGTCAAGTCCACATACTGAAATATATGACTTTGAAATGACCTAGAGGTTTGCTTTAATCCCCAAAGGATATAAGCTATGGCAGGCATCCTGCCAAAGGTTCTTTCTGAATAAATTAAGATACCGTTAGTCTTGCAAAAAGGTATGAGGGAATCACCCCTATTTTATGCTTTGTAACGAATCCGCCATTAGTTCTTAGCTAAAACCCTTCTGTTCTGAATGAATTCAGATTCCATTGTTCGGCAATGAAGTCTTAAAGGAATCACCCCTATTTCCCGCTTTCTGACGAAATCAAGCAAGACTGGGTGGTAAGAGAGATCACGGTCTGGTTAACTCTCTACCTTTTAGGGAATCACCCCTAAATTACTCAACTTTGTGTTAAAAGTTAAACTTTCCTATTCATTCGACTCTTCTCCATGTAGTTCCAATTACTCCCACTGGGCCTGAGATACTCAGGTGGTTCTACAAGAGTTTCAACAGAACTGGAGTATCAAACTCCATTCACAGGGTTATGGCTTTTAAACCAACCTCTATGATCAGGATCCTATACAGCCCACGAAGGACTATAGGTCATCAATCTACCTTATAGACCGTAAGGTCCTGCAATGGGTAATGGACAAACCATCCTCCCACTGCGTTCGGGGTGGATTGATATACTGATCTAGTTTAGTAGTTTTATTAGTGTTATCACCAATCTGCGGTGTTGGATGTGGGTGAACAAATCAGTTAGTAACATCTTGAGTACAAATACTTCAAGATCTAAGGTTGTTATTTATAGACTCTATCAGACCGAGTTTGACAGTGTAACCGCCATTATCTGATTTTACGAGTTTTATAACCAACCCTTACTCAATGCATTAAGATATTTCACGACCTGAACGTGTTCACAAAATTTCCAGTCCTACCTTTAAGCACTCGGTGCTAAATGCCTCTATTTATGGAAGTGGGGTGAACCGAATTCACTCCTTATCCACAAATGCGTAGGCATCTTTTAGGTAGACTTCTCGGTTTTCCATTACAACGTAAACCGTTATTTTGCAACCAATATCTTAAATGAGTTCAACAGCGTATTGTATCACATCAATAACTATATAAGGCAAATTTATGGTGTATCCCTTAGTGAAAACATTTCACTGGGAGGCAGGCCGAGCATCAGTCCCGAAGACTACGCAATAACCTATTTACGAGTATGGAATACTCTATCTCTCAGTGAAATCGTAGATTTGCTCCAAATATTTTGGATAAACTTACCGGAGTCTCGAATAGTTTTCAGACAATATGTCACCACTCAGAAGCTCCCACTAGCTTGTATTTTTCATATGACCCCGAAGGTTGTTATGAACAAGCTATGTTACTTCTTTAAATCTATTACCCTTTCCTGATTGAAAGGAAACTTAGTCATTGTTCCTTTTGAGACAGTGTTCCTTTGACTGGGAGATAGGAATCACCCTAAGCCAGTCTTCAGATCTTGTCTTTATGGAATATGCACTAATTAATAGAATAGAAAGAAGCGTTTATCGAAATACGGAAACCATTTGCATTTATATATTTTAGGATGTGTTACTAAAACCTTTTCAGCAATGCTTAGTGGTTCTGACTTTATCAAACAAAAGTCCGAGTCTTGGATTCGTGCTACGAATGTTATATTCATTGTCAATAAGACAAACAAATTATCCTATTGAAAATGAATACGTTCGTTCCAACGAATCCGAAAACAGAAAACGAATTTTCTGTGATACCCAAGAAATGAATCCGAGATTCATTTCCTTATATCACTCCTACTAGTCTATCTGAAATAACTGCCCGTTGTATATTTTATTTATCGTTTAATGCAAAGCTACCTGGTTCTTCCAAAGAACTTTAGCTTTTGAGAAAATTGCTACGGATGCATTGGTTAGTGATCCGAAATCACTTTCCTTATCCTCTAATTTCCAATGTATTAATTTTCCGGTTTAGTCTTAAAACTACTTAGTTTAGATGACTGACACATATAAACATTCTTTCCCATTCTCGACTTTCCTTAGATGGAAACAGTCTTGAACTAGCAGTTCGTTTGAGTAGACACTACTCTTGAACTGTGGGATGTTCAGTGTTACTTGCTTGGACTATCGATTTTTCTAATCGTCAAATCATAAGACCAAATCTCCCACTAGTTTATCGGTTCCAAATACCGTCTAACTAGCAACACTTTGTATTTATGATTTTTAAAGATCAGAAAATCCCCCAGAACTAAGCTCCCACTAGTTTATCAGTTCCAAATATTGTCTAACTAGCAATGATGTGTTCATTATGTTTCAAAGATTATAAAATCTCCAGAACTAAGCTCCCACTAGTTTATCAGTTCCAAATACTGTCTAACTAGTAACGCTTTATTCTTGTTTTTCCAATAAATGGAGAAACTCATGTGCAGTCTATTACACATTTCTAATGATTTAGAAAAACAACAAATCATAAGACTAAGGCTCCCACTAGTTTATCGGTTCCAAATACCGTCTAACTAGCAACGCCTTATGTATATGATTTTCCAATTTTTCAATTTAGAAATTTGTTGTGTAATTACACTTTTAAAATTCACTAAATGAATTTTATATATATAGTCTTAAATCATCTTTTGTAAACTAAGTATGGCCGTCTCTCGTTCAACACGAGTGACACCCGTGACATACCAATACTATGTCACTTAAGTTTTTGAAGGCTTAAGAGAATAAATCTTTTCTGAAAAATTAGCTGCATTCTTTGATAATTACAACGTACTTGTTATTTTCCACATTTTTAATGAAGTCCTATTACTAACAGTTTAGTAACCTAGAGATTTAGTTGTAAATAAAATGACAGAAAGTTAAATTCAAAATAATTTTTCCACTACTAGATTTATTTTAGGAATAATAAACTATAAAAAAAAAGTTTATCCTACCATTCCAAGGATTTAACCTCGCTGCAGATCTTGTCCGAGAGGGTCGATATCGACTATTATGGCGATTAAATCGAGACAATCTCTCTCAATGATTAAACATTGGGAATCGAACATCCCACGAGAATCAGACATCCCGGACTTTAATCATTGATTACCTTCCTTTTTCTAGCAAAGATATTTCTAAAATACCCTTAATGAGTGTGACCTACTATATCAGATCTCAGAGTACGCCCCGAGTATGCCTACGAGGGGCAGGTCAGTGACCCGACGAGTACCCGAAATCCTATCCTTTCGGAGACCAAGCCTTGAATTTTGATAGCGGTGAACACCATCCGAAGGGGGCCAAAAATCAAAGCGGCACGAGGCATCACCATTCTCTCACGTGCTTGCACCTATAGTAGAGGCCGTGGGGTCGGCTGTCGCCTTCCCCGCTCCCACTCAATAATTTGAAAAAGTGGTGAGTTTACTAATTACGGTTTCGGTCTTGACAATAAGAAACAATAAATCAAAGTACTCGAACAGGTCGGTTATGTAGTGCCTACGCCGTCTTATTCGTTGGAACATATGTGTGATGATTCGGTGATCCGGCAAGAGAAGCCCGTTTAGCCCGAAAGCTTATCGGCTATGCTAAGTCTTGTCGAACTCAGAACGTATCATCACACGTGGAGGGGAGTCGATCGAGCCGAAGCTCGGTTGAACTCGCCCAACCATGGTTAGACCATTTCCGAACCCATGTACTAAGATTTTCCGATTTCTATGTTGTCAACCAAAACTAATCTCATTTCTGTTTAAGGTGGCTTCATCGAGTAGCCATCACCGAAAACTCAACGATTTATCTAAGTGGGATTCATCGAGAATGCATCACTAAAATCGTAACGATTGACAAAACCCGGTTCCTCGGTTTTTATAATTAGTTACTTATTTATTAACTACCACATATTAATTAAATAAGCTTTTAACTAATTATACGAGTTATACATGCCTAATTTATTCGAAATAAACTAGCTACATGTATGCATTGGAGTGGAATTATGATATGATGCGTATCGTGGTAATTTTCCGGTTATATCATACAATTTTCGATCATACATGAAAAAATAACGGAAAAAATTAAACACCTGATTGAATGTTGCTGCACTTCACTAACCTATTTTCTATGAAAAAGTAAAACTTATTCTAAGTCTTCAAATCTTGATCTTCGATCTTGATCTTGAAACTTCCGGATCTCGAACCTTCGATCTTGACACGAACTACTAACGACGAGTAGAGGAGGCCGTAATATACCAATACATTTAAAATATATTTATATTACAAACTTGTTTTATAATTTTTTTTTTTTTTTGTATTAAAAGAAAAAAAAACTTTCCCTTTTTTTTTTTTTTTTTTTTGTGTATCACGGCAGGTCCCCAAAAAAAAAATTATTTTTATTATATTGATTGACCTAATGTCAATCCCTACAACAATGTTGCCGCATCAGGGGTCTGAAAAAAAAATGTTGATGTTGCCGACACCAAAAATTGCCGGAAAAAATAAAATAAAACAATCGGTCTCTTCCCGTTTTTTTTTTTTTTGATGATCTTTGATACAACACATGATGAATAAACATTGGCATTGGCGGTTTAAGTCACAGAATATTCCCTAGAATATTCCATCCTTGACCAGAATATTCCAAGGAATATTCCCTATTGACCAGAATATTCCACCAGATATTCCAAAGTGACTGAATATTCTCCAGAATATTCTGTTGTATTGACTTAGGGAATAAATGACAGGAAAATGTATAAATAGGATGCTATGTACATTAAATACTCAGTTTTTCCAAGTAATAAAAAATGACAATTATTCCTTGATCTTCTTTTCTTCATGGTATCAGAGAATTAGGCTTTATTTCTCATTCTCCAGTTTTTTTTCCTGCACCTATGGCAAATCCGAACCAGCAGCAAATCGTCCCTCTCAGCCCATATTACCTACACCCCAATGAAAATCCATCATTAGTTTTGGTTCAGCCACCACTCAATGGAAGTAACTATCATGCCTGGGCTCGCTCAATGCGTATGGCACTCATGTCAAAGAACAAATTAGGTTTTATCAATGGAAACCTGGAAGCTCCACCAGTTGATGATGCTGATCACCGTGCTTGGGAACAGTGCAATAGTATGGTCTTGTCCTGGATTCTGAATTCAGTATCCGCTTCAATTGCTCAGAGTGTGATGTGGTTGAATTCTGCTGAAGAAGTATGGAATGACTTGAAAGAAAGATTCTCTCATGGAGATCATTTCAGACTTTCAGACCTGCTTGAAGAGGTAAATTCTGTCAAACAAAATGATCTCAGTGTCACTGATTATTATACCAAGCTGAAAATTCTGTGGGAAGAACTACTAATAATAAGGCCATATCCTAATTGTACTTGTGTACCTGTGTGCAATTGTGGAGCTGTGAGAATTTACAGAGATTACTTTGAATCTGAATGTGCAATTCGTTTTTTAAAAGGACTTACTGACAGTTTTGCACCTGTCAAAGCACAAGTAATGCTTATGCATCCTTTGCCTCCTATAAATCAAGTTTTTGGAATGGCTGTTAAACATGAAAGGCAGCTGAGCTATTGTCTAGGTCACCCTGACAGAGTTGAAAGTTCTATAATGGCTGCACAAAGAACTACTGGTTATGGACAATCAAATACTCAGTATGGGCAGAATGCAGGTTCTAGTGGAAGTGTTCAATATCCTAAAAGGCCCTTATCTGGTAACAGAAACTTTCAGTGTACTTATTGTGGTATCCAAGGTCATACTGAAGACAGGTGCTATAGAAAGCATGGTTTTCCACCAGGAGGTAGGGGCAGAGGCAGAAATAGTGCTGGAAGCGGTTCAGGTAGAGTCACAGCAAATCAAGTTGATACAGCTGAAGGAACAATGGCAGAGTCAGTAACTCAATCAGTCACCTCCTTTTTCACTCAAGAACAGTTAGAAGAGTTAAGGAGTTTGCTCAATGTGCCAAACACTGAAGCACAGAATGAACTTGAACACCAGGTCAATCAGGCCACTGTTTTGAGTACTAACTTTGGTGCACCAACAGGTAAGTTTGTGCATTCTAATTCTGGTAAGTGGATTATAGATTCAGGTGCATCAGATCATATAATATGTACTCTTGATCCTTTCTTATCCTATACATCTATTCCCCACACCATTGTATCACTTCCTAATGGAAATCAAACAGCTGCAACACACAAAGGCATAGTTAAACTTTCACCTGATTTGATACTTTCTGATGTCCTGTACATTCCATCCTTCAAACACAACTTGCTTTCATTAAGCAAACTCTTACATCATACACAATTGACTGTTACTTTCACACCTGATTTATGCTTGATACAGGAACCTATAACCAAGAAGATGATTGGATCAGCTAGGCATCACCATGGCCTTTACTACCTAAATCTGCATGACCATCAGCATCATCTCACTCCTCAGCATCATCTCAATCCTGTAGTTGCCCTCAACACATCCAAGTCTGCAAGGCTTTCTAATAATCCAGATGCATTTACCTGGCATCTTAGACTAGGTCATATGTCTAACAAAGTGATCAATGATGTAAAGCTCATAGAGCATTCTGTTTGTCCTTTTGAAATAAATAAATGTACTGTGTGCCATCTTGCTAAACAAAAGAAACTCTCTTTTCCCTTAAGTAATTCCATGGCCAATTCTGCTTTTGATCTTGTGCATATGGACATCTGGGGTCCATATAAAAAGGCCACTGTCTACAATGAGCATTATTTCTTAACTATTGTGGATGACTACACTAGATTCACATGGCTGTTCTTACTTAAAGCCAAATCACAAGTTAGAGACCTCATTAAACAATTCTGTTTTTTTGTAAAAACTCAGTTTGATAGGCAAATCAAAGCCATCAGGTCTGATAATGGCCTAGAATTCAGCTTAACAGATTTTTATGGAATGAATGGGATCACACATCAAACTTCCTGTGTCCATACTCCGGAGCAAAATGGAATAGTTGAAAGAAAACATCAACACATACTTAATGTGGCTAGGGCACTAAAGATTCAGTCCAAGATTCCTTTAGCATGTTGGGGGTTTTGTGTACAACATGCTGTCACCCTTATAAATCTTACACCTTCTCCTAAGATTCAGCATCAAACTCCTTTTCAAAGGCTGTTTCTTAAACCACCAGTTTATTCTAACCTTAGAGTCTTTGGTTGTCTAGCATTTGCTCATAATACTGATGTCCATAGGACAAAATTTGATAATAGAAGTATACCTTGTGCTTTCTTAGGCTACCCTCCAAATGTAAAAGGATATATACTTCTAAATTTACAAACCAAGAACATCCTGATTTCCAGACATGTCATATTCCATGAACATATCTTTCCTTTTTCCCTCCACCCAGTTACACAGCCCCATTCCATGTCTTACTCCTATCCTTTACCTACCAGCCACAACCATCTTCCTTTTGATCTTCATCCACAAACAACACAACAGTCCACCTCAGTACCTACATCTACACCTGATTCTGATCATACACAGACACCACAACAGTCAGGTTCAGAAACTATATTATCACCTACTTCACATATTGCTATGCCCTCCACTTCACCTACACCATCTATGGAATCTAACACACCTTCATCCTCCTCTCCTAGTCCTCAAACATCAGCTACACCTGAAACACAACACATGATGCAACCTTCACCACAACCTAGACAATCCACCAGGATTAAACAAACCCCACACTATTTGCAGGATTATGTTTGCCACAATGCCCTCACTCAACCTAAATACCCCATTCAAGAGTATGTATCATATGATTTACTTGCACCTCACTATAAATCATTTGCCTTGAGTGTGAATGTTGCAGATGAACCTGTCACCTACCAACAAGCAGTCAAGGATCACAGGTGGAGAGATGCTATGAGCACTGAGATTGAAGCATTGCAACGTAACCATACTTGGGAGATTGTCTCTCTACCCAAAGGGAAAATTCCTATCGGATGCAGGTGGGTGTACAAAGTGAAATACCTACCAGATGGTCGGGTTGAGCGTTTTAAGGCTCGATTAGTGGCAAAGGGGTATACTCAGCAACCAGGGATTGATTACCATGACACTTTTGTACCAGTTGCAAAGCTTACCACAGTCAGAGTTGTCATGGCTGTAGCAGCTGCTGCTAATTGGCACTTATAACAACTGGACATAAACAATGCATATCTACATGGTGAATTATTTGAAGAGGTTTATATGAAAGTACCACCTGGGTATGACACTACCATTCCTAATGCTGTTTGCAAGCTACAAAAGTCACTCTATGGGCTTAAACAAGCAGGACGCCAGTGGAATGCTAAACTCACCTCTTACCTACTTGGATTAGGGTTTCATCAATCCAAGAGTGATTATAGCATGTTCACTAAGGGAGTGCAAGACAACTTTATTGGGCTTCTGGTTTATGTGGACGACATCCTACTTACAGGTCCCAATTTGAAAATTATTCAAGATATTAAAAGGGGTCTCGACAAGGAATTCATAATTAAAGACCTGGGCAGAGTCCATTACTTTCTGGGGGTTGAGATAGCACGCAGCAGTAAAGGGATTACCTTGTCACAAAGAAAGTACACCATGGATCTTTTGTCCGAATATGGTCTCCTTGCATGTAAGCCAGCATCCACCCCGATGGTCACCAGCTCCAAGCTTGCCAAAAACGATTCCCCATCATTACCAGATAACAACAGCTACCGGAGCTTGATCGGAAAACTGATTTATTTAACATTCACTCGCCCAGACATCAGCTTCGCCGTTCAACAATTATTCCAATTCCTCGATTGCCCTACTGTTAACCATCAACAGGCGGCACTTCGCATCCTTCGATTTCTAAAAACATCTCCCGGTCAGGGCTTGTTATATCCAGCCGGATCTGGTATACATCTTCGAGCTCCAGATGATAAACACTCCCAGATCATATCTTCTCTGGATCTACACGCATACTCCGATTCTGACTGGGCAGGGTGCGTTGACACAAGACGATCGATTACGGGTTGGTGTATCTTCCTGGGCCAGTCTTTGATCTCATGGAAGGCAAAAAAGCAGAGTACGGTGTCCAGAAGTTCGGCAGAGGCGGAGTATAGAGCCCTCGCCGCCACTTCTTGCGAATTGCAGTGGCTTGTTTTTTTGTTGAAAGATCTGGGACTTAATCCTCAATTGCCCATACCACTGTTTTGTGACAATACGAGTGCGTGTTACATTGTGGAAAATCCCGTATTTCACGAACGTACCAAACATATCGAACTCGATTGCCACTTCATAAGAGAAAAGTTCCAAGCTGGTCTTCTCGTTCCAACAGCTATATCTACGACAAATCAGTTAGCCGATATTTTTACAAAGCCTCTCGACGGACCACGGTTCGAACGACTCACTACTCAACTTGGTCTCCACTCGATTTACTCCAAGTCCAGCTTGCGGGGGGGTGATACAACACATGATGAATAAACATTGGCATTGGCGGTTTAAGTCACAGAATATTCCCTAGAATATTCCATCCTTGACCATAATATTCCAAGGAATATTCCCTATTGACCAGAATATTCCACCAGATATTCCAAAGTGACTGAATATTCTCCAGAATATTCTGTTGTATTGACTTAGGGAATAAATGACAGGAAAATGTATAAATAGGATGCTATGTACATTAAATACTCAGTTTTTCCAAGTAATAAAAAATGACAATTATTCCTTGATCTTCTTTTCTTCAATCTTCAACATCATGATCTTCATCGTCTCGAATCCGAAACCAAAAAATAAATACAAAATGTACTATCTTTTACAATTTTTCGCATTACATAAAATAAATTAAACATCCTATGCTCAAATGATACTAATCAAAAGAGCTACAAAATAGATCTACGGGTAAACAATACCAACCCAAGTCATCTCTTCAACCACAACAATCACAAGGCATCATCATCAAAATTTCGAATTAAAAAAAAATTTCAAATGAAAATAAGCAATCTACATATTCTATTCCACTCCTTAGATCTAAAATTTAAATACTTTGATTGCTAGATCAAAGGCTCTGATACCACTTGTAGGATGTAATATCGCCGGATGGATCATATCCACCCGATTACGCAGCGAAAAGTACAAGATCTAGATCTAACAACCAAAATACATAAATAAATAGATCTAAACCTACGATGGGGTTTAGATTGCTTACCGGTTTATTGTGAATAAACGTCTAGAACAATCCGAGATCCAAGATCTAAAAAATTGAGAAGCCACCGTCTTCCGACGTGTATCTCCAAGCAACATCAAGTGGATGGTGATTCAAGCCGCTTGACCTCCTCGATATGCTACCTTAGAAAAACCCGAAGTTTTTCTAAAACTCAAACCCTTAGTATAATGGCCGAAATCTCTAAACCATAATACTACCAATATTTCGACTTTTTGTGATGTATGATTTGGCTTGAGAGAACTCTCTTTATATAGGAGAGTAATCATTGTCCTCCAAGGATTAATTAATTAATAGAAAATCAATCATATTAATCATATTCCTTAAAAAAATAAATCTAGAATATTCCCAAATTAATAAGGATATACAAAAGATTTTTCTTTTCCTTAAATTATTTAACACATAAATAATTTAATCACATGTCTTATTATTTATTAAGAAAACTAATTTCCCAACAAATAATAACATAATATGCGCCCCAAACCCTAATTAATTAGGTCATGCGCATTTTTCATTTATTTGGGCCGAGTCCACGAAAAAATTATTTTCGATGTATTTAATCATCTAGTCAAACTAAACAATTAATCCACATATCAATTAAATAGTCCAATCCAACTATTTAATTATAATTGAGGTGAAACGACGAGAAAACCTATATGCTATATTAGGAGCCACGTCGGGGACCATGAACCCATATTCAGTAGCTACAATAAATTAAATAATATTATCCGTCAGACCGAACAATAATATTCAATCTATTAATTCCGGGATTACACCACCATAAACCCGAAACTGAATTCTGCCGAATATAGATAACGTACACTCAACCATGAGTTGATAAGCGTCCACTTATATAATCATTACATACGGATAAATCCTCCATAGATCGCTCATTCATTTTACGAGTCGGGATATTTCCGTAAACCCTTCTCGAAACATATTATCCTTATTTACCATTAACCCCTAGTGATCAATTAGTTCACATACCGGACTAGTAGCTAATTAGTCTAACATGAACTCCCGGGATCGATTATTTTCTTAGGGCTAACAAATAAGGAGGCGTCTGCATCTACTTCCCGAGGGAAGGAATGAATTCCATATCTGTGATAGCACAGACTACTCACTCATCCCAGAATAGAGCCAACGAGAAGTGTTGGACCACATACAACGAAGTGATCCTTACTAACACATCAAACCCTACCCTAGTCTAAGCAGTTGTCTGTGATCACCTCAGGATTGAGATTAATCCATATATGATCATCTTGTGATTCGATAAGACTTCTCGATTACGCAATTATCTCGAGAACTCAAATCAAAACGGTCCAGCCCTATATGATTATCATCATATATAAATGCCCCACTAGGTACCCTATTACCGATAGTCCGGACAAGACTGTCACACCGTAAAGTGTTCTGGGCGCATTATTAGCATATTAATCATGAGACCCGTAATCGAGTTAATCAACGCTACGGACTAAGTTAATTTTAAGTACATCTCACTAACTCAATCCTCTTGTGTATAGCCATACACTGAGTTATGTGATTACATAAATGAGGTACTTAGGGTTTTCAGTAGTGTCTTAATTATAAGCATACATGCATATAATAAGATGAATTATTAATTTTGTCCTAAAACAATTAGATAATTGTCTTTCGGGCACTACACCTAACAGACATGCATACCCGGAACCAAGGATCAAACCTAGGATCATTTAATATTTTTGGAAGACATACATTGTGTTCCTTCTGAAAAATTATGGTTGGCGCAAGTGCACACAACGCTCTACCGATTTCCTTTATATGTTTGTGAACAGTTTGAGGGGAATGTTGGAAACGTTCCGCGACAAATCGTTGTGTAGACTTTTGGCCAACGGCGAGCAAAAACATTCCTAGTGCCTCATGTATGCCAACCCTGCACTTCTTTGACTCTGTGTAGTAATTGCCTTGGAGCAGCATGTCCGCAATCCGTAGAAATGTGTCACTATTCATCCGGAAAGTCTCATGTATTCGTTTTGGGTGACCATTTAGCAACTCAAGTATCCAATGAGCACCGGTAAACAAAGAAGTTTGACATGGAGTCCTACGCGGGACTGGAACTTCATCGTCGCTATCAACAATAAGCAGCCATTCCATAAATTCGTCATCCGAATCCGGATCAGCCATCGACGTACGACTGAAAAACACAAATAACGGTTCAATAGGTTATACGAATAGCACAGAAAATGTCCAATTTTTAAACGAATAGCACAGAAAATGTCCAGCCATGGCACAAACGAATTTCAACTGTAAATCACACTCCCAATTACTTTGTTATCAATGAGTAGCACAGAAAATTGCTCATTTTAATGCTTTTTACCCAAATCCAAAAGAATATGTCTCCTTTCGAAGTTGATCAGAAGATGTTGCCGAGCATCTTTGTCAATCATGTACGCATGCAACAAATTAGTTAAACCTGCGTTAATACCCCTCCTACCCAAATAATCTTTAAATGCCTTCTTCGTATTGTCATTCACAGCCCTATTTAATAAAAAGCAGGCAACAAAATTTTAATTAATTCCCAAATTCAATAGAAAATTTAGCCCCAAAAAATCTAAAATTGAAAGGAGTGTTTTGTTCTGCTACTCCATTGTTCGATTTGTTTTCTCTGTTTTCAAAGATCGTTCTTCATCAGCCGAATAGTAAAAATAAAAATAATTTGGATTGATCTTGTGTCTTTTGACAAACGACACAACACAAAGAAAAAAGCATCTGAGTTGAGAATGATTTAGTATATACCGCTTATTATACTAAAGAGAATGAAATTAAGCTGGCTCTCCGAATCCGATTGAGCTGTAATTGTTCTCTCAAAAGAATTTTTACATCTTTTTGGAGGCACTTCACATTATTAAGACAATTACCTAATTAATACAACCTAACGGCTACATATGCTTTTTCATGTAAACGATTAAACATATATTAGAGTTTGTTGCATTTTAGCCACTAATACGTGTTATAATAAAAAATGCCGATCACTGCAACGCCGTTGGGCACCAGTACTCTACTCAGCTTAACAGCAAGAAGAGTAAGAAGAAGAGCATCGACGACGACGACAATGTCGACCACAGCATATCAGAAGCTTCTGAGAGTAGGCACCAAAATAATCGGCGTCGGCCGTAACTATGCTGCTCACGCCAAAGAACTCGGCAACCCCATCCCCAAGGTCATTTCTCCTGATTTTTACTCATGTGATTCAACTGTTTATCCTACTTTTTTTTTTCCCCCGTGTAATTGATTTGATCATGTTGATTAATTCCTTCTCATTGTAAGTGTAGGAGCCGGTATTGTTTTTGAAGCCGACGACATCCTACTTAGAGAACGGAGGGAAGATTGAGGTGCCTCAAGGCTTGAATTCTCTTGATCACGAGGTGGAATTGGCCGTCGTGATTGGTCAACGTGCACGTGATGTTTCTGAAGCTATGGCTATGAACTACGTCGGAGGTTTGGATTTTCCTTTTTCTTGCTGCAACATTATAGGCAAAATGCTTAGAGAGTGCTGTTAGGTCTTGTTTCAATTTTGCATATTCTTTTTTCTGTACTTATTTGCAAATGAACTTCTCCATTTGGACAAATATAATGACCGGGGGTGATTTAATATTTTTCGTAAACAAAAACTTAATCCCAAATGATGCCCAAAAACAATTCAATATGGATGAACTCGTTTAATTCATTAATTTTTTTATACAATACAAATTTAATGCCGGAAGGGTGGAAGGGTAGCAATTAAAAATTTCACTAGGGGCGACCACCACCGGTGTTGGAAGGGTGGCTCCAGTTTTACGATTGATAGCTCTGATAAAAAAGATATGGGGAACACGAATACTCCAAAACAAAAGGGTAGACATAATAAGAAAGAAATCCAAACTGTGATTGAGATTGAACCAAAAACAACAGGTGGTATGGAGGTGAATACCTTTTGGTGCAAGCAAATGAAGGAATTAATAATATTGGTTGATTCCAACTAAATTGTTAACACTAGGATTTCTACTTTGTTTTAGTTATCTATTTAGGCTGTTTCTGACGGTACTTCAGTACAACCTGGTACTTGGTTTGGGAAATGAATGATACTCCGTTTGCTCTTCACCCGATACTTGCATGCTTGAAACTATTTGATTGAACAATTTGTTGATTGATAGACACCCTTGCTTGAGTATATGCTTTACTTACAATTTTTCAACATACAAATAAAGTAATTTTTTTTGTGCACATACTTGATGGCTTGATGCGGCATTTTGTTATGGATTTTATTTTCACTATTAACCGTACAAAGGTTTTATCAATTCCTTATTTGTGTTGGATATTAATGCAAATGACTGGCTTGCTTCAGGTTATGCTCTTGGACTTGACATGACTGCTAGGGAGATCCAAGCGACTGCAAAGGTGTGTTTTCTTGAAACACTTAGCTATGCAATACTTTTAATTTGAACAAGCCTATTTCATCATGTTGGACACAGTTAACTTATCTCTATGTTGGTCATACTCCTTTCTATTGCTCTGTTCACCTTTTTTCTTAAAAAAATTGTTGAAGGACATTAATCGTCACAACCCAAACTTCTTGACTGCTAACTTTGAGATCTGATAAAGTTTTGGTGTTTAAAGAATTTCACATTATGGAGGGTCCTATTTGATTGAAGACATAACCGAGGATCCAGACGTGGGGGAAGCATTTAAAGTTGCGCCCTTTGTTAATTCATGGCTATTCTTGCTGCTGATTTTACCTTTTCGCTTAGATTATTCTCAAAAGTCGTATCTTCTGGTTTTTTTTTGAAGAAAAAGAGCACAGGAGAGGGTTGAACAAAAAATAATCGATTGTAAATCATTAAGGATTATTCTGTAAATGAAGAATATTGTACTCCCTCGGTCCCAAAATATAAGTCATTCTAGCTATTTGGATTTGTCCCATAATCTAAGTCATTTTAGATTACCAATGGAGCATTTACTGCTCTTTTCTTTGTCTTACCCTAATTTATTAATAACAATTCATCCACTTATCATTACTTCATACTATTGCATTAATAATAGTCATTTCTCCGTAGAAGTCATTATATACATCCACTTTCTTAATATGCTTGAAAACTTCTAAAATGAATTATATTTTGAGATTGGAGGGAGTAATAAGCATTGTCTACATAATCAGTACACTGACTAATTTTGTTCTGTATGCCAGTCTGCTGGCCTTCCATGGACTGTGGCAAAAGGACAAGACACCTTCACACCAATCAGCTCTGTTGTAAGTAACAAATTCGCTTTCTGTAGTAGGTGTAGTTTCGAAGTAGAACCCTTAGCATTGATCTTGTCTCTATATTTATCGAGCTTGTGTTATGCTGAATGCTGAAATGCCAAAACAGAAATGCATTTGAAAATTCCTTAGTTCTATTCATGTTTATTTGTCTTCAGAATGAACTCACTTTACTATCTACTTTTATCTGTCTTAATCAAGCACTTTCTTTACTGTTGATGGAAAATTTTGGTTAGTAATTCATAATGCTATTTTTATTAACATTTCAAGCACGATTTCCCTAGGTACCCTGCTCAGTGGTTCCAGATCCTCACAACATTGAATTGTGGTTGAAGGTATTACCGACTGATCATCATCTTGATCTTTTACACTTTATAGCTCAAAAGTTCTCTGGCAAATATTTTTGTGACATTCCAGATGAATTTTGAAGCCAATCGCACCTATTGGGAATAAAGCTTGAGCTTTTCTGTATCCCAAATGATTTTTTACTTGAATTGTTGCCCTGTAGGTTGATGGTGAGATCCGGCAAAAGGGCTCCACTAAGGACATGATCTTTAGGATCCCATTTTTGATCAGCCACATAAGCTCTATCATGACACTTCTTGAAGGAGATGTTATCCTCACAGGTGCTTAAGAATACATACTACCATTCAGAAGCAAGTGTTCTATGCACAACGTTCCCGCATAATTTATCTTTAATGAAATTCGATCCCCCAATTAAATTGGCGTCAGGAGATGTGTCTCACTTGATCAAGCAATGAGGATCCTCTAAAAGCACCACACCCGACTTACCATGGCACCATATCACAAAAAACTTTTGAAAAGTCGATTATATCTTTCAATTTTTATTTAATAATAATAATAAGTTGATTATGCACAATCGACTTGGAAAAAGTTGAAAATAGTTCATAGAATCGACGTTTCAAAAATTGATATAATGTGGTGCTACAATAAGTCGAGTGTGGTGCATCTAAAGATTCTCTCATTGTGAAAGTCCAGTTTATAGCCTAAAGAGTTGTTTTGTTGATCAGTATTCACTTGTGTCTTATTGGATCATTTCCAAATTAGGGGGGACAAATGGTCATTGTAAAAACTTCTTTTCTCTATCTTTCCTTGTTTATATATCACACGGGATCTTTGAATGCATTGCAAACGCATCTGTTCAAAGCAATAATGTTTGAACAACTTTATTTTTTCTTAATTGATTGTTGATAATATTTGAAGTTACTAATATTAGTAATCCTGTCTTCCAGGCACTCCTCAAGGTTGTGGTCCTGTTCGGGTTGGTCAAAAGATAGATGCTGGCATAACAGACCTACTGGATGTGCATTTTGATGTGGGAAGACGCCTCAGTTCGTGATGCCATTGATTGCTGATTACTTCAGCTTTCCTCACCTCACTTCTTCAGGTTCAAATGCTTGATTTGCTTCTGACTTTTGTAACATTTCTTCTTTTAACACGCGTTTCTTTAATTGGAATTTACCACACTCGACCCACTACCACCATTGGGTTTTGTACACGCTAGTACCACCACTATCACGAACACGTGCAAACCATGACAATACAATAAGGTGGGTTCTATTGGCACACCCCTTTTTACTATTGACACCTATTTTTTGATTATTTTTTCGGGTGAAAAAAATGTTGGTGTCACTGGTGTTCCTTGTTGAACACCAACGTCAGGTGTTCAACAAGGAACACCAGTGGAAAGTCGTGGACTGACGTTTTCTAAAATGTAACACTTTTATAAAGGGAACGTCAGTGTCACTGACGTTGGTGTTCAACAAGGGACACCAGTGGCACTGACGTTCCCTTTATAAAAAATCACCGGGTGCCGAAGTAATTTTTTGTGGTGTTGTGATATCCCACATCGGTAAAGTAAGTGAATGCTGTGTGAGACATAAAGGTCTTGTCAACTCGGGTTAGCCCTTTTAGACCAAGCGAGGACGGCGGTCTAAGCAATTGACCAGACATTTATGACTCATGTAGCTACTAAAGCTCTGGGTCTGGGGCGTACAAGAAGACTGTGTAAGGATGGTCTTTTGGTTCCCCTGGTAGGGACGATCCGGGACAAGTCTTGGCCGTCCTGACGAGGAATGTGATATCCCACATCGGTAAAATAAGTGAATGCTCACACCTTCATATAAGTGTGAGACATAAAGGTCTTGTCAACTCGGATTGGCCTTTTTAGACCAAGCGAGGACGGCGGTCTAAGCAGTTGACCGGACATTTATGACTCATGTAGCGCTACCAGGCCCGGGGTCTAGGGGCGTTACAGGTGCCGGGAGCAATAGGGTGCCGAAAGTAAATAAGGGTGTGCCGATAGAACCCCTACAATAAAAGAATAATTCAAGATTCCAGAATTAAAACAACTCTTTCTACAGCGGAGATGTGCAGGCAATGTTACATTGATATTGAACCTTAGTAGTTAGTTTATGCCAGTGGCTTAGAGGCAAAAGCATATCCAAATACAGAGATGAATGCTGGTGTGAGCTAGGGCTAGGCGCTTGTTAAGCCATTTTTCACTGGGATGGAAAATTTTACTCACAATGTAAAACACGCGTGTTTTGTCATATATATATATATATATATATATATATATATATATATATATATCATCACGAAGCGCGTTTGTGGTGCATGCAGAGTCATTAGGCAATAATTTCTGGTTCAGAACACATAATGGAGAATGATTTTCAGAAATCGATACTTGAACTTTTTTTCTCCTTTTTGAGGCGTTGTATGACCAGATTCATGGAATAGACAATGTTTCATACCTTGCTATTGTACGATTCAAGGTTTTAGTGGATTTCTTTTTGGGATAATGACGTTTCCCCGTTACTTTTTGGTACGAATTTTGTAACGTAAAACATCCATAAATGAATATTCATTAAATTAATAACTTCAATTAAATAAAAAAAATTCGGTCACAACTTGGGCCAATGGGATAAAATAATGGGTTTATTGTCAAAAAAAAAAAACAATTTGAACATAGAAATATACAAAGAGGACAGTGAAATATGTGAAATTTTAAAATACAACTGTTATAGGAAGGTTTTACCAAGTGGCACACATTACAACCACTCATTTCTGACCTCCCACACACGATAAAAGTGTATTATGTGAAAGAGAGTAAAAATGAGAGGCTCTAATATATGCCACTTGGTATAACCTTCCTACAATCGTTGCACCATAAAATCTCTCGTGAAATATTTTTCTGGGTAAAAATGACATATCCTTATTCCTCTTTTCAACTACAAAAACAAATATATCTTTTGATCTAATTGTCGATAGATGGTAATTTTTTCATCATATTTTTCCTCTTCACGTCTTCGTTATTTAGACACCTCATTTGATATTTTTTCAACGTTATTTTCAAGGTCATTTTTGTAAAAAACACAAACAGTGGAACAGTGAAACATTGGATTTGATGTCAGTTCTACTGCAACAAACAGTCGATTTGGGGTTATGAACAGTAGATTTGTCATTATCATCCAATTTACCTTTCCACTGTTCTGATTCGTATTTTCCGTTTTTTTTAATTCCTTTTAAAACACTCCCCCTAAAATAATAACCTTACTAAATGCATAAGATAATAATTTTTGGAAAATCCTTAAAAGGCCCAGTGAAAATATAAAATAATAATTCATTAAATATACTGAATTTTTTATATATAATATATAAAACTAAAGTGCTTTCTAGGGAACTTTTATTTTTTCCAATTTTATTGTTCTGTATAGTTAACTGCTTCTTCTTTGCATGTAAATCAAATACAATTTCATCTTGAAATTTTTGAAGGGCATAAACCAAATCTGGTATATTCTTCTCGTGTTGTAGTAAGTAATTGTTCAAGGTATCTAAATCAATTAACTTTGATACATGCACGGTGCACCTATATATGTACAATACTAACTTGATTCATTGCACCTACATGCATATTGGATTTTGATTTAAAAAAATCATGTATAAAGTATGAAACATTCTCTAAATTAATAAATATTAATCGATAAATGAATTGAATATTCAGATATCGATAAAATAATAAATTTTCCGGGTCCCAAAATATTATTTTATAGAGGTTTTACTGTATTTCTATCCCTAATATTTTATCTCGATCTTTGATTGAATATTTTTAGGTTCGATCTTTGAAATGTAGATCTTTGAATATAGTCGTCAAGTGTGGTGTCCTAGGTCACTGTGATACTAAAGGTATATGTATAAATTTGTGTGATATCATAGACGAATCAACCGAGACACGTATATGTTCTCCAATTTGAGTGTCCCGATAAAATTTCCGGGTCCTTTAAAGGCACCACTTGTAAATTAAAGAAAAGATTCAAACTCTATTGAGTTGGCATTGTTTTTTTTTTTTTTTTTTTTGAGGTAAAGATGCTAGAATTTTATTAATCACAATCGGTGAAACAAGCACGAATTGAATGAGAGGGTGGAGAAGAGTCTCAATCTTTATATTCAACAAGATTTAGGCCTTCCCTAGCTAGGAAGTGAGCTGGTATGTTACCTTGTCTTTTGACAAAAGAAAAAGATAAAGAAATAAAAGCATGCACAAGCTTTCGGCAATCTTCAATAATACTTTCCAAAGACGATAAGTCCTTTATCTGGTTTGTAAGGCATTGGTGAATAGTGAGAGAGTCTGCTTCTATGATAACGCGAAAGAACCCCCAGGTAAGGGCGTACATCAATGCGTGATACACTGCTAAGTCTCCAATTAAAATGTCATAGTTCTATTCTAATTTTAGAGAAGCTCCGGATGATTTTTCCTTGACTGTTGTGAAGAATTCCACCAGTAGCCATCGATGAATCATTAAAAGTTGCATTGACATTGAACTTAAGAGAGTCTCATGACGGAGGTGACCATTTAAGAGCCAAAGGAGGGCTCCTGGTAACCAGTTGTTGTTGTTCTATGACAAGGTAATATTCTTCTGCCTCCGCCCTAGCACGTATCAAAATTGATTCAATGGCCACATCTTCTTCTTGAAAGAGAGAGGCATTTCTAGCCTTCTAGATATCTATAATAGATGTATCACATGAACTAATTCCATTTCGTCATTCAAATAAAGCATCTCTGCGAACCAATCTGTAAAAGAGTGAATGCAAAGATCAGAGAAGAACCTACCAAGATGATGCTCTTGCCAGATTGATTGTGGGATTACATACTCAAAGAGACAATGCCATGTTGTTTCTTCACGGTGGCCACAAATACCGCATGAACCATTGCCCACCCCTCTCGATTTGAGCCTCAAAACTGTAGGCAGAACATTATTCATGAGCTTCCAAGTGAAATGTGTAATATGCGGTTTAACTTTAAGCTTCGATAAGGTGGTCCAAAGCTTCTTGGATAAGTCAGGGGTTAAGGAGGTCGTCTTATCTGTTTGCTTGAACTTTAAATCGTATGCCAACTGGTATATCGTTTTGATTGTGTAAATCCCATTATGCGAGTGATGCCAGATAAGTCTATCATCCTTAATCTCTGGAGAGAGAGCGGTATATATAAGATTTTTTCCGCCTCGAAAAGGTTGTAGGCCCTCCATGAGACTGGTCTTCCAATAACGAGTATAAGGATTGATAAGACTACTTACCAAATGAGAAGAGAGTAAGCTTTCATTTGGATGCACTCAAAAAGAGGCCAATGTATGTAACCATAGATCGTCGAAGATAACAATACTATCGCCTCTTCAAAACTGCCATCTTAAACTGCGATACAACAAATCTTTCCCCTTAAGTAAGCCACTCCACATTGCTGAAGGAGATCTTGTGGGGAAAGCATGTTTAAAGTCTCTATTTTCAAAATACTTAGCCTTGAGCACACGAGCTGAAATGGAGTCGGGATTGGAAAAGAAATTGCACGCCTGTTTATCTAGGAGTGCTAAATTAAAACACTTCAGATCACGAAACCAAGGCCTCCCTCTGCCTTTTTCTTACAACAGAAGTTCCAGGATTTCCAATGTATTTTTTTCTTGACCATCGTGTGAGCCCCAAAAATATTGTCTCGTTAGTTTTTCCAGCTCCAAGATAAGAGTTTTAGGCAGCTCGAAGCATTGCATGACATACTCGGGTAAGGTCTATAACACAATTTGATCAGAAAATCTTTACCCATTGGTGATAAGAATTTGCCTTTCCAGCCACTTATCTTCTTTTGGACCCATTCTTTGATATATGAGAATACCTCTCTTTTTTTACTTACCGATGACATATGGTAGTCCTAAATATTTGCCTGCACCGCCACCTAAAAGTATACCAAAGAGTGTAGACAATTCAGCCTGCAAATTAGAGTCAATTCCTTTGCTAAAATAGATGGAGGACTTTTGAAGATTGATTTTTTGCCCAATAAGCTCTCGTAATCTTGCAATAAATTAAGAACAGTCATGAAAGCTTCTTTGGTTGCTTCTATGAAGATTAAGTTGTCATCCACAAAGAAGAGGTGGGTCAAATCGCAAGGGGTTTGCCTGCCAAAAGAGATGCCTTTGAGGATGTTAGAGGCAGCTGCTCGGCTGAGGAGGGAAGAGAATCCTTTAGCACATAAATTAAATAAGAAAGGTGACAAAGGATCACCTTGTTGTATCCCTCTAGACGGTCGAATAATTGGAGATGGGTTGCCATTTATTAATACCTGGTAAGTTGGAGAAGTGACACATGCCACAATAAAAGATTGAGGAAAGCATATGGATTCCATAATCTTCCTCAGAAATCCCCACTCCACTCTATCGAAATCTTTCATCATGTCGAGCTTGAGTGCCATGTGGCTATTACGTCCTTTCTTTCCAAGTTTCATGGAATGAAAAGTCTCGAATGCTACAATTATATTATCGGTGACCAATCTTCCTTTAATGAAGGCAAATTGATTAGAAGAGACGAGACCATTGATAATGCCTTTCAGACGGTTAACCACTGTGTGTGATAAGATTTTATAAACGGAGTTGCAAAGGCTAATGGGGTGGAAATCCGTTATTTTGATTGCATCTTTGACCTTTGGAATAAGGGGTATATAAGTTGTGTTTAAGGCTGCCAAATATTTTCCCTCATTCAGGCATCCCAAAAGCACTTCTGCTACTTGGGTGCCAATTATATGAAATACTGTTTAATGAAGGCCAAATGCATTCCGTCAGGCTTGGGGGATTTCTTACCTGGCATTTGAGATACTTCTATATCGATCTCCTTCATAGTGTAAGGGCGGGCTAACACATCCACTTCCTCCGCAGCTAAACGATTAAAATTCAAATCAGGGGGTAACGTATACCTCTGTTATAGGGCAAACAAGGGTGTTTAATTCATCGCTATCTGCAGAACAAGAAGCAATTGCATGGGAGGGGGGAAACAAGCCCCTATCTACACCTAACTAAGTTTTAATATTCCTTTGCTAAGAAACGAGTTGATAATTTCATCCTCTCCCAACAAAAGAAAAATAAAATAAAGGTAGACCAATAGAAAAGATCCTACAATCCTCTAGAATACTACTTACAATCAGTGGCAGATCTACATTCAACCAAGGGGGGGCAGCTGCCCCCCTTGATCCGAAAAAAATGCACGAATATTTGTACTATGCATATATTTTGTCCCTCTTTATATTTTTATTTGCTTTTAAAAATTTTATTGTCCCCCTTACCCCAGATCCTGCTTCCGCCTACAATTGATAAGTCCTTTGCTCGTGTCTTAAGTTTTTGATGATTAAGTAAAAATTCTCCTTCAAATATCACTTTTTGATACTCCTCGATAAAAAAAGGGCATGATACATCGCCAAAGCTTCCCCACACAAGGTACAAGGCATGTCTAAAGGATTTTTATGCCCTGCCCAAGATTGATCGGCTGGTGGACTCAACAGTAGGGTATGAGGTGTTCGCATTCCTAGACGCGTACATGGGTTACCATCAGATCCTGATGGATCTGGGAGATACAGAAAAGACCGCATTTGTAACGGAATTTGGGACGTACTGCTACGTCACTATGCCTTTTGGGTTGAAGAATGCAGGAGCAACGTATCAAAGGGCTGTTAATACCATTTTTGCCGATCAAATAGGGAATTGTATGGAGGTGTACGTGGATGACCTCCTGGTCAAGAGCAGGTCTCTTGACCAATACTTGAAGGATGTCAGAGAAGTATTTGAAGTCCTGAGGAAAATGTAGATGAAGCTCAACCCAAGTAAATGTACGTTTGGGGTCAGATCAGGAAAGTTCCTAGGATACATGATATCCAGAGATGGAATTAGAGCAAATCCAGATAAGATCGATCATGCAAGGCTGCCCTCACATCCTCTAAAGCCACTGTATCTTTCCCAACTATGAAGGACTGCACAATGTATTCATATGAACTCGGTAATGACACCAACAGGATTAGGGCTGCATCTTCATCTTCAATTTTAACATAATATTCATGAGATCAAATAATAATGTGTTCAGTTGATCTAGATGTTCCCTCAGCAGACCTCCTTCATGCATCCTCAGACTAAACAGTCTCTGCTTCAGCAGCACCTTGTTGGTTAATGACTTAGTCATATACATGCTTTCAAGTTTTGCCCACAACTTGGCAGCTGTGTCTTCCTCAGACTTCCAATGCCCCTACTCTTTACGGTAATTATAAACATCTGTGGACTTAGGACCTTTGGAACTACCCTTCTTGGATTTCTTCTTCTGTCCATGCCCTTTTCCCATCAAGCACTCGGCGACTACTAGTCTAGCGGCTGATTGTCTGTCCTGCTTGCCTTGTGTCTCACTCACACTGCATGCAAGATCGCCTCACATCCTCTAAAGCCACCAGTATCCTTCCCAACTATGAAGGATCGCACAAAGTTTTCATATGAACTCGGTAATGACACCAACAGGATTAAGGCTGCATATTCATCTTCAATTTTAACATAATATTCCTGAGATCAAGTAATATTGTGTTCAGTTGATCTAGATGTTCCTTCAGCAAACCTCCTTCATGCATCCTCGTACTAAATCAGTCTAGCAAAGAAGAACTTGTCGTTAATGACTTAGTCATATACATGCTTTCAAGTTTTGCCCACAACTTGGCAGCCGTGTCGTCCTCAGACTTCCATTGCCCCTGCTTTTTACAGTAATTACAAACATATGTGGACTTATGATCTTTGGAACTACCCTTCTTGGATTTCTTCTTCTGTCCATGCCCTTTCCCACTGCTACTGCTGACTACTAGTCTAGCAGCCTGATTGTCTGTCCCTGCTGCCTTGTATCTCAGCTCCCTGGCATGCAAGGCTGCCCTCACATCCTCTAAAGCCACTGTATCCTTCCCAACTATGAAGGACTGCACAAAGTTTTCATATGAACTCGGTAATGACACCAACAGGATTAGGGCTGCATATTCATCTTCAATTTTAACATAATATTCCCGAGATCAAGTAATATTGTGTTCAGTTGATCTAGATGTTCCTTCAGTAGACCTCCTTCATGCATCCTCAGACTAAACAGTCTGCTTTAGCAACAACTTGTTGGTTAATGACTTAGTCATATACATGCTTTCAAGTTTTGCCCACAACTTGGCAGCTGTGTCTTCCTCAGCAACTTCAGTGATAACATCATCAGATAAGTACAACATGATGGTTGGATGTGCTTTTCTTCCAGACTGGCAGAATCTGCTGAACTGACATCTCTTTTACCAGATAAAGGAGTCTATAATATTTGTTGTTTTAACAAGGCCCGCATTTTGATTTGTCACAGATTAAAATTGTTTCTTCCTGTAAATTTGTCGATTTTTACGTTAACTGCAGACATCTTTCTTGCTAAAGATCACAACTTTTATCACAGATTCCTAGCACCGGTGAAGGCCTTGGTGAAAATAAAGGTTGTCCGTACAGATGATTCTCTCAGAAAACTTTTTGATACCAGTTTGTTATAACAAGATAGAGAGAATCTAGATGCAATAAGATAAACACAGATAGCAATCTAACATAAATAATCACACATAGAAACATAAATAAGAAGAACACAAGATTTAACGTGGTTTCCAGCGTTGTGCCGACTACTTCACGGACATAAAGAGTTATTTTATTATGCACTGAAATTCAGACGGATCACACACACACACTTTACAATTATCATTACAGTTAGTATTTATAGGCACAGATCCCTAAACCTAACAGCCAAGAATCTATGTCGGATTGCCATAAATGTTACAGATGTTGGATCACTCTGCTGATCCAACTCAGCTAACCATTGGAGAGCTGTAGAACTCTGCTGCACCCAAATCCTCTGCAGACCTTCAGCATGCTGCTGACACCAGAAGAAACTCAGCAGACTTCCCAACTGGCTTTCACAGACTTGGATACACTTATCAGCAGACCATCACTCTGCTGATAATCAGATTAGTTCCACCAGATATAGAGTTTGAGTCACTTTGCTGACAGAAATGATTAAATCTAGCTTCACTTTTATAATGCAAATAGTCTTCCACACATTTTTCCTTATCGAAGATAAAAACGCAGCCATAATGCCTTTGTTTTGACTTTTTGATTCACAAGCCAGTTCCTACCCCGACTTCACGGAATATATCTCATTAAAAATGTAATTCCAAATGAGTTTATATTCTGAATTACCGGATGACAAAGGGAAAGATAGTATTTTTCCCCCTTTCATGACATTTAAAAATATTACTCACCTAATCTATTTTCCATTGACGAATGAAAGGATTAATAAGCTCGTTCACCTTATATTATACTACCTCCGTTCTAAAATATGAGTCATTCTACATTTTTAGATTTGTCCTACAATATAAGTCGTTCTACATTACTAATACAACATTTATTACAATTTTCTCTATTTTACCTCTAATTTATATCAATCCAACCATTTTTTATTACTTAACAACTATTGCATTAATGATAGTCAAGAGAAATTTCAGACATTAATCTTTAAATTTATAAAATTCAATCACTATCTTAATTTGCGAAAATCTCGATGATGATTAATATTTTATGACGGAGGTAGTATAAAAAAAAACGTGTGGCCATTACCTGAAATTGAAAATTAAAAGTCTTGCCAAAAAAAAGTGCATATTAAAATTAAAAGAACGTGGTCAACTTAAATGGGTCAACTAACCAAACAAAATTTTTAAGTCCATAAGCAAATCTTAATATTTTATTTTCATTTTTTACATGAGCAATTATTGGTAGACTAAAATCCCACGACATCGAAAAAAAAAAAAAAAAGAAAATATCCAACGACATCAAACAAAAAAGGAAAACGCGGAATATGGTGTAACCGTCAAAGAAATAAACTACATTCCAAACGTACTCGTTTCGAGTTAGGTCTATAACAACATCACGTAAAGACCGGGAGCGCGGGAGACCGGGATGGGGTGTATTTTCATTTTTATTTTCTAATGTCTTTATTTAATTAATTAATCTCTCTAAATTAACAAATTGAATTATGTTATGTAGTTTTTCAAAAAACGAATGGACGGTGGGTCTAAAGGACAATATAAGATACTAAATGAACAAATAGGACACAAAAAAAATGATAAATTGAAAAAAATGAAAAAATAAGATGAGCTACATAAACACCCTTATTTAATATAAAAGAGTATTTTTTTATTTACTAATTTTCCGGTAATTATTTGCACTAATTTTTTTTTTCTTTCAAATTTTCGCCCTATAAATCCAGCCATCGTAAACGGAAACGGATAGGTGATATAACTGCCACCGGAAATCGCTCTTTCCATCAATCCACGGCTCTTCATTGACTCGGTGTTACTGCACTTGATCATACAGAATTGCAACAGACATTAAGAGAAAAAAAAAGTGTCCGCAGAGGTTGCATTTCCTCCGAATGGAATTAAAATTCGCAGCAGGTACAGACAAGTAATCAGATTCCGACGAAGACTATTTGGAGTGACGGGTGAAGATGGCGAAAGGCATAGGGAAAAGCAGTAACACCGAGTCGGTGTCAATTTTTTTCCTAGTCTTCCATAAATCGTGATTTGTGTTGTTTAATATCTTCTGATGTTGTTATTTAGGGTTTTTCGGTTGGGGAGTACTTAGATTTTCCTCCATTTGGGGTGTATTTGAATCGAATTATGGTTAAATATGAAATTCCTACTGATTTGGGGTGGTAGGATTTGTTGATCGGTAATTAGTATGAAATTGACTTGGGAAGTAGGATTGTCAATGATAATAACTCTGCATATCCCAAAGCGTTACTATGTGAAATTGTAGGAATGTGTTAATACGTGCATGTGTGTGTAACTACATGTCAGTGTAAATGTAATGTGTGTAACTAGGACTCTGTGTATTCGGTGTATGAATTTGTTACTATGTGTTATCTGTGATTTGTTCCGTTTAAGACTTTGGTACTCCTGCTCAGTGTATTAAAACTATTGAGGAGGTATAAGTGTGTAGCTAGCACCATTGTGAATGTATATGTTACTACTTGTGTCTGGGTACATGTATAAGTTACTACTAGTTTTTCTACGTTTGGTGTAAATCCGTATATGTCTAGGAAGGTTTTGGAGACATAATGTGCTGCTGCTGCAGACATAAATCAGCTGTTCTGCACTATAGGTTGCACGCATAACTGAGATTGCTTATGTGATGTTATGTTAAGGGTGCTTTTATATGATTTATAACGTTATATTTTGTAACAATTTCCTCCATATTCGTATAATTTGCGTAGAAATTGAGTGTTTAATTGATTTATTAAGCAAATGAGATTTTAAACGGGTTAATCGCAAAATTGGTTAATTTATGTGCTTTATTGATGATTTTATGTTTATTTGGATGATATTACATTTTGCGATGTTCTTATTATCTTGTAGATGCACAATATTGGCTCAAAAGAGGATTAAAAGATGTCAAGGATCAAGTTTATATGAAGAAAAAGAGATAAAGGTAAAGTCGGTTGAAGATAAAGATGAGAAAATCAATTTTTGACAAAGTGAACGCACGTCCTAAGTTCCGTCCCAGGGCCGGGCGTCCCGAAGAAGAATATTTGATTCAGAGTTCTCCCAAATTTAGTGGACGAAAGTCCCGATTTAAAGAGGGCGGGCGCCCGATCCACTTCAACCGACTCAAGTTTTTATTGAAGGATGGACGGGCGTCCAAAGATAGCGGACGGGCGTCCGAGCGCCGACTTAGCAAAACCGACCGAAATTCTATAAATAGTCATGCGGTTTCTCACATAATTATCATACATTCGAACCCTAAACCCTGTGGGGCGGCTCACCGCGTTTTCCTTAGTTTTCGATCGCTTTTTATTCAAATACTTTTTATGCACTTTTATTCCAACCAATTCGAGTTTC
Source organism: Gentiana macrophylla (assembly GCA_026214975.1). NCBI lineage: Eukaryota > Viridiplantae > Streptophyta > Magnoliopsida > Gentianales > Gentianaceae > Gentiana > Gentiana macrophylla. The sequence goes on from CM047817.1 coordinate 84,293,797, forward strand.
AAAGAGGATGTTGAGAGGCTAGACCTCCTTGAACAAGCATTGTGAAGCCATCCGATCAACAATTCGGTTTATTTATTGATTATCTTGTGAGTATATTCTTCAAGTTGTATCTTTATTATTGTTTATCATTGTTTATTGCAATTATATCGATAGATTGTTGCATGATTGATTGATTGTTTGATTTGGAAGAAAATCATAATTGAACCCCTAGAATCAATATAATAAAGATTAGATTTTTAACCTATGAAATAACGAGAGTTAATTAGGTTGAATTTCTAGATAACTAGATTGAGAAATCTTACACCTTTGTTTTGAAAGTATTAATCTTTAAAATCGAGAGATAGAAGATTAAGAAACGAACTTTTCTAAGAAATTAGGAGTTCATACCTTGGCTAGGTGAATCACAACTTGGTTAAAAATCACGAGATAATTGAGATAGGAATTGATAGTTGTAGGATAGGTGGATCAATTGCTTGTTCGTTCGTAAAATATTGATTAAACCACTTGAATTCGAATTGCTTAGTAAAACTGCAATCTTTACTTCATAATAAACTTAGAATAGATTTAGTTTAGTTAATTTCGTTCGCAACCATATTTTCTGGCTTTAGATCTCGATCTTCTGTCCAGTTATTTTTATTGTTAGTTTCACTCTTCGTATTAGTTCTTCCCTGTTTTAATTTCACATCTTTTTAGTAGTAATCGTGACATAGTTAGGTTAGATAATAAAAACTAGTTTAAACAACCCCGATTCCCCGTAAGATCGACCCGGTATCAACCTCTTTACTACGATCCTTGCACTTGAGGTATATCGGATTTATAAATATTATTACTTGTTTATTTGCATTAGATAAATCCGTGAACAAGTTTTTGGCGCCGTTGCCGGGGAACCGGACGGTTGTCTAGTTTTTATTTTCTTGTTTTAATTTTATTTCTCGTTTTTTTAATCTTCTTAGTTAGTTATATTTAGGTTATTAGGGTTTTTAGTAATTAGGTTTTGTGACGTGCAATTAGGTTTTCCAAAGTTTATTTCGTTTTTCCCCTACCTATTTTCTGTCTTCTTTTCTGTTTCTGTCAACTCTGAACCGTTTTCAGCTATTCAGACGAGCGTCCATCTAATCCGGACGCCCGTCCAGTTTTTCAACTTATCAGACGAGCATTTGGATTTCCAAACGCCCGTTTATTCCAGTTTTCAGGTAGACGCCCATCCAACTCCCTGGACGTCCGTCCGCCCCTTTCTTATCTAATTTTATTTCTTTTTCTATTCTTTTCCTTTCTTTTTCTAGACTTTGAATCTTTCCGTTTTTAGGTTTAAACCACTTGATTTTGGTCCGGTTTATGCAAACTCGAAGTCAAAAGGGGCCATTACTATATACCCCCGACTTAGAGCGGACCATAGTCCGGCCAAACAGGCGGAAAATCGGTTCTGCGGCTGCTTCTGAAGAAGCCGATCAAGATTTAGAGGTTCGTTTAGCCGAATAATTGGAAAACTTCTTAATTATGGCTGCAGAGGATAGACATACGTTGGCAGACTACGCCATGCCTGGCGAAGTCAAAGTCAACCCGGCTATTGTTATCCCAACCATAACTGCACAGACCTTCGAGCTAAAGCCGGGACTTATTCAGATGATGCAGCATGCATCCATTTTTCACGGGTTTCAGTCAGAGAATCCCCACACTCACTTACATACATTCTTAGAGATATGCGGTACTACACGCATCCAAGGAGTAAGTGAGGATGCTATAAAACTGAAATTGTTCCCATTTTCTTTAAAGGGAGAAGCTAAAGAGTGGTACACCTCTCTCCCCGCTGAATCTATTACCACCTGGTCTGAACTTGAAAAAGAATTTTTAAGTCAATATTTTCCACCTTCAAAGACAGCCCAGTGTTTAAACGACATTTTCACGTTCTATCAGAAAGAAAATGAGTCATTCTTCGAATGTTGGAAGAGATTCAAGTCTCTTCTCAGAAAGTGTCCCCATCATGGCTTACCGCTATAAAGGCAAGTCAATACTTTTTTCAGCGGATTGACCGAGCTCACGAAGGGCATGGTCAATAGTTCCTTTGGTGGGGCATTTTTGAAGAAAACACCTGAAGAGGGGTGGGCATTGTTCGAGGACATTGCTAAATATAATTATGCTCCATCTTATCAAGCCATTCAAGCACCTCCTCCTCCTCCTAAGGTCGAGGAAGTGAATATGCAAAGTTTGATCGCCATGCTGCAGAAGCAGATGGCAACATCTCAAATTTCTCCTAATCCGATCAATCAGAATTCTTCCTTTCAACAGAACTCTCAAGTTCTGTACTGTGAGAATTGTTGTCAGACTGGCCACATGGTTGGCCAATGTCAATTTGTCTCCCCCTCTGCTTATCAAGTTAATACTGTTCATGATTATGGACAGTATAATCAAGTCACATGTCAGAATTGTGACGATGTGGGGCACACTTCTCGTTTCTGTCCTATGAACGGATAGAGTGCTGAAGTGAATGCGTTCTTTGGCCAGTCCAACCAGAGGTTTAATCAATTCTCTGGCCAAAATAACTTTCAAAACCAAGGTTTCATCCAGAATCCAAGTTTTAATCCAAACACAACTTCCAATCCAAATCAAAACTTCAATCGAAACCCTGGTTTGAATCAGAACCAAAGCAATAATTTTTCCAATACTAACCAAAGGTTCAATCAGAGTTGGCCTACCAATTCTAATTCTGATTTTCAGAATCGGTCCAGCCAGCCATATTCGCAGAATCTCCAAAACTCTCAAGGTCCCTCGCACCCCAATACTCTTGAAGCTAAAGTGAAGGAGCAAAGTAAAAACATCCAACTCCTGATGAGCACAAACAAGAATCTTGAGAGGCAATTAGGGCAATTGGCTAAACAGTTAGCTTCTAGACCCCCAGGGCAGCTGCCCAGTTTCACAGAAAAGAATCCAAAGGGTGGTCAAGTTGCTCAAACCGATTTGAACAATGGCCAATGCACTGACCTCGTACCTTCAATTCCATACGGTAGAGAAGAGGCCAGTGTGATGAATTTAAGAAGTGGTACTCAACTAAGTGGTCCCCTCACCGGGAAACCACTAGCCCCTCCCTGCCAGGTGATAAGGCAGGAGGGGAAGCTGAGCACCTACACTCCCCTTGGCCGAAAGAGAATACTCAGGTGGCTGATCCCCTGAGAGGTGAAAGAGTTGAAAATCCTCAGGTGGCTGAACCCCTGAAGAATGAAGAAACAAGTGAGAGTCAGGAGGCTGATCCCCTTACTAGTAAGAAGAATGAGAAGGTAGTAAGGTGGAAGATTTGGAAGACAAAGCTATCAGCTCATCCTCAAAGAAAGTCTTTTCCGAGAGTGATTTGAAAAGGCTTCCATTTCCACCTAGAAAGAGCAACATCTCCTTGAATGAGGATAAAAAGTATGAAAAAGTCTTTGAACCTTCAAAAATACTCAGTTAACCTTCCATTATCCGAGGTTTTGGTTGAGATGCCTAAGTATACAAAATTCATCAAGGATGTTGTTTCTTCTAAGAAGAAATTAGCGAGACATGGATCGGTTGATTGGTGAGGATCGCTCATGATCAACTATGAAGATCTACCAACCAAGAGGGTGACCACAGGAAATTTGTGCTCACATTGCTAATGGGAGGCCTAGTCTTCCCAAACTCCTTATATGACCTAGTGCATCCATCACTGATGCCATTGTCTCAGTGCAAACAACTTGGTTTAAATGACCTTCTAGAACCCACTACCATAAATTTGCAATTCGCTGATAGATCTTCTAAGAAAGCTACGGGGATTCTGAAGGACGTATTAGTTCAAATTAATAAATTTACCTTTCCCGTTGACTGGTATGTCCTGACATTGAAAAGGATGAAAACGTCCCCCTGATACTTGGAAGACCCTTTCTGTCTACAGCTAGAGCCCTCATTGACTGTGATGGTGGAAAAGTGACTATACGGGTTGGTGATCAAGAGGTGAGCTATAATGTCTCCAAATCCATTCAGAGACCCTCTCGGTCCTCCAACCGGTACATTCCATTGAGGATACGTTTGATGATTTCAATGACCACATGGAAAAGCAAGTCATGGTCATTTACTAATCGAATATGAGCGATTGGTTGATAATTTGAATAATCATGGTGTGGTGAGTCTAGAGCGCTTAGAAGTGAAATTGAGGATGAGTTGTTGAAAGGAGAAGCCTTGGCGGTGGGACCACTAAGTAAACTCAGCGATGTTGAGTTAAAAGTGAAGATCTTAAATCAAGTTTGGAAGACCCCTCTGCGGATCTGGTATTGAAGCCGTTGCCTAAACATCTGAAGTATGTGTTTTTAAGAGAAGGTGACAAGCTTCCATTGATTATATCTACCAAGCTGTCTCGACTAGAAGAAACGAAGTTAATAAACGTCTTGAAAAAGAACGAGAAGCCTTTGGGAGGCAAGTAGGAGATATCGAGAGGATATCTCCCGACATCTGTATGCATAAGATCAAGACTAATGAGGGTGCGAAATGTGTTAGACAAACCCAGAGGAGGCTCAACCTCATATGCAAGAGGTGGTTAAGAAAGAAATCATCAAACTTACGAATATGGGTATCATTTATGCCATCATTTGATAGTGAATGGGTATCCCCGACTCGTAGTTCCCAAGAAAGGTGGAATTACGATTGAGAAGAATGAGAAGGGAGAAGAAATAGCATTGAGGCTTGTTCTCGGTTCTGAGAGTCTGCATTGATTACTGAAAAGCTCAATGAAGTAACCATGAAAGATCATTTTCCCTTCCGTTCATTGATCGGATGCTTGAGCGTTTGGCGGGACACGCATTCTCTTCAAGCTTCTGGATGGATATTCGGGATATTTTCGAGATACCGATAGATCCTCATTGACTGACCAAGAAAAGACCACTTTCACTTGTCCCTATGGTACATTCGCTTAACTACAGCGGATGCCATTTGGTCTTTGCAATGCCCTACTACATTCCAAAGATGTATCTTCGGCTATCTTTCGACGGGCTAGTTGAAAAGTGTATGGAAATTTTCATGGATGACTTTTCGGTCTTTGTCAATCCTTCGATGATTTTCTTGACAACCTTGACCAGGTCTTATCCAGATGTGTGGAAAAGAACTTAGTACTAAATTGGGAAAAGTTTCATTTCATGGTAGATGAGGGAATAGTTCTTGGCCACAAGATTTCCGCCAAGGGTATTGAGGTAGACAGGGCCAAAGTAGAAGCTATCGAGAAAATGAGTTATCCTAAGAATGTGCGCGAAGTCAGAGGTTTTCTTGGACATGTCGGTTTCTATAGGAGATTCATTCAAGACTTTTCCAAGATAGCCAAGCCCCTGTCTACACAACTTAAAGAAGACGTTTTATTCGATTTTGATGAGAGTTGCAAGCAAGCGTTTGACGAGCTTAAAAGTCGATTAATCTCTGCACCGATACTTATTTCGCCTGACTGGAATCTCCCCTTCGAGCTTATGTGTGATACATCAAATTATGCTGTTGGTGCAGTCTTAGGACAAAGAATAAAAGGGAAATTCCAGCCAATCTATTACGCCAGTCACACACTGAATCCATCTCAAGTAAACTACACGACGACTGAAAAGGAATTATTGGCCGTAGTCTTTGCTATGGACAAGTTTCATAGTTACTTGTTAGGCGCTCAAGTAGTAGTGTGGACTGATCACACTGCTTTGCGATATCTGATGACCAAGAAAGAGGCTAAACCGCGCTTACTACGTTGGATACTGACCCTACAAGAGTTCGATGTCCAGATCAAAGACAAAATGGGCAGTGAAAACGTAGTGGCTGATCATGTCTCAAGAATATTGAATGAGGAAAATGATGACCCTGACGATATAGATCTTTACTTTCCTCTGGAAAATATCATGCTTATCGACGGTTGTCCTCCAGATGTTCCTTGGTATTCTTCCATCGTAAACTACCTTCATTCCCAATATCTTGATCCAGAATTGTCATATCAGGAGAAGAAGAAATTCTTCTCGGATACGAAAACATTCGTTTGGGACGAACCTTACCTCTTCAAGATATGCAAAGATGGTTTGCTGAGAAGATGTGTTCCCAAGTCTGAGCAATGAGATATCATTGAGCAATGCCACAGTGGACCCATTGGCGGTCATTTTGGTCCTTGGAAAACCGTTGCTAAGATCTTTCAATCCGGCTTCTATTGGCCCACGATCTTTAAAGATACATAAGCTTTCTGTAAAGCTTGTGATAGGTGTCAAAGAACCGGAACTTTAACAAGGCGTTTCGACATGCCATTGAAACCCATCCTAGAATGCGAAGTCTTTGATGTATGGGGCATCGATTTTATGGGACCTTTCCCATTATCTTGTGGAATTAAATACATCTTAGTCTGCGTAGATTACGTATCGAAATGGGTGGAGGCTCAGGCCACGACTCACAATGATCATAAGACGGTCATGAAGTTTCTAAAGAAAAACATCTTCGTGAGATTCGGGTGTCAACGCGCCTTGATTAGTGATGAAGGGACACACTTTTGCAACCGACCCCTGGAGAAAGTTCTTGAGAAATATGGTGTCCGGCACAAAACTGGCACACCATACCATCCTATGACTAGTGGTCAGGTTGAAAGAAGCAATCAAAGTTTAAAGAAGATCCTGGAGAAAACAGTTAACAGTCATAAAAAAGACTGGAGTCTAAAGTTGGATGATGTACTGTGGGCATATCGAACTGCCTATAAGACCCCCATGGGTACATCACCCTATCAAATGGTTTATGGTAAACCATGCTACTTGCCAGTCGAGTTAGAGCATAGAGCCTATTGGGCCACGAAGTTTTTAAACTTCGATACCCAATCCTGTGGAAAACATCGATTGCAACAGTTGCATGAGTTGGACGAATTTAGACTTCAGGCCTACGAAAGCGCCAGGATAAGTAAGAAAAAGACAAAACTCCTTCACGATGCCAAAATCAAGAAGCGAGAATTCCAAGTAGGGGAACAAGTTTTATTGTACAATTCCAGGTTACATCTGTTCCCTAGTAAGCTGAGGACACGATGGTCCGGTCCCTTTGAAATTCTCCAAATCATTCCTGGAGGTGTCCTAGAACTACGAGGTTATGGTGACCAGCCGTTCCGAGTGAATGGTCAAAGGTGCAAGCATTACATTGGTCAAGCCAAAGAACAGCCTTTGATTGTTCGATTCCTCGATATCCTCGGGTGTGGTACTTCAGAAGTCGATAAATTTGATGAGTTTTCGCCCCGATTTGTTTTCTGAGGATGACGGTAGTGGTCCCTCTGAAGAAGTTCTAGCAGGTAGTTGGGACATGGAAGAGTTTGAGAAGGAGCAACGGTTGAAGCGTCGTCAAAAGAGGAAGCAATCCACCATGGGAAGGTTTAAGCGTGTGTGGAAGGCAATTAAGGAATTCACCCCATGTGTTAGATGTTGTTTCTGCAGCCACACTACTGATCAAAGCCTACACGAGGTAGTGGCTGGCAGAAAAGTTAAATGGCCTGATCCAGGCTGAGCTAAAAGAGTGTCGAGCTAACGACATTAACCAAAAGCGCCACTAGGAGGCATCCTAGATATCCGTTTCTGTTTTGGTTACTTTCGTTTTTTTCTTTTCTTTGATTTATTTGTTTCGTTTAAGTCTAATTAGGGTAATTGTTGACTCTGCCTTGTCAGTTGATTCGATTTCACCTTATCCTTCTCTTTATCTTTATTTTGCCATGTTATATCCCCCTATGTTCCCCGAGATGTTGCCATGTTTGTTCAAGTGTGCAGGATATTTAGCGATTGTGAACTTTTAGATGATATCAATTTTCCGGTGGATGGTCCACAGTCTACTGATTTCTTCAAGCATTTCTGGATCTGACTTGCTACCACTTCCAGAATTGCCACCTTCGAACTACAATTAGCTAAGTACTTCATTTCTTTTTAAATTCTGCACAACCTGAGGACATGTTGTGGTTTAAGTGTGGGGGAGGGAATGGTTTATGTGTATCTATTTGTTTGCTTAATTCGTTTCGATTCTATGCAAAATGGGCTAAATTTTTTAAAAGTTTATGTTTTTGTTTTGTCCCGAGTAGGCAATGCATATCTTTGTTCGTTATGTTTATAGTCATTGATGCTATATACTGTATGTTTAGTAAGTTAGTTGTTTCACCCGATATATATATTTTTTCACAAGCCATAGTGAATGATGAGCTATAACATAAAGCTATACCCTTTTTGACTAGTGATTTTTGTTATCTTATAAGTCATGTGCTTAGTGCTAACGTATGTATCGTGACGATTATGATAGTTTGTATTTATAGCCAAAGTATGATATACTGTGAATATCTGAGGTTTGAATGTGATATGTAAGGCGTAACTAAAGTTGTTGAAAAAGTTGAATTTATAAGAATTAATTGGGTGTGTCGAAAGCTGGTCGATGATTTGAGTGCGGTAGGTCATATCATGAATGTCCTATACCACTATGATGACCAAAAGCTCACAAAAGTCAGAAGAAGCTGCTTTATGATTGGAGTAAGGTAGGGTATATCTCGAATATCCTATTCTGCTATGACAGGGCAACAGCTCATTCTGATGTGTGTTTAAATGTGGAAATAGTTAAATCAGCTTATATAGAAAGTGGTGTGAAATGAATAAAAGACTTAGTTATCGTATACCTTATCCCCAGTATAAACTGACAGATATGTTGTAGGGATTATCCTCTGAGTATGTCAGAAAGGTCCTAAATGTATTCTATCATCTTTTTCGGGATATGTTACGTTTTGTAGGGTGCATCTTATAAGTATCATTCATTTCTAGTTTGAAGGGGGTATTAGCTAGTTTGCTTTGAAATTTTCAAGTTTGGACTTAGTGGACGTTTACTATGGCTTTGCACACACACAGGGTGAGCATCTGATTTATTGAATATACTTTGTACTTGCTGAAGTGTCTACCTTCTCTCGAGCCTTTATTCTGCTTTGTTTTGCTTGGGACGAGCAAAAGCTAAGTGTTGGGGAGTTGTTAAGGGTGATTTTATATGATTTATAACGTTATATTTTGTAACAATTTCCTCCATATTCGTATAATTTGCGTAGAAATTGAGTGTTTAATTGATTTATTAAGCAAATGAGATTTTAAACGGGTTAATCGCAAAATTGGTTAATTTATATGCTTTATTGATGATTTTATGTTTATTTGGATGATATTACATTTTGCGATGTTCTTATTATCTTGTAGATGCACAATATTGGCTCAAAAGAGGATTAAAAGATGTCAAGGATCGAGTTTATATAAAGAAAAAGAGATAAAGGTGAAGTCGGTTGAAGATAAAGATGAGAAAATCAATTTTTGACAAAGTGAACGCACGTCCTAAGTTCCGTCCAGTGGACGGGTGTCCAAGCCAGTGGACGGGCGTCCAGAAGAAGAATATTTGATTCAGAGTTCTCCCAAATTTAGTGGACGAGCGTCTGATTTAAAGAAGGACGGGCGTCTGATCCAGCTCGGCCCGACTCGAAGTTTTTTATTGAAGGATGGACGGGTGTCCAGCATAGCGGACGGGCGTCCGAGCGCCAATTTAGCAAAACCGACCTGAAATTCTATAAATAGCTACGGTTTTCTCCACATAATTATCATACATTCGAACCCTAAACCCTAGGGGCGGCTCAGCTGCGTTTTTCCTTAGTTTTCAGTCAGTTTTTATTCAAATACTTTTTATGCACTTTTATTCCAACCAATTCGAGTTTCAAAGAGGATGTTGAGAGGCTAGACCTCCCTTAAACAAGCATTGTGAAGCCATCCAATCAACAATTCAGTTTCGTTTCTTGATTATCTTGTGAGTATTTTCTTCAAGTTGTATCTTTATTATTGTTTATCATTGTTTATTGTAATTATATCGATAGATTGTTGCATGATTGATTTATTATTTGATTTGGATGAAAATCATAATTGAACCCCTAGAATCAATATATTAAAGATTAGATTTTTAACCTAATTAGGTTGAATTTCTAGATAACTAGATTGAGAAATCTTACACCTTTGTTTTGAAAGTATTAATCTTTAAAATCGAGAGATAGAAGATTAAGAAACAAACTTTTCTAAGAAATTAAGAGTTCATACCTTGGCTAGGTGAATCACAACTTGGTTAAAAATCACGAGATAATTGAGATAGGAATTGATAGTTGTAGGATAGGTGGATCAATTGCTTGTTCGTTCGTAAAATATTGATTAAACCACTTGAATTCGAATTGCTTAGTAAAACTGCAATCTTTACTTCATAATAAACTTAGAATAGATTTAGTTTAGTTAATTTCGTTCGCAACCATATTTTATGGCTTTAGATCTCGATCTTCTGTCCAATTATTTTTATTGTTAGTTTCACTCTTCGTATTAGTTCTTCCCTGTTTTAATTTCACATTTTTTAGTACTAATCGTGACATAGTTAGGTTAGATAATAAAAACTAGTTTAAACAACCCCGATTCCCCGTAAGATCGACCCGGTATCAACCTCTTTACTACGATCCTTGCACTTGAGGTATATCGGATTTATAAATATTATTACTTGTTTATTTGCATTAGATAAATCCGTGAACATGTTACTACAAGATGGACAAGATATGTGTTACTACTATTGTTACTACATGTGGTTTAAATCCGTAAGTGTGTTGGAACATTTTGGAGACATATTGTGCTGCTGCTGCATACATAAACTGATATATTGCAACTAAAATTATCTTGAAAAACAAAGCATTCTGATACACATGACATTACAAAATACACCCTGGTAATAGCTTAATTGTATGTAATGCAGGGCTGACTGTGCATTTTATCTGATTCACTACCTATTGAAGTTGTCCCAAGGCAAGAGCATTCCTCACAAGTGGACAGATGAAGAACTCAGTCATGCTAGACACCTTGCCCTCCTTATTCTGAAAGTATTGAAGTTTTCTAGAATATAGTACAGACAATTGTTGTGATATTTCTAACAAAGAGAACAGTCCTTTATGGACAATTATGCATGAATAATTTAGATTGTGTTGCTTCTGTTATGAATACTATTACTTCACAAGTTGTTATGTTTTGCAATGCCACAAAAATTACATTGTGTTGGTTTATCTTTCATCTTGCTTTGATGTATATGTAGTAACCCCATCATTCAAACACCGACCGATCTTGTTGACATATAATGTGGTGTAAAATACGATTACACAAGAACCCACATATTGTTATGTTTTGCAATGCCACAAAAATTACATTGTGTTGGTTTATCTTTCATCTTGCTTTGATGTCTATGTAGTAACCCCATCATTCAAACACCGACCAGTCTTGTTGACATATAATGTAGTGTAAGTACAATTACACAGTAACCCACATATGCGTTCGTAAGAAGGATGTAGTAAGAAAGTACTGATATAAGTTCGTACGATTACACAGTAACCCAAACTAGTTGTACTGCATATTTTTCTACATTAACTACATATTTTCCAACGTTAAATTTAAACTTAATATAAGTTTGTACTTCATATATAGTAACTCATGCAGTAACACACATGTATATTAATTTACTACTTATTAGTATATAAATATTTTTCGGGTGTAACTACATGTATTATAGACTGTCTAGTCTAATGTCTGTTACTACAAGATTTTTTGTTGTGACTACACCTAATTTATTAGTTGTTACTACAATATATTTTCAGTGGTACGACATGTTTCACAGGTATTACTACATATTCTTGGGTGTAACTACATATATTTTCAGTGGTACAACATGTCCACAAATGAAGTAACACGTATTTCACAGTGGTTTCATGAACACACTTAGACGTAGTAATACCATGATGCAAACACCCTCAAACGTAGGAACATATAATGTACACTCTAAACCCTGAACCATGAACCCTAAACCCTAAAACCTTAGACCCTAAACCCTAAACCCTGAACCTTGATACCTAAACCCTAAACCCTGAACCCTGAACCCTGAACCCTAAACCCTGAACCTTGAACCCTAAACCTTAAACCTAAACCCTATACATGAACCCTAAACCTTAAACATAAACCCAAAACCCTAAACTAGAACCCTAAACCCTGAACCCTAAACATGAACCCTAAACCCTGAACCTTGAACCCCAAACCCTAAACCTGAACTCTTAACCCTAAACCCTAAACATGAACCCTGAACCCTAAACCCTGAACCCTGAACCCTAAACCTTAAAACCCTAAACCTTAGACCCTATACCTTAAACCCTAAACCCTAAACCCTGAACCTTAAACCCTAAACTTGAACCCCAAACCCTAAACCTTAAACGCTAGGTTAGGGTTCAATTGTAGGGTTTAGGGTTCAAGTTTAGGGTTTAGGGTTTAAGGTTCAGGGTTTGGGTTTAGGGTCTAGGATTCAGGTTTAGGGATTTGTGTTTAAGGTTTAATGTTCAGGGTTTAAGGTGTACATTGTGTGTTACTATGTTTGAGGGTGTTGGCATAGTGGTGTTACTACATCTGATAGTGTTCACAGAACCAACATGAAATACGTGTTATTTCATATGTGGACTTTCACTGTGATACTACATTATGCGTAACTACATTCTTTGTATGGAGTGTGCATAGTGGTGTTACTACATGATGAAAAGGGCATGTGTTACAACAGGTGTTGCTACAGGATGTTGATGTTACTACATGACTATTATTATATGTCAATAATATTGATCGGTGTTTGAATGATGGTGTTACTACATATACATCAAATGAAGATGAAAGAAAAACCTGTCTTTACTTTATTATATAATACTTGAATAACAACCATAAAGCAAATAATTCATGAATAATGGTCCATAAAGGCCTGTTTCATTTCCTAGAAAATAACAACAATTGTCTTTACTTTATTATAGAATACTGAATAATTTCAGAATGAAGAGGGCAAGGTGTCTAGCATGATTGAGCTCACAACTATCCCTTTTTGCCTTTGCAAGACTTCATCTGTCCTTCATCTACACCGTCGTCTATTCCAAATATAAGCATAACATTCATTCTTGACGGTGTGTAGTAGTTACTTCTGATCTTGAACTTCTTTTCAACCTTGTCGTAACTTTTAATCAATTCATCTAGCATATCAATGCATCTTTTTCCCAACACATTCTTTTCCTCGTCCAAAGCACTGAATAATAGAATGAATGGCATTCTTCGCATGACACTTCAGTGCTTTTCTGTTATCGACTTTGAAATGGAATTATATAAGTTATATACTGACATCAACGTGCACCGGTATTGATCTCTACTCTTGTTTCATATATTTCAAACGTTAACAAGTCATGATATGTAGTAACATTCAATAGAGATCTCTACTCCTGTTTCTACCAAAATCATCACTTACCATGTAAAAATTGAATAGAATAATTGAAAACAAACCGGAAACAAATCCTACCAGTAAAATACAACAACAAATGCTGTCATGATTTTTTTTCACATTACATCGCCCCCTTTTTTTCACACAAAATACACAGAATACAATTGATCAAACAGAGAATAAAGACAGAATCCATTGCACCAATTGATGAACAACCATATAATATTGAGAACAAAAAACAACGAGATCCACGAAACAACGAGAACAAAAACTACGAGATCCATGAAAGACGTGTTTAATCATACGTGCACTCTCCGGATTGATATTCGAAGAAGAAAATGATAACTACACATACAAATAGCAATACCGATGAATGAAAGGAAGTCGATGAATATTAAAAGCATGGCTATTTACAAATACAAAGAGAAAGAGGAAAAGGCTTCTTACGCGAGAAAAGCATGACTCGCCTTTACAATCCTCGAACAGAGAAGAAAAGTATGCAGGATCATATCTTTGAACCTCCCAAAGATGTGGCGTTCATCAAAACAAATTACTCTCCTCCGGGTGTAAAGAAATTCAAAAACGGAATCGTTGAACGCCACATCGCCAAATCCCAATTCTTGAAAAGCAAAAATCAGATACCTTTTTCCATTTCAAAATTCATATACAACAAGGACAGGGTGTACCACAAACATTGCGGCTGCAAACCATTACATCCACCTAAATCTGGCTCTTTTCATATTTTTATCTTTCGGATATCTAAAAGGTATTATTTTTTTGGAAAATCATCAAGAAAAAATCCGCCTAATTATCGGCGGTTTTCCAGCAATCACTCCAATTAATAATCATGGGAAATAATTAGGAAAATAGTAATAAAGACTATTTTTGGATATACATTACTTTTTGTCCTTAATAACCAGTGCGTTATTTTCTTGTCCTTTTTACACAAATAAGATGTAAACCCGTCATCTACGACATTTTCCTAAAAAAAGAATTATGTTATGTAAAAGGATAAATTTTATGGATTATCTATCATTCAAATTTATTTATGATATGACAAACCCGCTATCAAGCTTACGGATCCACAATTAACCCGAACGGGAAAGCTAAAGGCACGGAAGGGTCTTCGGAGGCACCTACCCGCATACATATAAGTCAGAGCGGGCCGAGAAGCGACATGACATGTCGAACTTCACTCAACATCAAAGATTGGGGGCCGAGCCCGCTGCTCTCTATCCGCGGTCCGCCAGACCGGACCTTGCCCGCACATCAAGGCAATCATGACTTAAACACGATGAAGGCAAGACAAGCTCAACAAGCGATTAATCATTGGACCCGCTCCAAACGAAGCCGCCGTCAGAGCTATCCGAGATTGTTATATTGTAAACACAATTAATTATGTCGCATCATACTTAATTATGTCTTGTCATAATTAGCATGATCGTCATTAGCCAATTGCTTATAAATAGCGGCAGCTTGTAAATCATAACAAATCGAATAATAGAAAAAGCAGACCCGAATCTGCCAATTGTTCGACTCCATCCTCGTCTTCTTCAAGCATTTAATCCGACACACACACCTTCAAATATTTCTTGAGCGCCGTCGTGCACCACCGGCGAAATCACTCATAAATAGCCAGATATCTACCTACAAACTCCCTTACCGCCACCATGATATTTTTGACAATATCAGTTGACTCCGTTACCGGGAAAGTCATTGGTATTCAACGTTTTCCGATCGTTTCCACCACCCAAAAAATGATTTTACGACGGCGTCGGCGAGCTCGCGCCACCCATTCTTACTCCTCCGATCAACAAAAGCTTTGATTTTGTGGGTTGTATGCCCTAGAAATCACTAATCTCGCCAAGAATCTGGCAAATTGATTGAGGAGCCCAACATATTTCCGTCCAAGATCACCAAATCCTCATCGGAAATCTTCAAGTTGCTGCCGGAGAAGATCAAGTCTGAACGCAGACCCCTCATTTGGTGCATTTCTCACGGAACTGCTCCAAGGAACCCATATTCCGATCATATCTCCGGCATAGTACCCAAGTTAGCATTGTGGAAGTGTTGCATGCACGGATTGGAGCTCCAAGATTGAATGTTTCATAAATTTTCGGTCACATCACAATAATCACTTGAGTATTGCTTGAGTGTTCAACATGTCACCTACCAAATCGTCATGGCTAGAAGAAAAGGTAAAGTGCCTGCTACGCCATCCAAGAGGATGAATCAGAAGGCTCCACGTGTAGCCCAGGTGACTGGACCTGCAGGTGCACAAGCCGAGTCCAACAGGAGGGCACGATCAATGGGACACAATCCCGGAAAAGTAAGGAGGCGATGTGCGGGACTACATCAATAAAAGAGTCCGACCGAGCATTTCTTGAGACCACCACCGGTCAGGATCGGGGAAAGAATGTGGCGGAAGGATCCCGTCGAGGTCAAGAATAAGGGTCATCCCCGAATGCAGGGGTGGTCCCGCACGAGAGTCCATACATTATAGCACTAAAGGCTTATATGGACTACATGGAGCAGATGCATGAGTTCAACCAGCAACTCATTTCCAAAGGACAACCACCTCGTCATATCAAGAAGTTTGTTCCCATTATTCCAACACCCACCGAGGTCCCAGAGCAACTATTGGTTCCCCATAGAGATGCTCGCTCCCACCACACTGATCGGGAAGCGAGTAGTCACACCACCTTGAGACCTAGCCGAGGCAGGAGATCATCACTAGAAAGCCTCGGGCCCGTGGACAACAGACGTGGTGCAGCCCCTGAGCGGGATAATATTGAGCGACCAGTCAACTCAAGTCAAGTTTAGGCCCGATGCGAGGACCGAGGTGACTCGCATTATTAGTTAGAAAGGGATGACACGGTAAGCATTCCAAGATATCCGGTCGCTCTGGCCGTAGTGTTAGGAAATCAACGCGGGAACGCAGCTGAATTCAAAATTTTGATTTCTTTTTTCCCAAGATCGACTTCGTTTAAGCAACAAGCCTAAAAGAAGTAGACAAAAGAATACCTTGGTTGATCCAATTGGATTGACGCTTTGTCTACGGTTGTAGTTTCTGCACGAAGCTGTCCAAGTGTTCGGCCTCTACCGGTGATCCACACGAACACCTCCGGAATCCCATCATGGATTGCTACCAGAAAAAGTCGGTTGCTAGACCGAATTTCTCTCTCTCATAAATCTCTCTCTAAGAAGCTCTCTATTTTTCACAAGAAACTATTCGTCTCTTGGAATTGTGATGTACAAAAGAGCTTGACACCCACTACATATATATAGTAGATGGTGTGCCCCTACTGTAGTCCCAATCTGATTGTGTTTAGCTTCCTAGTAGATTGGGGAGAAAAAAAAACATTTTTCCTAATAAAATAAGGAAAATACATTTGATTGATTTATCTCATTAAAAATTCAATATCTTATATTAAATATATTTCCAAGATATATATTGACAATATCTCATATTGAATATATCTTATTATATTACCATAAATATATTTTCCAAAAATCAATTAATATCCAATATTAATATTGTGGTAGTCTTATTAATTAAATTGCACAATCCAAATGTATCTTAATACACCAAAAAAATGGCGCCATATGTATATATCAATACACATATATTTAATCAACATGATCAACTAGTTAGCCAAATTTAGGTGTGTCATACACACACAAATTTTCACCACAAATACATACATACATATATATATATATATATATATATATATATATATATATATATATATATATATATATATATATATATATATATATATATATATGTATATATATTATTCAACATAATTAATATTTTGTTTTATATTTATTCATAATAAATAAATACCACAATATTAATTTACCACTATAACCTTTATAGTATGAGACAAATTCTTTCCTTATTTGGTTATCAACCATAACCACATTTTAATCCGAATTGATGTTCATATGTGTGTGACACGATAGGCTTCCGAATATGTTGGCCGTAGGGACAAAGTGTAAATTATGAAAATGCCCTTCACACCTAACGATCACGTGATAGCGTCTAGCAACACACTGTGACCCCCAATCATCGGAAGAGTCAAATGCAATGACTACTACCTTTCATGTGAAACAGTTACCGTGCAAATAGAATCATATCGCTGTAATAATATCCATACGGTCGTACGTCGAGTGTCAAACATCAACGACCATATCTTTTAATCTGGATATCATGCTCTCTCGAAGTAACTCATTTACTTTCACTTTGCAAAGATTCACGAGAGTAATGCATTCCTTATAAGAAGGCCTTTTCGGATATTGACCTCTACTATTAGTGTACGTGATTTCCGGATGACAAAACACGTATACTCCGCATGCTTCAGTATCAAACCCAATCACTACCCCATGATCGCCCCATGGCTGTGGAAACCTCAATAGTGTCAAAGCATGACAATCCACACCGTGATGCCATGTAGACTCCAAATCTGAAGGATAATTACACAACCGCCATATAGTGTGACACTTAACAGTGTAAGTGGGCCAGTCTAACGTACACATTCTCTAATACACGTCCACATATAGTCCAAGTATCTCTACACTTTGATAGACGAGATCTATCCCTACCCTTAAAGACAAAAGACATCTAATACGTGCTAGTTTGTTTGTACTATCAATCCCCTGTTTAATAGTACATAAGTCTAGAGACATTAAAGTATCAAACTTATTAAAGTGATTAGAGATCTCATCAACCATAATCGCTTTATCATTGTTTCTCTATCACGCTTTAATACTAAGGGCGTTATCATATAACAATTCACAATTGGTTCTTTAAAAGAACAAATATATGACAATAGAAAAGCCATTTTTCATATGTATAAACATAAATTAATAGTAGAAATGATCTGACCCGGTCGGATCCGGTCCAACCCGATTGGGTTTAGGACACTATTTCAACAATTAGAAAATCTTTTGGGCCTATTCTAGAAACATATCGAGGATTTGTTGAAAGGGAAAGCTGTTAGAGAGACTAAGCCCACACTGGCACAATCATCCTCGATGAGGACATTCTGAAAGTGGATCCAAAATGAGGTATCCATTACCCTAATTTCACAAATTATCATGGGACAACTTGCCCTTATGATTGGCTTTCATCCTTCCAGAGTAGGATCACCCTGGCCACGCCAAACGAGAACACATGATGCATAGCCTTTGTGGGCACCATGCACGATAGAGCGGCTCCGCAGCCTGCCGCCAAGCTCAATCCGCTCATGGGACGACCTGGTGAACAAGTTCATAGCTGAGTTCAAGTTCGTGGGGCAGCCTAAGAAAACTCGCATTGATCTCCACGAATTCCCTCAAGGTGAGAATGAGTGAACGTGTGGTTATTATGATCGCTTCAATAAGGTGTACAAAATGACCAAGGGCTTAGATGACAATGTAGTCATGACCAATTTTGAGAGTTGCCTAGCTAAGGGCTACTTGAAATCCTACTATGCCTTTCACCTTCCCGAGAACCTTCAAGAAATGCTTAGAAAAGCACGAAAGGCATCTGAGCCCGCACAAGATTCCTCCTCTCACAAAGGCAAACGGAGGGTGAGGCAGCCATGAGACAGATGCATAAATCGGGACTTCAAGAAGCCTGAAAAGTTCAGAGAGGAAGACCTTACCATTTCCTATACTCTGTTCACGAACGAGGTGAGGAATGACTTGAAACATAAGGAAAACAATTGAAAGTAAAATTTGAAACGTACGAGCTACCTAGTTCGTAAAACAATAGAAAGTATAATTTGAAACACAAGAAAACTACTTTTAAAACATAACTTGAACTATAAGGAAAACTACTTTAAAACCAACTTTTGAAAAAACATAGAAAACATGCATATTAGCTACGTTCAATTCATCTTTGATGGCCAATTCCTAGGTGTCAAATCTAACCGACAGTGTACCGGGTCGATTGTAGTCTAGTATGGTGGGTCAATGTCGAATCCACGGGGAATTTACTTGTGAGGTCAACCACTTAATAGTTTATATTAATTCGATCTGGTTCACAATTTGTAAGATGGTAATTGAATGCATAAATAAAGTCTCTTGTGATAACAAAGATGATAAAATGATAAAAGAAGCTAACCAAGATAAAGCATAGACTAGCCTTTCTCTTGTAGTATCATGGGAATGATTTCCTACCTTCCTACCATTGGTGTTCAAAAGTGTGAAACGGTGTATTCCTAAGAAAGCAGTTTCCCCTCATATGAGTGTATGAAACTACTCTCTACCTCCTCCTTGGTTTAGGGGTCATAAACCTAATGAATTGGTATGCTACGCACGTGAAAGCAATGACGAGGTCAACTATCCCCGGATAAGAAATCGAATGCTGCGAAGGGTCGATTTTACCTTCCGGTTCTCCTACCCTCTTCCCACGACTAACATCTCCTTTCGGTCTCCGTTAACCATGTAGATGCTAACACTAGTTAATTACTCTAATGCAAGCAATCAAAATAACACAAGTAGGAAAAGCTTCACACAATAAAAACTAACAACACAAACAATCATTCCCAATCAACATAAGAGAATAACTAGAGCTACAACAATATCTTGGCTAGATGAACCTAGCCACTCATAACTACAAATATCAACATCTCAAAGTTAACATTCATAATCATAAGAACAATTGAATGACAGTAACGATTAAGAATTACCAAATCAAATAACAAGAATTCGAGTTGGTGATCTTCATCCAACTTCAAAGGCTTCAATGGAACCAACACTAATGTGCTTAAACTCCAATCAAGTGTTAGAAGCTATACTAGGATCCTTAGCTATTACAATCCAAATTCAAGAGTTAATTTCTACTAAAATTTGGCTATAAGAGCTTGGGGGTGGGGGGTGCCTGCAAGGAGGAAAAGTTGAGGAAGATGAAGTGTATATGATATTTTTTGGTGAAAGGAAGAATAAAAGAGATCAATCTTTGCTGACTCTGCAAAATTGGCGCAGGTCAATCCAACTGGCGTGCATCATGTTAGGTCAGTGAAGATTGGCGCGCATCAAGTCCAAATATAGTAGTTGGCTGAATGACATCCGTATTAAATGCTCAACAGACTTGTATAGATTCACTTGGTACGGGTCAATATGACATGGCACACGCCACCTGTATTAGAAATCTCCATGATCAACTTTACCCTTCAATTGGCATGGATCGAACCTTCTAACATGTATCGACGATCCTCGTGGGTTGAAATCTTTGCCTCAATCAACAAAATCATCACTCAAAAGTCCAATGGCACCAACAGGTCAAAAATCCACGCTCCCAACCGTGATATCTATGTTGCAAAATGGACACAAAAATACCACGCGTAAATCTGATAACTAAATCGGCTAATAACTAATAGAATGAAGTAAATGCATAGTTTTTCTGAAAGTTCCTATGTACACAAAATAGTTCGAAATATCATAAAATCTGCTCATGTTGGTGTCAAAATATCACTAATTGCATTGGAAAAGGGGATAAATCATTTGGAATTGTATCATTAGGTTGACATACATCAACCACTCCCCACTTAGCGTTTGCTCGTCCTTGAGCAACTAGAGCAATAAGGCTATCTAGAGTCACAAAATTACAATCATGCAATATCAAGGAATGATGATCCAATCTAGCGATGCAACCAATCAAAGTCACAAGAACATGTTCCCCACGATCTAAAGAAGTAGTGGAGTGTGTGAGTGAATATTCTTCAAGTTTGCTATCAACTAATGACCATCTAATCATGCAAGCCTTACTCAAACATGCAACCATAAGCTTAGGAATAATATCAATCTCCACTAATTAGGCACTCAGAATCAAGAAGTTAGGTCAAGTAGTTGGCAAATCGGCTTGTAACGTTCAAGCTAGGGTAGTGGTTAACCGAAGGGAAATAAAAGGATAGTCAAAAGAATAAGGCAAGATAGCAAGAATCCACACATTTTCCTTCTCAACACCAACCTTCCAAGTTACTCACTTCCCACCCTTACATTACTTAGGATCTTACAAATTGCTTCAAAGTTGCCTTCAATGACTCCTTATTCAACAACTAAGTATATACATTTCTTATGCTTCTTTTTTATTTGAGTTTTGATTTATTAGAAGCTTTTATTTAAATTTTAAAATAGGTACAATATAAAAAGAAACTGTTTTTTTGAATGAAAAAGATCGCCAACACCAAAGGGTTCCGAACCAAAACTTCACAGGATGCCATCTCAACTTGTGCTAACACAACTCAACCAACTCTTAGTTCCCATCCACCGCCCACACAATTAATAGACTCTTGCTACGCTTGCGGGAGGCCAAAGGAATATAGACCAAAATTTTGGCTAAGGGTTGAAATATAATGAGGCTAAATACGAATGGCTAGCTCGAGTGGGGTCTCACCACTCTACAAGGCTGAGATAGGGACATAAAGGAAAATTTGCGTTCCGGAAGGCCATTTGGCTATAGGCTAGTCAAAGTTATGCCAAAAATCGTCATCCCTACTTCGATTCCAAGTACCTGTTATTTCGTCTCAAAAGAATAACATTTTTAAGTTCAAGTTGCAAGTGGGAGTATGCATTCACAATTTCATGAAAAGTTGTTTGTTAACAAAAGATTAGAATATATGTGCACGATGGATCACACTACCATCATATTAGTGAATAACATGTTCTTATGTTCCATCAGAGTTGCTCGTTTAATTGAAATACTCACTCTATCAATTACAAGATTATAATTCATGCCAAAAGATAGTTTATACAGCTCTCAATTTCTCGAAAATAATCAGAGCTAAGGTTTTTCTCAAGCAATTAATGGCATTACCTGTTGTTGGACTAACTGTACTCTCACTCCTCACTTACGAACTTGCATTGTTCTCAATGGTAAGTGAGTAATAAAAATATAGTCGAGTAAACAACAGGAATCAATATGAGCAAAATCCTGATACAACCATATTCGGAAAATAGGGCAAAATATATACAGAATGGCGCACGCTGAAAACATTATTACTATGAAGAGAGTTATCCCTGAAATACTAACGCACGTCAAAAAAGAGTTTTGGCGCACGCCATTCTCTAATAAAGGAGTAATGATGCGCCGCAAACCACTTCGGCGTAGGTCGAGGTGCGGTATCTCAAAATCAAGGTGGGTTAAGCATGCGGGGGTTAGAGGATCTATTTACCGGTGCATGATAACAAAACAAAGCAATTCAAAACAAGAAAACAAACAGCTGCTATATTACATTATTGAAAACGAAAGAAAAGTTCCAACAACATTATTCGAAATAAGAAAAGAAAAGGGAAGCGTGCATCAATTGTTCAGATACAACCAGCATAACAGAAAAACAACCAGCATAAACAGCGAACCAACCAAGCGAACAACCAACCATCACAACACAATCAGCAGCCAACCAGAAAAACTACTCAGACTCAGAATCAGACTCATCGGAAGATGGAGGAGCACCAGGGACATCCTGCGGAGTGAGGCCACGACACATAACCAAACTTGGGAAAAATCGTCCTGAGAGTAAGCGGGAATGCGAGCGACATGAGTACAAAGATGAGACACGAGCCATGCAAAGGAGATGAAGGTTAGGGTGCATGTGGGCTGAGCATAAGACCATGCAGCCTGATGAATCAACTCGTCCCAGCTGATGTACACCCCGTGCTTGATGGCAAAGAGCAAAAGCATCTCATTGTCGGTGAGCACCTCGAAATCATCAGTGGGGAGAATGCGATTATTAACAGAACGCTTCCAAGCTCGCATATCTAGGGAAAGAGCAGAAACCGAGTAGTCCGAACGAGGGCCATGCCGTCCCGGAAAAAGAGCAGCATGGGATGAGATGGATAATCAATAAAACTTTCAATGTTAAAGAGATTCCACCGGTCCTCGTAGTGTGGTGGTAGGTGCAATAGTAGTGGAGGAAAGATGAAAAACATTGTTGATATCCATCCAATGGAATGGTACCTCAACCCTACGAACCAAAATAGAATTAATAGACATTTCTTCTGGCTCAATGGACAACATGGCGAAGAACTCGTGAACCATAGTTTCGTTGACTCGGCTACACGGTGGTGTGACCAATCGATTCCAGCCTCACCACTCTATATGGTACTCCGAGTACTCCTCAAGCTTCTTCGAGTTCACACCCTTCTCCAGTAGGATAGAGTGATGGCTGAAAAGCTCAATGTAGTTATGAACCGCGTCAGCCCAGCTACGTCGAAGAAAAAAATGAGGCGGTCTGACGGAGGTGAAGACATGGTGATAGTGGTAGAAGTAGAAGAGAGGCAGAAAAATATGGAGTGGAAAAGAAGAAAATAAGATGGTGATGGAGATTTGAATAGGGTAGGGGGTTTTAATAGGGAAGAAAATTAGGGTTTGAAAACACCTCTCAGTGGCAGAAAATGCATTATTGACGCGCTCCAGACATAAATTGACGCACGCCAAGGCGACAAAAGCTGAGCACTAGGGTTCTATGGCGGTAGAGGTGTGATTGCTGGGAGTCAAGTCAATTGGCTCGCATCACAAGGGTTTTGACGCATGCCAGTTTTGTCGTTTGTGTGTGACGTGTGCCAAAGGGAGATGGCGTGCGTCAAGAGAACTGACGGACGCCAAAGTGTTAAAATCAATGGCGCATGCCAAAAGCAACTGACGCAGGCCAAAGCACCTGGGAGAGAAACTGCAACTCTGAACTAGCTATCCCAACCAATAAACAATTACCGCTAAACAAGGAGCTAAGCACAGATAATTAAGTTATACTGGGGAACACAAATTCAAAGAAAAACAAGAGCTAGCAAGTTCCAAACAAACAAACCCAATCATACTGGTGTATCACAAACCAAATGCAACATTTCCATAAAACAAAACAACAGTAGCATCCAAGTACTACAAAACTAGCAAAATAGATCAACATAATGATAAAAGGACTGCAAAAGTATCAAAACCACATATGGCTAACAAAATAAGTCATGACAAAGTCTGGTGAATGAAAGTACTAAACAACATTGGTAGTGGACGTAGGAACAACAGTAGAGCTAGGAGGTAGGTCCTCATCATCATCGTCATCGAGTAGCACACCAGCGTCCAAAGGAGTAAGCGAACTAGATGAAGCAAAAGTTGTAGGATGGAACAAACTAGTGTCCTGGTACTCAGCAGCAAAATGACTCGACATCATCTGAATGGGATCATCAGGGGATGCAGAAGAGAGCATCGCCTGGAAAGTCGAACTTTCTGCTCTGTCACCAACAGTGGACATGAACGTCGAACCTGTCAGACCTTGTCCAGCAAACGCAGTAAAACTAACACTAACAAAACCTGTACATGTAGATGAAAAAGCAGAAACCCTACCCGGAGCCATGGAATACGGTGGGGTCCTAGAGGAAACAGGGAAAGGTGGGTCCAAGCAGGTAGGTCATAAGGGTTCTCTCTACATGAGTCAAAATCCTCAGACAAATCCGCAAACTTAGGATCACGAGCTGCATCAAAAGCATGCTGACCATGAAATCCTACCCGCAAATCATTCAAACCTTTCAACACACTCTCAAATCTGGCTCTCGAGTTGGTGTCAGACGCCACCAACCCTCCACGAATGGCTGCCATCTCAGACTCAAGGAAATTGAACCTAGCTCTCATGGTAGAGTCTCGAATGTGAGGAAGTGAGGGGGACATGAGGAACTGGCTGACCGGAAGTATGAGCAACAACAAAAGATGGATCACTAGTCGGAATAGAGGTATCAAGAGAGGGAGTAGATTGCTTGACATACTCGGGAATGCTAGGACCAATCATGAGGTTAGCAGGAGGAAACGTAGAGTCATCGGAAAGGCTCAGAACCTGGGCTCGGGTGCAAAGCTCGTGAATCAACCACGGCAAGGGCATATTACCACCCAAATCATCCATGAAAATTTACAGAAATCGCTCTACCATGTCAGAAAAAATAGTTGTCATAAATCTCTGAAATGTTGCCGGAGCGTTGCATAAACCAAACGGCATTCTTTTGTAAGCAAACGTTCCATAAGGACAAGTGAAAGTCGTTTTCTCTCTGTCTCCCGCTGCAATGAATAGCTGTAGATAGCCCAAATAACCATCAAGAAAATAATAGAATTTATGCCCACACAACCGCTCCAACATCTGGACAATATACGGAAGTGGATAATGATCTTTCTTGGTATGGTCATTGAGTCGTCGAAAATCAATACACATTCGGTAACCCGTGACTTCCCTTGTCAGGATCCATTCATGTTTGTCGTTTTCCTTCACTGTGAATCTGCCCTTCTTAGGTACCACTTGAGTAGGACTCACCCATTCACTATCTGATATTGGAAAAATAAAACCCATCTCCAATAACTTGATGACCTCTTTCTTGACAACTTATTGCATATTGGGATTCAAACGACGTTGTGGTTGAGCACATGGCTTGGCATCATCGTTGAGAATAATCTTGTGAACACAAATCTCAAGACTAATTCCCCGAATATCAACCACATTCCCTCCAAATGCTCTCTTATGTTTCCTCAGCATCCTCAATAGCAAGTCTTCCTGCACATCGGTTAGTGACGAAGAAACAATAACAGGAAGAAGATTATCACTTTCAAGAAAAGATATTTCAAGTTAGGAGGTAGAGTTTTCAATTCAAGTTCCTTGGTGGCTCCTCTACCAAAGGTTTCAATAGTGGGCCATCGTGTTCCAACTCTAAATATCGGTGCCATGGTTGCCTGTTAAAAGTACGACCGGCATCCAAATAAGAAATCACTGCTTGCATTTCCTCATCATCACTTTCACTATCAAAGATGGATAAGACTAAACATTCCTCAAGTTTATCTTCATAAACCTGCAAGTTAGTATTCTCCATACAAGCAGAAGATAATGCATCCACAAAAGAACATGACTCTCGAGATTTGTATGGATGTTTCATGGCCTTGAAAATGTTAAATGTGACCTCACCCTCATTGACTCTCAGAATTAATTCTCCACGTTGAACATCGATTAGAGTCCTTCCCATGGATACGAATGGACGACCGAGAATGAGGGGTGTTGAATACCCTTCTTCCATATCCATAACCACAAAATCAACAGGGAAGTAGAGCTTATCAACTTTCACTAACACGTAATCTATGACTCCTTTAGGATGTTTTATGGACCTATCTGCTAATTATAGAGTCATCTCAGTGTTCTTCAACTTTCCTATTCCAAGTTTGATAAAGTCTTCATAAGACATGAGGTTGATGCTAGCGCCAAGGTCACAAAGCACCCTCTTAAACAAAAAGCCCCCGATTTCACATGGGATAGTAAAGCTCCCGGGGTCTTTAAGCTTAAGTGGAAGCTTATGTCGCAACACGGCTGAGCATTCCTCATTGAGACAAATGTTCTCATACTCCTCCAAACGCTTCTTGTTAGTGAGAATGTCTTTCAAAAACTTACCATAAACAGGCATGCTAGTGAGTGCTTCTATGACAGGAATGTTAGCATTTAAGTGTCGAACATACTTCTTATCTAACTTTTTCTTCTTAATTTCCTCCCTAGGAGGATACGGTAATGACTCAAACGCTTCTTGTTAATTTCCTCCAAACGCTTCTTATCTAACTTTTTCTTCCTAATTTCCTCCAAACGCTTCTTGTTAGTGAGAATGTCTTTCAAAAACTTACCATAAATAGGCATGCTAGTGAGTGCTTCTATGACAGGACTGTTAACATTTAAGTGTTGAAATGTGTCAAGGAAGCGAGCATACTTCTTGTCTAACTTTTTCTTCCTAATTTCCTCCCTAGGAGGATATGTGTTGGAGGGATTTTGCATCACTAAACAAAAAGAAAATTTATAAACCCTAACCTATATGCAAAACTAACTCCTAACCGGCCGAATACCGGGTTGTTGATAGTAGAGCGAGATAAGTAAGGGGTCGATCCACAGGGAATTGGGATGTTGAATCTAATCTAATTAATCCTCTCAATTGTTACTCAAGAAAACAAATAAACGAAAGATTAAACATAAAAACTCAAAGAACAACTAAAATAAATCTAAGCTAGAACAAATAATAAAAACCTAAACTAAGGATACATGGGATCAAACATCATACAAACCAAGTGATCTCAACCCTAGTTCGTCTCATGATTTTAATTCAAATTGTGGTTTCACCTTTACACGAGATACAAATCCCTAATTCCTTAGTGAATTTAATCTCAAGCTATGGATTCCTAATTCCTTAGTGAGTCCAATTTATCAATCTCTCATCTTCTGAATGTTGAGATCGATTTACCAAACAAAACTCGGTGTAGATTCAGGTTAACTCTCGTATTTTAGAATCTATCAACCTAGATGATTAATCGATTAACTTGTCATCATTAACGATTAAAGATCCTATCTTTCTATGGTGATCTAACGTTTATGCAACTTCCGTATTATCAACATCAATAGAAAACAAATCTTCCAATCTATTCTCATGGCATCATAAACACATAGAAAAGATACAAAAAGAACTAAACTCATGAAGAAAAACTGGAATTGAATAAATCAAGAAGAACTCACATAGTCTCATACATGAATTGATCCAAGAACGAAAACGAAAAGCATCTAAACTACTCCTAATCTAACCTCGGTTCACCCGAGCACAAGGCTCGGGTGACCGGCCTTCAAACTCTCAAGATGCGGCTGCTGGCCTCTCTTTTGATGTGAAGAAATTTCTGAATGAATTAGGGTTTGGGGCTGCTGTGCTTTAAATAGAAAACAGAGGCGGTTGCTACAAAGAACCTAAGTCGGTTCTCATTGAATGCGGCGGTGGGCGCTGCGTTTAACTAATCGGGCGCCCGTCCAGGATGCTTGACGGAGACCGACGCTCGTTTGGACAAACGTCTCGAACTCTTTGTTCTCGATTTTATGCCTTTGAACGCTGTTCGTTGATTTTTAAACGCCGCTTCGATCTGGGCGCTCGTCCGCTTTATTTGGACGCCACCCTTTAGTCGAAAATCTTGATATTTCCATCTTTATCTTCATTGATTTCTTTCCTTATCTCTTTTATTCTTCCATATCTTTGATTGATCCTCTCTCATCTCGAAATTAGCTCTTTAGGATCATCTTTTCCATCATCAATGAGTATCTACACAAGGATCAAAACATACAAAAGTGTAACATATTTCCAAAATAATATAAAATCATAATTTAAGCACATAATTCGTTACGTTTTGCAATTTAACTATTAAAAACATCATTTACTCAATATTTCAATATAAAGCTCGATTTCTATGAAAATCATACGTATGTAGGGGAAATTGATAAAGAAAATATATATAAAAATCACTATAATTTAGCCCCTAACAACACCCCCACACTTATCTTTTTGCTCGTCCTCGAGCAAAACAGAACAAAGATCAAGCTCGAGACAAATAAACATCTATACAAATATAAAGTATATTCAATAACTTAGAAGTTCACCCGTGTAGTGTGTGCATATCCATAATAAACTTTCACTAAGTTCCACAATTTGAAAGTTATTCAAACCAAAACTAGCCCGGTTTCCCATCTAAGTTAGAAATATTCAAAAATTATAACAGGCACTTTACAAAACATACATATCCCAAAAAGAAATAGTAGAGAATATCTAAAACATTTCCTCGATGCACTCATAGGATAATCCCTACAACATATCCTTCAGCTTTATACTGGGTATAAGATTAACGATAACTAAGTCCTTACTTATTCATAATAATATATTTCAATATTTTCACTTTTTCACACTTTTCTAACACACATCGAAATAAGCTTTTGCCTCATAGCGTAATAGGACATTTCAAGATAATCCCTACCTTACTCCAATCATAAGGCAAATATAAACCGATCGTCGTGAGCTTTTGGTCATCATAGTGGAATAGACATACGTGGTACACCCTACCTCACCCAAATCATAAACCACTTTTCGACACACGCGATTACAATTATGTTTACTTAGCGATTTCTCGGGTGGCGAGTGGAAAAGATTATTTTCTAAGAGAGCACGAACCACCGAGCATAACACCTCAAGTAAACAATTTATTACTATTGCAAAGACTTAATCACGCTTCACTTATCACATTCAAACTTACGATATTCACATGATGTCATACTTTAATCCTAGAATACAAACTACTAAACTTTTCAAGAATTGTACATAAGCAAAGAAACATGCTATAATCATCAAAAATCTCCAACTAAAATGGGGTAGGCTTTCAACATTTAGCTCATCATTTACTATGGCATGTGAAAAGAGTGTCGGGTGAAACAACTAAAATTACTAAATATAC
Organism: Gentiana macrophylla; assembly: GCA_026214975.1. Lineage (NCBI taxonomy): Eukaryota > Viridiplantae > Streptophyta > Magnoliopsida > Gentianales > Gentianaceae > Gentiana > Gentiana macrophylla. The sequence continues at coordinate 84,323,339 of CM047817.1, forward strand.
GTGAATATAGCAAAATGATATAAACTCAAGCAAAGATATGCCTTTGTCTACTCGACAAAACAAAAATTTGAAAATTAAGCACTTTTCATAGAAATATAATAGAAATTGAGCAAACGACTCATAGATACATATAAACCATCCTCTCCCCCACACTTAGATTGCAACTTGTCCTCAAGTTGTGCAGAAATAAAAAAATTAGAGAACTTAGCTGATTGGATGTCGGGCAATTTCGGAGGAACCAACAAGAACCAGATTTCTTGCATAGCTCAAGAGGATCGTGAGCATCACAGACAACCGAATACATCGTGAAAGTGCACAATAGCTAGGAAGAAAGTATCCTGCGCAGACTTGATTAGTGCAAAAAGAGTCTACGGGGAAAAGATTAGACTTATACAAATAAAGCACATGGAAAAGAATTTATAGAGATATTCAAATTATGCTCACATAAAGATGGACACATATACATGAAAATATCACAAACTTGTAGGCTAGGTGCAACTATATGAAAATATACTACAATGCAGCCTACATGATATGCAATAATAAAATAATGATGGCATATGGAAAACCAACAGTAACCATCATAAAAAAAAAACGAGGCAGTATTACGGAAACCGACAGTTAACTACACTCAAGAAAAATAAAAGAAAAATAGAAAAACAATGCAACTAGATGACATGCAACTAAATGATATGCAAAAATAAAAGAAAATAAAAGAAAGAAAACTAGCCCACTCATTTGCAGCATGACATGTATAAAATAAACGCCTACCAAATAATGACAAAGTTACGATAAACGATCTTGTCATCGTTTCATTACATGCGCAGGTAAGCGCGCCTTAAGACTCGTCAAAAGTGATAGCATTATGGAAAACCAACAGTTAGCTATACTAAACGGATATAACTCATAAGCCCAAGATGGTAGCAACGGAAAACCGACAGTTACTACCCAAATGAGTTACATAAACAACAAGGAAGCACATAAGTCTCAAAGCTTAAAAGATTCATCATAGCGGTATGTAGCATACGGAAACCGACATTAGCTACTAATTAACTATAAGAACAGTTATAGCTTACGAGAACTGACAGTAACTATAACATGCCTAGATGAATCATATATAAGGAATTGATCAATTATCTAACATGGATTCATAGATGGAAAGGTAAAAACATATAAGTTCAGGACATCTATGTAAACGCAAACAGCCACAGAAGCTCTAATGAAAGAAATCCACATCAAATAAAAGCATTGAAAATAAAATCAAGAAAAAAAAATCGAACTGGATCATGCGTTCATTAACTCAAACGAACGTTCACCTTGAAGCACGACGATCGACGAACGCTTCAACCTTTTCAGACGCTTTCGTGCGCTACGAAGATGCACCGACGAACGCTCGTAATACCGGACGGCCGTTCACTTGATGATTTCTCCCTCGGACGGTCGTCCAACAAAACAGACGCTTCGTCCTGGATCTCAAATCGAGTAGAGTCGAAACTTCGGGGCGGACGAGCGCCCTAAAACCCGACGTCGCTCACCGCAACTTATGAATCGGGCGGGCGTTCACTTACTTGAACGCCGTCCATACAACGAATTTGCACAGACAATGCGGAGACACACAGAAACCCTAAATCTCATAAGCACAACACAGCATAGAGCACAGACAACAGCCACAGATAAATTTTAGCACAGGGGTTAGACTAGGTAACAACTAAACACAAACTTCACGTAAAACAGATTGAGTAAAAAAACTTTTGCACATTCTTAACCCTACGGTCATCGAAACACGGCAAAATAAAAACTCTCAATCTATTCGACGCTACTTTTATTGAAAACGAAAATAAACGTAACAAAATCGAGAAATTAACAAAACCAGATTCAACATGACACCGATTCCCCAGCAACGGCGCCACTTTTATTGGAGGGATTTTGCATCACTAAACAAAAAGAAAATTTATAAACCCTAACCTATATGCAAAACTAACTCCTAACCGGCCGAATACCGGGTTGTTGATAGTAGAGCGAGATAAGTAAGGGGTCGATCCACAGGGAATTGGGATGTTGAATCTAATCTAATTAATCCTCTCAATTGTTACTCAAGAAAACAAATAAACGAAAGATTAAACATAAAAACTCAAAGAACAACTAAAATAAATCTAAGCTAGAACAAATAATAAAAACCTAAACTAAGGATACATGGGATCAAACATCATACAAACCAAGTGATCTCAACCCTAGTTCGTCTCATGATTTTAATTCAAATTGTGGTTTCACCTTTACACGAGATATAAATCCCTAAGTCCTTAGTGAATTTAATCTCAAGCTATGGATTCCTAATTCCTTAGTGAGTCCAATTTATCAATCTCTCATCTTCTGAATGTTGAGATCGATTTACCAAACAAAAATCGGTGTAGATTCAGGTTAACTCTCGTATTTTAGAATCTATCAACCTAGATGATTAATCGATTAACTTGTCATCATTAACGATTAATGATCCTATCTTTCTATGGTGATCTAACGCTTATGCAACTTCCGTATTATCAACATCAATAGAAAACAAATCTTCCAATCTATTCTCATGGCATCATAAACACATAGAAAAGATACAAAAGAACTAAACTCATGAAGAAAAACTGAATTGAATAAATCAAGAAGAACTCACATAGTCTCATACATGAATTGATCCAAGAACGAAAACGAAAAGCATCTAAACTACTCCTAATCTAACCTCGGTTCACCCGAGCACAAGGCTCGGGTGACCGCCTTCAAACTCTCAAGATGCGGCGTCAGCGGCCTCTTTTTGATGTGAAGAAATTTCTGAATGAATTAGGGTTTGGGGCTGCTTGTGCTTTAAATAGAAAATGAGGCGGTTGCTACAAGAATCCTAAGTCGGTTCTGCTTGAATGCGGCGGTGGGCCGCCGTTTAACTAATCGGGCGCCCGCCCAGGATGCTTGACGGAGACTGGGCGCTCGTTTGGACAAATGCCTCGAACTCTCTGTTACGATTTTATGCCTTTGAACGCTGTTCAGATTTTTAAACGCCAGCTTCGATCCGACGCTTTCGTCCGCTTTATTTGGACGCCATCCACTAGCCGAAATCTTGATATTTCCATCTTTATCTTCATTGATTTCTTTCCTTATCTCTTTTATTCTTCCATATCTTTGATTGATCCTCTCTCATCTCGAAATTAGCTCTTTAGGATCATCTTTTCCATCATCAATGAGTATCTACACAAGGATCAAAACATACAAAAGTGTAACATATTTCCAAAATAATATAAAATCATAATTTAAGCACATAATTCGTTACGTTTTGCAATTTAACTATTAAAAACATCATTTACTCAATATTTCAATATAAAGCTCGATTTCTATGAAAATCATACGTATGTAGGGGAAATTGATATAGAAAATATATATAAAAATCACTATAATTTAGCCCTTAACAATACGGTAATGACTCAAGATCAATAATTTTTTAGTAGAGTTCATACCTTCATTACCTTTGCCGCTTGATGAATCATTGGAAGCCTTCTTATAGGTTTGAGATGCCGGTGGTCGCCATTCATTATCGGTGTGTACCACCTTCTCCTTGCCTTTCTTAGAAACGCGGGTGAGAATTGGCACGCACCGAACATCATTGGCATCGCCAATCCTCATTTGACTCATCCTCTTTTGAATTGGCGTACGTCGGAACTCCTTTGGCGCACGCCGTTTTTTCCTCAAAACTCTCTGAATGTCTACAGTGACTACTGGCGGGCACCAAATCTGCCTTGGTGGGTGCCAAAGAGACATGTTCATTAAAGAGGGTCCTCAAATCACTTGCTCTCGGATTCTTCAAAATCCTCGGGATCTTTACCTAAACCTTGTCCTCTTTCTCTATATTGATGTATCCGTCTCTCTGTAAAAACTCATCGACAATTTCCTCCTCTTCTTCACTCAATTCCTTCTTTTCATCGGTGTTATGCAAATCATTCTCAACCTCGTTTCCCACTTGATTCTCATAGAATTCTAGGTTTCCACAAACTCTTCCACTTCGGGTTATGATAGCATTCACTCCCCTCGGGTTTCTTTCAGTGTTGCTTGGTAGTCCACCCGGTGGTCTACTTGCATTCCTCTCACCTTCCCTACTCAAGTGCTCTTCCATGTTACGAACGGATGCTTCTACAAGCACTCAATGTTCCAACATCCTTGGTCACTGTGCCTATAGAGGACATCATCGTTTGCATATTCACAACTTGAGTTGAGAAAACACCCATAAGATTCTCCATCATCTTCTCCCATCTCTCTTCCTTTTCCGTAGATGAACTTGAAGTTTGGGTGATAAGGATGTTTTTGTGGGATGTTGTTGGTAGGAGTGTGTAGGTGGTTGTGGTGGTTTGTATGAAGTATGGCCTTGGAAATTTTGGGTTGGAATGTTGGTGTTGAAGGAAGTCTTTTGTTGAGGGATGAAAGATGATGCTTGCTTGTTTGGGTTTGGAGACCAACGTTGAGTAGGAAAATCTCTTTGTAAATTGTTATATGCATTGGAGTATGCATTATGTAGTGCTCGGTGTTGTTGCATATAGCTCACTTCCTCATTAGAATAATCACCGGATTCATTCATCTCCAATTGTGTATAGTCCTCCTTTTTCATTTCCCCACTACTCATGTCATTGGATGTATTGCCTTCCAAACTCTTACTTTCTTTTATTTCATCCACTTTCTTGCTAAGAGAAGCTAATTAAGCTAACACCTCGGTTTGAACAGTGGCTTCTCCCACAAGAGCAACTTTTCTTGTACTTGAACCAGCCTCCCACATTCGGTTGTTCTGTGCAATCTTCTCAATAGCATCATACACATCTTGTGCCGCACTCATCATCAACGAACCATTGCATGCTTGATCAACGTCGGCTCATGATTCGTTTCTAAGTTTTCGACAAAAGAATTGAATTTGCATATCCAACGGATAACCATGGTCGGGGCAAGCTCTCAACAACCTCTTAAATCTTTCCCATGCAACTCCAAGTGATTCATGTCACCTTGCTTGAAACTAGCAATCTCAACTTTCAATTCCAAATTTCGGCCGGGAGTGAAGTATTGTTTCAAGAATTCATTTTGGATTTCCTCCCAACTTGTCAAGGAATGGTGAGGAAGTGACTTAAGCCAATACTTTGCCTTCCCATCCAAGGAGAAGGGAAACATAGACATTCTCGTCAACTCTCTATTAGCACCTTGAATCCTGTATTACACTATTCCTGAAAGTTGTAAATATGGTGATGTGGATCTTCATCATCACGCCCATGAAATTGAGCTCTTGTTCCAACCAATCCAAAAAGATGAGCTTTAACCTCAAAATAATTTGCTCTCGCATTTGGTAAACGAATTGGATTGTTGGTTTCATTCCTTCTCACGGCTTGATCACAAATTGGCCTTGGGTTTGGGGGATTGTTGTTGTTGTTCCGGTTATTATGGTTGCGGTTTTTGGTGGTTATTGTTTGGTGGTGGTTGTGGATTATTGATTGGTGGATTAAGGATGTGGAGGTTTGGGTCTTGTTCATGGTTTTGGGCATCCTCATGCCCTTGATCAACTTGTGCATTTGCTATGCCTCCGTCCATTTATGTTCCTTGGGTCGATGATCCTTAGGAGGAGTCTCTACTAAGTTCCAAACCACGACGAGCATTACCAACTTTGTTCTCAGCTACTCGTTCCCTAATATACTTGATGATATCCGGAATGAGAGGAGTAAGCGGTGCCTTACCACATCGAGTCTTGGTCATCCACTACAAGATAGAAACAACAAAAACACAATCAAATAACACTTGGTGACTCACCAAGAGGTAAGGACCAAAGAAATAAAAGAGAAATGAGACTAGAAAAGTCCGACCTATTCTCGAAAATTTTAAAACTAGTACAAGTATTAACCGTTACTCAAGAAAATTCCCGGCAACGGCGCCAAAAGCTTGATGGCCAATTCCTGGGTGTCCAATCTAATCGGCGATGTACCGGGTCGATTGTAGTCTAGTACGTTGGGTCAAGGTCAAACCCATGGGGAATTTACTTGTGAGGTCAACCAGTTAATAGTTATATTAATTCGATCTAGGTCACAATTTGTAAGATGGTAATTGAATGCATAAATAAAGTCTCTTGTGATAAAAAAGATGATAAAATGATAAAAGAAGCTAACCAAGATAAAGCATAGACTAGCCCTTCTCTTGTAGTATCATGGGAATGATTTCATACCTTCCTACCATTGGTGTTCAAAAGTGTGAAACGGTGCATTCCTAAGCAAGCAGATTCCCCTCATACGAGTGTATGAAATTACTCTCTACCTCTTTCTTGGTGTAGGGGTCCTAAACCTAATGAATTGGTATGCTATGCACGTGAATGCAATGACAAGGTCAACTATCCCCGGATAAGAAATCGAATGCCGCGAAGGGTCGATTTTACCTTCCGGTTCACCTACCCTCTTCCCACGACTAACATCTCCTTTCGGTCTCCGTTAACCGTGTAGATGCTAACACTAGTCAATTACTCTAATGCAAGCAATCAATACAACACAAGTAGGAAAAGCTTCACACTATCAAAACTAACAACACAAACAATCATTCCCAATCAACATAAGAGAATAACTAGAGCTACAACAATATCTTGGCTAGATGAACCTAGCCACTCATAACTATAAATATCAACATCTCAAAGTTAACATTCATAATCATAAGAACAATTGAATAAAAGTAATGATTAAGGATTACCAAATCAAATAACAAGACTTCGAGTTGGTGCTCTTCATCCAACTTCAAAGGGTTCAATATAACCAACACTAATGTGCTTAAACTCCAATCAAGTGTTAGAAGCTAAACTAGGATCCTTAGCTATTACAATCCAAATTCAAGAGTTAATTTCTACTAAAATTCGGCTATAAGAGCACAGGGGTGGGTGCTTGCAAGGAGGAAAAGTTGAGGAAGATGAAGTGTATATGATATTTTTGGTGACAGGAAGAATAAAAGATATCAATCTTTGCTGACTCTTCAAAATTGGCGCAGGTCAATCCAATTGGCATGCGTTATGTGCAAAATGCAGTATTGACGTAGGTCACTGAAGATTGGCGCGCGTCAAGTCCAAATGTAGCAGTTGGCTGAATGACATCTGCATTAAATGCTCAGCAGACTTGTATAGCTTCACTTGGCATGGGTCAATGTGACATGGCGCACGCCATCTGTATCTGAAATCTCCATGATCAACTTTACCCTTCATTGGCATGGATCGAACCTTCTAACATGTGTCGACGATCCTCGTGGGTTGAAATCTTTGCCTCAATCAACAAAGTCATCACTCAAAAGTCCAATGGCACCAACAGGTCAAAAATCCACGCTCCCAACCGTGATATATGTGCTGCAAAATATGCACAAAGATACCATGCGTAAATCTGATAACAAAATCGGCTAATAACTAATAGAATGGAAGTAAAAGCATGGTTTTTCTAAAAGCTCCTATGTACACAAAATAGTTCAAAATATCATAAAATTTGCTCAAGTTGATGTCAAAATATCACTAATTGCATTGGAAAAGGGGATAAATCATCGGGAATTGTATCATTAGGTTGACAAACATCAACCTTGCACGTATTTATTCATTTATAATAATTACATACTTACTGTGTTTAGCCTACTGATCTAACTTACGTAAGCCATCTACTAATCCATACTTTACAAGTCATCTAACTGTAGCATGTATTCTAGTGTCTTGACTGTCATGTTTCTTACTTTCTTGGCATAATCATGTTATCGCTCTACTTAGCTTGAGGCGCACGATTCAACTCGCCTCTGCAATGCGACTAACTATACCTCAAACACGAGACTTCACGATGCCCAAGGTGCTCTTGTAATACACAGCCTTAAGAATGGCTTGGCTAATACAGCTAATCACACTTTCAGACACGGGTCTTAACTGTGTCCAAAGTATCCCGTACGGTTCATTTCTCAATAACGAACACCCTGCTAAGTAAATTCGGGCAACCCATAATGCAAATAAGAGCATGTAAATTCATGTTAAAGTTTGTATCTAAACTACATGATCATACAAAGGCCATATCAACACTGAACTACCATCATATCTCCACTACTCGTAACCAAAACGTATTAAACAATTTACAGAAAAGTAACTAGAACGCAGGATAAAGCTTTGAAACCACTACAAACCGTACATCAACTACCTTCCAAATTTTACGCGAATCTATAAACCAATAACAACTCTAATATAAATCTTACGGGAATTTAACCCTACCAAATCAATGGCAAGAACAATTACGAAAAGATTAGATCTTAACTTCAAAAATTGATTCAAAGCCTAACACTGCTGCTGAAAATCGAAACTGCTTCGCAAACACCAATCTGATCTGCAAAACAAACACAAAACGATCGAACAAAGCTCCCATAATTTGTCTAAAGCGCTTTTCGAAAAGGTCTCTCAAGACATCATGTCGATTGTCCTAAAACCTCAAAATAAAAACTTGAGAAGTCCAAAGCTATTTTGAGGTCTTATATAGGATTTTTCAAAGCACTTGGGTCTGTGTTAAATGTCTTGAAGTAAAGTAAATGCTTAATTAAACTTTAAATTAATAGGAATAACCTAATTTTAAAAAAAAAATACATTAATGAAAGTTCGTTGTTTCACCGTAATACTAACCGGGAGTGATATATGCTCCACATCAATGTACACAACATCTCCACTATATATGGGGGATCTAACTCGTGTATCCCACATTTTATTGATGATGAGATCATATGTAATATGCATTGTGAATATCATTTTCCAATACTAAAATGTTACGAAGACATGTACATGCTCTTTATTAAGATTTGACCAAATGTCATTGTCAATGTGATCTGACTGTACAATAAAAGCTATTGTAATTTCTGATATTATCAATTCTCATTCTCTACCATCTTATCCCCATTTTATAAAATAATACTTTTTTATCACTGAAATATCATTAATATCAAGCTCATCGCAGGTAGTGGTGGCCAAATGCCCCAACCGAACCCCCCTTAACCGGAACCGCGGTTTTGGTTTTTTCCAGTTTGGGCCGGTTGACAAACCGCCGATTGGTCTGAACCGCCGGTTGTCGGTTGGTGCCGGTTCACGGTTTTGCCGGTTTGCTCCCGGTTCAGATCACGGTTCAGGCTATGGTTTTAATATTTCATAACTTTTTTTTAAACTTTTTTTTTTAAAACTTTTTCATATAATACTTATTATTTTCACTACAATAACAATTATTATTCTTTTTACTATAATTACTAAAACGATTGTAATATAATATGAATTTTTTTATAAATAGTTTTATATTCGGTTTTAAATATAATAGTTATATTGTGTTATTTTATTCGGTGTTAAAAATAATATTAATATTGTGTTATTTTAAAGGTTTTTATAATAATAAGAACATATATCGTACCATGTCTCATGATCTATATGTTATATAGTATAGTTTAAAAAATGTAAATGTGATTATAAAATAAATTATTTTTAGATTTATGAAATTATAAAATAATTATATAAAACACATAAAACTTGAATAACAAATAAAATAGGTTCATTGAATAACAAATAAACTTGAATAACAAATAAACTACATCATACTCTTTTATTCGTATAAAATAGGTTCGTTGGGTCCGAAAGGTTGTCCAGATATATCATATTGCGGTACCACAAATTCTCTCGGCAAAAGCGGTGATAAGAAATGGAAAGAAAATATAACCATTGCATGCATGGCCCAGAGCTATCTGGCCAATTCTTTCCACGATGTATTGGCCTATATCTATTAGCTCATTCGTAAGAAAAGCATACGCAATGATGTACATCTCAATGGTCGGTTCAGTGTGGTTTACAGTACCATGAAGGTGATAGGCAAGAAACAAAATCACCATCCGAACGACTTCGGGGGTCCATCTACGAGGTAATATTGACCGCTCCTTCTAACCATAGGTGCCCGGAGGTGAGTCTCACCAAAATGTCGTACCATGTCGGCGTGCAATCTTTCACCCAATGGAACGGTGCGAAAAAATCAACATCACGAGGATATCTTCAAGTAAATAATACCGGTTGATCCAACGCGGTGTGAATTGGACGCGTACACCACGCCATGTGAATTCTCTTGTTACATTTCCTGTTGTAGCAACAATTGCGTTGAACTCACGAACGATTTAACGATTCATCTCGTAACTGGGGTGGGGGTCAGTGACGAACCCATACCACCCTACACTTTCCACCAATTCCGTAATCTCAAAAGGTAGACTTTCCCATGCCAATCTCCGTTCACCAACAATAGCTCTACCCATCCAGTTTTCACGGTACTCGATAAATTGATCGTATGATGTGAATCGAGTCTCGTAAGGATGTTCGTCCCATGGCACACCACCGTCATCCTCATCGGTAATTATAGGGGCATGTGGATTATCCATTGTTAAATATTAAAAATTAATTATCCAACTATCTATTCAGACTATAAGAAGTATACGAATAAATCAGAACAACTTCAAATAAGAAGTATACGAATAAATCAGAACAACTTCAAATAAGAAGTATACGAATAAAAAAAATTAAATTAACTAACCAATTTTACTTATAACTAAAACCGAATTGAAGTAACGATTAAATCAGAACAACTTCAAATTTCGGTCTAGTCAAGTAAATTTTATTATAAAATTAAATTTTTTATACACATGTAAATAAATTAGTTGAATAAAATACAAACAAATTTACTTGTAACTAAAACCGTATTGAAGTAACGATTAAATCAGAACAACTTCAAAAATCGGTATCGTAAAATAAATTTGATTGTTGTTTTTAACAACTAAACCAACTTGATAATCAAAGAAATGAGTAGAAGATGTAAGATTTTAGGGAAGAAGATGTATGAATGGTGTAGGAAATTTGAAATGGATTTGGGTAGTATTTATAGAATATTTTGAGGTGTTTGGAAAAGAAAAAAAAAAGCCGTTACAAAATACTACCGTTGGGCCGGTTCAACCGGCAGTTCCGGTTCCGGTCCGGTTCCGGCCGGTTTTCCCCGGTTCCGGCCTTTGCCGGTTCAACCGCCGATTCCAGTTCCACCAAAACCCCAACCATACCCTAACCGCCTAATCGCCGGTTCCACCAACCGGCGGTTCACCCAACCGCCGGTTAAGCCACCCGCCGGTTACCTTACCGCCGGTTCCGGTTAACCAACCGCCGGTCCGGTTATTTTGGCCATCACTAATCACAGGGAAAGTTATTGTGTGGTGAGAGAATTTAAAGTGAAGTAACGAGTGAAACGATCAGAACCATACAATTTAAATACTAAATAAAACTGTGTGGTCTGTATGATGCCCCACCATATAGAGACACCACACAATAACTTTTCCATCAGCAGACACCAAACCATGTTCCACCGCTTTAACAGTACCGCAAATGACCAACAACTTCACGGTTCCACTCCACCTTTTACACCTAATTTGTAAAGGTTTGAAAAAAGTGTGAACTTTGCAATTATATTTTATTAATTAATAATAGTCTACATTTGATAACCTTTTAGCGAGGTTAGTTTAATCGGTATTTTTTTTAATTGATATATACATAAACTTTTTTGGTGAAACATAAGTATCAAGTGTTTACCGTTGTAATAAAATCAATTGGTGTTAGTAAATGTGTTATTATATTTTCTTATATCACGCATTCCTCTTGCGCGTGATAAGCATAAGAAGGAGATCTCAACACTTGACTAGTTTTAAGAAGAGAGTGTGACCTAACACTTGGTTTTTTTTTTTTTTTTCTTTGAGGCGGGGCTTGAACTCAGTGCTCTCGCTCCGATACTGTATCGAGAACAATGCTTATCGTTGTCTTAAAAACCAATGGTGTTAGTAAATATATTCTACTATATTTCCTTATATCAGGAAGAGGGAACGGAAAGGAAGAAGATTATTATTCGGGACGGTTTGTGAATCGAATTTTGGCTCTCAGCAGAAATTGCAATGATATGTATCTCTAGGTCGAATCCGATTCCAAGTACACAACTTTTTGTTAGAAAAAAATATGCTCCGTCTGTTCCAATTTATCTGATGTAGCTGTCAAAATCACGTAAATTAAGGAAGTGAGTTAATGCGTTGACTTTAACAATGAAATTACTTAAAAGTCATTGAATTTAATTAATGTACCATTTTTTTTTTCTATATCCCATATTCTAATAAACATGGTAAAACAAATTAAAACACGATAAATGTTGAATTAGAAATGATGCCATGTCCTCACATAAAACATAACAAAGCATTTTGTCAATTGAATCAAATAAACCGGAATTGAGGGAGTATTAATTAAGAGAAATCTCACAGTTACACATTTGATAGCTTAGTAACCGGATCATTATGAGCAAGTCAACACCGACCTTACCATCACCTTGATCTATTCCCTTCATATACATGACACTTAAAAACTCAATTTGGATTTTCTAAGTAAACATGTCTAACAGGTTCAACTCGACATCAGAACTAGAGCTGAAGTGGGTCTCAACAAAATATACTTTACGAAGCGCATGTCGCCCTAATCACATTGACACATCATAGGTCGTCTACTGCCCGACATGACATAAGGCGTCCTATGTCACTTATTATCATTTTGAAATAAGATAATCACCACATTCGTACACACGACGACATGGTGCATGTTCACATCGGTCCGAGACTCACATCTCGGTACAAGTCTACAATGTAATTCAATCAACGTTTATGCAGTTAACGTGATTTTAACCTCCGATCTCATAAGGGTCCTATGATTCACACATCAGGGCCATGTGATAGACCATAACTGCCATCATAACTCTTTCATGTCATTTACCGCGACTTCAATGACAGCACAATCAACTTCTCTATAAGGAAAGTGTATAAAAGGATAATCATCCTCACAATTAAGAACTACGTTAATAACTTGATCTTTAAATCTGTGAATCCATAAGCATACAATCACATTGACTTTGCTATAATTTATCATTAAGTCGACCAGTCAAATAGTTAGGTTATCTACACTAAGCTCAATTACCCATTATAAAATACGATTTCATTACTGATGATTTTGTGCATTGTCACCAGGTCTCAAGTTCAATTCATCACTTCCCTCGAAAAGATTAAAAAATAAATTAAGTGGCCTTGAAGCAAATATAAATTAATGTTGATTGAGTATTAAAATATAAGATGAAATGAGACTCGATTATTTTTAAAAATAAATGGTAAGCCTTTTATTTGTAAGAATACATGAGTAATTAAACGGATACTCCCTCCGTTCCAAAATATTAGGCAGTTGTCTAAAAGTTTTGTTCTAAAATAACTGAGGCAGAACATTTGTTAACACAAAATTAATGCACTTTTTTTTTCTTTTACTCATCTTTTTATATTTTTCATACAATGTTTTAAATGCACTAGCATTATTTACTCTATTTTTAATATGGGTATTCTAGTCTTTATCTAATCAATCAAATAAATTAATTACTTTTTTAATTTACGTGTTTTTGACAACTGTATCAATCATTATGGAACGGAAGGAGTATAACACTTGTGTTACTACGATCATCTACGCGGTTGATAATGACAGGTTTACATCATTATAAATATAGACTCATCATAACCTATAATACATATAAAGGTTGTTGGCCGTCGTGATGATACGATTATTCACATTAAAAACACTATTTTTTTCTCTAAAATAATATAAAATGATACATATATCTATTTTACAACATTCTAATTTAAAACACTTCACAACAGAATCTCTATCTCTATCTTTATATCAAATACCATTAAATATGAATAGTACACTATTCACCGACCCTAAAAATAAGTAGGGATGATGTTTCTGCTGTGAAGGTATTTGAAGAAAATTTCAAATTTTCATCTTTATTTTAAGGATAGAGTATCGTATAAGATTTCTGATGTGAATGCCTTTACTAAGAGTGTGTTGTAAATTTTACATTCTTTTAAAGTAGAATAGTGATATATCCACTACTCATTTTATCATAACATCCTACACAACACAATCAATACCATTCATTTTATTGAAACTCATCAAAAAAAATAATTCATCATTTTAATCTATAAAATAAATCATATAGTGAAAAATACACTACACATTTGTTTTGTTTAGTGCACCTTTAAAGTATTCAATAAACACCAACTTGGAGTACCAATTTCTTACCAAAGTCGGCGTCAACCAATTATGGTCAATAACTTGCTTCACTCCCTCCTAGTCTTTAGTCTTTACCGAAGCCATTAAGAATTTTCCCGGGAGCTACTACTCACCCCCCCGCCCATCCCATCACCTTCCCCAATTCTTTTTTTCTTTTTTTTATTAATCTATATAAATTATTTGTTTTAAATTTTTTACTTATATTTTCTATTTTGCTTGTAACTTTTTTTTGATAAATTGTTTTTTAATAAATTATATGTTTTTGAAATCTATTCAATTTAATCTATCAAAAGAGTCCAATATTGAATATGAAATATTGTATTAAAAATAATTTTATCGGATCAAATATAATTTTATTAATTTTTGAATTATGTGCATCGAAATAATAGATAAACGCATAAATTAATTATCAAAACCATGCATAAATTCAAAATGTTGTCCGGTTGATCTATCCTCATTACATCATACCACAATTGAATACGCGATTGATAATCACGAGCCCATTCGTCGATGGGTTTGATTCGCTTGAGAAATGCCATATGATGATGGGTGACAGTATTCGGGTACAAGAAAACTTGTGCGGTGATTATTTTGAACATGACCGATAGCTATATGTTGCCACCGGGCAATGGAATCAGCGGGGATCTCAACGGCAAGTGAGTATGACAATGAGTATCATGTGAATCGAATGTATACCACGTTGTACGCTGAAGCTACAACAACCCCCAGTGTTGCAGCATCCATCCAATAATTGCCGGGTGCGGGTACCGCGAAGCAATTAAGTGTTGATAGAGTCCGATGCAAAATTAATTTCTTGAGAAAGGTTTTCATACAAGTCCATATTTTGATTAATCTCTTGAATAAGCATAAATCGTACTTTACGCCATTCATGTTCGAACCATGGAGTTGCGCAGGCTATTGCTCTGAAGCCACAATGACCGTCGCCGCCGACGTCAACACAATGAGAAATATAAGGTGATAAGCGTCTAGAAATGCGAAATGAGGGATCCTTTCTTTACTCTCGTATATGGTACCTTCTTTTTACGAAGTGGGTATTGAAAAGAAAGGCATCGCGCCAATGTTCTCGCTTTCATTCCTTCTTGTAGGTCGACCACTTTTTTTGTTCGTGTTGTATGCCGGGGTCGAATCGCATAACGAGATGGATCTGCCATATCGAAAAACACATCAATCATAGAATCTCGACTAGCGGTTCCATTTCATTTAATCTTTCCATAAGTGAAATGCGCTTTGTCGGGTTGTACTCCTCATCCGTGCGCTTCGGGGCTCGTATGGACAATGTACGCCAATGAATATGGATATAATTTTACGGAATCGGCATGCCAAAGAGACGAAACATTGCAATATTGTGAGCGCACGGCAATCCGTGTGTCGCTTTGATCTTGCAATTGCAAAGATCTTCTTCGGAAAGACGTTGTTTATCGGCCAACTTTTATCATTTATCGATTAATTCCATTGCTTCAATGAAATGCAATATCCGATTTCACTATAAATTGCGTCCACGTACATGTCGATGTCGTGTGGAAAATGAAAGATTTCGGAATGAACTTTGAATATCCTTAAATTGAGCAGTCAACATCTTTTCTATTTTTTGAAAGGATGTTGAAAGCGATGCCGAAGTATCCCCGAAGTATCTTTTGAGTCTCGCATGCGCAGACTCCACCCTGTATTTTAATCATGCATTGTGTTAAATAGGAATGATACATGCAATATTCTATAGTGTAGGATAATGAATAAATAGTGGATATTAGAAAGTTACCTTTGACTTGAATGGCTTCCGAGGTGCATAACTTTGTCTACATACACATCAACGAACCGCTCTTTGTAAGGATATAACCATGTCTTCCAAAGGTATGTTGTGGCTTTGGCGAATTTTGAAAATTCAGTTAACATGGCATTCCACCAGAATTCTAAAGTCTCCACACTCTGTGAATGAATAATTGAGTGCCATGCATTGTTAAATTCGATCCATCTTTTACCAAGCATAGTCTGCACTTTCATTACACACCGATTTATATGCCAAATACAAAGGATGTGATGCGCGAATGGGAAACATTCTCCAATTGCACAAAGAAGCGCTAGATCCCTATCTGAAACAACCACCGATGGAAACGCTACTCCTTTTAAGACCATCCATCTTTTTAACGTATCCAATACCCATACAAATCGCTCTGTCGTCTCATTACTCAAATATGCAAACATAATAGAGTAAGTGTGCATTATGGATGTGATACCCACAATCTCTACGAAGCGGTATCCCATACTCATTGATCTTGTGCGTGGCGTCAATAATTAAAACCGACGGAAAATTCACATACACTTTCTAGGCTTTTAGGATGAACCCAAAGAATATCTCGTGATCTCACCAAAGGTGTTCATTTTTCATAAAGTCGTACATGTATTTTTTTAACATTTAATTCTCTTAAAACGCATACGACTTTCGTATAAACCCTCCAACTGCTCTTTCTTATACAGTGCTTTGACATTGTAAATACTCCTAATTCCTGTAGTAATTGATGGGTCTTGTTGTTTCATCACACTATGAATTTCTCGAGGAGCAGTGCTATTAGACATGTCACGCACTAATTGTTTCGGTTGCGGTCAACCTTGAAGGATACTCAAATCCTCTAAAACTTTCAAATGCTTCATGGTTATGAAAACCATGAACAACCTTCAAACCCCACTTCACACCGTGTGGTGGTTGTGCTACACCTCGAAGCTTAAATGGGCAACCACGTTTATACGTTCCAGTATCCATACTCATTGTATGCCCTTTGCGTGGCGGTTTATACAATCCTCCTTTTCCACAAATAAGAGTGCATCTCGGCATTTTATTTTCATTTTTACTACACGATTTATCTATGACAATCACAAAACCATTTTCATTACCAACTCTCCGAGCCCAATCTAGCATGACAACTCTACTTTCAAATATCTATAGAAAAGTTGAAGTATAAGAACAATATTATACTATCTAAAATGAAAATAAGTAACGAATGTGGAAAATAACAAAACGAAACTAACTTTGATCATTTGTAAATTCGGTTTGTAATCACGCTCAATGTTGGGATGCTCTCCTATTAGAAAAATCATTCAGTAAAATCGTTTCCAACTCGCCAACTATCCTGGGAGCAACATCATGTAAAAATCATTTCCAAATGATGAACTACCAAAGAATGATGAATCGTTTCCAACGGGCCAACTATCCCCACTTAGAACATCATTTGTAAAATCATTTCCAAATGAATGAAGAATCGTTTCAACCGACCAACTATCCACTTTGGAACATCGTTTGTAAAATCATTTCCAAACGATTTAACTACCAAAGAATGATGAATTGTAGGAATCCATGTTATGTATTACGAAAATCAATTGAATATGTGTTGAATGAGTATGTATGAAAGAGTTAGAGAAATTATGATGATTTTTTAATAAGTGAAATGAATCCGAGAAATTGAAGTTGGGATGATAATGAGAAAATCTGAATGTGTGGTTAGAGTTGATGATAAGAAGATAAGAAGGGGTAGGATTGAAGATAAGAAGTTACGATTGAAGATAAAAAGAATCTGAATGAGTGGTTGTGAATAAAATGATAGAGAAATGAGTGGTAGAATTGAAGATAAAAAAATCAATCAAGTTGTGAATAAAAATGATAGAAATTTAATTATCAATACTACACTCGTTTTATTGATTTTATTTACTAAATTTCAATAACATAATAATATAAAAAAACACGTGTTAAAAATTTTTACAAAATTTTCAATTATTAAAAAAAAAAAATACAAATTAAGTTTAAAATAAAATAAAAAAAAAATTTATTAAAAGATTTTATAAAAGAAACAGAAAAAACGAAGAAAAAAAAAAAAAAAAAAAAAAAGAAAAGCAATGATGTGACGGGGAGGTGGTGATGGGATGGGGGGATCAGTAGCCCTCATTTTCCCCATCATCTCCCTCTATTTCCTCCCACTTTCCCCGCATCCCATTTGTATAAACCCCAATCAAATGCGCTGTTTTTTTTTTCAACTTTGACTTCAATTCTCTCGTTTAAATTCCAACACTTTATACTACTACCTAAAAACAACCAGCGTTGATTTGTAAAATCAATCCCAAAGAAAAACATTCCTAAACTATGAGCAGTGACGAATATATTCACCCTGCTGTTACTCACTTTGAGAACTCAGAAAGCTCAAAGTCCTTTGCATTAGGAGGAAAGATTATGCTAAGTGCAATCGTCGTATTAATATGCGTCGTATTTTTTATGGTTGGCCTTCATCTTTATGCAAGATGGTACCTTATACGCGCCCGGCGCCGTCAACTTGTCCGCCGCCGCAACCGTTTAGCTGAAGCTCGAAGAGCATCCCAGTTCGTGTTTTATGTCGATGATAATCCCACAACTGTTATTATTGCTGATCCAGGTAATATGGGACTCGATTCCTCTGTTCTCAGATCGCTTCCGGTTTTTGTTTTCTCTGCCAAGACTCAGCCGGAGCCGCTAGATTGCGCTGTCTGTTTATCGGAGTTTGAAGACGGCGAAAAGGGTCGGTTATTGCCGAAATGTAATCATGCTTTTCACATTGATTGTATTGACATGTGGTTTAATTCGCATTCTACTTGTCCGCTTTGTCGGTCCCCGGTTGAACCGGTTACTGAACCGGAGATGAATGGTTCTGGTTTGAACCAGGCTGAACCAGCCGGTTCGAGCTCTGCTAATTGTGAACAGTGCCATCATCATCATCATCATCATGAGGAAGGAAACAGTTCAACGACGTCGTTGGTGTCCCGGCGGAAGGGTTTTGATGTGAGAATAGAGGTGCCAAATAGGAATGAGTTGGATGACGAGTTGACTCTGAGTTCACCCGCGAGTGGAGCATACAAATCGCCTGGTGCTCGGTTGTTTTCACAGAGCATGAAAAGAATATTAAGCATGGGCGGCCGGAAAACACCCACAGGCGAAAGTTCTACGACGCCATCTGGGGCGTTAGCCAGCTGTAGTGGTACGGCTGAGTTGGATTTAGAGCAGGGTCCATCCGAGTTGCCTCCGAGTCGGACTCCGAGGTAGAAGAAATTAATATTTTTATTGGAAGGAGAAGAAATTAATTATTTGTTAATAAAATATTATTTAAAGGTTGAAAATTGCCGCATGCGGAAATATTGGGCGACTCCCGTTGAATTTTCAAGGCGACACAGGATAAAGATAAACTCTACTGTTCAAGATATTCTATATTTTGTTTTTACCGTATATAATTCTGGAGTAATGATACAAACAGAACCGTTTAAGTATAACGAGTGTTCCTCAAAAAAAAAAGTATAACGAGTGATAAAATGTTTATTTACATGATTGATTATAATAAATATATATAATGATAAATAAGTCTTATATGTTATATTGTAAATACATGTTATGTCATTTGTAATGCTCGAACGATTATCGGGTAGATTTTTTTTTAGGTATCTGATGCAGACATAATGTAGGCGTGGCATGTATTAAAAGTATGTGTTAATTATGACGTGGCAGTTTGGAGGCTAGCAGTCATGAGCTTGAAATAGATATTTTATTTTATTCCGGGAAATGGAATATTGTTTTTGAGTTGTACATATGTTGAAATAATGGAATTTTGGGGTATGTTTATTATTTATGCAACTCAAGACTGCCACGAATTATTAGGAAATTGGCTTTTTTTTTTTTTTTTTTTTTTTTTTTGTGTGTGAAGGGTCGAAAAAAAGTGTTCTATGATGATGTACTATGTTCTATAATCCTATTTAAATATAAATACAACTATTCAAGTAATCTTCTTTTACGAAGATAAAAATAAAACAAGTATAATTTCACTACATAAGTGACGTCATTAATCCAATTGAGTTAATACAAATTTCTACAAACATTTGTCTTAAAATGAATACCCGGGAGGAAATAAATTTGATAGAGGAAATAAGGTAATATTTTAAATTGGAAAGTGAGAAAAATATAATCAAGATATTGAATTGGGACATAATATTCTTTTTTAGTCAAATGATAACTTCCTAACTTGGGACATAATAAATTTGATAATTTGGATTAATCATTTTAGTCAAATGAGTATCATGAACTTAAGCAATTATTGACTCCATTATGACTCATCAGTAGCACTCTTTTGTTTTTGTTCTGGGAGTTGCATATGGTAGATCCTACACAGATCAACGGTGAAGATCACCGTTGTGGCACACCGTTGTGTAAAACGGATGTGGCTGTAGCATTGCTGTCCAATGATTACAGTTGGAACATTCCAGGTTCATATGGAATGCCACTTCCCTTAATCCATTCAGCAGCCTCAATGTAAGCATCAGGAGTAAAACTCTCAGCTTGTTCAGGAGTCAATTGCTTAATTCCTGCCCATGTTACTCTCTTATCAGTGTTTGATCCAGGTCCCCTGTTTTGATACTCTGCATAAGACAATGTATCGAGTGCGAAAGTTCCCGCCCATTCTGACCAACCTTCAGGAACAATGATGCTTTCGATTTGTGATTGAATTATCAAAGTTCTTGAAAAGCTCTTCCATGGGCGTCCCAAGAACGCTTTGGGCATCGGTTTTGCGTCCAAGAATTCTTGTTCGGCGGTGATGGTGCAGTTCTGGAGAATGATGCCACCTTTACCTCGGGGATCTGTCCTGCCCTGTGCGGTGACCATGCAACCTTGGTTGTCCATTGGCTTTCTGACAACCATCTTGCAGTTTTGGAACACGGCTGCTGCGTCTCCAAAGATGAAATCAATGGTTCCACTGATGGTGCAGTCTCTGTAGAATTGACGGTGGTTATGGGCATAGAGAGTGTCTTGGTAACCGTCGATTTGGCAGTTGTAGAAGATTGCTTTGTCAGCAGAAACTCGGAGTGCAACTGCTTGATGTTTGATAGCTCCGGATGTGTTCTCAATCCCGATGTCCTTGGCAATGAAGTTATCTCCATTGACAACTGTTCAAACCAATAATACAAAAATATCATCCGATCTGGTTATCAAAATCATAATATATATACTGAATGAATGAATGATGATATATATATATGAGATCACTAGCTTACCAACAGTTGCTGATCTGAAAGTCTCGGTTCCATCAATGAAGTTCTTGTTTCCGGTAATCTTAGTCTTTGTTGGGCCTTCCCCAAGAAGGAAGATGTTGTAAATGCCCTTTGGAACCTCGACGTATTCCTTGTAAACGCCTTCTTTCACAAGAATGATGAATGTCTGGTTAACCTTCTTTGGAGCACTGTTAATGGCTTCCTGAATGGTTTTGAACTGGCCACTGCCATCTTGAGCAACAACAGCATTGGGTGTCAGTGTGCTGGGATCAGCTTGAAGAAGTCTACGCGAGGATTCGGACATAATGTGTCGGCCATCTTCGAGGAGCCTCCTGCTGTTTATTCCTGGAAATTGTAAGCTTGAGAGAAGCTTAGAGAGTTGATTCACCATGGCTAGACCATTGCTGCTCATCTCACTTGTGGTTTTCATCAGTTGCTTCATCTTCTCTCCGGTGTCACCTATATCAACATTCATATTCGCGAAAATTAAGAAAAACGAAAAAAAAGACTCTGTCAGACTCTGCGAACTGTAGATTAGTCGGGCTATATACCTGTTGTATTCTCAAAAGCATCAATGCAAGTTTGTTGGTAAGTGATAGCACCACTAAGCCATGTTTCCAAATCATCAAGATACTCATTCAACTTAGTTGTATCGAAGGTGCCGATCTTGTCAACAGATCTCTGGATATCATCGATTGAAGATTGCAACACTTCCTCACAGACATCGAATGCCTTCGAGGTTCTTGGATCTTTAGCGGCTTCCTTTAAGAGAGTTGAATTGTTAATTACTCCCTTAACTTCATCAATGGCAGCTTGGAAAGCCACTTGGATCAAGTGTTTTGGATCATTATCATCATCTTTAGCATTGGCAAGACTCTTCTCACAGGTGTCTTTGTAGTCAGTTGATTGGCAAATGGAATGTGTAGCCTTAGACGAGGTCGACAATTCGTCACCGCCGGAGTTTTGGCTGTTGTTGTGTGTAATGCCGTATGTGACGGTGCCGATGACGGCAGCCACGAGTAGAATGGAAGAAACGCCAACAATGGCGATCTTCTGATTCATTTTTTTAGATTTTTATTTTTATATGCTAATCAATTTAACTACTGCAATTCTTTCTCTTTAGGAGAGAAAGAAAGCTCTAAAAAAATGTAGAGAAAACACCGGTTTGAATTGAGTTATATGTGATAAACGAGAAAGGCTATTTATACTAGCATCATGCATGCATGTAAGGAGAAAGAATTGCAGTAGAGAAATTTCCGTACCACAAAACTCTCTCATCCACCAAGAACAAGAAAGCCTATTTTTGTTTTGTGGTTAAAAAGTTATTGATAAAGAATATTTTTAGGAAAAATGGTGGATAATAGAGTTTTGTGGAAGTGGGAGTGGGAGAGAAATTCTCTCCAACACCAAAAAAAAGAAAAAAAAAGAAAGAAAAACCAACTATTCACACAGAGGTTCCTTTATTTTATTTATGAAAATGCAGTTAAAAATAGCCAGCAGAGGAGCCGGTAATAAAACGTCCTTCTTATTGTTTCAACGGTGGAGACATTTAAGAATGCCATAATGTGCAATTGTTTTTCCAAAGAAACGAAACGTATAGAGAAAACCTGAATGAATGTTATTTTTTATTTTTTTTTCGAGAGTGAACGGATGTTTTTTTTTTTCTTTTCCTTCAGAACATTATACTATTAAATTTATTCCATAAAATGAGCTTTCTCTTATAAATAAATAAAAAATTGAAAAAATATACATCTGTTCCGTAAGTCTTAATACAGTAGGTTGTTTTCAAAAAAGGACTTATAGGCAAATGGCAATATTTCAACACAAATTCGGATTGTCTTAATCAGTGGCGGACGCAGATTTTTTGTCTTCGAGTCAAATTAAAAAAGGATTAAAAATCGAATTTTTAGTGGGGAGCAAAAATTAAAAAGGATTTAAAAAAAAGCGAATATTGGTTTTAGTCACTTTCACTGTAGATATAAATTTTATGGAAAATTAGGGATAAGGGACACAATCTGAAATATTTTTAAGAATAAGACAACTACATATTTTTATAGGAAGAAGACAAATCGCATAATTTTTATAAGCGAGAAGAATGACATTGAATCCTTAAAATCGGTGAATCTCACTAGTGAATCCCAAATCAAATAATTTGATAGTGAATTTGACAGTGAATCCTAAAATTAGTGAATTTCGACGATGAATTTTGGAAAATAGTGAATTTCGACAAATGAATTTAAATCGATGAATTTAAACAATTGAATTTCAACACAAGTGAATTTCGACGAATGAATAAATAGTTTTGTCCTTTATGCAAAAGTTTTAAAAAGCTGCCCTTCTACTCAATCGATTGATGAAATATTTACGCCCTTCTCCTCATTCCCTAAATTTTAATCCAGTTTGTATTTTTTTTTTGTTGATTTAAGGAGAAAACATTTTCCTTCGAACTATTTTGCCCATAGATTAATCAACGAAAGCTCCCGAATCTGTAGACCCTAATGGCACGTTTGGATTGTGGTAATCGAATGTAATGGAATGCTTTGTTTATTCTATTCCATCAATTTAGCGTGTTTGGCAACGAAAGAATGTAATATGTTTTCATTCCAACGGAATGAAAATGGATGATTTTCATTCAATCAAAAATCCAGTGGAATGGCCGGAATGGAATGAAAAAAATAAACCTTGCAATAAGAAAACGATTTCATTCCATTGCCTATCAAACGCAGTAATAAAATGATATCATTCCATTCCAATAGATTCATTCTATTCCATTACATTCCATCAGAACAAAAGTAAGATAATTCTTAGTAGTTCATTCTTTGATAATTCTGTTGTACATCAGCTCACACATACATATACTAACTTAACATTATAGAGAATTTAGCTACATCTTATCCAATCTAACCAACTAGCCAAGTGTCACTATTGTAGAATGCCAAGTGTGACACTATTCCCTATATATTCTCTTATATCTTTCCAGCCCCTCTCAAACTAATGTGAGGCAATGTCACATTGAGTTTGCCTCTAAAACAATTGAAGGAACTCACTGATAGAGGTTTAGTAAAACAGTCAGCTATTTGATCTTGTGAAGGTATATGATAGACATCAACTTCTTTGTTGGACATTTGATTTCTGATATAGTGAACATCAACTTCTATATGCTTTGTTCTAGCATGATACACATGGTTTTGTGCTAGAGAGTTTGCCCCTGTGTTGTCACACCAAAGTGTTGGAATAGCTGCCAGTTTGAACCTCATTTCACCAAGTAGCTGTGTGATCCACTTAACCTCAGCAGCTAGATTTGCCAATGCTCTGTATTCTGACTCACAACTTGATCTGGAGACCACATCTTGCTTCTTTGAACTCCATGATACCAAACACTTTCCCAGATATACACAATATCCTCCAACCCGATTTACATCAATAGGACACACCGCCCGGGCTTTGCATCGAGAAACCATGCGCCCAGGTGAGTCCGATGGTCTAAAAAGAAATCCCATACCAAGTGTTCCTGCTACATATCTAAACAAGATTTTTAAGGCCTTCCAATGGGTGTGTGTGAGGTTCTTGCATAAATTGGCTGAGAGTGTTAACAACAAAAGATAAATCTGGCCTTGTCAATGTGAGGTATTGTAGACCTCCAATAGCACTTCTATAGAGACTTGGATTTGTCATAGGCTCTCATTGCTTAGGCAGTAGCAGTTTTCCAGACACCATTAGTGTTGGACAGGGCTTCAAGTTGTCCAATCCTAACCTCTGAAGTAGTTGGGAGGCATAGTAGGATTGCGTTAGATGTAGGCCATCCTTGTTTCTGGTTACCTACATTCCCAAAAAGTGAGATACAGGACCAAGATCCTTCAAAGAAAACTTGGTATTCAACATATTTATAAACTTCTGTATCAGTGGTGGAGAGTTCCTTGTCAACAATATGTCATCCACATACACTAAGGCAAATAACACCAGATTGCCCTTTTTAAACATAAACAGTGAGGTGTCTGATTGAGTTTGTGTAAAACCCCAGCTGACCATCTAATTTCTGAGAGCTTCAAACCAAGCTCTAAGGGCTTGTTTGAGACCATACAAGGCCTTTTTCAACCCACACACATACCCTGGCTTGCCCGAATCTTCTAAACCTTCAGGTTGTTCCATAAACACAGGTTTGTGCAAAGGGCCATTCAAAAAAGCATTGTTTATATCAATTTGATTAATAGGCCAGTTCATTGCTATGGACAAAATGATTCTGATAGTAGAGGACTTTGCCACAGGACTGAAGGTATCTGTGAAGTCAATGCCATAGTGTTGACTGTAACCCTTAGCAACTAATCTTGCCTTGTACTTTAGAATTGTGCCACCTGGTCTGACTTTTAGTTTAAACACCCACTTACTGCCAACTATATTCTGTCCAGGGCTTGGTTGAACTAGATCCCTTATGATTGTTCATAAGTGCTTTATACTCTTCTGTCATTGCATGCCTCCATTCTGAACTTTCCAATGCCTCTAATACATTAGTTGGTTCAGTAGGGAAAGGTGCCAAGCTAGTGACTGCAGCTGAATAAAGTTTAGGTTTGAAAATGCCACTTTTAGATCTAGATTACATGTGGTGAGGTTGAGATTGTGCAGGTTGTGCAGGTTGTGATGGTGGTGATGGTGATTGTGATTGTGGGGATAATGAGGGTGATTGTGGCTGTGGTGACGGTGATTGTAGCTGTGGTGACGGTGATTGTGTCAATGGTGATGGTGATTGTGCAGGTTGTGATGGTGGTGAAGATGACTGTGATTGTCGAGATATGATTAATGGGGGTACAACCTGACTCTTACTGGATGAACTGGATGAGACAACAGATGCAGGTGTTGTTGGTGTTGTTGTTGCAACAGGTACAACATCAGTTCTTCTCTCAAGGTCTGTCTCAGACTGTTGTTGTGTTTGCCCCTCTGGATGAGGCATACTAAACCAAGGAAGGGCAGAGAAAGAGGGAGACTCAACTGAAACCTGTCTACAAGGACCTTGAGTAAAACCTTCTGAAAAAGGAAATTGAAGCTCATTGAAAACAACACTTTTGGAGATATAGATTCTACCAGTGGAGTCTAGACATTTATAACCTTTGTGAACAGGACTGGGGCCTACGTTGACACACTTGATGGTGTGATATTGAAACTTAGTAGTTTAGAAGGGTCTAAGATGGGGGTAGGCAGTGCATCCAAAAACCTTAAATCTGGTGTAGTTAGGTTTGACATGAAACAGACACTCATATGGGGAGTTCATTTGAAGGATAGGAGTAGGAAGGGCATTGATAAGGGTGACTGCCATTTGAAAACTATGCCACCAGAAGGATAAGGGTAAGAATGCTTGAGCAAGAAGAGTAAGACCAAGTTCAACTATGTGTTTATGCTTCCTTTCTGCTATACCATTTTGAGCATGGTCATGGGGACAATGATGCCTAAATTGGATGCCATGAGAGGCTAGGACATCCTGAAAGGGTCTGTATTCTCCACCCCAATCAGATTGGACACATTTAATATCAGATGAAAACTGAGTTTTAACCATAGTGTGAAACTGTGTGAAAGTGGACAGAGCTTCAGATTTAGTTTTGAGATGGTATATCCAAGTAAATCGAGTATGATCATCAATAAAATGAATATAGTACATATGACCTTCTATGGATTTTATAGGGGCAGGACCCCAAAGATCAGTGTGAATAAGAGCAAAAGGTGCAGTGGCATGAGAATTAGAGTGAAGGTGAGGAAAAACATGAGATTTTCCAAACTGACAAGCATCACAAAACTCAATATTTTCATTAAAATTCAAGGGAGGAGTACAATTCTTCAAAACATGATCAAAATAAGACGAGGAGGGTGGCCAAGTCTCCTATGCCACACATTAGGATTTTGACTAACATTAACAGACTTGACGAACTTAGACTGAGCTCTAGGTTGAACTTGACTGAGATGCACAGCTCTAGTGTTGGATTGAAGGGAGATCTGGGGTGTCTCCATGACGATCCAAAAATCGTCAGGGTAATTTTTCAGGCTCCTTTCCTTGGTGATAACCTAAGGACGCTCTAGAAACACAGAAAAACAGTAAAGAGGGATGCTTTGGGGGGTAGTTTAGACTGCACTTGAGATGTTGTTTCTCAAGATGCATACGTATCCAATACGGGGATTGGAATCAAGTCTTCGTAGTTCCTTAGGGATTTGTTTATATAGAAGGACTTGTGCCCTAGAGTTGGCGTGAGGCGTGTCTGTGATGGACACTGATTGACGTGTTCCCTAAGGAAAATAGATTACGGTTCAATTATCCCCTCAATCTTAGGAGATAATTATAAAATTCTAATATTTGTATTAAATGATAAAGATTGGAGCCTTTATGGCTCAGGATTCTTTCAATAGTTATCTGTATTAAACACGTGGGAAATATGATAAGAGATTTACTCTGACCAACTTGGATGACTCAGGCTAGACAGGTCGAACCCTTCTATGCCTGGACCGTTCCGAGGGACATGGAGCCGAACTGGAAACAACTCGGTTAGGTGTAAGTAGAATGGTGGATTGGAGAGGGACCGAACCGGCCACGAGGATCGGATACGGGTTGTGCAGAGCACAAGGGTTGGCCGACCTGAAGGGGAATAGGACGAGAAATGGATTCGGGCTGACGACACAGTCCAAACTGACTAAAGCTGCTCGGCCGACCTATGGAGGCCGGGGAGCATAGCCGGACTAACACCGACTAAAATTGGTTTATAGATATGGCGACCTACACCAAGCACCAAGGCCAGTCGCGGACAGACTAGAGCACTTGTACCAGCCGACCTTAGGAGGTCGGAATCAGGTGCAAGATGTACCCGTCGCACTAAGTCATGCACAGGCACCGACCGACCTAGAAGGAAAGGAACGAGTGGACGAGCTACACTAGTGAGGTCCTTAGCACTGTTCTCTCCACATTTGTTGTTGAGCCACTAAGGAGGTGCCATGTAGGTAGGTACAATTCTCGGCATCGTCATAAGCCCCCTAGATCCAGCCGACCTTTGGTTGGTCGGCTCGGATTTATCAAGGTGATGGCTCGACACGGAAGTTGAACTTGTGGACTTTGAAATTGAAATGGAGTTGCCAGGTGGCAAAGCTAGCTGTGACGTCATGCTAGCTAACCTAGGAAACGAGCCGTTGTTGCCCACTAACTTAATAGAAGGCGTTTTTTGAGGCAAGTGAGGGGGTTATAACACCGTCAGATCAATCGATTCATAACTACGTGGGCTATTAAAACTGAAGATTTTGCTACCGGTTGCCATTCTGCTCCTCATTCAAATTCGACTTTCGCAAATAAGTGTTTCCTCCTCAGCGTTTTCGCTTTGTATCTTGATTTTTCTTTGTGTAAATTTTATTTCACCAGAGCCCTAAATCCGATTTCTCTGAGATGGCTATTGCGGATAGTAGGGACGTTAGGTCTATTTTGAAACAAGAGGACGCAGATGAGATCTGTGAATTGTATGGGGTGGATAAGGAGAGATTTGTTCCGATGTTGCCTTCGGAACCGAAGCTGTTTGCTCCGGACCCGCCGGAGGGTTTTTGTACAGTCCACCGGGAGTACTTTGAGGTAGGTCTGAGACTACCCTTCTTCCCGGCGCTCTTGGATGTACTCAGGCATTATGGGTTTGGGATTTCTCAGATAGCCCCCAATGGCATTAGGGCTATCATTGGGTTTGCTATCTGGTGCAGGTTGTTGAATGTTAAGTTTAGCGTGAAGAAGTTCAGATTTTTCTACCATCGTGTAAGGGTAAAGGACCACCCTTCCCGGTACTACTTTTCCAGGCGACAAGGCAAAGCTTCTGATATCCCCATCCTAGTCCCGGGATAGGATTCTTTCAAACGATGGAAAGAAAGGTTCTTCTATATGCGTCATGAAGAGCTGAGCGTATGGAATACGGACGATCTACA
This sequence comes from Gentiana macrophylla, assembly GCA_026214975.1. NCBI lineage: Eukaryota > Viridiplantae > Streptophyta > Magnoliopsida > Gentianales > Gentianaceae > Gentiana > Gentiana macrophylla. The sequence continues at coordinate 84,352,524 of CM047817.1, forward strand.
GAAAGACGAGCACCCTGAGCTGTCGGACTCGTGGGTGGAGAAGGTCAGGGAGTCTGGATACTCCATTGAGTGGCAGAGTTTGTATAATGATTTGATTAATGCGGCTCGTCTGGAAGATGCGAGGCCCCGACCAAGATCGTTGAGCTCACCGAGGCCGGCGATCTGTAGGATCTTTTTCTTTGGTAACTTAGTTTCTATTGTATTTTTAATCTTGTCCAACTAACGCTTCGTTTGTATCTGCAGTGGCTGATTTTGCTGAGTTGTTGGCTAGGGCGGAAAAAGAGGTGGCGGTTCGCCCACCAGTGCCGACTCCAGCCATTCATGATTTACCTTTGGAGGATCCTATCACAGATGTGGCGGGTGCTTCTTCATCGATCCCGACCCAGGAGCAGGTCGACTTAGAGCCTTCTGAGGAAACAATTGAGAAGGGGCTAGTCTCCAGAAAAGCGATCCGTCCGAGGCCGACCTCTCATGAGGGGCGTTCCTCGAAAATGAACAAGTCTAAAGCTCCCGAGGGGGCTCAGGAAGAGGCTGCTTTGAACAAAGGTGGAGTCGCTGAAATGTCCGATGAAGAGTTGGCGATCCTCGGTTGCAAGACTGTGGAGCTGGTAAGCGTTCTGTCCTGACTCCATTTTGTTTAAGAAACTTGGCCATTACAATTCTAATATATATATATATATATATATATATATATATATATATATATATATATATATATATATATCCTTTATGTTTGTTCAAGGTGGCACGATTGGACAGGAAGTTTTCAAGAGGTTGGGCAAGGCCTCCAGAACTGGCTGTCCAGCAGAATAAGGCGGCCGAGCTAAGGCAGACAAGAGAAGAGCTTAAGGCGGCTGCTCGCCTTAAGGATACATAGATGAAGGCCCTACAGCCCCAAATGCCGCCCAGAGAAAGAGTCAAGTCCTTGGCAAATGAACTTGCTGAGGAGAAGACGGTGAAGGAGAAGGAGGTCGGAAACCTTCTGGCAAAGGTGGCCGAACTGGAGACTACAAACTCGGCTCGGGATGCCGAGGTCATCCGGGAATACAAAGCTTCGGCTGAGTTTTCCGAGGCATTGAAGGTGCTGCTAATCTCCATCCTCTACCATGGGTATACCCAAGGGGTGGAGGAGGCGATGATGCAAAATACTTCCCTTGTGTTGGATGACCTTCCTAAGAGGGCCTTTTACCAGTAGGGGATGAGCACGGCTTACACCGAGCGTGTGCAGGACTTTAAAGCCGGGGTGGACATTGTGTCAAAGTATAATGTCCAGCCGACAAGTGCGTCCGGCTCGGCACCTCCGTCCGAGCCTCAGAAGAGTCCTGCCCCTGACTCTTAAAGTTTGTAGGGATTTCGTTTCTTGTTTTGATTTAGAAGATAATTTTTGTAATCTGACTTCAGTTTATTTAGTAAAGAGATTGTTTTCGTTTTTTGAGTTGTGCATTTGTTCTTTGTTATTTTGTTGTTTTGTTATGTTATTGGGGTAGTACGCCCCCAGTATGCCATGCATTAGTCTTAAACTTTGGATGACATACTTTAGTTGTAATTCTGCCGAACTTACTCTTAGTGTAAAATTCGTTAAGGGGCGTTTTGCTCGGTATGCAGTTCTGATTTAAAGATTGCATGCTTGCACGAGACCGATCTCTACACGCAAACTCGCCCAATTTTGTAAAGTTAGATGCTCTTGTTCATGAGCTATGTTGAGTTCGGTTTTTTCTGGTTGTACTGTTTATGCTATTGGAGGGGTGATCCTTCTAGTATTTCCTTTACTTGTTATATTTGGCTTGAACAAACATGGGGGTTAGGCTCGCACAAACCCAAGTTAATTACTGGCACCAGGTATTCCATTTCACAAATCGTACAAGGCATAGTTCTGCGTCGATCAGGCTTGAATCTGATCGCGCTTAGCGTAAACTAACCTAGACGAATAACATCAGGTTGTGATTCAGTCCAAGGAATTTTTTGTTTGTTACTCTGGTAAGTTTTGTTTAGGACACTACGCTGCTGAGCCGAACGTGTGAGTTTGGCTATCGTAAACTTAAGTTAGTTAATCTACACTCAGTATGTGATGAGATTAATTTACCCCTTCAAAAATACAATTTATAAAGGACTCGTAACCGTGGGTAAACCAACTCTCTAACCAGCAGAGTACCGGGTCGATTGTTAGGATAGCTACAGGAGTACGAGGTCGATCCCAAGGGAAATGTGGTTGTGAGTACCAAAGCGAACGTGTGTCTTAGTCTAGGCGATCAAAGTTTAGGTGGAGAGATATTATACTAATGCAAAAAGTAAAGTTTAACTAATAAGATTAAAAAGCATAGCCAAACCATGATCCAAATGATTAGTTTCAACCCCAAGGATAGACAAAACCAGGAATGTGCAAACGAACTCCGCATTCAATCTCACGGGTGCAAACTCCTAAACCCGGTGCTAAGGTCTGAACAACTCTCTCCTAACACCTTATGCCATGTTAACTACCCTTCCTTTAAGATTCACTAACAAGTCATATTTTGCACTAGAGTCGCTTAAACGTAAAAACGAGTAACCTCACTTTGGGCCCGGCTTAACAACTAAGCCGGGTCTACGCTGTGATCTTAGAACCATTTTCCCACACCACTCTCTCTCGAACAACTCTCAAGAGTGATATGTGTGATCTTTGACCTAGATAGCTAATCTAGTCCAAATCCATTATAACAAGTTTTAAGACGTGAAAAGTGCAAGATACAACAAAAGCATTACACACCCTTTATTTCATCTTCCGAGGGTTGATTTCACCAAATTTCACATAATTCAATTTATGTATATATTTAGCTACACATATAGTTAATATATATATATATAAATATATAGATTTATATAAATACATAAGTATATATATAGATATAAATATATAGATCTATAAATATATATATAGATACATAAATATATATAAGTACATAAGTATATATATATAAGTAGATAAATAGATAGCTAGATATATATATATATATATATATATATATATATATATATATATATATATATTGAAACATACGGAAGGAAAGAAAATTAAAAGAAGACAAAGGGAATAAAAGAACAAGGGAATAAAACAAGAGGGGACAAGGGACAAAGGGAATATATGCTATGTATATGTATATATATATATATATATATATATATATATATATATATATATATATAGTACAACTAATAAAAGAAAGAAAGACAAGAAAAATAAAAGAAACAAAAGGAAATTATATCTATATATATATTGAAAACGGAAAGAAACGAAAGAAAGAACGAAGAACGGAAACGATATTATAACGATAACTATTCGAAGAATTACAACTACAAATATATATATCTATATAGATATATATAGGCCCCAAAACATGAAAAATAGAAGGGAGAAGATGAAGAGGGAAGGGAGAAGAAAGGGGCAAGTCTATTGAAGGAAATGAGGGGTGTATTTATAGAATTTTTGGAAGCCTGTTCGAACCGAGTCAAAGGCTAGTTCGAACCGAGTTTTGGTATAATACCCATAACTTGAGTTGTAGACCTCCGATTGACGTGATTCAAAATGATTTGGAAAGCTTATTTGAAGATCTAAAACTTTCATGAAGAAGTCTTCCCCAGAAAATGCCTCTAAGTTGGGTCAAATGTCCGTCGAAAACAGGTTACGGTATAAGCATGTAGGAAAAATGATCCTTTTGAACTCGTTAGCTCGTGGCACCTTCTTCTATCCCTCAAAACACCTCTTTTAGGGCTCAAAACATGTCATTACTTGGAATCTTGGTCAACCTATAATTCTGCAATAAAACACCAAAATACCAAACATAAATCCGACACGACACTCCGGTTACTAAACCGGTACAAAAACTAGTAAAAACACGATATTTTATATAATACTTACTACTAACATACTTAGATAAATCTAAGGAATTTATGACTCGAAATGATATAATAACGCTCAAAATGGTATCAGAAGTGGGGTAAATTGTTATAATAATAACAGTGAATTTTTCCCTCATCAGTATGCCGTTCTGAAGTTTTCAGAATGCACACTTATTTTTGTACTTAGGACCGAGCTCTATTTGTGGGCTCGTGAATATATTTTGCTAGAACCTCTTCAGCTTCATATTATGATGAGTAGGACAAAGTCTGGTCGTCCTTAATACAAAGTTTAGACGAATCATACCGATCGGGACAGGATTGCCCTAACTAATTTCGTAAAGTTTTCAAGGGTGAATAGGTGAAAATTGCCCTATTAAGCTCTGAGCTATTACTATTGGTAGGTTTGTTCTTGTTAGTTAATTCTTGTTGGGAGGGTGAGCCTTCCAGATGCCCTGCACCGCTAGGGCCCTGGATGGCATACATGTTCAGATTATGTATAAAGTCGAGCTCAATGCTCGGGTTTAATTGTATGAGATCCTTTAAGATTTTTAAGGGCTTGTTTGCCCAATGTGCAACTCAATGTTCGGATTGCATACATGTCTAGCATGAGGCCGACCTCTTACTTATGAGCTCTGCAACTACAAATTAGGAAATGAATCTTTGTAAGTTAAGGTAGTTTTAATCCTATATTAGTCTACAGTAAATAGGAGTAAGTTACATTAACCCTAGGACTGGCGAACTAGGTTTGACCGTACGGGTAGACTTCTTACGTGGAGTTGTAAGAGGCGGCGCAGGCCGATCAGTGCCGACTTCTCGTTTAAAGGCATCTTGATCGGAGCGAGTCGGATGGCGTCTAGCATCGAATTTTAAGGACGAGCAGGGCCAGGCTAGTGCTGACTTCTCGTTTAAAAGCATGCCGATCGGAGCCAGGTCGGACTGGCGTTGCATGGAATTTTAAAGACGAGGTGGACCGGTCGTGTAGGCCTTAAATGTAGGAAAAAATGCGGCAAAGCAAGTGTGTTGACGCAAAGAAATCATTCATTCAAAGAAATGGGGATGTCCAAAACGGACATCAACAAGAATAAAAACAAAGTGCGGAAATGAGCCAAAAGTATCCAAGGCGAATAGCAAAAACAGACGAACAGAATGAAAGTGCAGAAAAGAGAAACTGCTAAATGATAAACTGGCCGAACCGATTATCCCAAGATGACTCCTTTGTCCTTGATGATGGCCGCATAGAAACTTCGAGCGACCTCCAGATCTCCTTTGATTTCCACCGGACCGCGGTCGGTCGGGAACTTCAGATTGATGTGAGCCGGGAGATTACAGCCCGTAGATCTATCAAAGCAGGCCTTCCCAAAATTATGTTGTATGCTGATGATGATTTGACCACAACATAATTGACCATGAGCGTCCTTCCCGCTGACTCCTTTCCGAACATCGTGGCGAGTCGAACCATCCCCAGAGGATGGATAGGAGGACCTGCAAATCCAAACAAGGGCACTGAAATAGGGATTAGTTTGGACTCCTTAAGATTCATAGCCTGGAAAGCTACCAAGTATAGGACGTTGACGGCACTGCCAGTGTCAACGCAAACTCTCTTCACCAGGTTTTTGTTCACCACGGCTTTGATCACCAAGCCTTCGTTGTTCGGGACCAAGGGGAGTGAGTCTTTTGGTCCATAGCTTACTTCATGAGAGGGGATTAGAGCTCCCCTGCTTATCGGCGGGCCCCCTGATCGGGCGTTTGGGTTTCCAATCTCAAATGCATTACCGGGGCCTCTCACAATGGTGTTGATGGTGTTGATTGGGCGATTGTCCCTCTGTTGACCTTTGTCCAAAGATTGATCTAGTCTTCGCTGGGGATCTACTGGCCGGTCATGATCTTGATTGAAATTCTTCTATGGGAATTCCCTTTCATCCTCGACGCCGCCGTTCCGAGGTTGCTCTACCACCTATTCCAGCTTTCCTTCCGCAATTGCGGCCTCCACGTCGCGCTGGAAATCTCTGCAATTGTCATACTCATGCCCGGTGTCTTGATGATAGCTGCAGAACTTGCTCTGATCCTTTCTCTCCAAGGGACTTCGCAACGGCACGGGGGTTCTCGCCAAACCCTTTCTTTCCATGATTGCCAACACTTGTTCCCGAGGCCTGTTTAACACCGAGAATTCCTGCGGCTGTAAGACGCTTCTTTTCTCGGGTCGGCCCGTGGCTGATCCGCTCGCATGGTCTCCTAACGGCTTGCTCTTCTTGTTAGATGTATCCTCGGTCTTGTCCTTTTTAGATTCCGGCTTGTCTACTTCTTGCTTTACCCGATTGGCTTCTTCTCCTTGGCAGTGCTTGAATGCTACTTCCAAGCACTCTTCCATAGATGTGGGGAGTTTGCTGCTCAGCTTGGCATATAGCCTCCCTTCGCGTAGTCCTGCCACAAATGATGCGATCCGAACCTTCGTCGGCATCTCGTACTTGCAAAGACTCTTCACTGAACCTTTTGAGGTATTGCAGAGCAGTCTCATCTTTCTTTTGTTTGATGGAGAACAGGTGAGTGGCATTCTTCTAGAACGACTTTGCCGTGATAAATGCATTAAGGAACATCTTTCCCAGAGTGTCGAAACTGTAGATGGTCCGGGGAGGTATTTTCTTGAACCATTCCCGAGCTCGACATGTGAGCAGTGCGGGAAACGCTTTACACTTCATCTCCTCTGGGGCACAGTCGAGATTCATGTGCGTGAGATACTAGAACAAGTGATCCTGGGGGTCTTTGGTTCCGTCGTAGGGCTCTAACTTTGGGATCTTGAACCTTGCGGGTCGGGGATAGTTGTCGATTTGCTCAGAGAAAGGAGATTCGAGGGCTAGGAGCACTGATATCCTTCCTGCTATGGCTTCCAGTTCGGCGCGAGCTGACTCTATCGCCTGGGGTACAATAAGTTGTTTTCTGAGATTTGAGGATGATGATCGATCATCCTTTCGGTTTTCCTTTTCGCCTTGGGGGAGAAGGTGTTTGTTTACATGATCCATCACTGGGGTCATCTTCTTCATCTGGATCCTGATCCTGGGACTTTTCTCCAGACGATCCTTCGCTCGGTTGGTGCAGATCCTGGGAATTCTCATCGAGAGGGTATTCTTCTAGACCTTCCCAGTCTTCATCCTCTTCGTCCTTTCTGCCAAGACGGCATTAAGAACGGCTTATTTTGCTGCATCATCGAGAGCTGTGAGCTGATCCACCAATGCCTGGTGAGTTGCGTCAAGAGAGATGTCTTCCGGCTGCTGGTTCTGGTGGTTGTTGGCATTTGAGTCAGTAGCATTGTTGGCATTACTGCCGTGGGTGGCTTGTTGTCGCGTGGTCACCATGATGATTCTGAAGTCTCTTCGAGAGATTATCAAGCAAAGGACCCTCCTTCTAGCGCCAATTGACGATCCAAAAATCGTCAGGGTAATCTTTCAGGCTCCTTTCCTTGGAGATAACCTAAGGACGCTACAGAAATACAGAAAAACAGTAAATAAGGATGTTTTGGGGGGTGGTTTAGACTACACTTTAGATGTTGTTTCTCAAGTTGCCTACGTATCTAATGCGGGGATTGGAATGAAGTCTTCGTAGTTTCTTAGGGATTTGTTTATATAGAAGGACTTGTGCCCTAGAGTTGGCATGAGGCGTGTCTGTGATGGACACTGATTGACGTGTTCCCTAAGGAAAATAGATTACGGTTCAATTATCCCCTCAATCTTAGGAGATAATTATAACATTCTAATATTTGTATTAAATGATAAAGATTGGAGCCTTTATGGCTCAGGATTCTTTCCATAGTTATCTGTATTAAACACGTGGGAAATATGATAAGAGATTTACTCTGACCAACCTGGACGACTCGGGCTAGACAGGTCGAACCCTTTTATGCCTGGACCGTTCCGAGGGACATGGAGCCGAACTAGAAACAACTCGGTTAGGTGTAAGTAGAATGGTGGATTAGAGAGGGATCGGATACGGGTTGTGCAGAGCACAAGGGTTGGCCGACCTGAAGGGGAATAGGACGAGAAATGGATTCGGGCTGACGACACAGTCCAAACTGACTAAAGCTGCTCGGCCGACCTATGGAGGCCGGGGAGCATAGCCAGACTAACACCGACTAAAATTGGTTTATAGATATGGCGACCTACACCAAGCACTAAGGCCAGTCGTGGATAGACTAGAGCACTTGTACCAGCCGACCTTAGGAGGTCGGAACTGGGTGCAAGATGTACCCGTAAGCACCAGAAGTCATGCCTGGGCACCGACCGACCTTGAAGGAAATGGACCAGTGGACGAGCTACACTAGTGAGGTCCTTAGCACTGTTCTCTCCACATTTATTGTTGAGCCTCTAAGGAGGTTCCATGTAGGTAGGTACAATTCTCGGCATCTGATAGAGACCATCCTTGAGATGCCCCTTGAGAAGAACTGTCCCTGTTGCTTTGTCCTTGACAAGACATAAATTAGAATTAAACTCGACAAGGATATCATTGTCAGAACAAGTTTAGATAAACTGATCAGATTTCTTGTAATTTGAGGAACATGAAGGATATCAGTGAGATACAAAGGTGTGGTGGATGTGTGCAGGGTGTTGTGACCAGTGTGTGCAATCACGAGATTTTCACCATTACCTACTGTCAATGTATCATTACCATTGTAGGTTGAACTGAGATTGAGATTAGCCAAATCAGATGTCATATGGTTTGTGGCACCACTGTCCAGGTACCAGGCTGATCAGCCACAGAACTTGGGGTAGCAACAAATGCAGATGTCTGTCTAGGTCTAGCTTGTTGTTGCACATCCACAGGCTGAAAGTCTATCTCAAACCGATGCCAACAGATTCCAACTGTGTGTCCACATTTTCCACACAATTGACACACCACCCTTGGAGTGTTTCCGCATGAGTTTGCAGGACTTTGTGACCTTCCACCACCTCTGCCCCTGCCTCTACCATTTCTACCACCACCTCTTCCTCTATAGGAATTTTGACCAGAAGCAGGGGGCCTATGTCCAGACCCTGTGTATGAAGCTACATTTGTTGTAGCATGCTGTTGAGACAGATTAATTTGAGCGGTAGGATTAAACCTGGCCGAAGCCTTTCATGGGTAATTAATCATGGATCAACCTCCCGCCAATTCGAGGAACCAATTAACAGCGAGTCATGTTAACAATAGCAGCCGCATAATCCTTATCTAAACCACCAAGAGTAGCTAGAATTAATTCAGGCTTGGAAATTGGATATCCAGCAGCATCTAACTTATCACTATAAGACTTCATCATGGCAAGATAATCAGCCATGGAATTGATTCCTTTTTCTGCCTTAGTAAGAGCTGATTTTTATTCGAACATGCGTGCCTCAGACTGATTATTAAACAAAAATTCTAAGGTAGACCAAACTTCATGAGCAGTAGAGCAGCCTATTACCTCAGTGACTTCAGCCATAGATCCAAGGCGCCAACCCATTAGGAGTGAATCAATGGAGTCCCATTCTTCTATTGCAGCTCTGTTCAAAGTCCCAAATTCTGTAGGCCTTGGAGTTGTTCCAAGAAGATGACCATCAAGCTTGTGTCCTTTAACAATCGGTAAGATTGTGTAACGCCATAACAAGTAATTCTCTCTGTTGAGCTTCACAGTAGTTGCTTGGTTTATTTGGCTGTTAAAAGGGGAAGATGACAGATTATTGACAGAAGGTATGAAGTCTGGAGAACGAGGAAGAGGTCCAGATCTAATGGGGAGACCGGTGATGGTCGGAAAACTGGACGGAAATGGAGTTTCCGGCTGAGAGCTCATAAATGGAAATGTAGAGGGAAACAGAGAACTAGAAGAAACAAATCCAGGGATTTGTGATACTGGTATGCCTGTTACAACATGAGTTGTGTGAGCTGGATCTGTAACTGGAGCTTCAATGGTGGAGTGGGAAGTCGGAGGTGGATCATCCACCATTGATTCCGGCAAGTAGCTCTGATACCAAGAACAAAAGTAAGATAATTCTTAGTAGTTCATTCTTTGATAATTCTGTTGTACATCAGCTCACACATACATATACTAACTTAACATCATAGAGAATTTAGATAGATCTTATCCAATCTAACCAACTTGCCAAGTGTCACTATTGTAGCATGCAAAGTGTGACACTATTCCCTATATATTCTCTTATATCTTTTCACCATCAATCCAAACGAGCCATAAAAGTTGCACAAATTCACTCAAAAGCATCCTGAATTTCTTTCCTTCTGGTCCTTCCCCATTTCCTCACCACCACTATTGGTCGTCATGATCACGAGCTTTTCCCGCGGCCGGCATTTCGATTTCCGGTCACTCGAATTTCGAAGAAGACAACATTGATCCGAGTTCAAAAGGAAATAGATTTTTCTAGCTCACCGCCGGGCTTGGTAAGATAAGGGATGGATGATTCCAAGTATCCAGCTACTTGTCCACAGGTTATGGATGCATCCGCCGGCTCGGCAGTCAGTTGAATCAGGGCTAATACAGCAATTGCAGCTACTAGAAATGCTCTCATTGTTGCTGAAAATTGTGCTCTCAAAGTGTTTGATGAAAGTGCTGAATGAAGGTTTTGGACGTGGATGGGCTGAAGGGAAGCTGAATGCAAGGTATTTTATAGTTTGAGATATGAAACTGAAATGGTGCTGGAAAAGAAGGGTGTATGTAATGGTTTGTTGGAGCAATTTTGGAGTTTTCTTTAATTTAGTGCATGGCTACTTAATATGCACTTGGTTGTTACTAATTTTTGTTCTAACACAAATAATCACTTCACCATGAATATGGAAGAAAAATATATCCTTTGGATGAAGTGGAAGTGATACTTTATTCAAAGTTGAATCCTCGTCTCTTTCAAACTGAAGAAGGGAATTGAGCGGAAAGAACTGGACCTGGCAATGATGTAAAATGTAGTAGATGCCCATAACTAATATTTTACAAATATTTCATTAGTGAACTTCCTGGTCCTAGGTATTCATACTGTTTTAGCAATTTTTGAACTTCTAATATATCGTGGGAGAAAGGATTCTGGTTGTACTTTTATATATGCAGTTATGTACGTAAACTTTTACAAGACAGAATGGCCAAGGAAATTGAAATTTTATTATAGTCCACTTAGCAAAACTCTATGCATTAAATTGTGAAAGCACTATTATTCTCTCATATCAATCATAATATATATATATATATATATATATTTTAAATTTTTTTTTTCTTTTTCAAGAAAGAAGAATGGTCAAAGCAAATGCTCATAAACTTAAGTTTCCAATTGGATGTGGCTTCCTTCATTCAAGTGTTTCTTTACCGTGTACATTTTTCCTTTTACATTTCTATTGTACCTGTTAGCAAGTATTCAGATTTGGTGGGTTAATGTTGTTGGAAGTAGCGTCCGAAAGACAATTTATGTAATTGTTTTTGTAATTAATAAATGACAGATTTATTCTCATCTTATTATTTGCTTCGTGCTTATAAGTAATACGCTACTGAAACCCCTAAGTCGTATCGTATGTAGCCATATAACTTAGTGTGTGTGTCACACGCGAGGATTAAGTTTATGGTGATACACTTGAAATGTTAGTCCGTGGTGAAGTTAATCAAAGTATGGGGTCTATTGATTAAAATCACCATTAATTCGCCCATAACACTTTATGGTGTGACCGTCGACATTGGTTGTCTAAGTGGGACATTTATATATGATGAGAGTTATATATGACTGGACCGATTTAATCTGAGTTTCTCATATAATTCCGTGATTGAGAATTCTTATTAAATTACAAGATGATCATATATGGATTAACCTTAATCCTGAAATGATTACAGACTCCTACTTATTTCATGATAGAGTTTGATATGTTCGTTAAGGATCGCTAAGGGGCGCGGTCCGAATCACTTTCACGTTGGCACTATTCTGGAATGAGTGAGAAGTGTGTGTCTCATCGATATGGAATCCATTCCTTCATGCGGGAAGTAGAAAGACAATCCCCTTATTTGTTAATCCTAGAAACTGATTGATCCATGGAGTTTGTATTGGTTATGAACTAATTGATCACTAGTGTGTTAATGGTAAATAAGGATAAGTTGTATTGAAGAAAGTTTACGGAAATAATCCCGCTTCATTACGGATAGTCTACGGAGGGTTAGTTTATATGTAATGATTATATCAATGGACACTTATCAACCGACTTGACGTTTTCAGAATAAGTTATATCTATAATCGATAGAGTTCAGTTTCGGATTTATGGTGGCGTAATTCCGGAATTAATGAATTAAGTAGAAATATTATGTTCGATGAATATTTTATTCAATTTATTGTAGCTACTGGTTATAGGTCCATGGTTCCCGGGTTGGCTCCTAACACGCGAGTGTTTTATCGATTTGTGGAACCTCGAGAATAAATTAAATAGTTGGTTTATTTAATGAATATGCAATATTATTTTGGGGGAATGAGGGAGAAGGACAGAAATATTTCATCAATTGAGTAGAATGACGCTTTTTTGAAACTTTTGCATAAAGGACAAAACTATTTATTCATTTGTCGAAATTCACTTGTGTTAAAAATTCATTTGCTTAAATTCATTGATTTAAATTCAACGCGTCGAAATTCACTAATTTTCAAAATTCATCGTCGAAATTCACTAATTTTCGGGATTCACTGTCGAAATTCACTGATTTCGGGATTCACTGGGGAGATTCACTGATTTTCGGGATTCACTGTTTGTCCTTCTCGCTATAAAAATTATGCAGTTGTCCATCTCCCTATAAAAAATATGTAGTTGTCCTGTTACTTAAAAATATTTCAGATTGTGTCCTTATCCCTAATTTTCCATATTATTTATTTGGTAAATAATATGTAAAATAGAAAATACATTTTCTATTAAATAAATGATAAAGTTGGTGCCACATATGTTGATAAATTAGGAAAAGAAATTTTTCTAGATTATGTCACATGTGTAATTAATTATCTATTTGTTGGATAATTAATGGAAAATTAAGAGGTTGATTTTTTGGGAATTATCTCTTATTTTGTGGGAAAAATATCTTTTCCTTATGGGGATAGGTATTTGTGGTGTGAAAAGGATAACTCTCTTGACTAGTTATTTTCCTGTATAAAGAGAGTTCCTCCTAGCACAATGAATCATCACAAATTGCGCCACTTAGTAATTAAAAGGAAGAAAAATTAGTTTCTTGTCTTAGTCATTAAGAGAAGAAAAACCTAGGGTTTTTTCTTGTGCATATTCGAGGAGGTTCTACGGCGAGAATCGGCGTCCACCAGTGGTCGCTTGGAGATACAATCCGGAAGACTACGGCTTCTCCCTTTTGTCGATTTATCGTCTCTCTCCGGTTTGGGTAAATCTACTAACCTTCTTGTAGTTATTAATTATTTATGCGAATCGAATCGTAGTAAAATCGCATGGGAATTTAATTCGTAACTTCTGCTGTGCATGATCGAGTGTCTCGATCGGTGTTGTGAATCAGATTTGACGATCCAATTATGGATCAGATCCGGATTCGGGTTTCTGTATATCCAACATGTGGTAGCAGAGCAAGGTTAAAGCGATTTTGCGATCAAGATTGCATAATTAATTAATAAGGAGTGGAATTGAATAAATATTGCATATTTTATATTTTTTTTATATATATGCGATTGAATGATTTGGTTGACGAGATGGATTGGGTTTGGTACTTGTTTATTATTAGATCTATTGTGAATCCGCTTTTCCGGGTATAGGATGTCATTTAATTAATTTTTGCAAACTAAATTTTCTGTTTTTTCGGCCCAAGGCCTTTGTAAATTAATTCTGGTCGAAGACTATGAAGAGAAAAAGACATAGCATGGTGGTCAAGTCACAGGTTCATTAGTGAGCAGACCCGAGTTTGAATCCTCTTGGCCGGATTAATTCTTAAACTCTTTTTTTTTTCTTATTTGAAATTTTTTTTGTTCGAAAACAAAAAAATTATGTTTAAAAACGAAAAAAAAAATTTATGTTTAAAAACGAAAATAAAATAAAATAAAAAAGGAGAGCAGGGAATCGAACTCGGGTGGTGATGAAGGAAAAATGAGCTTCAACCAACTCAGCTAGAAGGGATTTATTGAAGATCTAGAGCCAAAAATTCTTATACCCGTCGGCGGCTGCAAATAATTTAGGGTTTATTTGTTTATTTTATAGATTAGATACGGGAGTACCAACGATCAATCTCAGTGATTTACTTTTACGCATTTATTTTCATGTTTGATAATTTATGTGAGATAACCATGCCATGACATGCATCATATTCATGAATTCCACTCCTAGCATATGCATATGTGTAGATAATTAATCGTTATATTAATTAGGCATGTATGAGACGTAATTAATTTAGGTAATTAATTAAATTAATTAAAACAAACGGAATTTTATCGGGATATAAAATTCACATGATGAAACAAAATTTACTCGGTAAATTTAATTTTGGGATCTAAAAATCATTCGTGGATTTTAATTATGTAGTGACTACATAAAAGAATTTTAATAATTGAAAAATCCGGAAAAGTTGGACACCAACTGAGCAAAAATGTTCGAAAATTGGTTTGGGCGGTCAACAGGGCTTCCGCTCGACTCGACTTGTCCGTCCAAGTGCGGGGTTAGCCACAGGGGTCCGGCAAGGTCAAGCTATCCGGCGAGCTGAGGCTCAATGGGGCAACCTTAGCCCGGTTTTCAACCTAGTACCCGCACGCGTACGACGTTAGCGTCTGGGGTCCGGCAAAGGTCAAGCTATCCGGCGAGTTTCGGCTCAATGTGGCAGCCTTAGCCCGATTTATCCTGCAGTCGTATATGAACCAACGAAGAGGACGGGTCGGCTTAGCCAATCCCGACACCGTTCGGTGAACTCGGTTAAAGCTCAGCCAGGGTTTAATACCGATAAGTTGGTGATTGCCTTTCAAGATTTATTGTTTTCAAATTATTGAGATAAAAGTCTACGATCCTAAAATTTTATCATGACTAATTAGGACATTAAAATTCTTTTGTGAATTTTAGTTGTGTAGTGTCTACACAAAAAATTCCTAAATATTCAAAAAATTGGAAAATCATTAATATAGTGTCACTAATTAGACGGTATTTGGAACCGATAAACTAGTGAGAGTTTTAAATTTTATGATTTATTGTTTTTTGAATTATTAGAAAATTCATAAAGTCCTAAAGTATTGGGATTATAAAATTCTTGGTGAATTTTAATTGTGTAGCGTCTACACGAGGAATTTTAATAAATCCATAAAATTGGAAAATAGTGAATAAGTGACACTAGTTAGACGGTATTTGGAACCGATGAACTAGTGGGAGGATTAATTTAAATATTCATGATTTATTGTTTTTCGGATTGTAAATAAATTCTGAAAATCCTGAAAGACGGTGTAATTTTCAAAATAACGAGTGGGGGCGGGGAAAGTGACAACCGACCCCTCGGCCTCTACTGTTGACACAAGCACGTGAGAGAATGGTGACGCCTCGTGCCGCTTTGATTTCGGCCCCCTACGGATGGCCTTCACCGCTATCAAAATTCAAGGCTTGGTTTCCGAAAGGAAAAGATTTTGAGTACTCGTCGGGTCACTGACCTACCCTACGGCGGCATACTCAGGGCGTACTTAAAAATCAGAAATAGTAGGTTACACTCACAAGGATATTTTTGGAAATATCTTGGCTGAAAAAGGAAGGTAATCAACAACTAAACGGAGATGTTCGATTCTAAATTGGTTTAATTGTTGAGAGAGATTGTCTCACTTTAATCGTCACATCTTTGACCTACTCTACTACGACGCAATCAGTAGGTGTGAGATTAAATCCTTGGAATGGTAGGATAAACTGAATGCATGACATCATGTTTATTATTCCTAAAATTATTATATGCTGTAGTGTATGATTTGATTTATATTTCTGTCGTAATTTATTTTTACAACTACATATTATCTCATGGTATTTAAACTGCTAAACATGATAAATTGACTAATGATGACTTCATAAAAGTGGAAAAGTAACAAGAACGTTGAACTCATAAATCGATAATGCAAATTAATTTTTCGGAAGAGGATGTTCCTCTTAAGTCTACAAACTTAAGTGACATTAATAAGTATGTCACTGCTGTCACTTGTGATAAGCGAGAGACAAAACAAAATTAGTTCAAAGATGACGAGAATGATTTAGTATCAATCTCACCAGACATCCCACAGTTTACGAGTAGTGTCTACTCTTATAAACTGCTAGTTCAAGACCATTTTCTTTAAAGAAAGCCAAGAATGGGAAGGTAAATGTCTACAAGCGTAAGTCATCTAAACTAAATAAGTTAAAGGCTAAATTGAAATATTAATAAAAGAAAGTAAATGATAAGGAAAGTGATTACGAATCACAACCTATGAATTCTTAAAGACTTTCTTAACCGAGTAATTTGACTCAGAAGCTAAAGTTCTTTTGTAAGAACAAGGCAGCTGGGCATTCATGATTAACGGGCAGTTATCTCAGCTGAGATAGTGAGAGTGATATAAGGAAAGAAATTTCGGATTTTAATCCTTGCATATCGTAGAAATTCAATTTCTGTTTTCAGATTCGTTGGAACAAGGATTCACTTTCAAATCGATAATATAGTTGCATTAAAGAGAGTGAATATGACATTTTTAGTACGAATCTAGGACTCAGACTTTTGTCTGATAAAGTCAGAACCACTAGGTAATGCTGAAAAGGTATATGTAACACATCATAAACTATTAAGACAAATGGTTTCTGTATTTAGATAAATGATTCTTTAGCATCTGTTAATTAGAGCATATATCCTAAAGATAAGATCTGAAGACTGGCTAAGGGTGATTCTTATCTCCCAGTCTAAGAACACTGTCTCAAAGGAAAAATGACTAAGTAACCTTTCAATTAGGAAAATGTAATAAAGCTGAAGAAGTATCACAGCTTGTTCATATTGACCTTCGGGGTCTTATGAAGATACGAGCTAGTGGGAGCTTTTGAGTAGTGGACAATTTGTTTGATAGCTACTCGAAACGCCGATTAGTTTATCTAAATATTTGGAGGAATCTCTGATATTACAAGAGAAACGAGTATTCCATGCTCAGAGTATATGCTATAGCTTAGTATATGGAACTGATGCTCGGCCTACCTCCGAGTGGAACGATTTCACTGAAATGATAAACCATGTATTGTCTTGTATAATCATTGATATGCTACATTAGACTGCTTAACTCAATTCAGATATTGGTTGCAAATTAACGGTTTACATTATTATGTAATACCGAGAAGTCTACCTAGAAGATGCTTATGAATTTGTCTATAAAGAGTGAAGTGCATTTACTCCACTTCCGCAAATAGAGGCATTTAGCACTAATGCTTGAAGGTAGGACTGAAGATTTTACATACACGTTCAGATGGCGACTGTTCGTGAAATATCTTAATGCAATGAGTAATGGTTGGTTATAAGATTCTTAAGATTGGATAGTGACGGTTACACTGTTACATCATTTCTAAAAGGATGTTTAGATAACAACCTTAGACCTTGAAGTACAGTTACTCAAGGAGTTACTATCTGATTTAATCAGACCACTTCCAACATTGGTTGTTGGGGATGACACTGATAAATACTACTGAACCAGATCAGAATATCAAACCACCCAAAAGTAGTGGGAGTATGGTTTAACCATTGACCCACTGTGATTATGCAGACTTAACAGTCTGCTGGAGGTGATTGATAACCTATGATCTTTTGGAAGGACTGTATAGGATTCTGATAAAAAGTGGTTGATTCAAAGCCATAAACTTGTAAGTGGAGTTTTGGTACTCCAGTTCTGTTAACGATCTTGTAGAACCATCTGAGTGCCTCAGGCCCAGTGGGAGTAATTGGATCTACATGATGAGAATGAATGGAAAGTTTATCTTTCAAGGCAAAGCCAAGTGGTCTAGGGGTAATTACCTGAGAAGTAGATAGTTCAATACCCTGAAACTTTCTCACCACTCAGCCTTGCTTGACTCCATGGAAAGCAGGAAGATTACCAGGGGTGATGCCCTGAAACTTCCTTGGCGAACAAAGGAGCTTGAATTCATTCGGAATGGAAGGGTTTTTAGCTTAAAGCCAATGACAGATGCTTATATCCATTGATGGATTAAAGCCAACCTCTAGGTCATTAAAAGTCACATGTTTGAAATGTGTGGGCTTGACCAGAATATTGATGAGTCATTTGTAGACCAGAGAATCAATATTGGTAAAGTAGTAGACGTTAGTGTTTATAAAGATTACACTGCAACGGTTGGGGACAACTTGAGTGTGTTATCTGAAGTCAAGAACTGACGAGCCAAAGCTTCTCTGAATCAGAGAATTGGACTATATTCTTTGAATCTATTCGGTCGAATTCATGAGAACAAGTTGTTGGACGTATCCCATCCTTCTTATTGGTTAAGATAAAAATGCATATTAGTATGCGATATTCAACGAGAGGTTTCCTACTCAACCCCTCACGGAATAATTCTCTCAATCTTCGGATATAGAGAAATTGGGATAAATTCTCTTTTGGATAGAGAATGTTAGATTATTAAAAGTCAAATGTAATCGAATCATGGATTCGAGTATTGATAGCAATATAGTGCATCCTCAAGTATCTTGAGAGAACGAGGAATCATATGCTTGTGCATTCGGGTGCGAACCTGAATGTCGTTGACTACACTAATTCTAGTTTTTGTCGGATTAAGGATGATAGTGAATTGATCTCAGGCTCAGTGTTTTCTCATTGTGATGGAGATACAATCTGAAGCAATCCAGCACTGCCAATTTGAATCTGTTAGTCTAATACATAGCAGCTTTCAGAGCAGCTAAAGAGGCAGTGTGGCTTGAGAAGTTATTTGTTGGATCGGGAAGTGATTCTAGGTCTTGATGAGCCGATACCATTTTACAGTGAAAATAGTTGAGAGGTAGCTCATGCAAATGATCTTCGCAATCACAAGAGGTCAAAAGCGTATTGAGAGAAAGTACCACCTGATCAGACAGACTGTGCAGACATGCGACATTTCACTCTTAAAGATCGCCTCGAAACCGACAACCTGCTGATCAGTTTAACCAAGTTGTGTGGCATATAATGTCATTGATAAACGCTTAGCGGGTATGAAATTGGGAGATATGTCTCATCTGCTTTAGAGAAAGTGGGAGAATGTTGTGGATAGATAGAATAAGGGTGTGGTGCTCTAAAAACAATCATTGCTTGTCTTTACGGGCAAGTGGGAGATTGTCAGATATAGTGTGCCCGAAAGACAATTGTTGCTTGTCCTTACGGGCACGTGGGAGATTGTTGGAAGTAGCGCCCGAAAGACAATTTATGTAATTGTTTTTGTAATTAATAAATGACAGATTTATTCTCATCTTATTATTTGCTTCATGCTTATAAGTAATACGCTACTGAAAACCCTAAGTCGTATCATATGTAGCCATATAACTTAGTGTGTGTGTCACACGCTAGGATTAAGTTTATGGTGATACACTTGAAATGTTAGTCCGTGGTGAAGTTAATCAAAGTATGGGGTCTATCGATTAAACCACCATTAATGCACCTAGAACACTTTATGGTGTGACCGTCTTATCCGGACCGTCGACATTGGTTGTCTAAGTGGGGCATTTATATATGATGAGAGTCATATAGGATTGGACCGATTTAATCTGAGTTTCTCATATAATTCCGTGACTGAGAAATCTTATTAAATCACAAGATGATCATATATGGATTAACCTTAATCCTGAAGTGATTACAGACTCCTACTTGTATCAGGATAGGGTTTGATATGTTCGTTAAGGATCGCTAAGAGGCGTTGTCCGAATCACTTTCTCGTTGGCACTATTCTGGAATGAGTGAGAAGTGTGTGTCTCATAGATATGTAATCCATTCATTCATGCGTGAAGTAGAAAGACAATCCCCTTATTTATTAATCCTAGAAACTGATCGATCCATGGAGTTCGTATTGGTTATAAACTAATTGATCACTAGTGGGTTAATGGTAAATAAGAATAAGTTGTATTGAAGTAGGTTTACAGAAATAATCCCGCTTCATTACGGATAGTCTATGGAGGGTTAGTTTATATGTAATGATTGAATCAATGGACACTTATCGACTCGACTCGACGTTTTGAGAATAAGTTATATCTATAATCGATAGAGTTCAGTTTCGGATTTATGGTGACGTAATTCCGGAATTAATGAATTAAGTAGAAATATTATGTTCGATGAATATTTTATTCAATTTATTGTAGCTACTGGTTATAGGTCCATGGTCCCCGGGTTGGCTCCTAATACGCGAGTGTTTTATCGATTTGTGGAACCTCGAGAATAAATTAAATAGTTCGTCGATTTAATGAATATGCAATATTATTTATTTGGTAAATAATATGTAAAATAGAAAAGACATTTTCTATTAAATAAATGATAAAGTTGGCGCCACATATGTTGATAAATTAGGAAAAGAAATTTTTCAAGATTATGTCACATGTGTAATTAATTAATTATCTATTTGTTGGATAATTAATAGAAAATTAAGAGATTGATTTTTTGGGAATTATCTCTTATTTTGTGGGAAAAATATCTTTTCCTTATGAGAATAGGTATTTGTGGTGTGAAAAGGATAACTTTCTTGACTAGTTATTTTCCTATATAAAGAGAGTTCCTCCTAGCATAATGAATCATCACAAATTGCGCCACTTAGTAATTAAAAGGAAGAAAAATTCGTTTCTTGCCCTAGTTATTAAGAGAAGAAAAACCTAGTGTGTTTTTTCTTGTGCATATTCGAGGAGGTTCTACGGCGAGGATCGATGTCCACCAGTCGTCGCTTGGAGATACAATCCGGAAGACTACGGCTTCTCCCTTTTGTCGATTTATCGTCTCTCTCCGGTTTGGGTAAATCTACTAACCTTCTTGTAGTTATTAATTATTTATGCGAATCGAATCATAGTAAAATCGCATGCGAATTTAATTCGTAGCTTCCGCTGTGCATGATCGAGCGTCTCGATAGGTGCTGTGAAGTAGATCTGACGATCCAATTATCGATCGGATCCGGATTCGAGTTTCTGTGTATCCAGGAAATGTGTACATGTGTTGGAATTTTAAAGACATCAGCCCGCCTGTATTTCAGTTTTTATATGACTTTTTTGTCAAAAATGGTGTTGAAAAAGTTCAGTGTAAATGATGTTGTTAATTTATTTCACACTTGTGCCTTTGACGTGGATGACGTGATTACATTACTAAATTCGGTCCTTTGAATTTTTGTCGACTACGCACTTCTGCTCTTTTGTTCAACTTAATTACCTTTATATTTATATATTGCTTTGTTCAACATAGTAAGTTGCTTTCTGGGGTACTATTATTACAGGTGCAATTATCAGTTTAGAGGCAGTCATTCTTGCAAATTCGACTAATTTGAATGTATCTACTTCTGCTAATGTTACTGTTCCTCGCATTTCAAGTTTTGAATGTTTTGGAAATTTGCGTATTGAGTCTGATAATTCGCGTATTGAGTTTGGGACTGTTCCTCTGGCAACTGGGGTTGAGAGGAATCCTAAGGCAGGTATTGAAACTGCCATGGTAGATATTGAAGCTACCATCATCAACTCTTTTGAGAACCATGGAGCTGAAACTAATAGTTCTGTTGAGAACACGAATAATGGTAAGTCTGTTGTGGTTTATAATATTGGTGATCCCACAGTTTAAGGGTTGGTTTAAGGATGCATCTATGGCGTTTTAAAGAAGATTTGATTGTGTTGTTCACTTGGTTCATATCATTAAGCTTTCTAATACAATAGTTTTGGGGGTGTTATTGTGTTACTGTTAATATGCTTTGTATTCTTCATAAAAGGTGTTATTGCAAGCATATGGTGTCTTTATTTGGTTTTAATCTTTTCTTGCATTCCACTATTTGTTGTGGTGTGGTTTTGGCCTAGGTGATTGAAGGTTGTTGATTCAAATGGTGAGGCAATGTTGGTGTTTTTTTGTCTTTAGAAAAATGGAGGAGCCTAGATTCTCTATTGATGATGCCGAGCTGCTGCTATTTAATGCATTTTCTGTTTCATACGTCTTTAATGAAGTTTGATGTGGTGCGGGTGACGTGTCCCTACTGGGTGTTCAGTCTAACCGGCAGTGTACCGGTATTCCCAATCAACTAATAGAGATAAAACTATCACAAAAACATATCTTGGCTAGCAAAAGCTTAGCCTCCCATGGCTATGAAACCAAAAATTTCAGTTAGGGGTTTCATAACTATGAAATTAGCACTAAAAGTAAATAAAGGAAGTACCCAACAAGATAGCAAACACCTCAAGGAAGAATAGTTGCATTAACCTCAAAAGCTACTTCAATGGAGAAACCCATTCCAAGGAGATGAAATTCTTCCACAAAATTGACTCTAAAAGATCTAGATTGGATGTTTCAATGTTTACAAGTAGATTAATTAACTAAACTAATGCTAATATTGGGCTAGAAGAGCCCTTGAAAGGTGTCATCAAGTTTTAGGGTGTTGGGGAAGAAGATGGGAATGAAAATTTTCCTTAAACATTCGACCCAAATTGGGTTTATATGGCTGAAAACTGCTTCTGTGGCATTTCGGCGTAGGCCGCAAAAGATCTGGCGTGCGCCACAAAAGGTCTGAAAGTCTCTGAATAGCTACGGTGACGTTCGGCTTATGCCACTATAAGTCGGCGTACGCCGGCCTTTCACAGTGGCTCAGTAAAATAGTCGTAACTTGAGTTGTAGACCTCCGATTGATGTGATTCAAATTGCATTGGAAAGATCGTTTCTTCATCTACAACTCTCGTTCAAAAGACTTCTCCAGAAAATGCCTCTAAGATGGGTAAAATGTCAATTGATGTATGCTACGGTAGAAACGCAAAAGGCAAATGATCCGTTTGAATTTGATAGCTTCCGACATACTCTTCTAGCCATCAAAAGACGTGTTTAGCTCAACACGTGGCGTCACTCGGGGTCTTGCTTAACCTATAATCCTGCAATACAACACAACAATACCAAGTGTAAACCCAACACGACGCTCCGGTTACTATAACCGGTACAAAAGAAATCAAAATATGATATTTTATATAATAATTACCATCTACACATTTGGGTGAAACTAAGCAGCTAATGACTCAAATTGATACAAGAACATCAATAAATGCATGAGAAATGTGGATAAAACATCGTGAAATGCATCAACTGGTTGACTCACATCAGCGGGTTTGAAGGATAAAAGTCTATAGATGGTAAAACTTACTGCTTTGGTCTTCAACAACTTGAAGAATGTTTTAGTTCCCCAGATATGCTTTTTGATTATTCAATAGTATTAGGCTTTTATTCTTTTGATTCCCCGGGAGTTGCATCTCCATAATGGTTTGATAGATTGTTTCATTACGATATCCACCATTTTTGATAGATTGTTGTATTACGCAATGTTAATGGTGATATTTTGTCAGTTAATAAAACGCGTTATTCATATCATATTCTTGTATTATTTATCATTACTTGTGTTAGAGTAAACGCTGTGATAAAATTCTGCTTTCAAATACTAAGTCGAAAAGGTATCAAATGAGGTCTCAAAATGAAAATAAACAAAGAATATGAATTTTGGTGAAACGATTTTGATGATCGGTGTTCTAAATCAAAAGTTACGGTCGTTTATAAGAAAAACGTTCCGGTTAATGCAAATATTTTCTCGGCTTTCAAAATTTACGTCGGAAGGGTATCGTATTTGGGCTCAAATTAAAGAGCAAAGAAAAATATGAATTTTGGTTAAAAAATTTCGATGATCGGAGTTTTAAATCAAAAGTTACTTGTTTGAAAAAAAAAAACTTGAAGGCTGAAGGCGAAGAAAGAAATGTGTTATGCTATTAGCTGAAGTTACAAATGGGCACGTCCTTTTAATGGGTATTTTTGTCAAAATGAATTTTTTTGTCATTTTTTTGCAACTAAAAAAAAGAATGTGTGTCTATTTATTCATTTTGTAAATATTTTTATCTTTTTCATCAATCCCTAAAAAGAAATTTTTGAGTGGGAGTCAAATTAAAAAATGGTTAAAAACGTAACCAACAAGGTTTCAAACCTATGACTTTAGGATAAACGATAAAGCTTCAAACCAATTGAATTGAATTGATTATTCCATTAAAAATTCTCTAAAATAATATACCTACACCGCAATTTAATATTATTAAAGAGATATATTAGTCAATTCATCCGGAAATATAAGTGAGGTCTATGGACCCCACCCTGAACATGCTGGGTCCACCCCTTGTCTTAATGTGTTATTGCATTTCTAAAGGAAAAAAAGAGTAATGATATAGGCACAACGGTTGTGTCACAACGAGTGACACAACGGTGATCTGTACCATTGATCATAATGCGTCTATATTGATCATGATGTAATCTAACATGATCAACGGTGCAAATCACCATTATATCACTCGTTGTGATTCAACCGTTATGCCCGTATCATTACTCGAAAAAAAACATATAAAGGAAACTTGATCAAACGTGGTTGTTTTTTTAGTTAATTGTTGATAAGGACACTGACACACTTTCTTTAAGATAACAATTCATCTAAATATATCTTAAGTCATTAAGGACAAGTGGATTACTTAATACCAAACTTGCCCTTAGGCATTTTTTCCGCTTAAAATGAGCTAAATTACAATTTTCGTCCTGTAAATGGACACGTTTTTCAATTTTGGTCCTGGTTTTCTTCGGCGACAATTTCAGTCCTGTAACTGGTTTTTTTTTCTTCACAAAAATAGTCCTGAAGGCCGGAAAATGCTGACCATACACATTTTCCGGTCAAAAAAAAATATCATGTCATCCAAAATTGACACCTCATATTTCAACGTCAGCAGAAGTTTCCACATCAGCAAGTTTTCGCAAATAATAAAATGTTGCTAAAAATCTACACACTTCTCTACCCGAGCTACAACATGATTTGTTTTCTAAAACACAACATATCTTTTAAGAATAGTATAAAAATATTTTAGAAAATCTAATAATACAGACAAATTTTTTTTATTTTAAAAAGTATATAGATATAGTATTCGTTACACGTGGTGATAAATTTAATGAATGTCTATTTTAAGTAATATAGGATGTTCTTAATTTTTTTATTGCTTTTTTTGTGTATTTTCGTAAAAATACAACATATTGTTGTCATGTCATATTCTTCATTTCTTCCAACTCTTTTTCATAGTCACTAAACTGAATATTTAATTAAACTAACAAGTGAAATGTTAAAATGAATGTATTAATTTTAATTATTCTAGTGAAACAAAAGTAAGTCCTTGACAAAACAGGACAAAAGGAAATATTAATTACTTTGATTATAGCTAATGATATTGTTACGATCAATCTAAAACAACATCTAATTGTAAAATGACGCGACAACGTAACATCGAATGATATTACACTTCATCAAAGGTATATAGTACCATTGTCACATAACATTGCATGATTCGGTGCGTCAGAATCAGAGGCGGAGACAAGATTGTTCTCAAGGGGGGTGTGACTCTAAGTAAACGAGTGTTCTGAAAAAAAGACAAAGAAACAACCACATGGTACTAGTACCCAATACTTTAATACTGTAACAGTAATATTATTCAGAAATTAAAGTTAGATAAAGAAACTAATTTGATAAAAAAATAAACATATATTAAGTAGTGGTACGTACCCAATACTTCAATGCTGCAAAATCATATGATCTAGCTGCATTTTATTCCTTGTCATCACCACCTTAATCAACAAGTTTGATTAAAAAAAGAGAAGAAAGCATATATTAAGTCACATGCATTATATAATATATTTAAAAATAAAAAATTAAGAACCTCCTATATTACTTAAAATAAACATTTAATAAATTTATCACCAAGTGTAACGAATATATATATATATATATATATATATATATATATATATATATATATATATATATCTGTTGTAGCTCGGATGGTGAAGTGTGTAGATTTTTAGTCTTTAGGAAAACGTGTCCAGTTATAGACGAAAATTGTAATTTAGCCCCTTAAAATGCTTTATAGGCAGTTTCCGTTATGCGCGCGTTAATTAATGCTGAAAAAAATCCGAGCCCGAAAAAAAACTCAGGAGATCCTTCCTTTTTTTATTCCGTTGATTGTTGAATCTTTGATTGATCCGATTCTTCATGTAACGCCCTGTTCCCGGACACCGAGTCCTTATCCGGAAATGGAACGTCCGGCACGCATAATATTAAATAAATCTAATATTACACGTAAGCCTCTACTACGTCTTAACAAATAAAGCAAACGGAAGCACAAAAAGACTCGGGTAAAACCATAAATGCCACTATGAATAGGTTACAACACTACTAATGATAAAAATGTAACATTTATTACATTGGAAAGCCAAACGAAAACTAAAACGTACGAAACCTTCAAAAGAATACTAAAAGAAAATACGTCTTCCAAAGAACAACGTGTCTAATGTATATAAAGAAAAACAAAATAAATAAACACTTCAACTCCGGCGTCCTCAAGCGTCGTAATCAAAGTCCTCATCAAGCTCATGATCGACCTGTTCATCTTCTCTCCCCCAAACACATAAATAAACATGCATTGAGGTAAGTACATTGTACATAGTAAGAAGTAGAAGCTACAAATTAAGTAAGGCTCGTTAACATGTTTTATTATAATAGTTATCTTTATGAGACCGACTCAATCTAGGGTTCACTTCATGTCCATCAACATGTCTTGACTAACTGTTTCTCACTTAGCTTATCTGTGTTACATCCGCATTCAAGGGCACTACGCATGGTGCTACTCACCACGAAGTATCTGGGTGCAACCTATTAGTGGATCACACCAATAGCCACGGGCTAGTCCCGATAGTATACGCGTTCGGTGAAGGCCCTCTACTCCTGGTGCCCGCTAATGGCCAGTAATGTTATCCATCCACGAGTACCCTCTACTCCTGGTGCCTCTAGAAAGGCCATCAAGTTTACTCGTTTTATCCGAAAGCCTACACATTGCGATATAAACTTGTGTCTTACCAAGAATGACATGATGTTCAATCTTTTAGCTACACAGGTATGTTTATTATTATGTTGTTAGCTAGCCACCTAAGTATTTTCAAGTAAGCTCCCTCACAAACTCAACCCTCTTTCCTAGACCTGTATACATGGACAAGGCCTAGCAATTACACAGATATTGATGAATTCTAATTCATCAAAGCACAAACCCTTTCATGCCTTTCCGACGGTCCCGGACTTCAACTCCCTTTAAGAGTATGTCCGTTGCCGAAACTAAACGCATCAGAAACTCAATCGAGGCTTGTTCATATTCATTTAATCTTATTTAAGATCATTAACAAAACTACACTTCAAATTAAGCATCAAAATAACATTGGCCACAAAATCCACTTTCTACCAAAATTATATTTTCAAATTTCCTAAAAAGAAAATAGCACAACCCAAAATGTCACAAATGTTGATCATATAATTTATTAAATAACAATCCAATATTACAAACTGTAATTTGTCCATTCCACCAACAATATCAAATAACATCTAACTTATGTTTATTACTATGACCATTATTTCTATTTTATCACTATACCATTGTTATTCTTGCTATATCCTTATTATTAAACAATACCAACCAAGTGACATCATCATAACTGGTTAACCACATCCCTGCAACCCACTGCCATCAATTAAAATTAAAGCAGCCTGCCTCTTTACTTTTTATTTTATGTCAAAGCAAAAATATTGTAACACTACAATCAAATCTAATATGTTGACCACGGAGCTTTAGTATTCTACCACAATTGATTAAGGCTGTGCAATTAACGAAGAGGCATTGCAAGAAAATACATCTATAACTTGTAGTTCAGCTATTAATTATGAAAAGAACCCAGTTGAACTGCAACGACCGATTCTGCAAGAAACCGGAATAACAAAATTTGCAAAACTGACCCAACCTATGCAACAACAATATAATTTCATGCTAATTTTCACAACAGAAATAACTTATAAACATAAACCAAAATTCAATCAAAAAGTCTATATTGATGGAAGACCTCCCTACTACAGATCAACACTAACACGCAACCTAAACATTGTAGAACCGTAATTATTCGTTAGAAGAGTCTCTTACAAAACGAATAAAAACCACGATCTAACCTCTCTAAACAATAATTAATTTGTAGGAAGAGCCTATTACCTTTTAGCAAGCTATTCCCACCAAACCTTGACAAGATCCTAATTTTCGGGTGTTGAATCGACGCTCTCTTCACGACGATTCCGCTGCTCCACTCTGATCCGAAAACCGTTGAGATTCGGCTTAAAAACTAATCGAAAACTCCCTCAGCCCTCAAAGCTCCATGCCATTTTCTCTCTCAACGTTGGTAAATTCTGATTTCTTTTAGGTTGTGGGAACTAATGGGATCTATTTTCCTTAAATAGACAAAATCCCAATAGTTAACCTAATCCCTTATTTTCCTTAATTACCTTTATTATTAAAAATCAGATTTTCCCCAATATATATCTATATTTATCCAATATATATGTATACACATAAAATACTTAAATCCGTAAATCATAATATTCCATTTTATGCAAAAAGACACGTCTGCCCTTTTTCGAATAGTCGGGATATTACATTCCTTCCCCCTTAAAAGGAGTTTCGTCCTCGAAACTGTTTTTCGTAGCAGTCCAAGGGGTTGGTTTACTTTTGGACATGCTTCATTTGATTTGCTCTTCTTCTTTGGACACATTTGGCATGGTGCTAGAACCCTGTTCAGAGATGTTTTTGCTGGTATTGATCCGGATTTGGGTGCGTGCTCAAACCGTTGACCTTCCTTAGCATTCTCTCTATAATACAACCCAGACCGAAGCTTCACTTGTTTTACCATGAAAAACCTCTAACCGATTCTGATCTTGCTAACCATTGAACCGCACTATACCGATTCCCAAATCGTTCAAACCTCGTACACTCAACCCAACGCTGACCAACCACAACTTGAGTCACTGAAACTGCACTAGCCACTCTTCTACTCGGTGCACCCATCACCGGAAGATACTTCCTTATGTTTATAATCCAAGTAGACAAAATTCTTGGATAACCAACTTATACCAAGAATCACCTTACGGTCCGTAGAATTCAAAACTGTAACTTTACTCTTACCACGGTAGTTTCCAACACAACCAACAACTTGTAGTAACACCTTAGCAACCTTGATTACTCTATCCAAAGTCGTTGTTATCACCAAGGGATCCTTGAGGTTGTTCTTACGAACACTGCGGTGGTTCCGAAACCGATCAACTCGTTCCAACTGACTCACTATTGTCGTAAACCAAACCACTCACTTCTTACTGAGCCCTAGAACAACAACACCTAGTCTCTACCTACAAAAGTCTAAGGTGAAAGAAAGGCGTCTATTCTTTCTTGATCAAAGGATTTAAATGGTTTTGAGAAATTCAAGTGCATACATAAGCCATGAACTAATTGATTTGCACAAAACAAACCGAACTGATTTTTAACAAGTATATATGATTCTGTAAGTATATATGTTTTACATATGATGCTCAAAAATCATAAATTTTGGGAAGCCATAGGACGGTTAAATAATTCTTTTCATCTACTGCTATAAGCTGTCAAAAATTTTCAGGACTTCACAAACTGACTTGTGTTGCATATTGTGCTCAAACAAAAAAGAATTTGCACTTGGTTCCAAAATTTTTTTTTAGTGCAGGATGGTTTTTACAACATATCAAAAATCCAAGTCATTTTGAGGTGTTTAGCTTATTCAAAACAGATTGATGAAGAAGAGTACCGCTGCAGAATTTTATGAACAGAGTGCTCATCCTTGTCAAGAAATTTATGAACAATCCAGTTTGAAAACTGAGTTGATGTAAAGAGAGAAGTTGTAGACAGACAACTTTCTAAGTGGCTGAAAATTTACAGAATTTTTGGAACAAAAAAAAAGATATAACATGACATGTAGAAACGTGATCAAAATCGTTTACTCGTTTTACAAAATACCAAGTTACAAGGAAGTGATTTGAACCAAATGTAGCAAATAAAAAAAGTTAAACCCACCAAGAGAAAGAACATGTGAGGGAAGTCTGAAAGTTCCAAAAGAAGAGAGGGATTCTATTAAGGAACCTAGAGGAACGAACTCGAGGGAATCACGTAAGAGATGTGTGCTTAGAACTCAACCTAACCTTCGCATAGGGA
Source organism: Gentiana macrophylla (assembly GCA_026214975.1). Lineage (NCBI taxonomy): Eukaryota > Viridiplantae > Streptophyta > Magnoliopsida > Gentianales > Gentianaceae > Gentiana > Gentiana macrophylla. Next base: position 84,382,630 of record CM047817.1, read on the forward strand.
GACTCTTCACTTGGTCCTAGTGCAACTTAACCACGGTTTAAGGATTCTCAATTCTCAGAAAGGTTCTAAAAGTTCTAAAGAAATCCTATCTTAGAGGGAAGAAACCTAGGAAAGAGAGGACGCTTTTCTCTGATACCAACTGTAACGCCCCGTTCCCGGACACCGAGTCCTTATCCGGAAATGGAACGTTCGGCACGCATAATATTAAATAAATCTAATAATACACGTAAGCCTCTACTACGTCGTATCAAATAAAGCAAATAGAAGCCCAAAAAGACTCGGGTAAAACCATAAATGCCACTATGAATAGGTTACAACACTACTAAAGATAGAAATGTAACATTTATTACATTGGAAAGCCAAACAAAAACTAAAACGTCCAAAACCTTCAAAAGAATACTAAAAGAAAATACAATGTTTCCCAAAGAACTACGTGACTAATGTATATAAAGAAAAACAGAATAAATAAACGCTTCAACTTCGGCGTCCTCAAGCGTCATAATCAAAGTCCTCATCAAGCTCATGATCGACCTGTTCATCTTCTCTCCCCCAAACACATAAATAAACATGCATTTGAGGTAATTACATTGTAAATAGTAAGAAGTAGAAGCTACAAATTAACTAAGACTCATTAACATGTTTTATTATAATAGTTATCTTTATGAGACCGACTCAATTTAGGGTTCACTTCATGTCCATCAACATGTCATGACTAACTATTTCTAACTTGGCTTATCTGTGTTACATCCGCATTCAAGGGCACTACGCACGGTGCTACTACCCCCGAAGTATCTGGGTGCAACCTATTAGTGGATCACACCAATAGCCACGGGCTAGTCCCGATAGTATACGCGTTCGGTGAAGTCCCCTACTCCTGGTGCCCTCTAATGGCCAGCAAAGTTATCCATCCACGAGTACCCTCTACTCCTGGTGCCTCTAGAAAGGCCATCAAGTTTACTCGTTTTATCCGAAAGCCTACACTTTGCGATATAAACTTGTGTCTTATCAAGAATGACATGATGTTTAATCTTTTAGCTACACATGCATGTTTATTATTATGTTGTTAGCTAGCCACCTAAGTATTTTCAAGTAAGCTCCCTCACAAACTCAACCCTCTTTCCTAGACCTCTAGACACGGACAAGGCCTAGCAATTACACAGACATTGATGAATTCTAATTCATCAAAGCACAAGCCCTTTCATGCCTTTCCGACGGTCCCGGACTTCAACTCCATTTAAGAGTACGTATGGTGCCGGAACTAAATGCACCAGAAACTCAATCGAGGCTTGTTCATATTCATTTAATCTTATTTAAGATCATTAACAAAACTACACTTCAAATTAAGCATCAAAATAACATTGGCCACAAAATCCACTGTCTACCAAAATCATAATTTCATATTTCCCGAAAAGAAAATAGCACAACCCAAAATGTCACAAATGTTGATCACATAATTTATTAAATAACAATAGAATATTACAAACTGTAATTTGTCCGTTCCACCAACAACATCAAATAACATCTAACTTATGTTTATTACTATGACCATTATTTCTATTTTATCACTATACCATTGTTATTCTTGCTATATCCTTATTATTAAACAATACCAACCAAGTGACATCATCATAACTGGTTAACCACATCCCTGCAACCCACTGCCATCAATTAAAATTAAAGCAGCCTGCCTCTTTACTTTTTATTTTACGTCAAAGCAAAAATATTGTAACACTACAATCAAATCTAATATGTTGACCACAGAGTTTTAGTATTCTACCACAATTGATTAAGGCTGTGCAATTGAAGAAGAGGCATTGCAAGAAAATACATCTATAACTTGTAGTTCAGCTATTAATTATGAAAAGAACACAGTTGAACTGCAACGACCGATTCTGCAAGAAACCGGAATAACAAAATTTGCAAAACTGACCCGATCTATGCAACAACAATATAATTTCATGATAATTTTCACAACAGAAATAACTTATAAACAGAACCAAAATTCAATCAAAAAGTCTGTATTGATGGAAGACTTCCCTACTACAGATCAACACTAACACGCAACCTAAACATTGTAGAACCGTAATTATTCGTTAGAAGAGTCTCTTACAAAACGAATCAAAACCACGATCTAACCTCTCTAAACAATAATTAATTTGTAGGAAGAGCCTATTAACTTTTAGCAAGCTATTCCCACTAAACCTTGACAAGGTCCTAACTTTCGGGTGTTGAATCGACGCTCTCTTCACAACGATTCCGCTGCTCCACTCTGATCCAAAAACCGTTGTGATTCGGTTTAGAAACTAATCGAATCCTCCCTCAGCCCTTAAAGCTCCACGCCGTTCCCTCTCTCAACGTTGGTAAATTCTGATTTCTTTTAGGTTGTGGGAACTAATAGGATCTATTTTCCTTAAATAGACAAAATCCCAATAGTTAACCTAATCCCTTATTTTCCTTAATTACCCTTATTATTAAAAATCAGATTTTCCCCAATATATATCTCTATTTATCCAAAATATATATTTACTCATAAAATACTTAAATCCGTAAATCATAATATTCCATTTTATGCAAAAAGACACGTCTGCCCTTTTTCTAAAAGTCAGGATATTACACTTCATATCTGTCTTTCATCGAATTACTAATCGGAATACACTTAACAGATTGGCGTTGTGTTTTGTGAATATTTTTGCTGCTGTTTTGCGTTAAATTTTGGTATCTTCAAATTATCGGTTTATTTAGATCAAACGATTTTTCAAATCATTCATCCGATTTCCTGAAGATCTCATAGTTGATGATTGGTTTTGTCTTGTTTAGTTTTACATTCTCAGAATTTCGGTCAAATTGTAGTCTACGTTTGGAATTACAACGGATTTTAATGAATCCTTCTGCGAATCCAGTTCGTTGCTTTTTTTCTTCATTAATGAGGCTTCTTGTTTTGTTCTCTGTGTGAGATGTAGATTTCTTATTGTGATTGATAGAAAGTTTTCAATTATTTCAGATTTGCTTTTTTGATTGTGTTATAGACTGAAATAGTGAATCAATGGATAAAATAGTGAGCAATGTCACTTAAGTAAGTTGTTGATTCATTAAATATTAATTGAGAAGCATTGTTCTCAATTTCTTCTTGATCTTGACGATCAGATTGATCCTTAGGATCTATTTCTATTTTAAGGTTTTTGTACCTTATTTTAATTTTGGATTTTTAACATGGCTGTGATACTAAGGTTTGAATTTCAGTTTTATCAAGACCTGTGATGTCTTGAGTGTTTGGCCTTAACCCTGAGATCAAATCTATAGGTTTAACCATTTTAGATGTCTGTACATCTTTTACATCATTTTCCAAGATGTTAGGAATCAACGGATTTGATGATTCTTTACCGATTGCCATTTACATCGGAATAGCTAACAGTTCGCTACTATTGCTAGTGCAAGGACTGTTAATATCCTTTTGTGGTTCACTTGATGCCTGTTCAAGTAAACTTATCTTTTTGTCTAGAACTTGTAGTTCTAACATTTTAATATCTCTCAGAAGCTTTAATTTATGTATTTCTTCCATAGTTGGTAGTTCTGTAAGGACAATTAGTCCCTGGGTTTTACCCCTTTATCTCCTGAAGGAGATTTCTTGCTCTTTTAACCTGCATATTCACGCGTTAAAAATCAGCAAATATATTTTTACTACCTGAAATGTGTTCTACATCAAAGCAGTATCTTGACAGCCATATTTTCCATCTAACAAGTCTTCCTTGTTTATTATCACCTTTTAAATTAATATTTAAAAATTATGTAAAGTTTTTGTTATCTGTCCTAATTAAAAATTTAACTGGAGTAAGATAAGCACTAAACTTTTTAATAACTCAGATTACAGCTAAGTATTCCTTTTCATTACTATGATAATTTCTTTCCGCATTTTTAAAGCTTCCAGAAGTATATCTACAATTTAACTCTAAATCAGAGCCTTTTGTTTTGAGGATTCCGCCCCAATACTCATCAGATGCATCTGTTTCGATGATCAGTTTATCATCTGGTAGAGCATGATATAGCTTTGGAAAGCTGGTTAGATTCTTTTTGATCTTATGGACATGAGTTGTATCAGAATCTTTCCAATCCCAAAGAACATTGTCTCTGAGTTTAACCTATAAGGGTTTTCTAATTTCAGCTAGTTTAAGGATATAACTTTCAGCGTAAGTTAAAATTCCTAAAAACCTCTATAATTGTTTTTTGTCTTCGATCTTATCAGGAAATTTATGAATATGTTCCAAGATATGATCTTGAGGACGATGTTGACCTTGATCAATTTCTAATCCAAGGAAATTAATCTTTGTCTTAAAAAGTTGTGTTTTCTTTAAAGAAAGAATTATTCCTAATTCTTCACATTTCTTAAGTACTATTGAAACATGTAAATAATGCTCTTTTTCTGTGTTACTGAAGACGAGTATGTCATCTATGTAAACACATAAGAATTTCTCAAAAGACCTAAATGCGTTTTGCATATGCCTTTGGAAGATTGATGGTGCTTGTTTTAACCCAAATGGTAAAACATGCCATTGATAATGTCCTTGTGGACATGTAAATGCAGTTAATAATTGTGAATCATCATCTAACAAAAATTGCTAGAAGCCTGATTTGCAATCAAAGCTACTAAAGATTTTCTTTCCTCTTATTAGAGTTAAGAGTTCATCTTTATTTAGGAGATTATGACTATCACCTATAGTTGCCGTATTGATGGCCTTATAGCTGACAACCATTCTTTTTTTTCCTCTTCTTCTCTCAACTTCATTTTCAACAAGAAATGCTGGAGACATATGAGGTGATTTACTAGGCTTAATGATTTTTAAGTCTAATAACTCTTGAATTTGTTTGCCAAATTCTTCTCTGTCAAATGGACTATAGATCATAGGTTTAACCTTGACTATGGTCTTAGGATCCATAAGTTTTATGGTTGCTGTCATCCATTTTTTAGACTTCTTAGGGTCTATAGGATTTTCACCACAAACTTTTTCTAACAATTCTTTAATCTTTGTGAATTTTTCATTCTCTTGATTAAATTCTTGTTCAATTTTGCATTCTTCTATCATCCCGCCTTCTAAAAATGTGATTTTGTCAGGGTTGACATTGATAGGTGCTGGTTTTGGAGTCTTCGAATGTTTTTCATTGATTCCAAAAACCCATTTTGTGCCATTGTAATAGCTTTCCTTATTTTACCAATAATTACTGGTTGATTATTCAAGGTAAAATAATTCTATCTGCGAATTGTGTGAATGGTTCATACAATTGACAAAAATTATTTCCAAGGATTATGTCCATACCATTTTCCTGTTGGTATATTGTAGGAATGTGAAATATTTCTCCTGCAATCTTGATATCATGATTTTTACAGACTTTTGAAATATTTATTTTTCTCCATTTGCAATTGTTACTCTGATGGTATTGGGTGCATCTTCCCAATGTTCGTTTGGTATAACAAACTTTGATGCTAGGCATAAACTAGCTCCTGTATCTACATAACAATGTAAATTTATCTGTTTATATCCTGAGAATTTTAATTAACCCTTGATATAAATAGAATTCGGATTAGTAATGTTGTTAGGCATTGCTATTTCCGTATTTAAATCATCCCAGGTAATTTCCTGAATGTTTAAATTATTCTGAATTCTCTGTATTGTATTCATTTGAGGAATACTCAGAGTTTTCTTCAAAGATTTAAACTTCTTCTGAAGTTTCATATATATCTTCTATAGGTTCATATCCCATTTTAACAAATTCTTCTATAAGTTTTACCTTATGAGGATATTGTTGTTTATTGAGGCATTCGTTTGCATAATTATCCTCAATGTTGCAGATCCAACATCTACAATTCTTTTTACCCTTAGGGTAGTATTTCTTTTTATCAGCATTTTCATGCTGTTTGTCATTATTTTTCTCGACGTGGTTTAAAGTATTTTCCTGCTTTAAACTTTTTTTTTATAAGAATACTTATTCTTATAATGTTTTCTAATTTTATCTTTAGAATAACTTTTTTGTGCACGTCCGTATTCTGTGGGTGCGTCTAGAATGTCTTTACAACATCTTTTAATGAATTTCTTCAATTTCTTTTGTTGTTTAGAGAGATTGCAAATTTTTGCAATTTCTTCTTTAACAATTCTTGTAGCAAAACCCAGGCTGTGTAAATTTACCCCTTCTGCTTCATTTTCAAATCTTTGAAGAGATTTCTCTCCTACAATAGGGATTTTGGTCAAATATTGTTTTATAAAGCTTCCGAAATCATTTTGTGGAAGTTTATAAAGATTTATCTTAAAATCGCATGTAAAAGCGTTTAAATCACAGATATCACATAACTGTAATTTAATAAGGCGATTTCTAGCCGTTTCCTGTTGTTTAAGAGTCTCGTTTACTTTGTCAGTAGTATAGTTGATTCTTAAAAACATAGTATAGAAGCTATCGGTTATACCTTCAAATATATTTTCTAGAGGAAAATCCCATCTTGTTGTTTTATCAAATGATTGGACTATTCCAGCGGTTTTATGCTCGATTAAGAGAAGTATGCTTTTGGTAGTTTCATATGCTTCTCTATTTCTCTGAATAATCAGACTTAATTCTGTAGTCCATTTATCTATGAGCTCTTTTCTATTCTCTTTACAATCTATGTTGAGAATGTAAATTCCGGTATCCTTAGATTCTCCCATAATCTTTGGATAATTAGCGAAACTAGTCTTTTTCGCACCCTTTTCGTTTCTTAAAGGATTCTTCCTTTGTACCAGAAGTTCCTGTTCTGAGAGTTTCTAATGGATCATTCTCAGATACTACTTCTTCATGATTTATTGCATTAATGGTTTCAATACCGAGAATCCTACTTAATTCTGGTCTTGTTTCCATTTCTCTTTCGATTTCTGACTCATCAAGAGTCATTAACTTGACAACTTCATCCATAGGTGAAGTGTTTTGTCCATCTAAGATGAAACTATCTTTTTCAAGATTTTCCCAGAAATAAACTTCTAGTTTTTCACTTAGATTCATTTAATCCAAAAGGCCAGACTAAAGCATTTGGATTGGTACTTGAACCAAGTTCTTTGTTTCCTACGTTATGGTTAGGATAACTATATTTTCCATTTTCTGGAAAAGCTGATGTAGATATATCTACTGTAACACAAGAAAATTTATTTATTTTCTCTTTGACAAACAGTGGAATAATACCTATCAAAACTCACTGGCTACCCACCGTAAGGTAAAACCAACACAACAAGGGCGGAGAGTCAGTAATTACGGCTCTTCCTTATAGAGTTCCCTTGCGTGCAATTGCCAATATTTTTTGAATATCATCTAGTTGTATTAAGATGAGTTTATTCTCTTCTTGAAGAAGATTTATAGCTTCATTAATGGTTGCTAAGGTTACCATTAAATTTGTTGTTTTTGAGTTGTTCTAATACTCAATTTTTAAGAGATAATTTCTTCACATGCGTAAATTTCTCTTAAATAGATTTATTCCTAAATCCATTTTTCCAACTATGGTATCTAGCTTTTCTCTCCTTCAACCAACCAGTAAGTTGGTTTCCAAACTTAACCCAATCTCCATAACCGGGTTTCTTTTTTGTAAAGGTTTTATTTCCTTTAACTTTTTCTTTTTTGGATATTGGATCCATACTATTTGTATTTGTCCTTGTATTCAACCGAATAAACTTGTTTTAAAGGTAATGAAACCTTTAATGGCTTTCTAGTTATTTCTCTTTTGAAGATATCTTTCTGGAACCTACTTATTTTACTAAGGATTTTAATCATTTCGTTAGTCCAGATTGTTTGATAACATATTGGATTTTTCTTAAGGACCCAAGTGTCCTTCTTGGTGGTCATTTATCCATAGATTTCTTTGAGCTTTTGCTCCAGAATATATATCCTCCTAGACATAGATCTTAGGAGTTCTATATTGGATGTTTCTTTTGAAACGCTCCTTCTCGCCGAAGGCTCTACATAGAACCTTGTTCCTTGAATTTTTGGAGTTTCCTTGGCTCCTAAAATTTCTTTTCCTTTAGCAATATCTATTGCCCAGGAATTATCTGTACTGATTTCTGAGAATTGTCTCTCTTGTACCGTACCAATCTCAGAAAATATATCATCGATTTTGATGTATTCGTTCTTTCTATAGTCAATACTATGATGACTATTTGTTAGAGCATAACTTATGAGATAAGTTACACTGAAGGGTTTATCTTCTTCATTCATCAAGTCTTCTCTTTCGAAGTGATGAATTAAAGATAAGACTTTGTCTATTTTTTACTTTCTAGGCTAAGTCCGAACTTAGGATAGATGGTAAACATAAAACTTTTTATATGCAAGGTTGCCTTTAGCAGCTTCTAGCACACAGTCTTTTATATCGTTAATTCTATTGACGATTAACGCTAGTTTAATAGGTGTGTCAATACCTTCTTGAAACTCAGATTTGATTAAAATCTCGGCAACAACAACCAAAAAAAAAAACAATTGTACAAATAGCCAGTTTATTCATGATATGCTTTGATGTACAGAAAAGTTTATGCAATTGGCTATTTGTTGTTTAATGATCCTGTGTTGCTCTGATTAATTGGCTATTTTTCCTTCGCATATTACAACAAAAAAAAAGAAAAAGAAAAACCGCTGCCGGAATGTTGAACAGAGCCCCCAACAGCCTCTCGTCTTGCCAATTATGCAACCCCGGCAGATCTCTTCATTTCTCCGCCAACTACAAACCGCTGTCGGCCTCTCCCTTCCTAACCCATGGCCGGGGGCGAGATCGTAATCGCCGCCACCCTCCTCCCCACTGCTCCGACGCTACTTCCGGTGCTCCAATCACCACTTGCCAAATCTGTGCTAAAACCGGTCATACCGCCCCGTCTTGTTCTCTTCGTTATGCGTCCTCCCACCGAGCACCGCAATTATCTACGACTTAGACACATACCGGATCCGATTGGATTGTGGATATATGGGCCATTCACCACCTTACTCATGAGCTTCGGAATCTCACTCTATCATCTGCCCCATATACTGGGCCTGACAAAGTACACGTAGGCGACGGTACAGGTTTACCTATCACTCATTATGGCTCTTCTTCTGTTTCTTCCCCGTCCCAGTCATTTTATTTATCTAATGTTCTTGTTACACCTTCCCTTACCCGAAATCTCTTATCCGTGCATAAGTTTTCTTCTGACAACTCTGTATACTTTGAATTTCATGGCTCTTACTTTTCAGTAAAAGACTACTCCGGTCACGTCCATCTTAGGGGATTTGTAAAAGACGGTCTCTATCACTTCTCCACTCTGCTCCATCAACCCTCTACCCCTCCTCAAGCCCTTGCCTCCTCTCTCACCTCCACCACCACGTGGCATCAACCTCTCGGTCATTGCTCCTACTCCGTGCTCTGTCAAGCCTTAAAATGTCTTTCTACTCCTACTCCTACTACCGCACCACATACTGTGTGTGCCCCGTGTCAGTTAGCTAAGAGTCAACGTTTCCCGTTATACACATATGAGTATACCTCTTCTGCTCCTCTGGACCTGATTTACTCCGATGTTTGGGGTCCCTGTTCTGAACCCTCAATTCACGGTTCTCGTTATTATGTCAGCTTTCTGGATGACTTCACAAAATACCTATGGCTTTATCTCCTGAAAAGTAAATATGATGTTGAAACTATCTTCCCTGACTTTCTTGCTATGATTGAACGTCAGTTTAATACCAAACTAAAATCCATCCAAACCGACTGGGGTGGTGAGTACCGTCGTGTTTCCAATCTTCTTACCTCTCTTGGCATCCGGCATCGCCTTTCCTGTCCCCACTCACACGAACAAGTTGATGCCATTGAGCGCCGCCAGAGTCAAATTGTTGAAGTCGGTCTCACCCTTCTTGCCCAATCTAACCTACCCCTTCCCTATTGGGAGGATGCCTTCATTACTGCCACTTATATCATCAATTGTCTTCCCACCAACGTCCTCCATAATAAGTCACCCTTTGAAATAGTTCACCATCGGTCCCCTGACTATACTTTCCTTCGCGTCTTTGGCTGTGTGTGCTGGCCCTATCTCCGTCCATACAATCATCACAAACGGATTTCTGCTCCAAAACTTGCATCTTTCTCGGCTATAGTCCTTCCCACCATGGTTATAAATGTCTCGACTTTGCCTGTGGCCGTATCTATATTGCTCGCCACATGGTTTTCGATGAATCCGTCTTCCCCTACACTCCTTCTTCTTCTAAACCCACGCTTGATAATCTCACTGTCCCGCTTCCTGTCTTCCTGCCAGGACCTCCATGAAATCCGCCTTCCCTGACGGCTCTCTCCAACCTAGCCCCACCTCCTGCGGCTCCCCCTCCCGAGCCTTCGCCACCTACCTCTCCTGTATCCACTTTGGCCTCGACCTCTCCCCTATCGTCTCCTGACAAACCTGCTCCCACTCATACCATGGTTACTCAAACCAAAACCAATTCCCTTAAACCTATCTCTCGGCCTGACTTCATCCGTTATCCGCTTCCTAAAGCCTTTGTTGCTTCTGCCTATTCCCTCGACCCTTCCTCCTATATTGAAGACTCCAAACACCCGAATTGGCGTAATGATATGAGAGAGGAAATTGACGCGTTGTTGCACAACCATACCTGGGATCTCATTCCTCCACATCCTCGTATGAATATTGTCAGAAATAAATGGGTTTATCGCACTAAGCATCATGCAGATGGCCATTTTGAGCATCACAAGGCTCGCCTTGTGGCCAAGTGTTTTCATCAGGCCGAAGGGGTTGATTTCACTGATACATTTAGTCCGGTTGTTAAACCAGTCACTATTCGTCTTCTTCTGTCTCTTCCTGTTTCGCAGGGTTGGTCTCTTTCGACAAGTGGATATTTAGAATGCTTTTCTCCATGGGCATTTATCTGAGCCCGTATATATGCAGCAGCCACAGGGATTTGTTCACCCGGATTATCCTGACTATGTTTGCCATCTTCGTCGCAGTCTTTATGGCCTACGTCAGGCTCCCCGTGCTTGGTTTTCTCACTTCACCGATGTCTTGACTCAGTTTGGTTTTGTCGGCTCCAAAGCCGACACCTCCTTATATATTTATTCTCGTGATGGTTCTCGTGTTTATATTCTAATTTATGTGGATGATATTATTATTACTGGCTCGTCGTCTTCTCTTGTTGAGCAAGTTATCTCTTATCTTGGCAGACATTTTCCGGTTAAGGACCTTGGTTCTCTGTCCTATTTTCTTGGCATTGAAGTGATTTCTACCTCTGATGGGCTATTTCTCACTCAGCATAAGTATACATTTCAGCTTCTGCAGCGTGCCTCTCTGGACAAGGCCAAGCCTTGTCAGACACCTATGTCGGACTCCACCCGTCTTACACTTGCCGACGGCCCTCCATCAGCCGATCCGTCGCATTACCGCACTATTTTTGGCGGTCTACGACTTCGCCACTCGTCTTGATATTGCGTTCGCGGTGCACAAGGTTAGTAAGTATATGCACTCACCTACCGAAGCTCACTGGGTTGCAGTTAAACGTATTCTTCGGTATCTTAAGCATACTATCTCTGATGGTCTCTTCTTCTCTCGCCGGTCCCCTATTTCACTCTGAGCTTATTCTGATTCTGATCGGGCCGATAACACCGATAATCCCCGTTCTATTGGGGCATATTGTGTATTCCTTGGTGATAATCTCATTAGTTGGCGTAGTAAGCAACACTTGACGGTTTCTAAGAGTAGCACCGAGGCCGAGTATAAGACTCTTTCCAACACCGCCGCCGAACTCCTTTGCAGTCTTCTTCGTGAGATGCAGGTTCCGTTATCTTCCCCGCCCACTCTTTGGTGTGACAATATTGGCGCCACATACCTTGCTCACAATCCGGTGTTTCATGCCTGCACGAAGCACATCAAGATCAACTTCCACCATGTTCACGAATTAGTTGCCGCACGCAAACTCGGTATCTCATATATCTCATCGAAGGATCAGGTAGCCGATGTCCTCACCAAACCGTTGGCTCAGCCTAGTTTTCCCAGTTTAAATCTCCGTGTTCAGCCACTTCTCACCGGATTGTGGGGGCGTGTCGAGGATATAATTCAATAAGTCAAATAATTATGTTATTGTAATTTAAATATTTGAGTATTTATCTCTTATAGTTTGTTCCCTAAGTTAGTAAAGGCTATATATATATTGTACTCTTTTGATCTATTACATCAATGAAATACAATAAAATTTGAATCATGTTAGCGAGCTTGTCTCCATGAATAAGCTCCAAGTTGCGTTTATATCTTCCAAAGACCAGTTGGCTGACATCCTTATGAAACCGTTGAGTACGGTTCGATTCACGGATCTCAAGACCAATCTCCATGTCCATTCCAACCCTGGGATTGTGGGGGCGTATTGACGGCCCAAATAATGAAGAAGAGCAGCCGAAACTTGTTCCCCAAGTTTAGGGTTTATTGTGTTCTATTTTAGCATTACTATTTTACCCTTATGTGTATCTATATAAACAACCATTGTACCAATGATTGAATGAATGAAAAGTATTCACAGTTTACATTTCAATACCTACGCTCGACACCCGAAAAGACCTTTGTAAGATAAGTTTGTACTTTATTCTAAGACCTTTGTAAGATAAGGTTGTAATCTTCGAGACATCGTATGTTGTACAGTTATTTCGTTGTTGTAAGCTACTTATTCCTATCTTTAGAATGCTTGTAGTCTACTCACAGTAGCATTTACGATTTGACCTGAGTCTTTTGGGCTTCCGTTTGCTTTCTTTTGATACGACGACGTAGAGGCTTGCGTATAAGGTTATATTTATTTAATGTTATACGCGCCAAACGTTTTCTTCCGGATAAGGGCTCGGTGTCCGGGAGTGGGGCATTACAGTTTGTATCAGAGCAAAGCGTCCTTCTGTCCTAGGCTTCTTTTCTCTAAGATAAGATTCCTTGAGACCTTTTAGAACCTTCCTACTCTCTCTTGATCTTGGTGGTAAATCCTCGTAAGACTAAGAATCCTTAAACCGTGGTTAAGTTGCATTACTACCAAGTTAGGAGTCTTCTTAGATGAAGGTTAAGTCGAGTTCTCAACTCACATCTTGTGTGTGACTCTCTCAGGTTTTGTTCCTTCTAGGATCCTTAGTAGAAACCCTTTCTTCTTTTGAAGTTTCCAAATCATAACTTGTCACATAGGATTAAGTGAAACCCCTTTAAGTAAAGCTTTGAGATCGGAGTCTTATGCCTACACCCTTAAGTTGAGGTACTCTTGGATGGACTTTCTTTACACTTTTTATTGTGATCTCTTCACGTTCTTTTACCCACGAATATCTAAGCCTACTTTTTTTGCTTGGCCTAACTTTGTGGAGAATGACATTTGACTCAACTCTGCAAATCCTCCACTCTCTCTTTTCACCATTTCTTGGTTGTGTTTACCAAAAATTCTTTGACCTTGCTTTGCTTGAGATGGGTTCCACTCCAACTCCGTATACAATTCTGTCCTTTCCAAATGCTTCTTACTCGTTTCAACTATTACTGTTAAGGGTTTCTTGCTTTGGCACACAGTTTTCGTCATTCTTATGATTGGCTCTATCCAACACGAGTGAATGCTTTTTGTTTCCGTATTTTCCTTGCATAGAAAACCATTTCCCCTGCTCCAAAAATTCTGACTATTTTCATCAATGTAGATTACTGTCTTATCTACAATTTACCTTTTTACATCGACTCGATAATCGTTATGAATTGTTCAGAAAATCAATGTTAATGCCGGACACTCTTTCAAGAAAATCTGCAGCAGGACCTTCACTTATTATTCTGTTTTGAACAGGTTAAACATGTTTAAATGACCTGAATTTTTGATATGTTTCAGAAATTTTTTTTATCTACAACTTTAGTTTTGGAATCAATTTCGAATTCCTTTTAGTTTGACCATAATCTGCAATTTAAGGCAGTGTTTACCAATCTGGAAATTCTGACAGCTTGTGCATTCGGCAGAAATAATTGTTTTTTTACCAACTTCCTCTCATTCACAAATTCTAATATTTTTATGTCACCTGGGAAACTCCAGTATATAAATCTTTTCTCTTTGAATCATGCTCAAATTACTTTTCGTTTGGGTTGTACAAATTGATGATGTCAAATCCGGAGTAAATATCATCCACAACAACCCAAAAAAGAATCCTCACCTCTTTGACATAGGGTTTGGGCTAAGAGAGTATTAAGTTACGGTTGTTATGTCTTAGAATCTTTTCCAAAGAGATCTTCCCCTAGGATAGGTCTCTTTGTAGGATGTTGGTAAAGTTAACATTGTTGTTTCTTTTGTTGTTATAACAAGAACCAAGATGCTATCCTCCAGCAGGTCATGTTTGATGTTCAGACTCTTTTCATGATCTTCTTCAAGTCTCCCTTTCTGGTAAGTTGTTTCACCACGTAATCCCTCACTTGAGATCTTTAAGCTCAACAAATCCCCTCCACTTGTTGTCATGAATTACGTCAGAAACATATCTCTATAAGCCTTTTTTTTTCTCTGAACAAGTACACATCTTCTTACTTTTCAAACCAAGAAACAAGTTCGCTCTAATTTTGCATTGTTGCACTCCATCCTTCCTTTCAAGTGCAAATTTGACTGAACCTTTTAATGTCAGAACATTTTTTTTACTTTTGTTTATTCTCAGCTTCCCTCCTAGGGTAGTTCTAATTTTGTAACCTTTCCATCTAATGCTACTTGTTCTTTCAAGGTATGCACCTCATCTTTCTGCCAGTTAGATCTTTGAAGCCTATCACAACATCCGTTTCCAATTACTTATTTTTAACCTTCTAGCAATTTATTATAACCCAGTTTCAGCAAAAGATAGTCATTGCCAAGGTGCCTTCCGAACCTATCTAGTCAACCAACACTCGAATTTGAAAAAAGAAAAAAGAAAAACACCTTCTGATTTCAATTCAGATTACTGCACCTTATTCCCTTTAGTTTTGAAACTTTTTCAGGCCATTTAGAGTCATGAACCGCCATACACACCTTTTGACACTCCTTCTTCTGTTTTGGCGTTCTTATCACAATTTTGTGACACTGGTTGAAATGCCTATGTTGTTTTAACCTCCTCAAAAAAAATCTTCTTGATTGATTATTTATTCTTTGGCAGTGTACTATTCCTCTCGAGTAGTGCAACTTTGGACCCTTGAATTGGATCATCAATGATCTTTCATTTTTCTCTTGAAAGTTTGAATTAATTCTATGACATCAAACTTTAGCTAATATTTCTTAAGTGTCTTTTCTCCTTCACCTAAAGCTTGTTTGTTGCAGACCCCTTTTCAAAGACTTCCCTTTTACATTTCTTTGAGGAAGTTTATATCCATTTTAAATCTTGAAATAACCTCCCTTTGACTAATGCAAAATTGGACACTTCTTGACAAGTTTATTTCAATCTGAGACCTTTCGGTGTACTCAATTTTTGAGACCCTTGCTCTCTTCCTGATTCTAAATTGTCCGGTCTTTCTGGTGATTGACCTTGCATCTTTGCCTTGCTTCTCTGTTGTATGATGATTCATCTACGACAATCACGAGAACTGAGCATTCTCCTAGTTCGCCAACATCCAATTTTTTAACCAAACGATTAACAATCAAGGTCACCTTCCTAGTGTTCTCAAGCTCAGTGTTCCCTTTCCACGCATTGAGAATACTTCCAAGTCCATCATATGGCGCTTCCCTTGATGTCTCCACTTTCTAAGAGCTTATGTAAGAGCTCATCGTCTTTCTTTCAAGTGGCCTAAGTTCCCTTGCAGACCACCGTATCTTGCATCATTCTACTCTCTCAAAAGAATCTTATTTGCAAGATAATCCTTTTTCTTTTTCTTTGGTGACTATCTTTTGTATTATGATACAATGTTTCACTCATCAGTTTGGAACCAACTTCAACTTCCTTCAACCTAGAATCATCATGTTTTGTTTGTAACCCCTACAACATCTCTTTTTTTGAGAACTTTTTGCCCCTTCTTCGGCTTACCAAGTTGACACACCACCCTGGTAATCGACTTGTCACTCTTCAATTTTATTTGTTCTCCAAGCTAATCCTTTTTAGCTTAAGGATTGGATCAAACCTTCAGGCAAAAGTATGGAAATGCATGTTTACCACCCCAAGGAGTCTCAGAAGTCCTTCAGCTGGGATCCTTGCAGTTTTTCAGCAAGCTCGTGGTGCCATGATGGCAGATGAGATCAAAAGAAGTCAAGTGTGTCAGAAGTGTGGTTTTGTCTGGAAAGATTAAGCTTTCCAGGTATAGGTCAGTAGGAGCAAGTAAAGTGTGTTGAACCATGGAATGCACGATTCGAGGCAGTTGATGAGATCGTGAAGAAACAAGACGAAGATCCAATTGTTTCTGGCTACAAGTGAGTGACTAGAGCCAAACCAATCATTGATTATGAGTAGATGGAGATGGCAAGCATTGGCATCAAAATCGGCTTTGTGTCACAAGTGTGGGAGAGTTGAGGAAGAGGGTGATGGATGAAGCAAAGAAGATAGCAGTTATAGTCATCCCGGAGCAACCAAGATGTACAGAGAGCTGGAACAGTTTGGGAAGCAGTAGAGTTTCGGTTCATTGGTTGGCAAACATAATCAGTTAGTTGATGCCCGTGGGAAAACAAGTGAAGCTTCAGTTTCGTTGTTTCATTTTAAGAAGAGTTCTAGAGGAAGATCTACAGTTTTGAGCATGTTCAAGTTTTGAGGATGAAACTCCTCTTAAGAGGGGAGGAATGTAATATCCCGACTTTTGAAAATGGACATACGTGTCTTTTTGCGAGAGCGGATTATTATATTTATTATTTATTTTGGATTTAAAGAACTTATGTATATATTTTCGAATAAATATAAAAAAAAGGAGATTTTGGTTAATAGAAATTAATGGGAATTAAAAGTAATTATGGATTTAATGGGTAGTTATTAAGGAGGTTTTATTTGGAGAAATAAACCCCCTCCCCACTAACTACGTTGGTTGAGAATCAGATTTTAGAACGTTCAACTTTAGGAAACGCTTAGAGCAAAAAGAAAGACAAGCTACTTCTCCAAAATTCTCATTAGTAATTCAACGGATTTCAAAATTGAATACAGAAACGGAATCAGCAGGACAAGAGGATCGTTTTGGTATATAAGAGTTGAAGTTTTGAGAAAGGTTAGTTTTACCCTAGTTTGGGATCACCAAGTTATTTTGTTCAAAATCTCTTGATTCATAGTCTAGGTTGTGTAGAAGCTTTGATCATCAATTAATCCAAGTTTAATTATGATCAAATAGGTTTGTAGTTGAAGTCTTCTTGAGTGCTGCGGTCTCCTTTGAAGTTTTGGTTTGGTTTTGCTTGCTAAAAGGTAAGAGACTCTTCCTAATGTCTAATTATGGTTTATGATGTTAAGGTTGAGTATTTGTGTTGAATTCTTGGTTAGAAATCATGTTCTAGGTTGTAGTTAAAGTGTAGGATGTTATGGCATGTAAAAGCTGTGTTTTTCTGCTGTTTTTCGGTGTTATTTGATGTTGATCATGTTAGGAACGAGTTAGAAATTGTTTAAGAGCGAAAAGGCATGTTTTAGGGCCATTTCTGAGGGAATGCATGCGCATTCCTAAGCAATGCGTACCTGGTCTTGACTCTTCTGTGTGTTATTCATTCTCGTTCGGCTCTTGGAATCACATCCAGCAGTGGTTGGAACAGCTCACAAAAATCCAACCACTTCACCTACTTCATTGCCCCCAACCCTTTCTCGGCCTTGCAGATGCTTCTCCATACGGGGGAGCAGCCATCCTTTGGCATACTTGACATGACCTTGTACTTACGTTAACCCACAACGTACTTTTCTTAGTGATAAGGCACCACACCAACTTACCAAACATTGCTAGGGACTGGGATTGCGACTAGAAAAAGGTCTCTCACTTGCTAGCTTTCAATCTTCCTAACTTCTGACTTCCTGCCATTTGGAAGACTTAAAACATCAAATGCGTGCGTATTCCAGAGCAATGCGTACGCATCGCCCTGGGCAAAAGCTCAATGCGTGTGCATTCTGCTAGCATTCTGCCAGCATTGGGCCAGTTTTGTGATATGATGTGTTTTAAGCCTCGAGTCCAGTTTTAATTGTTATATACTGATACAATAACATTAAATGAACATGAACAAGCCATTATTAAGCTTCAGATGCATTTAGTTTCGGCACCGAATGTACTCTTCCTCAGAGTTGAAGTTTGGGACAGTCGGAAGAGTATGATCGGCTTGTGCTTTGATGAATTATAATTCATAAATGTGTGTGTATGTGCTAGGCTTGTCTGCGTCTAGTGGTCTAAGTAGGAGAGTAGGAGATGTGAGGGAGTTTACTTGAAAATACTTAGGTGTCTAGATGATAATCTAATAATAAACGTACTTGTGTAGTTAAAATAATAAACATCATGCCATTCTTGGATAGGCACAAAGGCATATCACGACGTGTGGGCGGTCTGTAAAAGTGAACAACTCTGTTGTCCTAGAAGCGGCTGAATGGTAGAGATACTTTGCCGAACGCGTGCACTATCGGGTTAAACCCGTGGCTATCAGTGTGATCCACTTTTAGGTTGCAAACGATATCTCATGGCGGATATACACCATGCGTAGTACCCTTGAATGCGGATGTAACAAAGATAAGCTAAGTTAGAAACCAATAGTTACGACATGTTGATGAGCATGAAGTGAACCTTAGAGTTGAGTCGGTCTCACAAAGACAACTTAATAATAATAAAGTAAATTGTTCCGTTGTAGAACTTAGCTATACATTAGATTCTTCCTCTTCACTAAGTACTTTTGTTGGTCCTTTGGAAAGGCTGACACAAGTTTAGAGGGGGTGAATAAACTTTTCCCAAAAAACTAGGTCTTAAGTCTGATTAGGTTCAGCTTTAAACTTGTGTGGAGTTAAGCTAACTTAGCTGAGTTTAAGTCAAGATTGACTTATGCTTAACTGAGTTAACCTGCAGCCGATTATTAAAGCCTTTGTAAAACTTGAGTTATCAGTTTGTAGAAGAAAGATGCAGTGCTGTGCTGACTCAGCTTCTTATGTTTGCTGAGTGCGTTCTAACTATAATACAGTAAGTAAATACTCAAAGTAAGTAAATAAATAAGACAGAATTTATAGAGGTTCCAGGTGGTGTAATCCCGACAGTCCTCTCTTCCCCTTTGATGTGGAGGAAAATTCCACTAGAACTTTTTGAGGTAGCTCGGTTACAAAAAGTACTAAAATGATAGTCCTTGGCTAATCCCTAGTTTGATTATCTAAGAAACTATGGAACAGGTAGAATTGCTGCTATGCAACTGCTTGCTCCACTGGTCCTTGAAGGGTTGTATTGCCTTTTCACCAGCTCATCACAAACACAGTCTTCCTGACTGCAGCTCAACTTTCCTTCACACCTTCTTGATGTTTCACAGTCTAAAACCTTTGATAAAATCAAAGTTGAGACTTGAAACAATAACTATGATTCAACTTGTGATTTTGAGCTTCCTCTTCTTGATGTATATAATTTGCTCAAGCTCTGTTTTTCTTCAAGTGTTTGATCTTCATACTTCTTGATTGTTAGAGAACACTTTGAAGATTTCTTGATTTGGATCTTGCAAAGTAGCATGTAGCATGAGTTCTTTTGATTTACTTTCCTCCTTAGTAGAATCTTTCTTGATAAATTTATTCTTAGAACTCCGCACATCTTGTTGAAGTAGAAGTGACCTATTTATATGGGATTTTCCAATGTTTGAACGTTTGAATTTGAATTCTTGTAGCTGCCAACGGCTATATGTCAGATGTCAGTGACCGTCCTGACATTTCAGTTTATCAACAAATGGAAATGCTTGATTTCCAACGTTCTGATTCTTCTTTAGATTTATGACTTCAGCTTGAAACTGATTTTCTGTGAACTAGTCAGTATTCAGCTTTAAGATCATTAACTGAGTTTTTACTCTTCTTAAAAAACTCAGTACTTTATACTTCATCTGATTATAATTGACTTAATTAGAGTAAACCATAAAATATAATTTATCTAAGATAACATTGTCCTTATGTATCTTAGATCTTTATACAAGATCAATAAAGTCAGTTCAGGTCATCACAGTCTTGCCTGAATTCTAACTTTATAGTCTCGGCTTTAATCTTCATAAACTGAGTTTGAACCTCGCCTTCTTGATCTCCAATAACTCACCCTGTGTCCTCGCCTTGACTTCTAGATAAGTCAACCGAGTTTGTGTCCTCAAATAACTTACCTTCTTCGATTCTAGGTTCAAATCGCTTTTCTCGCTTTTATATTCTCATCAAGTCAGTTACTCATTTTCACAGTTCTGATCCTAGAACTATTACAGTGCTTGTCTGATTTACTTATACAAATATAAGACTATTAAATCCTATACATTAATATCTAGACATTTTTTTGCTCTGCATTATATCAGCTAGTTATGACACTTCATCAATGGGGTTAAGAACGACAACTGAATAACTGATTAATCATCATCAAACATAAATTTTATTTCCAATAATTTCCCCCTTTTGGATGATGTCAATACCCTCCTTAAAAGTAATGCAAAAAGATAAAGACAAAAACAAAGACAAAGAACTGAGAAACAGAGTTTTTATTGATGATATTGAGTTACAAAGTATAAAGTATTAAAAGACAACAATATGTGTAAAAGAAACTAAGTTTCAGCTTCCTGTCCCTTTCCTTGGTCAGTTCCTTCAATCTGTTTGTCATTCATTTTAGCAATTTCTTTCATGGAAATATTTGTTGAACTATTCTCAATACCATTTATATTTTCCCAAATATTCCACGAATTTGTCATATTATGTTTTCCGAAAAACTTGCTTTTGAACAATACTACAAATACAAAAATAATCTTTCTTAACTTTTCACTGGTAGCTGTCTTCAATAGATCTTTGACAAACTCAGAGTCCGTTTCTTCAACTTTCTTTCCAGCTTTATCAAGCATACCATTTCTTTCCCATTTTTTTTAGCTTTTTCCAATAATGAACTAGGACTTTCTGCATGATTAGAAAACTTTCTGGGGTTTGTTCTCTTGATTCACCTTCCTTAGTGGGTAGCTCCCTGAAAATACTGTAATGTTGTGAATCTAAACGAAGTCTCTTCTCAGTTGGTTCAGAAAAATTCCTAATCAGCTCCATTTCTTCGTCAGTCATGTCTCCCCTGGCTTTCTTAAGTTCGACTAGTTTCTCATCTATGCTTTCTAGAACTCCGGGCATTTCAGCTGCATTGACTTGTAAGATGACTTCACTTTCCCCCTTATTGACATCATCCTTCCGAATCAGACTCCTCATATAATAGTTTAAGTGCTGTTGATTTGATGCCAATATGGTTTGTGCAAACACTGAGTCTTTCATGGCATATTCCAGTAGTAGCATCCTGTCATGTACATTGGTGACCATGCCTACTAATCTCTCTTAAGTCTCAGTTTTCCTAGCATCCGTTTCAATGATGCCTTTCTGATTTCGATCAGTGCGTCATGACAATCCTTTTTGACATTATCCAATCTCTTCTCCATATTAGATCTTTCATTTTTATTTTCCTCCATGGATTGTAACACTTTCCCAAAGATGCCCATATATTCATTTTGTATTGTACTTGATGAACTCAGCTTGTGTTGGTACATCTTTCTTGTCAGTTGCAGCTTTCTTTTCTATTTTGCCTTGCTTAGACTCAGATGCTTTCTCAGCTTCTCTCTTTTCTTTTGACAGCGGAGAGATAATTTCTTTCAGTTTCTCCTTGTACTCTTCAGACTTCCTTCTTTCTTCGGACTCCCTTCTTATTTTATCTAGGGTAGAAGGATCAGTTTCCTTTACTGGTGATAGTTTCACATCAAACTCGTCATCAGTTTCTTCTCCTGGTTTATCAGCTTCAGCCTTTGCTATTTCGAGCACATCTCTGTCAGTTGGCGACTGATATCCTTCTTCTTCTTTTTTTTTTCTGATTCAGAATGAGTCTTAGAGTCTGAATCACCACTTTCTTTAGAACTTTCTTCATCAGAATTTTCTGCAACATCTTTCCTTGCTTCCTTTTCTTGAAGAGAGTCAAGTATCCCCTTTGGTAAATCGGGATCTCCCTGAGAATCATCATCATCATCATCATCATGATCATCTTTCTTTGACTTAGAAGCTCCTCATTTAGTATACTTCTTCTAGAAGCTGTTTCTAATCAAAGAGTATCCATTACTAAAAAATTCATCAGCTGAATAATTGAGATAGATGAGTGATATTGAAAAAATAAAAAACTCATTGTTCTGTTCTTTCCATTGCTTCTAGTTGGCTTCTTCGATTATCGATTGAGCTGAACTTTCAATGTTGGTATTCATCAAGTCTTCTACAGTCAGCTTCAATCAATTTCCCAATATCGACAGAAGGATCAAGCTGGGCTGTAATCTTTTCAGTTTCTCTAGGAACTTCCAGATTTGATTCAGCTAGAGTCCCAACTTGTTCTTCAATTTTCTCAACTTCTGTTTTGATGGATTCACTCTCAGCAACAACTGTGATGATAGATGACTCAGTTTCAATTTTAGGAACTATAGCGACTTGCTCAGTTCCTAGATTCTCTTCAGCAACAATTCCTTTTCAGCTACTAGTTCAGCTTCAGCTACATGTTCAGTAACTTGTTCAGGGGTCTCTTTTGATTCAGCTGCCTTAAGCTCACATGGTTCAATTTCCAGTTCAGCAACTGGTTCCTTTACTTTCTCAACTTTATCTGCTTCCTCTTGATTTTATTCTTCATCCAGGGTGATGACTTGTTGTGGGGCAGATTCAATCTCAGCAGCTTCTTTCTTTTTAGATTGAGAAGCTTCCATCTCTTTGATTGATTCCTCATACTCAAGTCTAGAGGCTGACTTTTACGGTGTAGATCTTGATAAAGATATCAGGTTGAGCATTGCGATTACACCAGGTCCAATCAGTTCTTCATCACTATCAGTTTCCTCATAATCAACTTCAGTTCTTAGGGTTTGTTCCTTTGAGTGTCAGCTTCTGGTAGTGATGGAACGAGTGTTTGAATTTCTTTAACTGACTTTTGAACGGATGCAACTTCAGCTATAGACTTTGTAGGAGTTTCAGCTTCAACTATTTGTTTCTTTGATTGTCCTCCAGTTTCTAAAGTCACAGATTTTGCTGGTGATGGTTCCTCGCTTTTCTCAGTTGCTACAATAGCTTTGGCTTTCTCCAAATCATCCAGTTTTGTTGGAAATAAAATTTAGTTTTGATGATGATTCATCTCATTTAAGTATATGTTTGTTTACACCTCATTGATGAAGTGCTGAAACTAGCAGTTATAGTGGAAAGCTAAAAGATGTCTAGAACTGAATGTATAAGTTTTACTAGAGTCTGATAATTGTATAGGTTATATCTAACAAACACTGTAATAGATAGAAGCGTCAAAAAACTGAAAACTGGAAATCATCTAGAAAACTGGAACTTAACTTAAGACTGAAGATGTACACCTAGAACTGAAGATCACTCAGAACTGAAGAAGGTATGTTCGTTCAGGGACACAGACTCAGTTGGCTTATCTAGAACTGAAGACTGAGGGAACAAACTCAGTATTTGAAGAACTGAGGGACACAGACTCAGTTAAAGAAGATTGAAGAACTGAGGGTTCAAACTCAGTTATGAAGATTTTATGCCGAGACTGTAAAGTTAGAATTCAGGTAAGTCTGTGATGGCTTGAACTGACTTTATGTATCTTGAAAGAAGACCTAAGTATCATAAGGACAATGATATCTTAGATGATCTGTATAAGAAATGGTTTAATCTGATTTAGTCACATAAAATCAGATAAATAGAGTACTGAAATTTTGAAGAAGAGTAAAAACTCAGTTAATGCTTTACGTCAGTTAACAAACTAAAAACTGACACACTCAGTATAAAACTGATCAGGTAACTCAATTTTATAGTCAGTCATCCAAGCAACTGAAAGTACATTCGAACGTTGTAAATCAAGGATTTTCTATTGGATGAAGAACTGACATGTCAGAACGGTCACTGACACCTAACATCTTAAAATATGGACGTTGATACAATTCAAATTCAAGCAAGATGAACGTTGGACCTCACAATATAAATAGAGGACTTGGCATCAAGGATCAAATACCGAATAAACAAGGATACAAGCATTTTTTTGTGCACAAGTCTAGTTCATTCGAATTGCTATCAATATCTGTGCTCAACAAGATCATATCTAGAATTTCTTCAAGTGTTCAAGCTACATCGATCATATCCAGATTTCGACACTTTGAAGAACTACAAGCAAGAATCAATTTATTGATTCTCAGCCCAACTTTGATTCTTAATCAAAGGTTTAGACTGTGAAGCAATCCGGTCAAGGAGTTGCCAAGAACAGTTGTGACATTTGCAGTCGGGTAGACTGTGTTTTTGGTGGTAGCTGGTGAAGAGGCAATACAACCCTCTAAGGACCAGTGATTCAATCAGTTGAAGAGCAGCCATCCAACCTGTTCTTTAGTTGTTTAGATAGTGACACTAGGGATTAGTCAAGGACTATCATATACGACTTTTTGTAACAGCATACCTCAAGAAGTTCTAGTGGAATTTTCCTCCTACATCACAGGGGAAGAGTGGACTGACATGATTACACCACCTGGAACCACTATAATTCTTGCTCTACTTACTTTACGCATTTACTTATTTTTACAACATTTATATTTGTTATAAGCATACTGAAACTGATTGTTATAAGCATACACAACACACAAACTGACATTCATCAAAATTCAGTTTTGCATACTCAGCTTTTTCTTACAGAATCAACAAGATCCAGATAATGGCTAAAAATTATATCCGCTGTAGGTTGACCCAGTTTTGTCATAAGTCAGTTTGACTTAAACTCAGCTTTGTCAGCTTAACTCCACACAAGTTAAAACTGAACCTTAATAGTGATAATATAGTTTTTGGTGACAAGTTTATTCACCCCCTCTAAACTTGTGTTAGCCTTTCCAAGGGACCAACAATTGGTATCGGAGCAGTGTTCTTTAACAAGTTATTGCTGAAAAATCACTTGCTCTAATTATCTCCTCTAGTTGATCTCCGAAAAAGCTCGGTCTTTCGCCTCAGCCTTTGCATAATCCGCCACTCACTCTCACAATGGATAACAATCAAGATGCCGATGATGCTAATGTGCAACATGGACATATTTGATGAATAGAAACGTCGTTTGCTTGCCTTTCTAGCAGCTTCTCATGACGAGATGATTGATGTACTCACTGATGGACCTATCCAGATCACTCACATGCAAACTGTAAATGGTGAACAAGTTAGTGTTCCAAAGCCCAAAAGTGATTGGACCAGTGATGACCGAAAGAGAAACAACCTGAACAATGTTGCCATGGATATCATACTCAGAACTCTTGACAGCAACATGTATCTGAAGGTCAAGGATTGCACCACTGCAAAAGAAATGTGGGAGAAACTTTAACTGGTTTGTGAAGGAACTGACTCCATCAAAGAAAAAAAGATCTTAGTAGTGAAACAAAAGTTTGAAAATTTCAAGATGAAGTCAGGCGAGAATGTTGATCAAATGAAAACAAGATTCAACGCTATAATGGATGAACTGGCGTTACTCAAAATTGAGTATACCAAGAAAGAAATCAACACAATAATCTTGAAGGCTTTACCCATGTGCTGGAAGATGAAGGTCACAACAATGGAAGAATCTAGAAGACTAGACATAGAAGATTCCTTCAAAATCTTCTCAGACCTAAAAGCTTATGAATTCAAATAAGATTTCATAAGTATGCAATTTGCAATAATCAAGGCTCAAGGAACTCAAACAACAAATTTCTCGCAGCAGACCTCAAATGAAAATCAAGAAACCTCATCAAACAATCTTCAGCAATTGCATGAGATGGAAGAGCAGATGGCTCTAATGATGAACAGAATTCAAAGAATGAAGAGTGGACATCCAGTCACTCAGAAGTTTATCAAGAAGACTCCTGAAAAGAGGAAAGACGATGAATATCTCTGCTTCAACTGTAAAAATCCTGGACACTACAAAGGTGAATGTCCAGAGCTAACTGGTAAGAAGACTCAGCAATGAAGAACGGGCAGAAGAGCACTTTTAGCGGGAGATGAGTCAGACTATGAAGCTGGCACTGAAAGATTATCAGATTGCACAGCTCTAATGGCTCATATGGAGGATCCAAATAAAGTATGTGACTCTAACTCTAAATATTCCTCAGCTCAGATTTCCATGCAAAATGCATGTTCTTCGACTGCTGACTCCAATCCAAAAAATCTGGAATTAGAAGAAACAATTGACGAATTGATGAATCACCTGGTAACCATCCCAGATGGTTATGAATCAATTAAAGCTGAGAAAGAAGTTCTAATTCTTGAAGTTGAAAGATTGAAGTATGAACTAAACATGATGAAACAAACTAGAACTGATAAAGGAAAGAATCGAGATCGACCTTCATCAGCATCGCCAGCAAAGAATCGAATCTTTTGCTCAATCATGTTCAGCTACTGGATTCAAATCCGGAAAGCCTTATGGAGACTGAACTAGCTTAGGATTTGATACACATCAATCTTCTAATGAAGGAACTAGCAAAGCTGCTGAACCTAATATCAAAACTGGTATTAAGTTTGTAGCTGAGCAACTTCCAAAGATTGAGAAAATTGATGAACCAGTGAAGTCAGCCTCACATAAGAAAACTCTATTTTCTAAAAAGACAGCTGCACCTACCAACAAAGGTAAATCAAATGGTACATCATTGTACCTCAAGGAAACATAAATGGTAGTTCAACTGTCAGATCTACAAAAACTGATCAAGTCAAGAACCAGAATTTTTTTAATCAAAGTAAATGTAAGAATGTCAATCATTCAAAGACTAACACATCAAGAGGGAAAGGCCGACTATACCCCACTAATGATGATTGGAATTTTACTGAACCTACTATTAAAACGGATAGGAATAATCATTCTAGACAGAAAACTTATCACAAGTCTCAGTCCAAAACTCAGCATAGAACTTATTCCAGTTCTCAGCAAAAGTCTCAGTACAAAGGTCAGTCTAGACCTCAGTTCAAAAGTAATGATGGTTATTATTTAGCTTTTAATAATAGAAGACATTTTGTAAATCAGTTTAAACCAGAAGACCTGAGAAATCATATAAATGAGACACAATCCAGAAAAAGATATTACGGAAGTGTGCTTATATTTATGAAAATTAGTGCAATAATTTCCGGAAAAACCTTATGGAAATATACCCGAGTTGTACCGATTAATCGACCATTATGGACCCAAACAGAATTGGGTACCTAAAGCATTTTAATTTGTTTTGCAGGATATTTGGTACTTTGACAGTGGTTGCTCTAGACACATGAGAAAGAGCAAGGACTGTCTCACTGATTTTGTAGCTAAATATGGACCAAGAGTCAACTTTGGAAGTAAAGGTAGACCCGGTTACACAAAAGGTTATGGAAACTTAATCAGAAATGGACTCACAATAAAAAATGTATCTTACATGGAAGGACTTCACTATAATCTACTCAGCCCAAGTCAATTCTGTGATATGGGATACAAAGTAACTTTTGATAAAGATTTCTGCATTGTCGTCAGCAAAACAGCTTTCCAAGTAGTTCTTGCTGGAAGAAGGGAAGATAACATGTTTGTTCTAGATATGTCTACAGCAGTTTCAGAAACCTGTTTAATTGTGTATACCAAGTCAGACTCAGTTGTCTATGGCACAAGAAACCGAGTCACCTAAATTTTGATGATATCAACTTGTTAGTCAAAAAGAACTTGGTGATTGGACTACCAGAGATGACATACAAGAAAGACAGCCTGTGTGATGCATGTCAACAAGCAAAACAAACAAAATCAAGTTTCAAGACTAAGTCTCAGCATTCAACAAACAGAGTTTTAGAACTGATGCATATGGACTTATTTGGACCAATTACACCAATCATTGTTAGTGGAAAGAAATACACGTTGGTGGTATTGATGACTTTTCAAGCTATACTTGGGTTATCTTCTTGACAAAGAAGAGTGAAACTAAGCAACAACTGACAGAACTTCTCAAGAGACTCCAAAATCAGAAAAGTGTTACAGTAGTCAAGATTAGATCTGATAAAGGAACATAATTTCTCAACAACATAATCATCGAGTATTGTGGAGAAAATGGAGTACTACACCAGCTGCGCAAACACAAAGAACACCTTAATAGAATGGAGTAGCTGAAAGGAGTAATAGAACACTCAAAGAAGCTGGAAGGACAATGATCTGTGAATCTAAACTGCCAGAACGATATTGGACAGAAGCTGTAAATACAGCTTTTTATACTCAGAATCGAGCCCTCATGAACAAGAGACATGAAAAGACACCTTATGAGATTTGAAATGGAAGAAAACCAAATGTCTCATGCTTCATGCCTTTGGAAGTAAGTGTTTTGTTCACAATAATGGTAAAGATCAGCTCAAAGTTTTTCAACCCAAAGCTGATGAAGGAATATTTCTGGGATACTCAAGTGTTAGTAAAGCTTTCAGAGTGTTAAACAAGCGAAAACTCAAGCATGAAGATTCCATACATGTAGTTTTTGATGAACCAAAGTTTACTGGAGATACACTTGAAGACAAGGAAGAACCAGTTTCTCAACCAAAAATAGACAAGATTCCAGAATCAGTTTTCGTTGATATTGGAAGATTAAGGATCTCAGATTCTTTAGATCAGGATCAGCCTCAGTTGCCAGTAAATGAACCTGCAACTGAACAACAACAAGAAGAAACTGATCCAACTGAAAATGATCAAGCTCAAGAAAATGAAGACCCATTGATGCAACAAAATGATCAAGCTCAACAAAATGAAGACCCATTGATGCAACCTCCAGTACATCAATGGATGAGAGATCACCCTGAAGAACAGGTGTTAGGTGATTTTCAGGCCGGAGTTCGAACAAGACACCAACTAGATGCTATGATAGCATGCTTTTTGTCTCAATCTGAACCTAAAGAAATTGAAGAAGCTTTGAACGATCCAGATTGGATTTTGGCTATGCAAGAAGAACTCAACGAATTTGAGAAAAATCAAGTTTGGGATTTAGTTGACAAGCCAGATCATGTCAACATAATCCGAACTAAATGGGTTTTTAGAAACAAGCTTCATGAGACTTGTAGGAAAAGGTTACTCACAAGCCGAAGGGATAGACTTTCATGAAACTTATGCCCCGGTTGCAAGGTTGGAGGCAATCAGATTATTTCTTGCCTTTGCAGCCCACAAGAAATTCAAAGTGTACCAGATGGATGTTAAAAGTGCATTTTAGAATGGGATACTTGAAGAAGAAGTCTATGTTCAGCAACCCCCAGGATTTTAAATTAAAGATCAAATTGATAAAGTCTTAAGACTGAGAAAAGCTCTTTATGGACTCAAACACGAACTAAGAGCTTGGTATGAAACTCTATCTCAGTTTCTGGTGGACAATGGTTTTACAAAAGGAACTATTGATAAAACCTTATTTAGAATGAATGTTGAAGAAAGTACTCTCCTAGAAATGTCTGATCTTAGGGTGGAATGAGATTTCCCTTCAGTCCGTCTCAGCTTGGAAGTTCTCTATTAGACCATAGAGGAATGATATGGGCACAAACTGCCAGACACCTTCATGTATGAGACTATATAACTTTAATTTTATTATATATATGTTAATCTTTTATTTAACAAAAATGACATATCAGTGAATCTTGAACTAACACAACAGTTAATAATGTTCAGGTTGGTCATTGACCACCAAGTTATACTTGTTGAAGGAATGAAATGTTTTTGAATAGGTGAAATTAATGTTAAAGATCGTTTGTTGTCCCATGTTGGGGACTTATTCTATTTTCCCACACAAAGTAAAAAGATGTACTAACATCACCTTATAGTCTAGGTTTTGAGGTTGAGGCTCCATCCCTTATATGTTGTTGGGCTTGGTCAACTTGAATATCCTCATTGACAAGTCAATCCAGTGTAAAGAAGCAGCCTTGATCAACTGGAATGTGACACCACAAGATGCTTAGAACCTGACTCACTTAGAATTCACTTTTGTACTTCTTGATTGAAATACCATGTTTGATCTTGATCTCTCTTCTCTAGTACATTGAATGAGGTTGCGGGATGTTCCTTCAACTTCATGATCTCTCTTCTCTAGTACATTGACTGAGGTTGTGGATATTTCTCTCTCTCTCTCTCATTGAACGAGGACTTCACAAGTCTGAAAATGAGGTCTTTACAAGTCAGAAATTTACATTACATAGTATTGAATTAGAAAATGATCAGGAGAAATTTCTTTTACAGATGTTCAAAAAGTGATCAACATATCAACAAAATAGCAGTGAACATGCAACCTTCTAATATACAAATTGGGTTCTATTTATAGCATCATGTTTCCAACTCAAATGCAAAAAGTAGTTGTTGGATTCAAAAGCAGAACTTCCAAATTTGGCCCGTTTGATCCTTTTCATCATTGATCAACTTTTCACCTCTTAATAATAGCTCAAAACTGCTTAGACCAGCAGTCATCAACCTCAATAGCTTAGGAAGAAAACGGTTCTTAGACAAGGAAGAATATTGTGACTCAACATTATATGATACTTGTACCATTGACTTACCCCAAAATATGTGCGTAATTGTATGATAATGGGAGTAAATTGTGAGCTAAATGAGCTAATTTGATGATTCGGTTCGTGATTGCGATATTGCATTTTATATGTTATTTGTCGAAGAAAAGTCTACTTTGCGTGGTATTTTGATCTATGACAGATAATATGGATGGTGGAGCATCGAGAAGATTCTTGGAATGTGAGGAATGATTGAGGGGCGGGAGATCGAGTCGAGTTACAGGTTCGAGAGAATTATTTTAATCATCAGATTTTGAGGCAAAAGTTAAAAGAAGACTTAGTTGGCAGCATGGTCCTAAAGGATTGAGGAATTCAAAGCTTGGGCTTGCCAACGCTCCGGCCCAGCGGCACAAAGCAGAAAGCCAGCAACTCAGAATGGGGATTATGTTTTTGAGTTAAGGCATGGTTGTCCCACTGAAAGGCTAGAACAAGTTCAGAGGGGGAGGGGAGTTGAATGAACTTGTCCCGTTATAACTTTTCCTGACTTTTTAAAATCAGTTTTAACTTAGTGATACTTATCAAAGATATGCACAACAATTTTAAAGCTTTTTTCTAAATATGTTTTCAAATATGTTCTGATTTGCTGACTTAATCAAATCAGAAAGTTGTGCAGAAATTAACTTGCAGAAAATAAATAACACAGTGTTTGTTATCAATGTTCTGGGTGGAGTAATCCCTTATTTACCTCTTCTCCCCTGATGTAGGAGGAATCCACTATTATTCTATGACTCCTTTACAACAGTGATGAAAGTCCTTGACACTCTTCAGATATATCACTTTCGGAGCTACCAGTACTTGACAACTTCTCCAAGCTACTTCGCTAATCCAACTTTGTTGTTCTTCTGAAGTAATCTTCAAAACCTATGACCAACACAACTCCTTGAAAGTATCACTGTTTCAGCTGCTTCAACCCTTCACACCCAGCAAATGCTTCACTGAGATTTTGTCCTTGACTGCTTGCACAACTTCACAGATTAACTCCTTGTTGAATAATCAAGTTGGATTGAGATATGAATCAACAAATTGATTCAGAATGTTGAGCTAATTCTGGATATAACTTTGTAGCTTTAGGATTTGCTTAACTTGATTCAAAAATTGCTTGTAGATATATCTTTGTAGCTTGAGTGTTTGCACCTTCTTGAATTATTGGATATAGCTTTAAGTTTTTTTTAGAATATGAATCTCAGTATATTCCATTATTCCCATAGGCTATGACTTGCTTGATCCAAATGTTGTTTGCAATTTATGTCCAAGAATTCTATTTATAGTGTGGGAAATATACTGATTCAGCTCCAATTGTCTTGCTTAAATTCCCTTATTCACATTTGAATCTTAACATATGATATGCAAGATATTTCTTGCTAAAATTGTTGGATCTATATTGCGCAAAATACACTCTAGAAGGGGGGTTGAATAGAGTGTAGGGGATTTTTAACTCTTTTCAAAATAACACAATTACTAGTTAATTAATGCGGAAGATAATCAATTAATTATTCGATTGTGTTAAAGTACCTAAGTGATCAAGATATGTGTGTGAAAAAAAAAAACATATTGCGATCAAAACAAGTTGTGCAGGACACTATTTACAATGATTTGACAGATAATAACTTCTTTGCAAGCAGAGCAGATATATATGAGTTCTATTACAAAGCAATTATAGAAAAGGTTCAATTCGGTTCAGTTACAGAGCGAATACATAATAGTTCAACAGATGGTATCAACTATTACTGATCAAGATTCAGCAAAAGATATAAAGTATTTCCAACAAATGTTCATTTCAATACAGAATATAGATTACAAGCAGAGCTAGAACCAGAATCACACACATGGACAGAACTAGTCCTGAGCTGACTGATGTAAGTCAACTAGATGATACATATTCAATGTTTTATCTCCATTTACCACGCGTTTATTGGTTTTTTCGTATCATTTCAAGCAACTATTGTGATGATTTGGTATCTTTTGTGTACATAGTAATTATTGTAAAAGCCGATACTTTTGTCGATTATCTAGGCTTATTAGCCAAATTTTGTTATCGGATTCACACGTGTATTCTTGTGTTTTTGCTTAGCAACACATATACCGAAGCTCGGGAGCCTAGATTTTGGAGTGCCAAAGCATTGATTTGATCACAGTTCGATTCGATGCATTAAAGAACGGGAAATCACTTTTTGAAGATGTTGGCCGCCACCAACATGCCCCTGGTGAATGTCAAGCCTATCTAGAGCTCAAATAGAAGAAATGTGATGTTTGTGTCCGCCAACATCAACTTGGCGTCCACCAACATCAACTTGGCGTCCGCCAAGTGCACTCTGGAGCCCGCCAACCAAGAAGATCAAATCTGCTTCATGCATTTAAATCTGACATATGCCACCAATCATCCTACAGAAGTTTGCATCCATCAACATACCTATGGCATCCACCAAGTAGCTCTGGCGGCAGCCAATTCCCTTTTACGGCCGCCCATGTGTGCAGATGGGGCATTTAATTTAGGCATGTAATTTTTCAAAGGACATCATTCAATATTCTTTCCCTAAAACCCTAGCATGAAGGCACCTCCATCTTCAAGGCTCTTCTAGCCAAAATCCACCATACTTTAGCTTCTAATTCAACTTGTACATATTAAGAACTCTTGTTTTGATCCTATAATCTTTGTCGGAATAAGATTCCACCTTTTGGTGTAAACTCTATTGGAGCTACTTTTGATTTTAATGCAAGTTTCAATCTTCAAGCTCATAGCTTTGAGTTGGTAAATTCTTAGCCTTTATTTGTTATTTAGTTGTTGTCCTAGATATGAAATCCGTTCTTGACATGTTGGATTTCATAGCTATGAGTGGCTAGTTTTCTTGCTAGTCAAGATAATGTCCTTGTGATAGTTCATTATCTCTATTAGTAGATCGGGAATGATTGTGCATGTTTCTTAGACTCATTTGTGTTTAACTCTTCCTATTTACATTGTATGGCATGTTTGTGTTGAAGTAATTAACTAACACTTGCACACACACACACACACACACACTCTCTCTCTCTCTCTCTCTTAGTTTTGTCCGAAAGGAGATCCTTGGTGTGGGAACAGAGATAGGAAGACCGAAAGTTAAAACCGACCTTGAGTGAAACTCAGTTTCTTTTTTGGTGGTTATTTTCCATTCATTACATCCATAAAACTTCATCATGTTGAATAATTAGGTCTAGTGTTTCTTTAGAACAATGAGGAGGCATAGAGTATTCACGGACACTCGTATGAGGGTGGTTACTAGATTAAAGGTTGCACCGGTAACACACACTTGGCATTAATGGAAAGTTGGTAGCTTATTCATTCCCATGTCTCTTGTAGTTGATTGAGCTTATAGCTTGATCTTAGAATGTTTACTTTCTTGTCTTTTGTTGACTCGGACCAAGATAATATAGTTAATCGGTACTTAACAGCACAATTCTTGTAGGATACGATCTTGACCACTTACTAGACTACAATTGATCCGGTATACTTGCCGGTAATATTGGACACCCATAAAAGTTTGATCACTGACCAATCAATAGTATTCTAAGGCCGATAATCTATCAAGACAGAGGTCTGATTGGATTATCAGGAATATAATGCTTGGCTGATCACAACAGGGTCAACAGCTATGTCAAGGAAACTACTCATGTGATACAATTCAACTATGATATACAAGGGATGTCCAACACTCAGTAGAGTAGGAAATCACCTATTCTATCAGGGTTGAATATAGGCTAAAGGCACAACAGACCTAAGGCTTTTGATAAACTACAACAGAGCACTTTCAGTCGCTAGAACGGGAACTTATATGCAGTGAGCAAGGATTCAAAGAGGGCATACAAGAACAAAGAGAGCACGAAAAAAAAACTTGAACTAGAGTTGCAAAGTGTTTAGGACCAAATCAACAGTTTTTCAAGGTATGGAAAAAGAGTAGGGTCAAGACTTTCGAGACAAGTGCACAACTCGCTAGTTAGCAAGAAATCGACTAGCAAGCCATACAACAAGTTAGTGACTTGGTTTATCAAAGAAGTCCACTAGAGGGCGCTCTAACATTCCTGATAGCTTCTGCAGATTTCACAACACAATCAAATCTTTACAATTCAACATGTTATCTAAAAGTGAAAATGTTTGAAAACCATTAGTATGACATGATTAATAAGAGAGATTTTATAATTGTCACTGATCATTACCGCCTCAAATTTGCCAAATCTATGGGTAAAGTATGTATATATGCCGGAACGACCTTGCATATAAGTTATCATATTATTCAGGGCCGGGACTATGCTAAAAGGGGCCTAAGTCCGATTAGTTGGATGAGCCTCTCGGGTGAATTGGTCGATCAAGATGGACCGGTTGGTCGGTCAGACGGTATTGGTTGTAGTTAATAGTTATATAATAAAAAATAAAAAATAATATCTAAATCCAATATTTTTTCGCTTGTAATATGTCGGATCTTTTAAAATTTCTAAATGTGCTTCTCTTTTCCAATTCAATTACGTGTATTCTATTGTGACCACACAATTGATAGTGCCATTTTATTTTCTCATTAAACATAATTTTTTTAATACACCGGTTGATAAATGAGATGTGATTGTAATAGTATTTTTTGATTTTTTTAACAAATATGGATTAGCTCCTAAAAAAAATAAACAAATATGTATTATTGTTATATCAGAAAATGTTATTATCGTTGGACCTGAACATAAACTACTCCTTTTGTCATTATTTAACTGTCACAGTTGCAAAAAAAACTCATAAATTAAGGATACGATTTAATATTTTGACTATAAAATCAAAATGACAACATCCCCTGAATATAATTAATGCAATATTATTTTCACTCTCTCACCCCTTAATTAAATAAGAGCAAAAGCTTTAGAAAAACACAATAAATTTTACTTTGGAAATGTAATTACGATAAATGAATAAATATATTTTTTTGACGACTACAACACTTAAATAGGAACGGAAGGATTATAAGAGTATGTCATAATGTCTTAAAGTTTAACCAAAAATCGCACAATGATATTTTGTTTTTACAAAACTACATAAGTGTTTGCGGGAGGGCAGGCCCTGATCTTTTTCATTAATGCAAAAATTGAGTTTCGCGGTGAATTCCTATCATAAAATTTGCTAATAATTTGTTAAAAAAAAAGTATCCCAAATAAACATATTTTAGGCTTGGGCACTTCAAGGCGGCAGCCTGACTCTTGAGAAGGATTAGAATGCAGACAAACCATTTTTGACTTTTATTCTTAGGCAAAAGGATATAGTTTTACAAGTGTTCATGCTTTTTACATCCATTCGAAATCATTGATGCAAACGTCTAAAAAGCTAAAGGTTCAAGTCTATCGAGCTTTCTTATGAAAAATAAGAAAATCGTCTGTCCATCGGTGGAACCAGAGGAACAAAATAGAGAAAATGTTTATTTGTGATTGGTGTTTTAAATTATAAATCTATCTATAGTGAATAAAATGTTTAAAATTATTGGGGGAATGAGGGAGAATGACAGAAATATTTCATCAATTGAGTAGAAGGACAGTTTTT
Source organism: Gentiana macrophylla (assembly GCA_026214975.1). Lineage (NCBI taxonomy): Eukaryota > Viridiplantae > Streptophyta > Magnoliopsida > Gentianales > Gentianaceae > Gentiana > Gentiana macrophylla. The sequence goes on from CM047817.1 coordinate 84,418,782, forward strand.
TGAAACTTTTGCATAAAGACAAAATTATTTTATTCATTTATCGAAATTCACTTGTGTTCAAATTCATTGTTTAAATTCACCTTGCCGAAATTCACCGTCGAAATTCACTAATTTTCAAAATTCATTGTCGAGATTCACCGATTTTCGGGATTCATCACAAAATTCATCGTCGAAATTCACTAATTTCGGATTCACCGGGAAGATTCACTGATTTTCGGGATTCATTGTTTGTCCTTCTCGCTATAAAAATTATACAGTTGTCCTTCTCCCTATAAAAAATATGTAGCTGTCATGTTACTTAAAAATATTTCAGATTGTGTCATTATCCCTAATTTTCCAAAAATTATTTACCATTGATCATAACATAAAATAAAACTGGTCAAATAAAGGGGCATATGAAGCATAAGGCTCATCCCAGGTGGTTAGTCACCTGGGTTTTACCCAGGCCTCAGTGGAAGGACCAGGGTTCGAATCCCCCTTCCCCCATTCCCTCCTTTCGTATCATGGAAAAAAAAAATTTTTGGGGGCATATGGGTACATATATGCTATTATCATCTTATTCAATATTCATTGGTGTGAAGATTGAATTTCGTAGTAAATAACTATTACAATATTCGAAATAAAAAAAGGCAATAAACATTGTTATGTCTTAGCCATTGGAAGGGTTATTTTAACTAAACCCTCCATGTGTGGAGGGATGTGAGTTGGCATTATTATTTAAATTGCGTAATTCAAATTATCCAAATGACATTATTATTTGCATTACACTCAATCTGGGGGGAGTGGTTTTAAGACTCTATATTTGTACCACAGTAGTACCGTCTTTGTGAAAGTCGATTTTGGAGCCTAGAACCAACTTTCCGTAAGTGCATTGGTGAGAACCAACTTTGTTGCTTCACCTAAGGAAAGTCGATTCTTCTGTGATTGTTAAGAATCAAGCGCTTTTCGTTGTACTAAAACCAATTGGTGTTAATAAATGTGTTACTATATTTCCTTATACTATTTTAACACGCCCCCTCAAGTGTGAGCTCATATCAAGGCTATGCCAACTAGGCACACAACAAGCCAGAGCCAACTAGGCTCACAAAGACTAACTAAGTCAGCCCAACACTTGCACAATATAAATGGGGGAAAATAATGTTTTCAACAAGGTTCGATTTCATGCCCTCTTGCTCTGATACCATGTTAGGATCAAATGCTTACCATTTTACTAAGGCCAATTGGTAGTTAATAAAGGTGCCAACACTTGAGGGGGGGGTGTGGGACATGATTGCCCACACTCTTAAATGATAAGGAAATAAAGTAGCACTTTTATTAACACCAATTGGTTTTAGTACAACGGTAAGCGCTTGATCCTAACATGGTATCGGAACCAGAGGTCACGAGATCGAACCCTGGTTGGAACATTATTTAAAAAAAATGTTGGGACAGATTGCCCACACTTGAGGAGGGTGTTGAGAGAGATTGCCCACACTCTTGAAAAAAAAAAATTGTGCAAGATTGCCAATCCTTAAGGGGGGGGGGGGGGGGGGGTTGTTGGGACAGATTGTTTACACTCTTAAATGATAAGGAAATAAAGTAGCACCTTTATTAACACCAATTGATTTTAGTACAACGATAAGCGCTTGATTTCAATAGTGATACATATGTAGAGTGATGCACAAATGGATTGGGTGTGAAGCAAATAAATGCACCTTATTCAAAATGGCAAATCACCCCATGTGGAGTGAGTAAGGAAAAATTGCCACATTTGAAAACGGTAGAGAGAGTAGTATATTCACAAACCAAAATGCATCTTGAATCGACGCATACATGTGTTACACAACGTGTATTTATACATTTGATCGTTATTTATATTCATTAATAAGACACCGTTGAGTTGGTGCTTCGATGCATGTGACAAAGAACATTACTGAGATCATGTAGCGGTTTGTAGCTCGTGGCATAATGGAACGGAAATCATGGAGCCATAATTGTGGTTGTTACAATCGTGGGGTAATGTTTGCTAAATTGGCCGGACAGCCCATTTCTGGTGTCAGGGGTCGATGATAATCTGCACTGAAATGAGAATCCAAAGCCGAGGTGAGCCTGCACCATGTCGGTCAGGTTGTTGAAGGCGATGACGACTTGTGTAATGTTAGTGAACTGGAGGCGCCATGCATTATGAGGTGACGAACTTTAATGAAGTCCTCTGAAACATAAGGACCAATATTATGCTGAGCCTCTACTACCCTTTTGTTGAGAATATCGGAATTAGACTATTAAGTGTTACGTGTATAAGGTCGGACCATACTCACGTCAAATGACACGGTTAATAAGAGATTTTTTTGGAATAAGAGAAATTTTTAGTCATTTATCATTAGCGTCAAGTAAAACTTGTCAAATTGCACAAAGGAACGTGGGATCGAATCCCGGTAGCCACAGTGTGTAAGTTAGCTCTGAATTCAGTGTGACTATTTGTGGGTGATGACCAATATAGTAACGACCAACCTTAACCGGCAGAGTACCGGGTCGAAAGTACTACAGTGGAGAGCAAGGTCGTATCCCACGAGGAATCAATCGACTACCAAAGCCATTCTCATACTTAGTTTAGATTAATCAAGTGCATTCAAGTTTTGATTATGCTAAAATGATATTTAAACTAAGATAAAGAGAGAAAGAGACATCACGATCCAATTGAATACTTTCACCCCTCTAATCGATTATTTGGAAACGGAAACTACCAACCAACCATCCTAATGTTTATATCAACTCATTCATGGGGGCAAACTCTTAAGATAGTACTAGACGCCATGCAACAACCTAGTACCCTTTGCCCGGTTCAACAATCAGCCTTTAAGGATTTAACTGACCGGAACAAGATAAACACTCTAGAGCCGCTCTATTTACACCGACAAACCTTATTACCCAATCGATCTAAACAACTCAGTCAATTGCAAATAACGATCTTAAAACCCCTTTCCCACACCCCTTCGCAACATACATTTATAAAAGTGGTGTGTGTTCATGAACTAGGTGATCAAGCTAATTCACGCATTAAGAACAAGTTTTAAGACATGAATTCATCGATATAACAACAATTAAACACTGCCCATTCCCAAACACATCAATTAGAGGGTGATTTCTTCAACCTTCACATGGTTTGGCTATGTAGTAATTTAGCTACTCATCACAAGAATATGAAATAACAATCAAAGAAAGGATTAAAGCCAAAAAGAGAAAGAGAACTAGAATTAATTACCGAAATCGTAGTGCAAGTCGGATTACATCAAATTTCTTCCACACCCATGTCACTTGGGATGAAGAAGATGATCCAAAATGCAAAATCCAAGAGAGTTAAGCAAGAATCTAAGCTAGATTATATTAAATTTAAGTAGTAACTAGTGTAGGAATGAATCTAAGGGTGAAGGAGAAGAAGAGAATGATGACTCTAAGGATTTTTGGGGAAGGGGAGAAGATGGGAATGAATAGTTAGGTAAAATTTCGATCCAAATTGGGGTTTTTATGACTGAAACTGCAATCTGCAGCACTTGGCGTGCGCCACTAAAAAGTCTAAAACTCTCTGAATAGCTACAGTGACGTTCGGCGCACGCCACAATAAGTTGGCGTGCGCCGATTTCACAGCAGCTCAGCAAAATCACCATAACATGGGTTGTAGACCTCTGATTGATGGGATTCAAGTTGCGTTGGAAAGATCATTCAATTGTCTACAACTTTTATGAAGACCACAAGTCCATAAAATGCTTGTATCTTGGATCAAATTTCTGATGAAGTGAACGTATGGTGAAAGCAACAACTCTTTTTGATCAATTTTCATTTCCGGGCTTCGGTTTCATCTTTCCAAGCCTCGTGCCTTAACTTCCTGGTTCACGAGTCAGCTATTTCCTGTATCACAACATTCAAACACATACCGAGCAAAATTCCACAAGATAAATAGGTCTCGAAAAGGGTCAAAATACCGTAAAATTGTGATGTTTTCCATCAATGTGATGGTTCACCTCAAAGTGAGTGCTCAATGTGTTTTTACCCTATAAATGGTCTAAAACTATCCAATATAAGCCAAAAGTGTCATAAATGGAGGTTAAAACATGCACCGAAGCATAGTAAAGTTGACTCTCGTCAGTGGGCGCTGGGTCCTGGTCCTTCCACCTAGGAGCCGATGAGTCACAATGATTAAATTCTTCACCATTCTATCAGGTCGGAGTGAAGGAACCATGTGGGCGATGAATATCGCCTTTATGCACCATGTTAAACTTGTCAAATCTATGATTTCCAATAAACATATATTAGTCTTTGCCAATTGAAGACGCTTATGTCTACGGACCGATTGAAGACGTTAGATACCGTAGCATATTCAAACATATGATAGCCTCCACACACAAAAAAATAAAAAATAGAATAACAAATGACGCAAAATTACAACTAAAAAAAAGGGAGCCTTTAAAGGCACCACATGTAATTTACTTGGATACCTAAATTAAGGGGCACAACATTTTCACATACTAAACTACTTTAGTCACCACATTGATTTTTACATCTACTCATTGAACCACATTATAATTATAAAATTGTCATTTATACTTAATGCACCACACTAAAATTTCCACTCTTATCAAAATAATTACAATACAATTCATTAACTTTTGATTTTTATGAATTCACCCTCTACCCTAGGCACCACATTTTTTCCCACCAAAACAATTATACCATGATCGAACTCCTCTTCCCCATCGCCCAAACCTTTTCTTCTTCACCAAGATTCTTCATCTCTTCATCTTCTTCATCACATATCTCCTCATCCTTCTTCATTCATCTCCTTCTCAACCCTATTTCATCTCTCTTACTCATATCACCATTATCATTATCTTCTTCTTCTCTTAAAAAATTCAATTTTTTAGAAAGTTGTGATTTTTTTAAGGAAGAAAGTTGTGAATTTTTTTTGTTTTTTTTTGGCATTGTCTACTCGTCGACAATGTTATGTAGGGAAACTTGACATCTTTGCATTGTTTAGTTGTCAACGATGAATTGTTGGACAAAGAATTTGACATTTTGTAGTCACCGGTATATCTTATGTTTTTTGCGTTGTCTGTTAGTGATAGAACCTGACATTCTGTACTCACCGGTGTTATTTTGGTGATTTTTTGTGAAATTTAGATTGATCCAACAGCTCCACAATTGGATCTTTTTCAGAATATTATTGTAATACATCCAACATCCAACAGTTGTGTAGTTGGACCTACACATCCAACAACTACATAGTTGGATATTTTTCAGAATTTTATTCAATACATCCAACAATGTCACAGTCGGATGTTTACATCCAACAGCTGCATAGTTGGATCTACACATTCAGCAGCTCCATAGTTGGATCTTTTTTAGAATGTTATGCAATACATCCAATAGTGTCACGGTCAGACCTTTACATCCAAAAGCTACATAGTTGATTCTACACATTCAACAGCTCCATAGTTGGACCTACACATCCAACAGCTCCATAGTTGGATATTTTTCAGAATGTTATGTAATACATCCAACAGTATCACAGTCGGACCTTCACATCCAACAGCTCCATAGTTGTATCATTTCAGAATGTTATGCAATACATCCAATAGGGTTTTCTATTTGTAGAAAAAGAATAATAATAAAAAGTTAATATAGATATTTTTAGGGACTAATTCATAAATAATAAAAATTGACAATAGTCAAAATACCCTGGAAATAAAATATTTAGTTTTTTTTAAAAAAGAAATATGGTGTATTGAGTAAGATTATAGTATGTGGTGCCAAAGGTAATCAATTAATTTTAAAAGAGTTGTGGTGCCACGGTTAAAAATAGTATGGTGCCTTTAAACGCACCCTTTGAAAATTTGATTTCCTCTAAATCGACCTTTGGTAGACCACGTATTAGATTTTGTCAAGTCGTACTGAATTGTGGAAATACCTACATGACCTAAGCGATGATGCCATAGGTTTGCATGATAATGCTTAGACACGAGACCAAGAATCGAATAGTCAATCATATTGTCTAGTTCAATCTATTATATTTACGATGACCAGTTAAGAAAACCTTTCGTGAACTGTCTCTTATCATGAAACTGTCTTTGTCAAATGCAACGTGTAAACCAGAGTCACTTAATTGTTTGATAAAAACAACTCTATTGATAAGCAGTGTTTTATGATTACCAACAGATCCTTCACCAAGGATCTTTCTAGCTATCTCCAAAAGTGACTGAACCCCCACTCAATTTATACTTGTAATTATAGAACATGGAGAGGTTTCCAGTCATAGCCTAGAAAACGCATTACATCTCTAGAAGAGGGTTTTGAGGAGAATGCACTACATCTCTTGGGATCAGATTTGCCAACCCAAAGAACAAGGAGGGCTTGGATTCAAGAGGCTCCATGCCATTAATCAATCACTTCTGGGAAAATTGGTGTGGCAGCTTTTAACTCGTGCCAATTCTTTGTGGGTTAAGCATCTGAGTTTGAAGTATGGAAATCCCTTTGTCCAGCCAAAACCAACCTCTTCACCAATTTGGAAAGGTATATGATGGGATGCTGAAGCGTTGCAAGGAAATTTTGGTGTCGGGGATGAGAACATCATCTGGAAAGGCAGGAGGGAAAAAATATGTTATTTCTATTGCATACTCCTTCCTAACCAACCCAAATAGCTCTGAGCCTGCTACTGACCAACTTTTGTCAAATATCTAAAAACTTAAAGGGCCTGGAAAATTCAAATTTTTTCTTTGACAAGTTGCACATGAGTCCCTCCCCACATTGGGCATGCAGTGCAGAAGGCATGTCAGCAGCAAAATTATATGTGTCATCTGTAAGCAAGATACATAATCCCATCTTCATGCACTTAGAGATTGCAAGACTATCAATCATATTTGGAAGTACCTCCTTCCTAAAGAACGGTGGCAAGACTTCTTTGGACAACAAAGTGTCAAGAATTGGGTGGCCTAGAATATTCACAGCAGTGTTGACCCCCTAGATTGGTCCTACACCTATAGTGACATGATTTATACCATATGACACTGGAGAAACAAGTTGTACCATGATTCACAAGAAGACTACCTCCAATTACTGCTATGATCTCAAAACTGGAACAACGTGGGCAGAATCTAAAATTAGCCTGGAGTTTTTAGAATCTCAATTGTGTAATTTGCAGTTATGTCTTTCATTGTAAAAGTTGTGGACCCTTCCTTTTAATTTTTAGGGGGAAGGGTCCTGAAGGACAATAAAAGGTGAAATATTAAGGAAAAGGACAAATTAATTTCTTAATTATTTGCAAGGACAATAATAAAGTAGGCTAACCAAATTACCATCTCCTATTAATTTCTGTCTTCTTAGCATCCTTTCACGATTTTTGAAAACTAAGAAACATCCTTCCACAATTTTTTGCGTTATCAAATATCCTAACTACACAATCGACAATGCAAATCTTTCAAAAAAAAAAACTGTTTTTCTTCCAACCATGTCGTCAAGGATGCTGGAAACAGAAAATCAAAACAAATATGAAGGTCGGATATTTCAGAAACTTAACAGGGTAAGATTGCAGCCAATCCACCTCTTATCGGTTTGTGAGTAGCTACCAAAAATCCCTTTTGTGTCGATGGAAATGATCGAACAGCAATATGAGAGCAGTGACACTGACTCATACAAATCAGAGTCGGACATGGATGAAGAGACGAATGAGAAAGGGTAAATCTTTGAATTTTCTATGGCACTGTGTGTATGAATTTTTTTATTTTGATGTCAGTCAATGTATGAAGCCTTGTTGTTGTAGTGAAATTAGTAGTGATAAAGTTGTAAGCTAACGTGGATTAAAACATAAATTGTTTCAATAACCTTATAGTGTAAATTGCATGCCAATAACCTGCACCTGCTACTGTTTTGAATGATCTATTGATTTACTAAAAGAAATTATATTTGAGGGAAAATAAATCGAACCAGTGACACCAATTCGTAAAAGCACAGTGATGTAGTTCACGGAGGTGTAGGGCTACACCATAGATGAAGTGACAGACGAGGCAATGACACATGGTTACGTGAACGGACAACGTTGTACTGTAGTGAAGTAATGCTGATGTAGTGAAGTTAGTTTACGAGAATCAATGATTGTCAGTAAATCTAATTGCAGTGACAAATCCCACTGAATGAGATGTGCATGTTTAATGGATGTATAGTGAATCAACTGTAATGTTGTTAAAATTTGACTGCAGTGACATCGTAAAAAAAGTACAACAAGGGCAGAAGGTATATTTCCCATTGTGTTGTCCAGGTAAAACGGTGGTGCCATACCACTGAGTACTACTGACTTATAGGGGAGGATCCGGAATTTGGAAGATGTACCATTCATGCCCAACTCCGTCACTTAACTTAGATGCAAGCATCATCAATTGTGAAAGAATTGTAAGTGTGAAGTGTAGCTATGTTAGTATAACAATTGTTATGTTGATATGCATTTCATGTTAAATTATGTGGTTAATTGATGTTTTCCATCACTAAACACAAGAACATGTCTAGTGTCTGGATGCTATGCCAATGCATAAAAAGTGATAAAACATGCAGTGACACATTCCCCTATTTTCTCTCTTCCATACATGTATCAATTATGGATCGTCTGTGTACTGTTTTGTTTAAAATCCAAATTTGGAGCGAAAGATTTTTTGCGTTGCTTGTGTCGAAACGAAGCAACAAAATCAAAGGGGAGCTCAACAGTTGTTGGAGTAGCAAAAATAAAAAAACTACCACTGCATGATAATGAATCGTACGTTCAGAAATTCATTTTTTCCATTATATAATCCTGTTATAAATGTTTATTTCCACATTTAACTCGCAGGACGGATTGTGCATTTTACCTGATGTACTATATGTTGAAGCTGTCGCAAGGCCAACCCATTCCACCATGTTGGACAGATGAAGAGCTACAAACGTTCAAATGCATGATTGTGAATTCTATTGTGCGGGACAAGTTGGCCATATCACTCTAGCATATTTTTATTTTTTTTGAGTGGAATAACTCGAGGATATATATATTGTTTTCTGAGTGGAATAAGTCTAGCATTTTAAACGTGAAGTTATTGAGTATTGGTAATGTAATGGGTCATTAGGACGTCCAGGATTTGATTCAATAAGTAATGGTTTTCTTAATGGCATTTGGATTTGAAGGTTGAACCCTGTAATGGTGGTGCAAGATGAATGGCTGGTCAATAAAATTGGATTAAATATTTAATCCTATGTCAAGTTACCAGATTATTACTGATTGAATTTTGATTATATATATGTTTCACAATATCGCTACAATTTTTATTGTTTGCCAATTTTTGCGTAATGATGTTATGTGCCTGCAATCACGTCTTATCTTCACGGTGTGAATTGGACAAAAAAAGGGAAAGAAACCAGAATATCCTGAAATCCCGCCACATCTTTATGTTTGTTTCACATGATTTTTTTTTTCTTTTATTTTTGTTGAGAAACCACAAAAATACTAATTGAGGGTAAATTAGTCCAAACAAAACTAATTTTTCCTTATTACCAAATAATTTGTTAGTCCGTCATGAATGCCCTATTAAATTGATTAGTAGTGCTTATAAAAAAATAAAATAAAAAACCATAATTTGTGTAAATAAATAAAACTCGTTTCTTAGTAAAACATGAATGATAATAATAATAATTATTTATGAAAAACGAAAAAGACGAGGCGTGAGTTCGATTCCCGGCGTTAATGTCTTTAAAATAATCATACCAAAAAGGTTGGTTATTAATTTCTTACATCAAACTTTCCAAATTAACACTTGGAATGTTAAACTATGGTTACTTAATAAACTTCCAGGCTGAAACAGACTGAAATGGAATATCATTCCAACCCAAAATCAGGCATTCCCCATCCATAAATGAGGTGTAAAATCTATTAGAGGAAGTCAACTTCAGCATTATACTTGCTTGAGACAATGCAGAGGTGCTCAACACAGTTTCCACTAAATCAAATCTTTCAAAAACTGCCCTCCAGAAGCTAATCCTTTCGTGTCGATAAATTCTGTTTGTACCTTCTTGTGTGATTATATTCTGAATCATCTCTCGTAGCAGAAATGCTTCAATCAAATTTCTGCATGGACCGTACTTTTCGAATCGAACACTCATGCAATCAAACACTGCAGTGAAGTAGGGTAGTGCTTCATTAAACCTATCAAGGAAAATCGGTGAATTGATTCGAGTCTCTGCCTCTAGGACAACCATTACAGAGGGATTGAGCTTTTTGATCATCCCTATAAGTCTTTCTAGTTTTTGAGGCCATGCTAACAAACTCGAAAGACACCTCGGGAGATAAACCGCCAATGTTTCATCATCCTCTAACTTAAACTGATCTTCCTTAACATCTGTCAAATCCGCTACAACAACGTTAAAAGAGAAACACAAATCTAAGGTTGATGCAAAAGAAGATAGCCATCTTCCTGTTTCCTCCAACATTTGTTTAGACATCCCGACTGCAGTTATCTTGAGAAGTTCAACCAGTGAATGACTCCGGACAGCCAGAGCTTGCATCAAAACAATCCAATGCGACCCGTTTCTTATTCCGAAGTCAATCAAATGAATCTTGCTCGACGTTGCTACGTTGTCCAAAATGCATTGAATTCCTGTATAGTCAATGACTACAGAGCACGATTCATGATGAGACTCAATCATGGCAGGTTCGAGACTAGCTTGAGTCAGTGTTACGTCGATGGGAGTTCGTTTTACCCGGTTCAACGTTGTCGATGAAACTGCAGCACCAAGACTTATATTTATTTTCTCCCTAAGAGCCTCTGCAAAATAATAAATAATCCTTTGAACAGGGGTACCATGAGTTAAATCCGAGTTATCGCATATGCTCGTCAGTAATTTTCTTGCACAAGCAAAATCTTTCTTGGCTACCTTCTCAGCAGATGCTAAAAGCAACATGGCCAGCTCCAAATCTTCAAATTGTTCAATAGAATCCTTAAGTTTATCGACATAACGATTTGCTATAATGCAAAAGGCATCATTTTTTCGAGAATTCAAGTGAAAGATCCGCGATCGTGCTAACTCCATTGTTGTTTCTGCATTAATCTGATCATAGGATTCTTTACTGCCAACCAGACGCTGGATTTTGGTGCCGTAAAGCTGAAGGGGAGAAAATGAAAGGATCTTTTGTTTGTTCAATGAAGGTGTCGTCTCGACTTTTCTTCGGGGTGGCATTTCGCCTGAAATGGAATTAGCAGAAGGATGAAAGAATATACTCGAATCTGCAAATTTCCACACGAGAGGGATGCTTAGAATTTAAAAAAAGTATCGGAATTTGTAACTGAAAAAACTTAAAGAAGAGAAGGCTGTGATTTTATTTTTTTTTAGTTGTAATTTTGCGTTATTTTTTATTTTTATTTTTTTGTGTTTGGAGGCTATCATATGTTTGAATATGCTACGCTATCTAACGTCTTCAATCGGTCCGTAGACATAAACGTCTTCAACTGCCAAGACTAGAATATGTTTATTTGAGGCGTCATGTTAAAAGAGCTTTTAGCCGACCTTACCTCAATCGAGCTAGATTCCGCAGCAGACGACAGTAAATAACTCCTGATTAATCGGACCAACGAGCCTCCTGATACGGGGTTTAAGCAAAAAAAAAATTAATTCATAGATTTGACAAGTTTAACTTGGTGCATAAAAGCGATATTCATCTCTCACATGGTTCCTTCAATCCAACCATATAGAATGGTGAGGAAATTAATCATGGTGACTCACCGGCTCTTAGGTGGAAGGACCAAGACTTGTGAGCCCACAAAGAAATAATTATTGAATTCAGAAACTTAACTTCAGACACCGTGGCTACCGGGATTCGATCCCACGTCCTTTGTGCAATTTGACAACTTTTACTTGACGCTAATGATAAATGACTAAAAATTTCTTGAAAAATTTGATAAGTTTTACGTGATCTGACTATATAGTTGTTGGATGTGTAGGTCCAACTACACAACCGCTGGATGTTGGATGTATTACAATAATATTCTCAAAAAGATCCAAATGTGGAGCTTTGGATCAATCTAAATTTCACAAAAATCACCAAAATAACACCGGTGAGTACAAAATGTCGTGTTCTATCACCAACAGACAACGCAAAAACCATAAGATATACCTGTGACTACAAAATGTCAAATTGTCCAACAATTCATCGTTGACGACTAAACAATACAAAATATGTCAAGTTTCCCAACATAACATTGTCGACGAGTAGACAACGCCAAAAAAAAAAAACAAAAAAAATTCACAACTAATTTCTTCCTAGAAAAAATCACAACTTTCTAAAAAATGGAATTTTTCAAGAGAAGAAGAAGATAATGATAATGGTGATATGAGTAAGAGAGATGACATAGGGTTGAGAAGGAGATGAATGAAGAATGATGAGGAGATATGTGATGAAGAAGATGAAGAGATGAAGAATCTTGGTGAAGAAGAAAAAGTTTGGGCGATGGGGAAGAGGAGTTCGATCATGGTAGAGATTGTTGGGTTGAGATCACCTGTTTATTTAATTTGGTTTGCAAGTAAAATTCACGTAGTTTTATGTATCTTATTTTGGAAGAATATTTATGAAAAACAAAAAAAGATCCAAAAAAGATACACATAAAACTACGTAGCTTTTACTTGCACACCTAAATTAGACAATTACCCAAATTGACAGTGATCCCAACCCATAATTGTTTTGGTGGGAAAAATGTGGTGCCTAGGGTAGAGGAGGGTGAATTCATAAAAATCAAAAGTTAATGAGTTGTATTGTAATTATTTTGATAAGAGTGAAAATTTTATTTCCAAGTGTGGTGCCTTAAGTATAAATGTGAATTTTGTAATTATAATGTGGTGCAAAGAGTAGATGTAAAAATCAATGTGGTGCATTTCAAAAAAAAAAAATCAATGTGGTGACTAAAGTAGATTAGTGTTGTCAGCAGACTTATGGCTCAACCTGGAAAGGAACACTGGAAAGCTTTGAAAAGAATGTTCAAGTACCTTAGAGGTACATCCGATGTTGGTCTCATTTATGGAGGTGATACTCAAATTTTGGTCACAGGATACTGTGATGCTGATTATGCAGGTGATGTGGACAGCAGAAAATCAATGACTGGTAATGTTTTCACATTGTGGAATTCAGTTGTCAGCTAGAAAGCAACTTTGCAAGTAACAATAGCTTTATCAACCAATGAGGCAGAGTATATGACTCTTACTGAAGCATCCAAGAAAGCAATCTGGTTGAAGGGTCTAGTCAGTGATTTGGGGCTACATCAGGATCAAGCTGAGATTTATTGTGACAGTCTGAGTGCAATTTGTCAAGCTAAGGATTAGGTTCATCATGAGAGAACCAAGCATATTGACGTGATATATCATTTTCCGAGAAACGAGAAGAGGGTTGTAGTGAAGAAGATCAGCACCAAAGAAAATCCTACTGATATGCTTACTAAACCAGTTCAACAAAGCAAGTTTCAGTTGTGTCTGGACTTGCTTAACATTCAAAACTTATAATCAGTTTTTTATTTGAAACTCAATTGAGGGCTGGTTAGGTGAGTAAATTTTGTGGAGAAGTCTGGTACAAGTACATCCTGGCATTGAAGAATGCATCTGGTACAAGTACATCTGAATTATGCAATCTGGTGACGTTGAATGAGAGTTCAAGTCAAGGTGGAGATTTGTCAGTTTTGTGGCTTGATCTCTAAAACTGGTGGAATTAATATGAAAGTCGGTTTTGTGAAGTGAAACTGAGTTTTGGAGAAAATCTGAGAAAACTGAGTTTTGGGGGAAACTGAGTTTTGGTGGAAACTGAGTTTTTTTTTTTTTTTTTGTGGAAACTGAGTTTGCTGTTCTCTACATCTGAGTTGGTTGATTACAAGGGAAAAATGAGTTTTCAAGAAAAGTGAGTTTTCATCTGGTGGAGTCAGTTTGAGCTGGGTTCCACATCTGGGACATTTATGACAATCCGACACAGATCCTATGGCGGCTAGGGTTTAGGGATTTGTGTCTATAAATATCATCTGTTGTAATCAATGTTGTGTGTGTTTTTCAAGAGTGTGAAAAACTCAGAATCTTCGCATAATAAAATATCTCATTTTCTCGCCACAATTAGTCGGCACAACGCCGGATACCACGTTAAATTACCGTGTTATTTTTGTTTCTGTGTTTTATCAATTTCCGCCTTATTTTAGTTAGATTGTATCTGTTTTATCTTTTTTCAAACGCAAGTTTCTCGTCCGTGTTTCAACAATACTAGTCATATCTAAGACTATCGTATTATTTAATTCTTGTTGAATATTCATTTTGTATGTTGTTATAGAAATCTACTTTTCTCATTAAAATATCATTGGTTTTGTTAAAATATCAAAATCCATCAAAAGACCCGATTAACATTAAAAAGAGCCCGGGCATCAAAGACGGTAGAAGACAGACATATGATAGCCTCCAAACACAAAAAAACAAAAAAAAAAAAAACAAAACAAAACTAAGAAATATAAAATATGTTACCAGTCAAGATCATCCGTTTTATTTCTACAACTACAAAGATAAAAAAATAAAAAAATAAATTATTTTGTGGGTATGAGAACATTAAATCACAACCTTCTCATCTATTGTTTGAGTATCAATCGTTTGTTAAATCCTCGTCCATTATTCTAACAATCTTTCTTGTCCAAGACTATATTTACCAAATCTTCTTAAATACTCTCTCTGTCCTAAAATATAAATCCGTTTTGTTTTTGGCTTTGTTCAAAAATAAAATCCGTTTATAACATCAATGAAGCTTTTACAGCATAATTCTTCTTATTACCCGGAATTTATTATTGATTCACCTATTTTTTTATTTTAATTACAACTATTGCATTTATTGTAGTCAAAAGAGATTTTAGGCTATTAATTTTAAAATTTATAACACTCAACCATGTTCTTAAATTGTGTAAAAAATTCAAACGGATTAATATTTTTTTGACGCGGAGGAGTACACGATATAAACGTGTCTTATAGATGTTGACTAGTCATATTATTGATGTTGCATTATGCCCTCATGCATGACTATAAGCATGTGTTGTGCCCTTGAGTATATGGTTGTGCATATGCGATGTTACATGTAAACATGACAAAATGTGAAGTATGTTAAGTAACCCAACAAGTACGTATAAAATAAAAAATGTTCTGAAGTAGATAGTTAAGTAAGTTTTATGCATTGTACAGCAAATATGTTTTTAAATTAGTTTCTTTATGCTTTATTCTTTAAATTGTTTTTGTGACTTAAATAAACAAACACGTTTCATGTATTTCTGCTTATGATTAGCATTAATTCCTCTTTTTATATTTTACTCCATATTGAGATTGTACACGAGCGTCATCCTTTCTTTTTTTGGTTGAGTATGTTTTACTGGTTTATATGAACATGTTGATAGCTTTGTTGAGCAATCAATATTATGGACATGATGCACTTATGTTCTGCTTAAGATAATTCAGATGCTGGCTGATCCTAACACTGTGATCGGAGCCAGGAGGTCAGGATCAAACCCCTGGTTGGAATATTATTTAAAAAACATTATGCAAGTGTTGGGACAGATTGCCCACACTTGAGGGGGTGTTGGGAGAGATTGATCACACGCTTGAATGAAAAAATTATGCAAGTGTTGGACAAATTGCCAACACTTGAGGGGGGGGGGGGGTGTTGGGACAGATCGCCCACACTTTTAAATGATAATAAATAAAGTAGCGCCTTTACTGACCACCAATTGGTTTTAGTAAAACGGTAACGCTTAATCCTAACAATTAGTTTCTTTATTTTCGATGCAGGCCTGCGTGCCAACACTGCCAAGTTTATACCCTAATGACAAATTAAATCATTTGGATATGTTTATATGAGGATTTTGTATTGATGGAGGTCAAGTTAAATTATTAACTCGATGCCTACTAACACACTAGCAAGAGAACTAGGTTCAATTGTAGTATAGCCATATAGAGTCGAGGTCGATCCCACAGAGACTCGGCACAAATAAAACACAACTTTATCTTATTAGAACTAAATTGAAAGGGCGGTCTACGACCAACTAAATGCAGAAAATAAAATAGTGACAACCACAAGACACAAAAGACGACTAAGGCAAACTAAAGACTACTAAGCATGGATAATACGGTTGATATTATCTAAACAAATAGTATTGATTACGCTAGTAGATTATAACTCCCCCATGTGAATTAGGATGATAACGAGACAAAACAAACGTTAAAGATTAATTATTATGACTACGGGAGTCATCCCCTAAGGTAGATTTAGCTCCGGTTTGGCCATCTAAATCATCGTGCCTCCATTACGTGACTTCGCTTTTTAATGCCTCCATCTCATATAACTTCGACACAATTACGAGACTAGGGATGCCGGTATAAACCGTAACCTCATCTAAGCAACATCCCTAGGGTAAGGCGATTTTAGATGCCGATTCAATCTATATCCTAAGTAACAATCACTTTTTGGGTTTCATGTTAAATTATGATGACGAATAACTAAGTTGATCAGTTTTAATTACTCGCTTTAATTCCAAATCGAGAATCGACGAGTCGGGCCGATCATAATATTGCCCTACACATTACCACACTCGGTCGACCGAACGAGAGCACTCGGCGACCGAGTGACACGTCTGTGTCGACCGAACACGCTCGTGGTCGGAACAAATCATGATTACTTCTTAACGCTTCTAACCTAAACACATGGGTTCGTAAATTAATCTACATCACGCAATCAATACAGATAAAATTACTCCATAATAAAATACAACAGATCTACGAATAAAGATTGCATAATTGAATAGTCATACCTCAAGACGAGAGTGACTCCCACTCTTTAATGCGCCCCTAATTGGAGAATCCGACTAATCCACAATGAACGAACATAAAGAAAATAAAACTTAAAAGCTAAAATTGTATGAATTGTTTTGTGTTGTAGTGGTGTGTGTTCTCAACATCGTGGTCAGCTGCTTATATAGAGTTGTAGCCAACATAGGGAGAATCCGTAAGATTGACATGCGCTTATCACATTAGGCTCGGGTGACCGAACCTACACGCCGGGTCGATCGAATGGCATGGCTCGGTCGACCGAGCCTCCTTCTTTACGCTTTTCAATTTTTGCTTCGTCGACTTGTTCCCCACTCCATGCTTTTGAATTGATCTCGATTTATCTTTTCTTAAATGCTCCGATTTTCTTCTCTTTATCTTGAGACTTCTCGATTGCGTGATAATTATCTTCCCGATTTATCATGATCTCGCAAAATCAAAGATTTATCACACAATTAATTGCTCTTTATAATAAAAACAAATAAATACCAATTATCACATTAATAATCACTTATCATTAAATAATAAATATAAAAACGTGATTAAATATGAAATATTTATAATTAACTCCGATTTAAGGTTAGAATTGATGACATAAACAGTATTTTTTAATCACATCAAAATGCCCCTACTTAAACTTTGCTTCATCCCCAACAAAGCATCAACAAGTCATTCCCAAGACAACACTTTCGTGGTCAACTCATACTTACACAAGAAACCCGAGTCAACTCATACCACCATGCTCATAGTATAAGCATTATTCACTCCTCGCTATGAATCGGCGTGATCGTGGTGTATGTGCATTGGTTTTATATAAATGTAGCAAGATTAAAGTTTATGCAGACTTCATATCTAAATTCACCAACGCCAAGATTCATACTTTTATGCCTCGCAATGGTTAAAGCACTAGAACAATAAGCAAGAGCGTATCTATAGGGTTTTTGGACTTGAGACCGAGTACTACTCAAAGCCTCTAAAAATTCGAAATTTTCAATTTTTGCATATTTTTCGAACACTACTAATCTTAAGGAAGAAAAAATTTTCATAGAGTATCCCCTATCTTAGATTAAGCATAGCATCGAATATTACCACAAGCGGGGCTACTTTGGTAATGTTACTACAAGCCCAAGTGTTTTAATGCATTGTCAAAACACAGTACGCCCCAAGCTTATTATTCCGCTTTTGTTGGCTAGAAGATCGAGACACATCAATGACAAATGTCGACACTCGGGTCCTCATAACCAATTATCTACGCAATGTACACATACTTCTTTCAATTATTATAATTCATGTGGTATTAAACGATTCACATGTTGAGTAATTGAACAATACCTAACTACTTGCAATTGTTGGCATGAATATCCTTAAGTTTACTAACAATTTATCGCAAAAGTATAATATGACCACGTACTCACGCAACTTGGTTCATTTCCTATCAATTCTAAGTATAAGAACTTTACAAGTTTAAGGGTACGAGTTAAACACTTGGCATTTATCCATAAAAATTTTAAATTTGGCTCAATATTGTCTCAGTATTCCGTTCCCCTTGACTTTTTCAACACTTAGCACAATATATAGCTAAGTCCCCTGCCCCCCACTTAAACATGGCATTGTCCTCAACGACAAAAATAAATGAGAGTCAAGATGAATGACTTAGCTCTGGAAACGGCTCCCAAGTAAAGGAACAATATCGGAGTAATCATCGGTACAACGTGGAGAGACAGACACATCCTGTATAAACAAACAAGCTCCACGAAAACGTTAACTACCATGTCTATGGAAGTTATAAAATAATGTGGCAGTCATTAGATATAAATATCTAAAAACAGTTTAAGCCACTTTATTGTATACTGCCATGAACAAGACCAAAAGGGATTTAAGCCTAAATAAAAACTCACATGACGGCTATCAAGGAAAAAACCTCGCCTATTCCGAACTTAGACTCGAACATGGCGAGATGAAAAACCGTGATAGGCGATGCTACTTTATTAACAAGAAAACGAAAAGATAGTTATTGGTAGTAGTTCTAAGTTTATAGTCGCTAGCTCGACTCACCAAGATGGTTTATTCATAGACAGTGGTCATCGAGGTACAAAACCTCCTCTCAAGCAGAAGCGCGGAAGCCCGTGATAATGCTTAATACGATGTCCATTGACCACAACTGACTCGCCTTTGAAGTTGAATAGCTCCACCGCTTCCGTATGAAAGACTTGTTGTACTTGAAATGGGCCACACCATCTTGATTTCAACTTACCCGGGAAGAGTCTTAAGCGCGAATTGTACAAGAGAACCATATCACCCTCTTGAAAGGTCCTATCTAGAATCTTCTTGTCATGGAACTTCTTCGTGCGCTCCTTGAAAATCTTGGCATTCTCGTATGCCTCTAAACGAAACTCCTCCAGGCGAGTTAATTCTAACATCCTTTTCTCACCGGCCAAGGTCTCATCAAAGTTTAGCATCCTTGTTGCCCACATGGCCCGGTGCTCCAGTTCCACAGGCAGATGACATGCCTTTCCAAAAACAATCCTATATGGTGACATTCCAATCGAGGTTTTATATGCAAATCCTATAAGCCCATAAAGCGCCATTTAAACGTATTGACCAATCCTTCCTAGTTGTATTGACGCTTTCTCCAGATACACTTTATCTCTCGATTGGTGACTTCTACCGCCCACTAGTCTCAAGTGATATGCAGCTGCTAGCTTATGTCGAACCCCATATTTAATCATCACCTTTCAAAAGGTTTATTACAAAATGACTACCATTGTCGCTATAATCGCCTCTCGCGCCCCAAACCTTGTAAAATGTTCTTCTTCAAGAATCTAACCACAACCCTAGCATCGTTAGTAGGTGAAGCAATGGCCTCAACCCATTTGGATACATAATCAACAAAGAACTAAGATATATCGGTTAGATAGTGATGAAGTGAAGGGTCCAACAAAATCTATCCCCAAACATCAAAAGTTCCACTTCTAAGATGCTCTTGAGTGGCATCTCATTCCTCCTTGAAATATTACTCCGTCATTTGACAAGCATGACAGCCTTTGCATATTGGTGTGCATCCTTAAACAATGTCGGCCAATAAAACCGCATTGGAGGACCTTAGCCACGGTTTTTCTCCCCGTAGTGTCCTCCAACTTCATAGAATGACAATGCTTCGTAATATCATTATATTCTTCTTCGGGCACACATCTTCAAAAATATTATCGATCCTAGCTTAAATAAATAAGGCTCATCCCAATAATAGTGTCTAAGATCTTTAAAGAATTTTTTTCTTTCTTGCACAAAGGAGATTCGTGGTAGGTATTTTATGGATAGATAATTGACAAACAAACTAAACCATGGTTGCTTCTTCTCCTTCACAACCTCTATTCGCGAAGAAACCGCAAAGACAATCATCATGTCCCCGATGGTGGTGATGGAGAAAAGTTGTTCATCAGAAAATATTCTCCTATCTCGGTAATTCCTCACCATCCTCTAATTGTAAGCGCGATAGATGATCGGCCACCACGCTCTCATTTCCTTTCTTATCTCGGATTTCTACGCCAAATTCTTGCAACAAGAGAATCCATCTCAACAGCCTCGGCTTTGAATCTTGCTTTGCTAGAGATACTTAAGAGCCGCATGGTCACCCACACAGCTGACTTTAGATCCCACTAAGTAAGATCTAAACTTGTCAAAGGCAAAGATAACGCCGTAAGTTCCTTCTCCGCTGTGGCGTAATTTCTTTGGGCAAGATTCAAAGTCCGGCTTGCATAATAAATGGGCCTAAAAATCTTATCTTTCTTTGACCCAAAGCGGCGCCAACAAAGAAGATCACTTGCATCACACATCACTCAAACGGAAGATCCCAACCGTGCGACTAAACGGGTGCAAGAATCGCCTACTTTTATTTCGTTGAAAGCTTTTATGCACTCATTTGAAAACACGAATGGCACATCCTGGGCCAATAATTCGTAAGAGGTCTAGAGACCAGGAAAAGTCCTTGATAAACCTACGATAAAATCCGGCGTGGCCTAAAAACCTCGCAAAGTTTTAAGATTAGTAGGTGGAGGTAATTTCTCGATCACCTCGACTTTGGCTCTATCCACCTCTATACCGTTCTTTGATATGCGGTGGCCCAAAGATTATACCTTCCGTAACCATCAAATGACACTTCTCCCGCTTAAGCACAAGATTAGTCTCTTCGCATCTCTTCAATACTGCGTGCTAGATGTGTGAGACATGAATCAAATTGTCTCCAAACACGGAGAAATCATCCATAAAGATTTCCAAGAAGTCTTCCACCATATCCGCAAATAATGACATCATACACCGCTGAAATGTTGCGGGCGCTGCACACCCAAATGGCATTCGATTATACGCAAATGTCCCATATGGGCAGGGGAACGTTGTTTTCTCACGATCTTCGGGCGAGATGTGGATTTGATAATATCCCGAATAACCGCCAAGAAAACAATAGAAAGCATGCCCGCCGCCTCTCTCGAGCATTTGATCGATGAAGGGAAGAGGAAAATGGTCCTTACGAGTTGCATCATTTAGTTTCCTAAAGTCTATGCATACTGATGACCGTGATTAGCCTCACAGAATTAACTCATTCAACTCATTGGCTTGCACCGTCAATCCTCCCTTTTGGGAACTACGTGGATAGGGCTAACCCATTCGCTATCAAAGAATAGGAAATATAATTCCCATTTCCAACATTTTGATAACCTCATCCCTAACCACTTCCTTTAATTGTGGGGTTAAACGCCTCGAGGTTGTGCAACCGCTTTCTTTCAGGGTCCACGGAGATCTTGTGCATACTTACGCTAGACTAATGCCCTTAACGCCGCCTATGGTCCATCCAAATGCTCCGCGTACTCTCTCGTAACTCTCATAAGTTTCTCTTCTTGTAAGTCCGTCAAGGAAGAAGATATGATCAAGGGCAAGGTCTCATCTTGAAGAAACACATACTTCAAATTCACAGAAGAGGTTTTAAAGTCAAATTTGTGGGAGGTTCTTCCAAAGAGGTCTTCAACTTCTCGACCAAAGTGAGTTTGAGTTCAAGTACTTATGCCACGCTGGTCTATGATAGAATCTTTCAATCTCCGCAAAGCACTTACTTCCTCTACAGCCTCGGGGTCCCTCTACTACATCCTGGCCATATCATCTTCTCCTCCTCACTACTCACGCATTTGACTTCATCTTCTTCTTCTAAGACAAAGATCCAAAAATCCTTGATACTTTCATGTTGTTGAAATTCTTGAACGATCCTATCAATGGAATCCAACATGAAACATGCATCCTCTCCATCATCAAAGTTGTTTCATAGTGTCGTCAAGACATTGAATGCAACTCTCTCTTCATTCACTCTTAATACCAACTCGCTTTGTAAACATCAATTAGCGCTCTACTAGTGGCCATGAAAGGTCTCCCTAATATCAATGGCACTTCGAGTTAGCTTCCATATCTAATACCACAAAGTCGACATAGGAATACAAACTTTTCAACTCTTACTAGCACATCCTCAACCACTCCACACGGTTCTTTAACAGTAACGGTCAGCTAATTGCAATGTGATTGAGGTCTTCTAAGATCTTTCATGCCTAGCTTCCGAAAAATAGACAAAGTGGCATCAGTTCACGCTGCTCCTAGATCACACAAAGCTTTGTTCGCACATACGCTACCTATGGTGCAGGGAATGAGAAAGCTTCCTGGATCTTTGCATTTTGGGGTAACTTATGTTGAAGAATGGCTGAACACTCCTCATTAAGGCATATGGTCTCTAAATCTAAAAGTTTCCTTTAGTTGAGACTGCGCTCTTTAAAAACTTGGTGTACTCAGCATTTCAAATAAGTGCTTCAACTAGGGGTATATTGATTTGTAACTTACTAAACATATCCACGAACTTCTTATACCTCTTATTATCAAACTTAGGCTTCGGTTTTAGTGGAGGATAAGGTAGAGTTGAAGGGTCGACATCGCTGAAAATTGGATACTTATTATCGTAAAGTTCAACTCTAGGCACAAGAGTTTCTTTATAATGCTCTTTGCTCGTGCAAAGTCTCGAAGTATTAGTCTCATTGCTTGGCTCACCATCCTTATTCTTTGTGACTTTTTCTTTCTCTTGCAAGGATGGTGGAGTTACCTCCTTTCCACTTCTTGTCATGATCGCATTCAAATCCTTAGGTTCTTTTCAAGTTGTTTGCAACCCTCCGTGAGGTCTAGTTGAGACTTGCTCACTAGTTGTCCTACCGTGTGTGAGATTTTGAACTAAAGCTTCCTGGTTGGTTACTTTGGCATCCGTCTTCCGACAATATTGGCTAAAGTTAGTGGCTAACTCACCATAGATTTTGAAAGTTGCCCCATATTGTCAAGTGATTGACATTACTCGCTTTTTCTATCGCAGCCTTCCCAACCAAAAGTTTTAGTCTCATTGTGGTACATAAGTGGTAGGTGGTTTAGGCCTTTCTCCTGCGTAATGTCACTATATCGGAATCCAGGATGGTTATGATTAGGCCTGCACTCCTCCCCGACATAATTGGCTTCTTCAAGCATCAATGTTTCACTTTGAGGTGCTACCGATTCCAAATTCTTTCTACTCTTGTCATCCTCTCTTGCATCCCATCTACCTTATTGTTGATAATGTAAAGTTGTTCTAAGATTTTGGTAGATGCACTATCATCAAATATGTCGCGCCATCTTCACAAAGAGCTATGTCATTGCCTCCCATTGGCTATTCATTGCTATTTGCTCCATCTTCCTCAGTGCCTCCTCAGAGATAAAGAACAAACGCCCCATTGCTTTGGGCGTCTACTCTAATTTTCTCGCCTCTCAACCCATGGTAAAAAGTTTGCATTAAAAGCCAAAGAGAGATGTCATGATGAGGACACTTCCTCATAGCTTCCTTGAAACGCCCCAAGCTTGATCAAAACTCTCCCAAAGTTGTTGCTTAAATCCTAGGATGTCTTGGCGTAACTTAAAAGTTTTTCCTAATGGAAAATACTTATTCATGAATTTTTGCAACAATTGTTCCCAAGTAGTGATAGATCCAAATTCTAAAGAGAGAAGTTATTGCTTGCTTAGCTTTATCTTTCAAAGTGAAAGGAAAAAGCTTAAGATTTAATGTTCCTCCGATTAATTCTGTTTCACTCAGGTCGACGATTTCCAAGAAATTCGCCACGTGAACACCAGTGATCCTCGCTTTGGACTCCATGAAAAGTAGAATAATTGGTCACCATTTGAATTACATTAGGCCTAGTGGTGATAGACTTCCGCAAAGATCTCATGGTGCTACGATAATGGAATGAATTGTTCAATAGTGGGCGCTGCATAACTTTGCAAAGTACGCCTTACTCCTTGAACTAGGGCTTGGTTCTCATTATTAGCATTTGCATTCACATTATTGGCATTATTGATAATGTGATTAATAATGTGATTAGGTACCTGGTTTGGATTGACTGATTTCCTTCCATTTCTCGCTTCACTTTCTGTAATGTTCGTAATGATCGGTTGTATGTCCTTCTTCCACTCCTTGCTCGCTTCCTCAAGATTTGGGTCCTCTTCTCCTTGCTTAGCCGCCTCCTAGCTAACTTCCTATTCCTTCTCGCAAATTTTTCTATCTCAGATTATAAGGCTCAAGCGGTTCCTTCATTTCCGAGTAGCGTACTATAAAATAATAAACAACAATAAAACAATTAATCACTAGTAAAGGCTAGGCCTTTAACTAACTAACTAAAACAGACTCAAATAAGTTTGAGAAAAGAAAACGTAAATAAAATGTATGCACTTATAAAACTAAGACAGAATCGTAAAATAAATTCTCGGTCGATCGAGAGTCGTGGTTCGGTCGACCGAACGCTTTTTTTTTTTTTTTTTTATATTTTTATAAATGACACTGCTTAATATACTGCACTTTATTCACAGATTATTCACGAATCCAGCTTCTAACAAAATAAGCTATATCTCAATTTAATGACTCGAGTCCCCGGCAACGGCGCCAAAACTTGATGGAGGTCAAGTTAAATTATTAACTCGATGCCTACTAACACACTAGCAAGAGAACTAGTTCAATTGTAGTATAGCCAGATAGAGTCGAGGCTCGATCCCACAGAGACTCGGCACAAATAAAACACAACTTTATCTTATTAGAACTAAATTGAAAGTGGCGGTCTACGACCAACTAAATGCAGTAAAATAAAATAGTGA
The DNA here is from genome assembly GCA_026214975.1 of Gentiana macrophylla. NCBI lineage: Eukaryota > Viridiplantae > Streptophyta > Magnoliopsida > Gentianales > Gentianaceae > Gentiana > Gentiana macrophylla. The sequence continues at coordinate 84,443,832 of CM047817.1, forward strand.
CAACCACAAGACACAAAAGACGACTAAGGCAAACTAAAGACTACTAAGCATGGATAATACGGTTGATATTATCTAAACAAATAGTATTGATTAAACTAGTAGATTATAACTCCCCATGTGAATTAGGATGATAACGAGACAAAAAAACGTTAAAGATTAATTATTATGACTACGGAGTCATCCCCAAGGTAGATTTAGCTCTGGTTTGGCCATCTAAATCATCGTGCCTCCATTACGTGACTTCGCTTTTTAATGCCTCCATCTCATATAACTTCGACACAATTACGAGACTAGGGATGCCGGTATAAACCGTAAACTCATCTAAGCAACATTCCTAGGTAAGGCGCATTTTAGATGCCGATTCAATCTATATCCTAAGTAACAATCACTTTTGGGTTTCATGTTAAATTATGATGACGAATAACTAAGTTGATCAGTTTAATTACTCATTTTAATTCCAAATCGTAGAATCGACGAGTCGGCCGATCATAATATTGCCCTACACATTACCACACTCGGTCGATCGAACGAGAGCACTCGGCGCACCGAGTGACACGTTTAGGTCGACCGAACACGCTTCGTGTCGGAACAAATCATGATTACTTCTTAACGCTTCTAACCTAAACACATGGGTTCGTAAATTAATCTACATCACGCAATCAATACAGATAAAATTACTCCATAATAAAATACAACAGATCTACGAATAAAGATTGCATAATTGAATAGTCATACCTCAAGACGAGTGACTCCCACTCTTTAATGCGCTCCCTAATCGGAGAATCCGACTAATCCACAATGAACGAACATAAAAAAAATAAAACTTAAAAGCTAAAATTGTATGAATTGTTTTGTGTTGTAGTGGTGTGTGTTCTCAACATCGTGGTCTGCTTTATATAGGAGTTGTAGCCGACATAGGAGAATCCGTAAGATTGACATGCGCTTATCACATTAGGCTCGGGTGACCGAACCTACACGCCGGTCGATCGAATGGCATGGCTCGGCCGACCGAGCCTCCTTCTTTACGCTGCTTTCAATTTTTGCTTCGCCTCGACTTGTTCCCCACTCCATGCTTTTGAATTGATCTGATCTATCTTTTCTTCAATGCTCCGATTTTCTTCTCTTTTATCTTGAGACTTCTCGATTGCGTGATAATTATCTTCCGATTTATCATGATCTGCAAAATCAGCATTTATCACACAATTAATTGCTCTTTTATAATAAAAAAGAGCTAAATACCAATTATCACATTAATAATCACTTATCATTAAATAATAAATATAAAAACGTGATTAAATATGAAATATTTATAATTAACTCCGATTTAAGGTTAGAATTGATGACATAAACAGGTATTTTTTAACTGTCATCATGTATATAGTAATATTTTAATTATTTATGAGGTAATTGGCAGCAATGGTCTATTAGGATGTGATTATGCACCTTTGTGATGCAGATAAATCGCGGATAGTAGGTCATGCTTTGTGGTTGTCAAGGGTGCTAAGCTTTGATGATTTGTCTCCTGAGTCATAACATATTTTGTTGCTTTGTGATATTTCTTTTTTAGTATGATATAACATTGACGATGCAAAAAATCGTCGGGTATAAATATGGGTCGTACTTTCCTAGTGACAATAATCCAAGACATGAGAACCATAGAAAAGATGAACGAGGAGATGGTTTTTGGGGGTGATTTAAACTGAGAATAGGATTTTCCCAAGTTGCCTACGTATCCAAAGCCTGTGTTGGAATCAAGTCTCCGTAGATCCTTAGGGGTTGTTTATATTGGGGGAGCCTGTGCCCTAGGCCTTCATGGGCCATGTCCTTATTGGACTTTGATTTCGTGTTCCCTAAGGAAGAGATAATTACGGTTTAATCTCCTTAATTATAGGAGATAATCTCGGTATTCAAATATTGATTTAAATGATAAGGATCAGAGCCTTAATGGCTTAGGACTCTTTCCATAATTATCCTGATAAACGTGAATTTATCATTATATGCTCTAGCCGGCCTGCGGCGAGCAGCCGAAGGTAAGATGACCGAGCTGCGCATGTCTGTCTTTACCCTGTCCTGACCAACCTGCAGTGGACTGAGGGGCGACCTGAGCAGCCCCTCCTTTAGAGGTGGAGATCAGCCTTTAGGCCTACAAAGGGACTCATGGTCCTTAAAGTTAAGGTTCTAGCCCTATTTTTATCATGACACATGGGGTGGTGAAATCCGGTATCGTCATAAGCCTCCCAGATCTGATTGAACTGCTCGTTGTGAGGTCGGATCTGTCATAAGTGTTGTTCAGCCACTGTCATCTAGACTAGTAGAATTTGTAATGACCTACTCTGCCAGGTGGCAGAGTTACTGTTATGACGTTGTCATAACGTTTTTAGGGTTTCGAGGCATTTCTGCCCACATCGTCTGAAGTGCAACAGTTCTTGAGAACGTGTAAGGGGTTTTATAACCCTCATCGAATCAATTGTCCGATCATCAGTTGGCTGACGTTGGCTTTAAGGACATAAAATATGTAAGTCTCGCTTCTTCAATCGTACTTTGTATGTAATTCGGTAGGATTTCCTATACTTGATGACTTGCTGATGTAGGGATCCTTTATTGGCTAGGAGGCCTTTGCAAGGCTTTCTACGTCTTCGGCCAGCAAGGTGAAATTGAAGAGGAAGATTGCCGACCTGGAGAAGACGGCCTCCGATCGTCGGCAAAAACTCAAGGACGTATGTCCCACTGTTAGTGAGGAGTTATTAAGAGGTATCCGAGAGTTGGGTATCACCGTGGACGTCAAGGACTTCTTCACCGAGCTGATCATCGCTGCTCGGCTAACAGATGTTGGGCATGACCTTTACATGGCCTTTAGTGATGATGAGAGGGATGTCCGTGGGACTTCTCTTCTTCTTTCCCTTTATGTTTTACTTATGCTTGCATTTTTCCCTGTTTTTTTGTCTAACCGTGTTTTTGTTTGTTGCAGTGGTAGACTTTGCTACCTTACTGGCTGGTACAGGTGATAATGAGTCTGAGGATATTCAGCTAGAACAGAGCCAGGATACTGAGAAGACTGCAAGTGTGGAGCCTTCTCTAGCCCGATCTATGAGCACTACCCTGAATTTCGTTGGGGTCCAGATACTGTCTGGTCACCCTGATGATACAGTGGTCCCGCCCATATCTGTTCCGAAAGGGGACACTGACCCGATCTCCCTGGATGAAGCTGATCAGGAGTGAGAAGATGGCTAACTCCAAAATAGGGGTCAAGCTGGAGTTCCTGTGAACCCTCGGGAGGGAAGGCCCAAGAAAAGAGCAAATATTCTACCTTTTCTGATGAGGCTCAAGATTAGTCTCATGAAAGAAAATATGCCGCTACCGAACCGGAGTGGATTGCTAGCGAGCTGGCTGGAACGGGCTTTGGTGCCATGGAATATGTAAGTTCATATTTTCCATCTGAGTTTTGTATTTCAATTTGATAATGTTTCTCATGTTTGTTGATCCGTTATGCAGGGAACCTGGATTGGCCAGGAAGTTTTTAGAAGATTGGCTAAGTCTTCCGCCATCCAGAGGAATATGGACTAGAAGGTTACCGACCTGTGTGTAGATCGGGAAAGGCTTAAGGGCTCTGTTGAATCCAAAGACAAAGATGTAGAGGCTCTCAAGAAGCAACTCAAGGCTCAGGAGGCTGAGCAAAAGGCTAGAGAAGACAAGTATGCTGCTAGTCTTCAAGCCACAGACGACCAGTTTTCCGCAGAGAAAATTGAGTTGGAACGAGCCGTGGTGAAGCTCCGTACTGAGAAGAACGAGCTGGAAGTTGGTGTTCCAGGTCGGATTACTAGAGCCATCTAGGAGTACAAGGCTTCAAATGATTATGTTGTTGCTGTTCATTCTTGTCCTTCACCATGGTTATACCTTGGGAGTTGACAAGGCTAAAAGTCAGTTTGCTGAACTTGCTATGGATAGCCTAGCTAGCTATGCTTTCTATAAGCCTGGCATGGGTACAATCTATGACAAGCATCTAAAAAAGTTCCAAGAAGGGGTGGACATTGCGTCCAAAAATACTCTTGCTGAGCTACAGCCTCTCGTCAAACGGCTACTGGGTCAGAGCCTTCTGTTACAGCAGCTTCAGCTTCAACTCATCCTTCTTCTGAGCAACAACAAAGTCCAGCTCCTGATGCATAGATCAAGTTGCTTATGGACTTGATTTTATTTTGTTGCTTTTGCTCTGCAAAATTGTAACTTTCGTTCAATTATTTGTAATACATGCAAAGATTTCTACCAAGTGTTTTTGCCTTGGCTTTATTTCCAGCATTTATTTTAAGCTCTCCACCAAGTGTTTTTTTTTGCCTTGGCTTTATTTCCAACACTTATTTTAAGCGCTCCACTAGTAGGGTATCTTGCCCCTTAGTATGCCATGCATTAACTTGTAGTTTTTGGATGACATACTTAGTTTGTCTTTGAGTCTGGTCTACAGAGATCAACAGCTTCATCTCTCTTGGGTTTTAATGAGTTTTACGTCCGTAAGCTTGCTGATTCCGACATGCAGATCTCGGCTAGTTTGTCCTGCGGATTTGGAAAGTTTTTTTTTGCAAACTTACCGAGTCTGACCTGCAGATCTCAACGCTTAAATGTATTGTTGAGTTCGTTCTGTGAATATCAATTTGAGTGTCATGCAGACTTAATGATTTTAGACAGAGTCCGACCTGCAGAGCTCTGCTTGTCTGTCCTGTAGACTTAAATAATGTATGTTGAGTCCGTCCTGCGGAGCTTAGTTTGATGAGCTTGAACTGCAAAATTTGTTGAGTCCGACCTGTGGAGCTCAATTCGTTGAGTTTGACCTGCAAACTTTGTTGAGTCCGACCTACGGAACTCGGGCTTTCGAGTCTGTCTTACAGACTTTGAAGAAATTTTTCAAAATTGTACCATGTACAATGTTTTTATAATATATGAATTCTTTTTGCAAGTTCTCTTTCCTTAATTTTATTTTCAGCACTTACCTAAAATACTTTGATCCGCAGTGGGGTGTCTTGCCCCCTAATATGCCATTCATTAACTTATTGTTTTTTGGATGGCACTTAGTAGCGTGTGTAGATTTTTTTTTAATTTTTAATTTTTAATTTTTTTGTTTCTTACTTATAGAGTTCTGCCATTCGACGTCTGCCCTGCAGACTTAGGAAGTTTGGATGTTGCAAACTTGTTGAATCTGGCTTGCGGAGCTCAGTCTTATGTTTGTCATGCAAACTTAATTTTTTGATTCTGTCATGCAGACTTTATTTTTTATGAGTCTGACATGCAGACTTATTTTTTGAGTCTGGCAGACAGACTTTATTATTATTTTTTTAGAGTCTGACATGCAGACTTATTTTTTGAGTCTGGTAGGCAGACTTTTATTTTTATGAGTTTGACCTGCAGACTTATTTTTGAGTCTGTCAGGCAGACTGTATTTTTTTGAGTCTGCCATGCAGACTTTAATTTTTTGAGTCTGACGTGCAGACTTATTTTTTGAGTCTGTCAGGCGGACTGTATTTTTTGAGTCTGTCATGCAGACTTTTTTTTTTAGACTTTTTTTTTGAGTTTGACAAGCACATTTCATTATTTTTTTTTTGGGTTCTTGGTGGGGTTTCTTGCCCCCCCAGTATGCCATGCAGTCAGAATTTGGATAGCTTAATTAGCTTTTTGTATGATTTTTTATTTGAGTCCGACCTGCAAAGGTCGGATAGTGAGTCTGACCTATAGACTCGTGAATTTTGCTAAGTCCGTCCTGCGGAGCTCAGTTGTCTGTCTTGTAGACTTAATGAATCGCCTGAGTCCGACCTGCAGAGCTCAATTTGTCTGTCCTGCAGACTTAAAGCTTTCATCTTAAAGCCGTTACGTATTATACACAATAAAGAAGAGAAATATAATATTGAAATAATACTGGTAAATTGAAATAATTTATTGAATTCTAGAACCTGTTTTAGACGTAAAGCTTGCGGGGATTGTTTGTCTGCCAGCTTTGTGGAATGGTCTTACCATTTGAATCTACGGTTGATATGCACCCTTGCCTTGCACTTTAACAGCTTTATAGGGTGTCTTGTGGACCTCGGGTTGTATGACCTGCAGATTTCCAAATTTTATTGATTCCAACCTGCGGAGACCAGTTGTCAGTCCTGCTGACTTGAATTTTTTGCTGAGTCCGACCTGCGGAGCTCAATTCGTCAGTCCTGCTGACTTATTAGTTTTTTGCTGAGTCCGACCTGTGGAACTCAGTTTGTCAGTCCTGCTGACTTATATTTTTTGTTGAGTCCGACTTGCGGAGCTAAACTTGTCCGTACATCCTGCGGACTCAATGATTTTTGCTGAGTCCGTCCTACGGATCTCAGTTAGTCTGTCATGCAGGCTTAATAATTTTAGCTGAGTCCGACCTGCAGATTCGAAGCTTGTCAATCCTGCTGACTTAATGATTTTAGCTAAGTCCGACATGCGGATTCGCAGCTTGTCTGTCCTGCTGACTTAATAATTTTAGCTGCCTGTGAATTCGCAGCTTGTCAGTCCTGCTGACTTAATGATTTTAGTTGAGTCCATCCTGCGGATTCGCAGCTTGTCAGTCCTGCTGACTTAATGATTTTAGACTGAATTAATGATTTTAGCTGAGTCCGTCCTGCGGATTCACAGCTTGTCAGTCCTGCTGACTTAATAATTTTGGCTGAGTCCGTCCTGTGGATTCGCAGCTTGTCAGTCCTGCTGACTTAATAATTTTAACTGAGTCCGTCATGCGGATTTGTAGCTTGTCAGTCCTGCTGACGTAATGATTTTGGCTGAGTCCGTCCTGCGGATTCACAGCTTGTCAGTCCTGCTGACTTAATGATTTTAGCTGAGTCCGTCCCGTGGATTCAGCTTGTCAGTCCTGCTGACTTAATGGGTTGGGCTTTTTCCAATCTCGCGAGTTTGTCCTGCAAAACTCAATAACAAAATACACAATGGAACGAAACAACAGTTAAAGTGAACTTGATCATTCGGAGTATTACTCATAGGAGTAGTACCGAGAAATAGAGATGATGTTCCTCATTATGAGTTTGACAGCTCGGTCCACCAGAGATGTGTTGATCGTACCGATGGGACGATGGCGTTTAGGGTTGCTGCATCTATAGCAGCCAACTGCTCCGCTACTGCTTGTCGAGCCTTTGTAGATTCTGGTTGGTGGCAGGATCTATTGTCGTCCCGTCTCCACCATTTTTTACCACCATCTTGGATGGTTTCCCCATGACCTTTCTTTTCCATCTGCTTTTATGGCGTGGTTACGATGGACCTTGAACAAATTGTCAATAGAAGACCCTCTTTCTTGCGCCATTTGACGATGCAAAAAATCGTCGGGTATAAATCTGGGCCATACTTTTCTATGACAATAATCCAAGACCAGATCACCGTAGAAAATATGAACGAGGAGATGGTTTTTGCGGGTGATTTAGACTACGCCTAAGATTTTCCCAAGTTGCCTACGTATCCAAAGCATGTGTTGGAATCAAGTCTCCGTAGTTCCTTAGGGGTTGTTTATATAGGGGGAGCCTGTGCCCTCGGCCTTCATGGGCCGTGTCCTTGTTGGACTTTGATTTCATGTTCCTTAAAGAAGAGATAATTACTGTTTAATACCCTTAATTATAGGAGATAATCTCGGTATTCAAATACTGATTTAAATGATAAGGATCAGAGCCTTAATGGCTTAGGATTCTTTCCATAATTATCCTGATAAACGCGTATTTATCATTATATGCTCTAGCCGGCCTGCGGTGAGAAGCCAAAGGTAAGATGACCGAGTCCAAGCAGTCCGTCTTTACTCCCTCCGACCGACTGCGGTGGATCGAGGCGACTGAGCAGCCCTCCTTTGGAGATGGAGATCGGCCTTTAGCCTTACAAAGAGACTCATGGTCCTTAAAGTTAAGGTTATATCCCTATTTTTATCATGACACGTGGAGTGGTGAAATCCGGTATCGTTAAACATCAGACTTAGATGATTTTTTTGATTTATTATATAATTCACACATCGAGCATATTATTTCTGAATAAAAATTCGGTGTCCGAAAACGGAATGTTACGATTACTATTAGACATGCTTATTTATATTCATTAAAATCTTATACATTTTGTATTTTATTGCAAATATATACTTCTCTTCTTTTTTTTCCACAAAATATACTTTTCTCATTAAAGTATCATAGATACATAACCGGCTCGTGGGAACGACTCTTTACGTGAGTCGATAGATACCTGCGTCTGGCAAACCCAACTAATACATTGTTTGGGGTTTTGTAGGGGCAGGGGTGGCGATTTACTGTCGGCGCTTTTCTTTTGTGAGTTGTATTTTCATTTACGGTCCCCTCTTGTCTTGTGTAGGAAAAAATAGGCCCAAGTCAATGGATTCCTTTGTATCGAAATATGTTTTAATACCATTCCAATGACGCTGCTAAGCGGAGCTGAATCTAGCTAACAAGTTCATCGAGAATGCAATATCCTGGGTCGAGTACATTGAGCTAAATACAATCATCACTCTTATTGCACTTAAGTAGGGAATTTCAGCTCTCAATAGCTCTTCGTAATCTTCTAACTGGACGAAATGGATCTTTCTTGTATGTCCAAACCTCGACCGATCATGGGAGTGCTAACAGGTGCACTTTGTCCATATTAAATCGCCTCAGCATCTTTTTCGACATATACGCATGATGGTGAATAAGCATTCCACAAGCTCGGTAATCTAGTTCGCTACCTGCATAAAACCGAAGCTTTCCCCAAGATCTTTCATCTCAAATTCGGTTTCAAATAGGCTCGCGGTTTCTCTTATTTCCATTAAGAGTACCTATTGCGTTCATACATCGTAAACTATATACTCGCTACAAATTGCAAATCCGAACTTGTTTTCTTTATGAATACGCGAGGATAGTTTCATCATTCTTATATCCCTTCCCAATCAAGTAGTCACTTAGGCGGGTATACCCATCCGGCCTGATTGTTTTAATCCGTAAAAGTGAGCGTTTTCTCGATTGCAACGCAGACTTTCGAGTGGTTTAAGTCACTTGACTTCTGAGCAACAGAAAAGACCATCAGACACTTTCATGTATATCTTCGAATCAAGATCCCCGTGCAGATACGTCAGTAACCACATCCATGAGTCAGATTTCCAATCAACCGGAAACAAGCTAAAACTAATTAGAGTAACGAAAGTTATTATATCCATTACCAGAGAGTATGTTCTCTCATAGTCAATTTGCGAGGCGTTGTGAGAAATTTTGCGCCACAAGGCGAGCCTTGTACCTTAGGACTTCATTCTTTCCTATTACGCCTTTCGACAAATACCCATTTATGTCCTACAAAGCTTACACACTTGGTGGGGTTAGCACCAATGACCAAATACCCGCCTCTGCTGCCTAGAATCTAGTTCTGCGCCTGGATTGCTTCTCCAAACCAGGCCAATCGCTCAGCGCATTGTTGACATTCTGTTGAACAGTATGACGCAGGTTCACATCAATGGGTTTCATGATTTCTTGAGCAAACAAAGATATTACAAATATATCATCAGTGCATTGCGCGATCTTTCCATGCAATCAGATACACTCTCATAATCCATTGAGACTTTTGTTCTTCTCTGGAATCTAATTCAAACATCGGAGCCTCCAAGAGATTGGCCCATGGACATAATCAGAATCGTGAGATAATCTCATTTATGGTTCTCTATTGATGATTAGCGGTCGGATTGTGCCTTACTCACTCCTCTTAACACCGCTTGGTGAGTGCTCGCTTAAACTGGTCTCCCTCTTCTGGCCTGGAAAAGGTACCATGCCTCATCACAGGTGTGGTGTCCATGCACATCAGCCTAATACAGCATCACGTCTGGGGGGACTTCTAACCTTGTGGCACGTTTGCGCTTGGTATATGCTGATCTTGTCACTTTAGTAGTCATCGAGAACGACTGCATCGAAGCAAGATCGCTCGCTCAAGGATTAAGCATTCTTTTGCACTTACTACTTTAAGTAGGTGATGCGGGGAGATCAAATAGACTGAAAGTAGGACAAACCACAAGCAATTCCTCGCTGCCCTTTAGAAAATCCTTTTTCTTATCTCCCTACTAACGACGGGAAGATGGGCCTCATCAGGTGACACCGTAAATCTTCGCGGTAAATGACGCTTTGCCAGGTTCTGAATGGGCTGATATTAGTCGGGGATTCATATCTACCATAAATACCTAATCGCCTCTCGAGGACTCATTTTAGTCATTAATGGAGGCGTTAATAGTAATATATATGCCGCACAACCAAATATGCGTGGCGTGTAAATATCGAGCTCATATCCGCGAACCAATCTAATTACGCTAGTAAAACGTTGGCAAGCAGCTGGAGTCCAACGCATTGGCAGTCAAAACTCTGCGCAATATTGCATAACCCCAAGCAGAGATGAGAGCTTAAGTTAGCGCGCACCATACCACACGTTTCCGCCACCATCTGTAGCCTTTTGATGGTGGCTTCGCTGTGAAGACCGTGCATTCTCGTATGCACGTAATGTGGTACAGATGTTCTCACGTCAACCCGATAGACATGCAATAATCATCAAATGTTTTCGATGTGAACTTTCCACGCTATCAAGCCTATATAAGACTTGATAAGGTGATCAGTGTAGAGCCCTAAACGATATAATCTGTAAGCAAGAGTTTTGCAAATGCAAGGCATTCCTTGTGGACAATGTCTGCGATACGGTGACTGGCCATACGAGGCATCCACCGTGAATCCATAAAATACTTGAATGGCCCGTGATTCTGGATGGATGGGATCCACATATATCACCTTGTACTCTTTGTAAGAATGGAATGTTTTGTTTCATGTCTTTAGCATGTGAGAGTCTCTGATCCTGCTTTTTGCAAAGAAAGGTGTTTTGCAAAATGATTGGTGTGCACTTGAAATGGTCAACGAGGAAGAGGGGATATAACTCATCTGGGTGCTTCCGCATTTATTACCGCTGAAACAATACTACTTTGGACACTTTGTATTGTTGTCGGATTTTTGTCCCATTTTGTTTTCCTCGGAAAATAAGTGGATGTCGTCCGTGTGAGTTCTTTAAAATCTGGAAATTTTATATCTCGACTGTGGGTGTCTCTAGGCTTATCACGCCAGCTCAGATGCTTAGGTCAAGGTCAATTAAATTTCTATTGTTGGTGACAGCATATTTGTGATTCAATAATCCGGAATAGTAGTAATATAATCCATTAAGTTATTTCAGCAGCTTTTCTAGTATAAAGTGTTTCCTTCCACATTCATTTGTAATATGTCTATCATGAGTTCTATTCTCATGTTGAGTTTCTAAATGATAAATCAAGCAGCACGAATATTCCTCTGCTGAAACTTAACAAGTGTCTTGAGTTCGATTAAACAGTGCGTATGTAGCGTTTGTGACTTTTATCGTTCAGGTTGCCAGCATCAAAAATGTGGCAGCTACAGCGCATATTGCATGTAGATGATCCAATCATCATGGTCGCAGTATTTAATTACATCCAGGAATTAACTCGATAAATGGTTGTCTATTCTTGGAGATAGTATGTCGTGGTTCCGACTATCATTCTAAGCACTTCTATTTCTCCTCAGATTCATTCCTACATTTAAATTAGATGAAGATTAAAAAGTCGAAGACGTAACTCATATTCTTTGTAGTTTTTCACTTTTAGATAGAATGATATGCTTTTCATCCCGATATATATGTTTATTTGTAATGGTAGATGTATTGTTTTTACACCTAATAAAGTGTTATTTTGAACCATGTATATCTTTGGTAAATAAAATTTAATAAAATTCAATACTGAGAACAAAACTAAAATTTATTAATAGGCCAAATCTAAAAAATCAAAAGCCAGAATACAATCCAACTAAAATCCAATTCAACAAACCATTATTCTAAATGAACTTTCAAGACCAAAAGAGTCTCATATAAAATAAAGGCATTCCACGCCTTCACAATGTTCTTGGAAAAATAAATAAATAAGCAGTGCTGCATCAATCAAAGTCTCAGAATATCCATTGGTAAATAGCAGGGTTCTTGTTACTATTGAAATTCCAGAATTGTGAGGTTGACATCGATGTAATGGTACCTCGCAGTCTTTCGTGATAATTAGACCCTCTTTGTTCACAACAAAATATACTTTTCTCATTAAAGTATCATAGATTTTTTTTTATTTTTTAAATATCATAGATTTTCCATTCAAAAAAAAAAAAATCATAGATTTTGTTAAAATGTCAACGTTATATTAAGAAATCCATCAAAAGACCCAAATAACATTAACAATATATAAAATAAAAAATAAAATAAAAAAAAGGAGAGAGGAGCCCGGGCATCACAGGTAGCCATTTTAAGACGCATGATAGGGCCAAGTGCTGTTAACGAGCCGAGCTGAGCCGAGTCGAGTAGTTGATGTTTAAGCTCGAGTTCGTTTGTAATCGGGTAGACTCGGCTCGGCTCGCTAACACAAACGAGCCTAAAAGCCTATTCGAGTTTGTCTCGATAAGTATAAAAAATGTTCGAGCTCAATATCAAACTCGCGAACAGGCTCGAACTCGAGCTCGGCTCGTTCAATAGTATTTTTTAAGGGGAATGATTTGTTTATATCTAATATATCTATTATTGAACCCGAAATACTCGTTTAATCAAATATCTACAAAATATTTGTTGTTTCTAAAATTATTTGTGTATATATTCCCCCCCCAAAAAAAAAAAATTATGTGTATATATGATTTATATTTATTATTTATACTATATATTATATAATTCGCGAACACTAACGAGCGTTCACGAACAGGCTCGTGTTCGCTCGTTTAGTAAACGAGCAGGAGAACCTGATCGAGCTCGGCTCGATAGCATAAATGAACGAGCTCGAACGAGCTTACAAGAGCCGAGTTCGAGCCTTGTTCGTGAACGTTCGGTTCGTTTAACAGCATTGATAGCCTCCAAACACAAAAAACAATCTAAGAAATAAAAAATAAATAACCAGTCTTGATCACTTGTTTTATTTCTACAACTCCCAAAAAAAATAGCAAAGAAAACAAAAAATTACACACACACACATATATATATTTCAAGATGGTTTTAAACGTCTATTCTTATGTTTCAAGTTAGGTATTAAAAGCAGTTTTCTTAAATGTTTCAAGTTTTCTTTCAATTGTTTTGTAACTGGGTTAAGTAGATTCATGTCGTGTCTCCCGGAAATCGACATACATGAATCACTTTTTTTTATCTTCTTTCTCCTTACTGAACTTTTGGCCGGTGCTCACTTCTTTATTTGGAATAAGAAGGTTGCATGTACATGTTGTTTTGACGACGAGCATGGAGTGATGTCTTAGGATGGAGCAATGGAGTCGTTTATGTTTTAGTTTCCTTTTATAGTTCCTTCTTTTCAGACATGTCAGTTGTAACGGATTATAGTTTTTATATTCAGTTATTTATAATGTAGTATGACAGCAGTTGTATTCTGGTTGAGTTAATTGGTTGTATGGAAGACCCAGAGCGTCTATTTCCCGAGTCTTCAGCTTGTTCTCTTCCGCGTGAATCTTTTATATCTCGGATATGACACGAGGCTTACGTGGGATTTAGGGTTTACTCTAAATGTCACATGATGAACGTCCGTGTCGGATAAGTCTCGGGGATAGGAGTATTTATATTATATATATATATATATATATATATATATATATATAGACACACACACTACCTCCGTCCAATCAAAAGTATCCACATTTAAGAAAAAAATTCCATAAAAAGTCACTTTATAATACCAATGCATCATTTAATGGTTTTTTCCAAACACATTAATTGAGTTTCTTAATCAGTGTGCACTACAAAAAGTGGAGGTTGTTGAAGCCTAAACATCTAGAAGAAGATGAGATTTTGCCACATGGACATTTCATCAAACACCTAGGTGTTGAAGGTGGTTACAACTACATCAAATCAGTTACAACCTAATTACAGTTCCTAACTCTGTATAAACTGAAATTAGATGTTCCATTAGTTGATTAGGATGTTCAATTATTGCTTCCATTCATCAATTGTGCAAAAGAATCAAGTTTCCAACTTCCCACTTGTTCATTTTTCAAACTTATGAAGACAATCTTCATCTTTCTTCATTTTCTGGAATTCCAATCCGTTCTTGTTTGATTTTTAACATGGTCATAGCTAATTCGTATTCCGTTGTGAGAGATTTTCTATTCTTGATGTCTAGTTCGTTTTCTTGATTTGTTCTTGAAGTTACTGCAATGGCAGCTGTAATTCATGAAAATTCTAGGAATTCTCATGATTATCCCAGCTTGATTCTCGTTCAAACTTTGTTGAAAGGTGTTCATAACTACAACCATTGGTAAACTGATACTACAAAATCTCTCTCTTTTCATGGTCAATTGAGTTTTGTGGATGGTTCTTCTATCATGCATGATGTTGTTGTTCTTAGGTATTCGAATCGGATGCAGCTGAATGATGTAGTTGTTTCTTGGCTAATAAATTCCATGCTTCCCACTGTTGTTGAGAGTGTTATGAATTTTGACACTTCAAGAGAGATCTGGTTTGATTTCTAACACAGATTTGGAAGGGGAAATGCCTACAGGTTGTCAAATCTTGAGGAAGAAATTGAAAAGTTAAGTAGAGAAATCTTTCTGTAACTGATTCTATACGAAGTTGAAATCCTTATAGGATCAATATCTTTTTTTAAGGCCAATTCCTCCTTGTACTTGCCAAGTTTTGCAGATTAGAAGGGAGTATTATGATTATGCATATACTACTAGATTCCTCAAAGTTTAAATGCCAATTTTAGTAATGTCAAGTCAAAAGTATTGATGACCATGCCCTTACCAAATGTCAAAACAACCTTTGTTATGTCCCGTAACCATGAATATCAGTTGAATTACACTTCTTTGTCTGCAGATTCAGTAGTTCTTGCCTCCCAGCCGGATACTAGACTGCAAGATTTAAGTGGTTCTAATGTTGTAATGCAGACCTAGTTTTAAGGTCAAGAAAGAGGTTCTATTGCTTCTGGCAGAGGGCAAGGAAATTCCATGAAGCCTCAATGTACATACTGTGGTAAGGAAGGGCACACAGTGGATAAGTGCTACAAGAAGTATGGATATCCTCCAAAATTTGGGAGAGGATGAGGTCCTATGGATAACAAAGTTAGCGTTGAAGATAATACTGCAATACAAGGCAGCGATTCTTCACATTCAGATGGTGTGCAGTTTGATTCTTATGAGGCTATCACACAATCACAGTATGGTCATTTGCTTTCTTTTATTCAAGGCTTGCAAACTAATACTAGTCACTGCAGTTCTGTGATTTTGGCTGCAAATTCTGCCTCCCAAGGGCCATGTACTGTTTACAGTAGCATCCACTGGATCATGGATTCAGGGGCTACTAATCACATAACCAATTCTTTGCATAACATGTTTGATATTAAATTTGCATCAAATTTTACCTAATGGAACTTCTATTATGGTAACACATATAGGCAAAGTGCAGATTAATGCTTCAATAGTATTACAATTTTTTTTTGCATACATGCATTTAAGTATAATCTAATTTATATAAGGAGATTGTTTTCTGACAGTGAATTTTTAGTTTCTTTTTCTCTTAACAATTGTGTTGTGCAGTACCAGCTGACTTTGAAGAAAATTGGTACAACTGAGATTCAAAATGGATTATACATTTTAGCAGCAGATTCACAGAAGTCTTTTGTTTCCGTTTCTAATAATGTTTGTCAAAATTGTATTATATTTGAGTCTTTACTTTGGCATAGTAGATTAAGACATCCTTCTTTGGATATGATGAAGTCATTGAATCTTATTGACAGTAGTATTAAATTGTCTAATCATCCTTCATTGTTTGTCCATTGGCAAAACAGAAAAAGTCAAAATTTTCTCTTAGTACATCTTCAACTATGTCCTGCTTTGATTTATTCATGTTTACATATGAGGTCCAAATAGGATTCCAACCATTGATGGTGAATAATATTGGTTGTCCATTGTAGATGATCATTGTAGATTTACATGTTTATTTTAAATGCATACTAAATCAGAATCTAATCGGTTATTACAACATTTCTGTAATATGGTGCAAACTTAGATGAAAAATGTGATGGCCATTTTACAACATAGCCAACTCTAACCGGCAGGGTATCAAGTCGGTTGTACTATAAATGGCGAGGAAGGTCGTATCCCACAGGGAATCTGGTTAAGTATCAAAGCCAGTATCGTTCCTAGTTCAGGCCAACACAACTACTGAAGACGTGGTGATTTGTCAGATCACCGGTTTTACAAACTAATATACACAAAATAAAAGAGTTTAACGATAAAAAAAAAGATAGCCGAGCTATGATCCGATTGACTACTTTCTAACCCTAATCCGTATCCAGAAGTGTTTCGATATACTTTAATGTTCTTGGCATCGGTTAAAGGGTGTCGTTTCCTATTTCCGAGAATAGATATTATTCAATAATCTACCCTCCCATGTCAAGTTCAACAGTCCACTGACCAGATTTAACGGACCTAACACGGTCTACGCTCGATGAGATGCTCAACAACGTTGATATGAACCTCACACACAAAACTAAATCTAAAAAACTTAGTCGGTATTACAGGGTGATTCTAGAACCCCGGTTCCCGTACCCTCCCGCAAATTACATATATAAAGACGATACGTGAAATACGATTATCGAGTAGCGAATTCAACAATCATGATTAAGAATAAGCTCTAAAACAATAACAACACCCAGAATCTAACAAATCAAACATCAAGAACAACATATGAACAAGCTAGGGTTCGGTTTCAAAGATTATAGCAAAACTCGGCTATAAAACAATTAGCTATCCATTCTAACTATGAAAATACAAGAACTCATCATAGATATGAGCATACAAACAAGAAATTAGAGTTAGAAATACCTATTTAGTTGAAAACTGGATGAAACTTCAAAACTGAGAAAACCAACTTTATATATATGAAATCCAAGATGATCCAAGCAACGTTTACAAAAGATGTTATCAACGCTTAAAATCTAGCTATGGTGGTTTTTTAGACTGAAATTCGCCAGAAATATGCTGAAGAAGACGAAGAGAATGTGTCTATCCTCTTAGAATTTGGCTATTTATAGTGGGGTGCAAGTGGGAAAATAGGTCGGTAGGTGCACACCTACAAAAATGGTAGGTGTGCACCTACCAAGTAAGCCAAAATTCCCCAACTCTCTGTACTAGTAGGTGTCCACTTACCAAATTGTTAGGTGTGCACCTACCAAGTGCTCAGGTTAAGGATGTCTCTGATCTCGTAGGTGTGCACCGACCATGTTGTTAGGTGTCATGTTGTTAGGTGTTCACTACCAAGTCTTCTTCCAAAATTGAAGTTTCTTGAATTCCAAAGCTTCCGAATCGCGTTTTCCGGGTATCTCGTACACCTAGATCCTGAAAAATACCAGAAACAATACCACACATAATCACTACGGGACACTGATGACGGTCAACTTGGTATCATATTTTATCATCAACTTACCCCTTATTTGTGTTATCAATGGAGATAATATATATGAAATCAAGGGTTAGTTAGCTAAATGTGATTAAGCCACGTCCGGGATGACTAAATTGGTATTTCGCGTATTAACCGTGTATTTTATGTGTATTTACCATAAATGGAAGCTAGTATTTGTGATATGGTTTCATTGACAGATGAACGAGTGTATGGAGCATCATTTGGGTTGAATATGAGAGCTAAGTGATAGATAACTGAACGGAGCTGAAGGTTGAAGTGTTTCAAGCGGAGATTGAACCCGAGAATCTGATTATTGATCTTGAAACGCTGTTTCCGAAGCCTTCAAGACGAATTGGGCTTGGTCTTCTACATGAAAGTTGTAGGACTTGAAACGAGGATTCCAACGCAATTTGAATCACCCAAATCAGAGTTATGTAGGCTAAGTTATGGTCCAAATACCAAAGTGTGCACTGGCGACTGCGAGCCCACCTCCCGCAGCCGCGAGCCAAGTGAAAATGGGCTTAGGGTTTCGAGAAGATTCCAAGTTAAGTTGGGAAAGAATAGGACGGAAATGCTCTTGCCATTGCGGAGTACGCCGCCGCAACTGCGAGCCCAGAGCCTTCCACAACCTTCCAGAAACGCGTTTTCTTGTCCTCCAAGGATTAGGTTTTCCCTTAAGTCGGTTTATACACCTATATAAGAGGCATTAGGGCTGTGAATTTGTATCCATTCATTCATTCTTCATCCATTCTATTAGTTATTCATCAACTAGATACAATGTGGACTTTTGGGAATAAAGTCTTCTTTTATTTTCTTCTTCTTGCAAATAAATCATGAGTCTTTCATTATTGAATTATGCACGGTTTACGATCATCATGGATCGATTCCAATCTCCGGAGAGAGAGAGAGATAGAATCGAGGAGTGTATATGTTCTTCGTTATAGGTAAGGTCTATTCCAATATTTTATTTCGTATCTTAGATTCATGATTTTTCTTGTGATATGTCTAGATTATGCTTGCATCTAATCAACTATGAATTAATTAAATAAACCTTAATCTTTATTATTCGATTCGTTAATATAACGTAGAATTAATGGTTGCGTTCTCCCGCAATCGCGGCGGTCTTTACCGCAACTGCGAGATACCTAGTAAACCCTAATTATGTGGTTCGGCGTCAGCTACATTGATAAACATGTTTAATTAACGATAGGTTAGATCTGTCCAATCTGCTTATTGTATTCGTAAATTAAAATAAAGGACTTGCAAGGTGAAGTGTTAGTTTGGACATAGTTTGATCAATCCCTAGGAACGTGCTAGTCAATCCACGATAGCTGCTTAGGGAGGTTCTCAGTCTTGAGCCGGCACTTTCTAGAACTTATTGCATGTGAGTTAATACAACCAACGAAGGAGGTTAACTGCACATAGACGTCTACTGTCCTTTCAATGGAAGTAAATAAGGTTAGGAGACTGTACTACTAGCTTAATTACAAATATGGATCAGATAAGGATTAATGGTAGATTAGTTGTGAATAGTTTGGTTAATGCCTTTTCAATACATGATTGACCATGAGTCTATTTGCATCTATGTTATTTACTTTTCCTTTATGTTGGTCAACGACCACCCTATCCGCTTGACCTATGAATTGTGGTTGTTTTTAACGTAATTAAATAATAGTCTCTGTGGGATCGACATTGACTCGCTACGATTGACATAGTCCTCTTGCTAGTATTAAGCGACTTACACGCGATCAGACACTAGGGTCACCGAGAGTATAATAAATACACCGAAAAGACCGAAAATCCCGGACTATATGTCCCAGACCTCGTAAACATCAAAATAGTGAAATACGTGTCAAAACCAAGCAAAAGGTGTCCGGAATTAAGTAAAACGAGTCGAAACGGGGTACAAAACACGTAGGAAAATAGAGTCGAGTTGACTCTCATCAAAATGCATTATGATCATAAGATCATATCATAGGGGTAAGTTCAACATGAAGTTGTTTTATAGAACAAAAGGGATTTTTCACCAAAAGGCTTGTGTTAGGATTCCTCAACTAAATGGTTTAATAATTGATAGGAAACATCAGCACATTCTAAATGTTACTAGGGCTTCAAGAATACAGGTTGATTTACCTATAGAATACTGGGGTGACTGTGTTTTACATGCTACAGATTTGATCAGTCTTATCCCTACACCTTTTTTTGCTAGTGTTACTCCTTATCAGGGGTTGCATAATAAAGTCCCTACCTACACCAATTTAAGGGTTTTTGGTTGTTTGTGCATTGTGTCAACTTATTCACAATGCAGGGGTAAGTTTGATGATAGGAGCAGCGAGTCTGTTTTTCTAGGGTTTGAGGAACACATGAAAGGTTATAAGGTTTTGAATATTGCAACAACAAACATCTCTGTTTCTAGAGATGTTACCTATCATGAGCACACATTCCTTTTTTATGATAATCCAGATGTGCAAACTGATAGTTCTTTATGTCTACCTTTACCTATTTCTCACATTAATGATTCTCCAGATTTTGTGCCTAATCCTTCTGTTGATCGTGATCATATAGATTCTAATCCTCTTGCCGCACCACAAAACATTCATCCGACTGATGTTGGCATATCTATTCAGAATCAAAAGGGATCTACGAGGACAAAAACCACTTTTTTTTTTATCATAATGATTATGTTTATACTAATCCTACTCACGGAACATCACCACACACCCTTGATCATGTTTTTTCTCAAGCTAATCTATCTTCCAATTATCAGGGATTCATCTGTAGTATCAACGCAGAAACTGAGCCATCTTCATACCAAACAGCAGCTGCAGATCTTGATTGGCAAGATGCAATGAAAAAGGAGCTCCAAGCTTTGGATGTAAGTGGGTATATAGAATAAAAACGAAGTCTGATGGTAGTATTGAAAGATATAAAGCCAAACTTATTGCTAAAGGCTTTACACCGACAGAAGGTATAGATTTTTCATAAAAGTTTTCCCCAGTAGATAAACAAACCACCATCAGACAGTTCTCTACTTTGGCAGCACTTAAAGGTTCGAATTTACATGAAATGGATGTAAACAATGCCTTTTTGCATGGTGGTTTGGATGAGGATGTGTACATGAGGCCTCCACAAGGATTGCAGACAATGGATTATTATACAAGTTAAACAGATCTTTATATGGACTTAGACATGCAAGCAGGCAATGGAATGCCAAACTGATACAAAAACTCTTGGAAAATGGATACAAACAATCTCAAAATGACCATAGTCTGTTCACCAAAAGAAAAAGGTCTAGATTTTTTTGCACTTTTAGATTACGTGGATGACATTGTGGTTGAAAGTTTGAGTATGCAAGCTATACAACAACTAAAGGATCTACTTCATACTGCATTCACAATCAAATAATTGGTGGAACTCAAATATTGTTTAGGTTTTGAGGTGGCAAGGTCTAAATCCATCATAGTGATCAATCAAAGAAAATATTGCCTAGATTTGTTGTGGGAATTTGGCTTACTATAGTGTAAACCTACATCTACACCTATGGATTCATCACAAAATTTTATAGAAGTAAAAGCACCATTATTACCCTCAAATACTCAGTACAGAAGTCTGGTTGGCAAACTACTATATCTTGGTAAAACCCGGCCTAATATAGATTTTGCCACACAACAACTAAGCCAGTTCCTTGATCAACCCAATGAAGCACATATGAAATCAGCACACAGGCTATTAAGATTCTTAAAAGCAACACCTGGAAAAGGCATCTTTCTCCCAAGTGAAGGACCTCTAATTCTCAAGGCATTCAGTGATTTAGATTGGGCAGACTGCACTAAGACAATGACGCCGGAGGCGTATCAGAGTGAAACGCAGGGAATAATGCAAGAGAAAGAAACAGAGAAAAATCCCTGAAATAATTTATATTATATCAAATTCAATCCCTTTACTAAGTCCACGAGCCAGACTTATATAGCTGTAGAAAATAAAAAGTTACCAAAAATAAATAAATTACGATTTATTGCAATAATCAAGCGGAAATCAAGCCCCTTGATTATTCCATGTTCCTAAATTCAAATTTAAATATTTCTTTATTTAATTTACCAATTGAAATTAAAAATATTGCCTCAATAACATAAATCATAATACGTCCCGGATCCTCCTGCATCAGTCTCTCCGGGTTGGAGAGAACTCGTCCTCGAGTTCTTATGCATCCTTCCACGATCAAATGGTTGTCCAATCAAAATTTTCCACGTGTCAGAGCATAATGTGGATGCATCAACTTTATACCCATAACCAATCAAATAATTGATAATACGTACAAAATCAATTATATATCTTGCAAATATCATCTTTAAATTATATTCATGGAAAATTAAATTACTTTCCATATCCATGAATATTTTTCCAAGAAGTATTCCTCTTTTGTTTGAAAGTCAAATCAACACAATACCCATGATCTTCATCATTATAAGAATATAAAGGAAAATGATTGAGGGGCCGAAAATGTGTACCACCGATCCTCCGAATCTGCTTTTGTATGGTCCAGGATTTTTGTTTTTTTTATTTTTATTTTTCAATATCCTCATGTGTGGATAAAAAGCTAGTGTGTGGAGTTTTTTTTGTGTACCATTTAGGTACAATTATAAAATATCTTCTTCACATTGTCATATTTCTTACTTTCCTCTCTGCATAAAATTTCCACAACATATTGATTACCAACACAATGCTTCTTTTGGATTACCTCTTTGACACAAATATCATCATCATCATCATCGAAGCACACTCGTTCTTTAAGCAAGATGTCATTATTTTCCAAAGCCGTCCCATAATTAGATTGCTTAATGATGAGTTCTCAACATGACAAAAGTTGTTAAATGAATCAAAAATAATATTTTCGTTCGTACAAAAATCCTCATCTTCTGGATACTTATCATAAGTTGGATGAGAATCATGACATTCATCACCATCTCTAAATTCGAAAATCTTATTATTGTGAACGTCAACATCATCTTGTTCAATAGATCCATGAATATCATCCCATAAAATTTGTTCATCGGTAACCTCTCTATCTTCATCAAAGAGAGGTGTTGTGTTTTCAACACAATCATCATCCCATATGATATTTTCTTCGAAAAACTCACCATCACTATCCCATTTAATTTTCTCTTCAACAACACATCCATCATCATCATATATGGGTGGGTTGTTGTAACCATCAAATTCATCAAAAAAGATAGGATCCTTTTCAATGAAAATATCATCATTAGACAACTCGGTCAAATTCATTTTGACATCGAGGTCTTGACGACGATTTTCTCGATCGCGATGCTCCGGATACTGAGCATGACTGTGATACGTGTTTTTGGAACTGAAATCGAAATTAGATTGATACCTTTTTCGATTACGGAGTTCCGCAAGTTCTCGGTTTAACTCTGCAATTTGCCACTACAAGTATTTCGTCATCCAACATGGGTCGACGGGATCGCGATGCTTGTAGACTTTCTCAGTCGAAATCTGTCCACGAACACGACCACCATAACCACCAACCATTAGAAACTGATGATAACGCTTGGCCCAAGAATGTAGGGATGCTCTGATACCAATTGACGCCGGAGGCGTATCAAAGTGAAACGCAGGGAATAATGCAAGAGAAAGAAACCAAAGAAACAGAGAAAAATATCCGAAATAAGTTATATTATATCAAATTCAATCCCTTTACTAAGTCCACAAGCCAGACTTATATAGCTGTAGAAAATAAAAAGTTACCAAAAATAAATATTAAATTACGATTTATTGCAATAATCAAGCGGAAACCCCTTGATTATTCCATGTGCCTATATTCAAATCTAAATATTTCTTTATTTAGTTTACTAATTGAAATTAAAAATACCGCCTCAAAAACATATATCATAATACGTCCTGGATCCTCTTGCATCAGACAAGAAGACCAGTCACATGTCTTCTGGTTTATCTAGGTGGAGCCTTGATTTCTCGGAAATCCAAGAAACAACCTACTGTATCAAGAAGCTCAAGTGAGGCTGAATATGGAGCCATGGCCATAACTGCTTGTGAAGTTCAATGGCTGTTATATCTACTTCACAACTTTCAGATCAATTACACAGCACATGTTGCTCTTTAGTGTGATAGCTCTAATGCACTTCACATCATAGAGAATCCAGTCTTTCATGAAAAGACCAAGCACATAGAGATTTATTGTCACTTTGTCTGGGAAAAATACCCTGTTAAAGTTCTTAAACCTCTACCCATACACACTAATCAGCAGCCATCAGATATTCTTACCGAACCAGTAAATAAATACACTTTGAACACACTTCTCCAAGCATACCCATTGAAGGATCTCTATCAAGCCTAACATCTAGAACATGATGGGATTTTGCAAGCAGTTCTTGGCTATAGTCATTTCCAGCTTGAAGGGGGGTGTTGAAGCCTAAACATCTAGAAGAATATGAGATTTTGCACATGGACATTTCATCAAACACCTAGGTGTTGAAGGTGGTTACAATTACCTCAAGTCGGTTACAACCGAATTGCAGCTCCTAGCTCTATATAAGATGTACCATTAGTTGATGTTCAATTAATGTTTCCATTCATCAATTGTGTAAATGAATCAAGTTCCCAGTTTCTTGCTTTTTCATTATTCAAACTAATGAAGATGATCTTCATCTTCTTCTTTCTACATTTTTTGGAATTCCAATCCGTTCTTGTTTGTTTTTTAACAGAAGTAATATATATATATATATATATATATATATATATATTGTGGGTTTGAGGACATTAATTAAATCACAGCATGTGATGTTGTTACTTCGCGGACATTAAGTCATGCTCCGTGGTTGCAAACTGTGAGAAAATATACATTCAGGTCACTGTAGACACCCATATTTCAAGTCAGGTCTGTTCAGGCCTGACATTTTTTTTTAAGTAGGCCGTGCCTTTTTACACGGGACCGTGGAACTTTTCCACCAGATGGCGTGGAATCGGAAAGGTTAAACGTGGAAATTCAAATTGTGCTAGAAGTTGAATATCCACGTGACATGGGGGAAATTTAATTGAACGCCACGTGTAAAACCGAGCGCAACGTGGAAATTTGGCACGGTCCCGTGGAAAGACTGAAATTGAATTAATAAATGCTCCAACTGTCGTTTTTTCCTACATTTTAGTCAATACCATCATCTTCTTCACCCAAAATCATCAATCTTTTTCACTCGAATTTATCTTCAGAAAACTTTCAGACAAAAATTATCAATCTATGGGATATCAATCTACACCGGTCTTACTCCTTTAAACAAATGGGTAAGCATTTAGTATAGAAGTTTTGTTTGATTTATTTTAAATATTGTATTTGTTTTAATTTGATGATATGTTTGAGGTAAATAACCTTTTAAAGATATAAATTTTCGATTTTTCGAATGGTGAAAAGGTAAAATTTTGATTATTAAGATATTGAAATGATTAATAATAATGAGATCGTTCGATAATAAAATTGTCATTCGTTGTATAAATTTTGATATTGTAATTATTTTGATTATTTGATAGTTTAGAAAATTTTTAGAATGAAATGCATTAATGATATGATAGTGGCAATGTTAATATTAGAAATGATAATGTAGAAGTTTTGATATTGTACATATTTCGATTATATGATATTGTATGTATGTTATAAGTTGTTTCGAAATTTAGTAGTATAATTTCCTTTCATGTTCCATGCCTTAGTTAATTTTGAAATATGTCGTTTGATACAACTTGAGTTTTCAAATAACACTCGAATAATTTAATTGTTACGGGCAATCACAATGAAAATGCCCTAATTTAATATTAAAAAAAATTGAATTTAAAAACGAGAAACAAACGACAAATAAATGTTGTTTGAAAAATTTCCAAAACAACAAAATTCTTGACCTATTCTATGGTGTTACGCCTCGACCTGATGAGGTTCTTAGAAATGCATGCATCCCTAGGGTGTTTTCGAATCCTTCTGATCCGCTGTGTCATGCCTAATCTCCAGGCTTTGTATTGGGGCTCCTGGTAGGTAGCTCGTAGAAAATTTCATTAGGTCTGCTCAATAGAGCATCTTTTCCGCTTTCAAATGACTTGGTAAAGCCTCCGCCGGAAGTGAGGCATCCGTTAGATCGAAAGCATAAGATCTGTTCTGTTGGCTCTGTCCAACATCTGATCTCCCTCGTCATCATCAAATATTCTATGACGCTGGTGAAAACAATCTTCTCTTCTATTACCCCCGTCTACTGTCACAACACAACACAACACAACGAAACTTGAATTTTTTTGACCTAACCTAACCTAACTGTGTGTGCGTGCGTGTGTGTCTGAGTATGTATATATGCTAAGGAATATTTATTTATTTTAAAGGTTGTTGATGTGTTTTTTTATGGCTGGCTATATGCACTTAAATACAAGTAAATATATGTGTATATAAACGAGAAACCAATATTCACACACATATATACTACTAGCCATATATAAGTGTATATATGTATTGTTTCTCATTTATATACACATATATTTATATATAAACATACACAGACAATATATATACACACATATATATATGTATATGTATATATTTCAATCCAGAATAATGTTACAATAATATTTAGTCAATCCAACAATATTTGGAAAAAAAAATCGTGTGTGGATAAATGATTGTTTTTTTTGCAGTATAACAACACGGTGTCCGTTAAGTTTTTATTTGGCGGAGAGTGGAAATACCATGAAGATAGCGACAAATGGTCTTATAAGAAAGGAAAATTGTATTTGGTTCGTGTGAAAACCGATACGACATTGGATGAAGTGAAGGTCAAAGTGTGTAAGAAAGTAGGATTTGATGTCTCAAACAACACATTGATCATGAAACTAATGTACGCAGATTATGACCAACCGATTGATGTTTTGGACGATGATACATGGCTAGGCTACATTGATGATATTTTGAGAAAAGAAGTCAGAAACTATGCGTTAACGCCGAACCGGTTATGCACGATCACGATACGGAAGATGAGAACGAATTTGACTTAAATGAGCAACTACATGAAGAAAATGATAGAGGCATTGAGGATTTTACATCCGAGTTGGACTGTAATCGAAATTCCCGAAAGCATGTTGTACCTAACACATCAGCCTTATCCCCTCATGAAACTGCCATCCGACCGAATATAACTTCAGCTGAACAAGTCATTGACATCACAAGTGAACCTGACTACGATTGGGGAATAATTGCGAATATGATTCGTCAGCCAATTCACACACCTCTGCTAATTTTAGCGGACAACGCACACACCGTACATCCAACAACAGTTAGACGGGACAAGTCATAATGTCAACATAAATGGAACAAACCAGCAGTTTGACCTTCCGCCTCTTATTATGCCAACACCGATGCAAGCGGTGCCCAATATCGGTGGATCGTTTACGAGTTTTCTTAGAGCGCCTTTCGAGCAGAACATTCATATGCCAACACAGATGCAAGCGGGTCCCAATATCGTTGGATCGTTTACGAGTTTTTTGAGAGGGCCTTTCGAACAGGGTATGTCAACAATGATGCAATCGGGTCCCAATACTGGTGGATCGTTTACGAGTTTTATGAGAGCACCATTAGAAAAGAACCCTGATATTGGTCCTAGATTTAGTATGGCAAGTATTAATCGCAATAGAGGTGTTCATTTCGGTTCAGACATTCCGGATTCGGAAATTCCTCCATGTCCACGGGCTGGGGCGTTTCCTTCCTTTCCTTATTATGTTTCTTGCCACCAATATGTATGGTACGGTGAATTACACCGAACCGGCATTTGATTTGTACGCCCTTGCTTACGCATCTATTACTTCCTATTTCGACGTTGGAAAGTATATTCTGTCAAGGATTCGACAGATAGCAAAGGGCAATGCAGGAGATGGATATATATTTTTCCCGTATCTGATCACATGTCTATGCGTCAGGTCTGCCGGGGTGCCGGAATATGTTGAAGATGATGTGACATACGGTCATGATGACGTTATCGCATACGAAACTTAAATATGATGAAAGTGTTTATCTTTTATTCATGTTATTTTAGTATTTATAACTTAGATAGATCAACTTTCATTTCGGTTTATTTATGTTTTGTTATTTTTATGTTCATCTACTATAGATGTTATTTTTATGTCCTCTCGACTATATAAGTTTTTTTAGGTTTTATGTGTTATTGTTGGTTCCCAAAAACCCGTGGACTCGCATTCAAATTTAAAATATAAATATTATAAATTTACAGTAAAAAAAGCAAACACAATTTAGAAGATAAATATTACAACGCCAAAAGTTGAGATATAACCAAAATAAATGTCAAATGTTGGATGTACACGACTCCCGAACAACAAATATATAAATTACACCGCTATACATTGACAAAATAAATCTACGGCCATTTTGATCCTGAGCCTGTGAAAAGTTGCATCACTCATCTCAAATATGTGTGCGTTGGTGATGAGTGTAAGCTCCATAATCTTCAGACTGAAAACCGGACAGCGTTCCCTGCATATTAAAGCTATAAAAATTAGAACCGAATGTTTGAAATTAAAAAACTTAATAAGGTTTGATACGTACGGTACTCCGTCTGTGGACATCCAGGTCTCGCTGCATGCGATTGTATAGAATGGTGTTTGAGATGGATCGATCATCCATTGGATTGTCCTGCAATCTTGTGATGCCGATAACATTAACCTCATGTATAGAGCCCATTTCCGTATGATCCGGTCAATGTGGGTCGAGTCACCGCTTCTGTATCGGCTGTCGTACACCGTTATGGTCCATTCACTGATCAACATGCGCACAAGCACCCACTGCTCCGTGTTAATCATCCAGATAGCATAGCGATAGTTTTCTTGGTCCATTTAGAAGTTTCCAACGTCAAAACAAATGGAACCACCGCATCCATGTCGCCCTCCTCCCATTTCTCTAATTCAGGCACAAGAGTACTTGCGAATGAGGCATAACACAAACTCGCATATTTTTCATACTTGATCGGGGTAAGTCATTCATACGAAAGCGAACAACGATCCCACATACGAGTCAATGTGTTTGCAAATGGGATTTATTACTCGATCCACAATATTACGATAAAAAAAAGTAATACATGTTAAAAAATTCAAATACAATTTTAAATGAGTTTACAGGCATTTATCTCGATGACCTTGAAACAAAATACAAATTGAAAAATCACGATCCGCAGGGAAAGGTAATATCTCCTCATCGCTTTTAAATTTCGACTAATAACTTGGTCGTATCACCTTCACCTGATCCGATCCATTTTTTCAGTTCGTTGTACTCCTGGTCGATAGTCCTCCGAGCGGGTGTGTGCCTATCGTCCTCAGGCCGTTTTTTAGGCTGAATCCACTGGGTATTATCCCTCCTAACGTACTTAGTCGGCTTAAGGGTCGATCGAAGGCCCTTTTTTTTTGAAGTGCAGGCTCTTTGTAGCTCCCCCTCCCCCTCCCCCTCCCCCTCCCCCTCGTTGTATTCAAACCTAGGATCGCTTGAGGCCCTAGAAGAGTGCCAGTGTCTGTCGAACTCATCTCCGCATGCACATCATCAATATCGAATTCTAGACCTAGACCAGCACACTCAAATGAAAATTCATTCAATGGGTCAAGATGGGTGCTTTGCTCTATCTCAGGGTCTTGACCATGAACGGATGGTGTGCCTTGTTGACCTGAAGACGGCCCAGCTTGGGATCCTGATACCTGAAGCCCGGAAGGAGTAACTTGGGACGGTGACGCCATATGAACATTCCTTAGAGGTGTCTGCTCCGGGTTTGTATCACAACCTTGAGGTGTCTGGTCCGTGTTTGTATCACGACCTTGAGGTGTCTCAGTCTCAGGCTCACGGCTGCCTTGTGTAGCTGAAGACGGCCCAACTTCGGTGGATGGTGTGCTTTGGGTCCTGTCGAGATGTGGAGGTGAGTCACCGCCTGGGAGGCTTGTGATACGAGATGTCCTCTTCGGGACCTAAGTGTACCCTGTATAATAAAGGAAATGGTGTGAATTTAAATTTGTGTTAACAAGATAAATGCAATTATATTTGTATTTAGAAGTTAATTCAAACTGTTCCACACCCGCCTTTTTAACGACTCGAGGTAACGCGTATGTCGTTCTTCAACTACTCTGGTAGTTGTTACCTGGGCCTCTCTCAGACATGCCATTTCATCCTGCATTTCACTCAGCTTAGCAGTTGTTTCAGCATACTTAGCCTTCGTTTCAATCAACTCGGCCTTTGTTTCCATCAACTCAGTCCTGACTTCTCTTAACGCATTGTCAACTATACGCGTGATTTCGGCACCACCGTGAGTCTAACGGCACAACGCCCCCCACAATAGGTATACTACCACCGCCTATATCGAATTGTTGAGAAAACGATGTGGTACCCGGAGGGTTTGCGGATGTAGACGGGGCACTCGGTCGTTCGTCATGCGGGGTTGTTGAGATGGTCGCCGCGTCTCGGCATCAACTCATCGGGCGCTCACGAACTACGCCATCCAAATTAGACCTTGGGGAACAAGACTTTGACCAGGGACAGGATCCGGGACAACCACGGGGGGAACAGGTAATTGACGAGGTGGAGATGTAACCTCCGCCTCCGGCAACCCCATACCAATTACGAACTGCCTATCTTCGGCGGTTGTCAAAATATCACCGACCATCTCAACCTGCAAAAAGGAAGGAAAAAAAAAAGGCAACCGATTTTAAATACAATGTTTAAAAATAACAAAAAACAATGTAGATTGATAACAATGATAATATAATACATACCCATGGAGTAACACCGGATGTAGGATTGACCAAGGATTTGTAATAGACCCGCCGGGCAAGCATTTCCATCTCAACAAACTTGGGCGAGCTTTAGCTTGACCTTCTACCAATGTTGCAAATCCCCGTCTTGTATAAGTCTAGGCATTGCATGGAAACACCACAACTGTAACGCGTATAAACAACCGGAGAACTGTGGCTTATACGGTTTCCCATTTCTTTTAGGTACAAGACCCTTACACTCGAGATACTATCTTACGCCAATTCAACATTAAATTGTTAAAAATATCGCTTCATGGAAATGTCTCGACCAGTTGTACGTTCTCGACAATATAAAAAATCTGGGCCGGTATTACCACTCCAGGGTCGTTTCCGATTATTAACCCATAAATAACGTACACTAAAGCCATCCGGTATATAGTTTCAACGTCATTCGATGCCATAATCGCTGATTCGATTTTTTGCAACGTCACATTCTTGATGTACTTATGGAGAGTACAACTAACATCGAAACACCTTGACTGATCAGGCAATTCAACATCCAAATCTCCAAATCTGTACCCCATGATGAATGCAAACTCTCGTCTTCCGAACTTCACTCTATTATCGCCAATCTTAAAATGAAGCTCGTCGTCTCGGTCTGGATAAACCATATTGAAATAAAGGTATGCTATTAGCCGCCCCTTGAATTCCCAATTGTTACTTATAAAACGAAGAAACGGCCCAAACACTGATCCCTCCAACCTATTCCACAACGCTCTGTTTGGTGTAGCATTGTGCAATAACTCTTGTAGTCTTGTAAGAGTAGCACTTTCCGCATGGAACCGCAATTCGGCATTAAAAAAATTTCAAAGTGCAGATGAATCAATGTCCCACGTGGTGTTGGATAACTAGTAAGTCATGAGTGATTAAAAATGTGTTAAGAAGACTATATATATATATATATATATATATATATATATATATATATATATATAAACTTAAGAAAATAAGTGTATATATATCTTTATATATAATGACAATGTATATATACATACATATAAACTTAAGAAAATAAGTGTATATATATCTTTATATATAATCACAATGTATATATATATATATATATATATATATATATATATACCGTGTATAATCTCAATCAATGCTAGTGTATGTGTATATGTCTGTGTGTGTGCTTAAACTGTGTGTAAATTTAAAATTATCTGTGTGTATAATTTCTTTCAATTGATAATAAATATATATGCGATGGCATGAATATGTGATAAAATAAGTGTATATATAACTTTATACATAAATGTACTGAATATATACACACACACACAAAAACTAAAATATATATTAATACATATATATATATATATATATATATATATATATATATATATATATATATATATATATATATATATATATATTAAGAGTATATTTTCTCGCTTGTAACGGGCACCCGTGTTGTTATCAGTTAAACAATCATTTTTCCTGGTGTGTTTATTTTAGCCACCGCAACGCAAAAAATCAATATTCGACAAAAATACTAACCATTTGTCTCATTATATATATAAATGGTTAGATTTTTAGGAATATAGTTGTGTTTTTTGATGTCTAGCAATATTCAGTTATATACAAGTAAATTTATGTGTATATAACTGAAAAACCAATATACACACTAGAAGAGAAATTTTTCGTTTCGTTGTGTTGTGTTGTGACAGTAGACGGGGGTAATAGAAGAGAAGATTGTTTTCACCAGCGTCATAGAATATTTGATGATGACGAGGAGATCGATGTCGACAGAGCCAACGAATGCAGATCTTATACTTTCGATCTAACGGATGCCTCACTTCCGGCGGAGGCTTTACCAAGTCACCGAGAACGGGAAAGATGCTCTATTGA
Organism: Gentiana macrophylla; assembly: GCA_026214975.1. Taxonomy (NCBI): domain Eukaryota; kingdom Viridiplantae; phylum Streptophyta; class Magnoliopsida; order Gentianales; family Gentianaceae; genus Gentiana; species Gentiana macrophylla. The sequence goes on from CM047817.1 coordinate 84,476,022, forward strand.
GCGGGACTAATGAAAATTCTACGAGCTACCTACCAGAGCCCCAATACAAAGCCTGGAGATTAGGCATGACACACGGCGGATCGGAAGGATTCAAAACACCCTAGGATGCATGTATTTCTAAGAACCTCATCAGTCGAGGCGTAACACCATAGAATAGGTCAAGAATTTTGTTGTTTTGGAAATTTTTCAAACAACATTTATTTGTCGTTGTTTCTCGTTTTTAAATTCAATTTTTTTATATTAAATTAGGGCATTTTCATTGTGATTGCCGTAACAATTAAATTATTCGAGTGTTATTTGAAAACTCAAGTTGTATCAAACTACATATTTCAAAATTAACTAAGGCATGGAACATGAAAGGAAATTATACTACTAAATTTCGAAACAACTTATAACATACATACAATATCATATAATCGAACTATGTACATTATCATTTCTACATTATCGTTTCTAATAATAACATTGTCACTATAATTACATTAATGCATATCATTCTAAAAAAATTCTAAATTATCAAATAATCAACATAAATACAATATCAAAATTTCTACATCGTCATTATTTGTACAACATCAAGATTTCTACAAATTTTCCAATCATATAATCCAAATAAATACAATATCAAAATTTCTACAACGTCATTATTTGTACAACATCAAGATTTCTACAAATTTTCCAATCATATAATCCAAATAATTACAATATCAAAATTTTTACAACGTCATTATTTGTACAACATCAACATCAACATTTCTACAAATTTTCCAATAGCCCGTGCAAAATAATTACAATATCAAAATTTCTACAACGTCAAGATTTCTACAACATCAACATTTCTACAAATTTCCCAATATACACAATTCGAAATGTCCAATATCTTATAACCGTAATTTCTACAATATCAAAAATTGTACAATATCATTACTACAATTTCCTATCTTATAATCATAATTTCTACAATATCAAAATTATGCAATATCAAAATTTTACAATATCATTACTACAAAATTTATAAAATTAACTCACAATTTCGATTTTTTTTGGGTCAATACATAAACATACTATATCACAATTTCGAAACCTAAATTTCAATAACATTATTATATCACAATATCGATAACATTACAATATCAAAATTTGAAATAAAAGTTGCAATTCATTAAAATTTGGGGCAAATTCATCAAAATTAAACCTAATAAATCAGTAAATAACTTACTGTATGATATTCTTCTAAATTAATGACGGCCATTGTTGTATGAAGCTTCAATCCACTCCAGGTTCCAATTCCACGCAATGTAAACTAACCCGTGTCAAACACCTTCTTGCCCGTGAGAGTAATTCCTTCCACGCGAAATTAATCGTCAGAGATGTGGGGATAGGGATGTGGGGTTTGTGAGTATTTTTTTTTTGTGTGTGTAAATGTGTGTCGCGTTTTTCGATTAAAAGTGAGGAAGAAGAAGATAAAGTGTCGCGTATATGTTTTACTATTTCCACGGGCGTGGTTTTTTCCACGCGTTAGCTTCCTTTTCCACGTGGCCCCCATTTAAATTTCCCCCGCGTCACGTGAAATTCATTTTTAGCGTGATTTCAATTTCCACGTGAACCATTCGAATTCCACGCAATCTGGTGGAAATTTGGCACGATCCCGTGGAATAGGCACGGCCTACGTAAAAAAAAATGTCAGGCCTGAACAGATCTGACTTGAAATATGGGTGTCTACAGTGACCTGAATGTATATTTTCTCGCAAACTGTGCTAAGCTTTGAGGGTTTGTCTACCAAATCCTTAACGTGTTTTGTTTACTACACGATATTTGTTTTATTACTTTTATATAGTGTCAGAATTACATTACTTTTAAGATCTATTCTATAATTAACGTGACTAACATGTAATTTCCGATTAGCACTCGGTGTTCACCGAACGAAGTGTTACATATACTATTACAAATGCCATCACGTATTCGCGATGCAATGACCACCGCGTTTCATTGAACACCGTGATGCAATGACCACCGCGTTCATTGACCACCGAGATACTGAGACATCCGCGTGAAGCGACACCGAGATCACGACGACCACCGCGATGACACCGACACGAGATGCGAGACCGCGGTGATGGCGACACCACGATGCGTAGAGACCTCGATGAAGTGGCACCGCGATGTAGAGAACTCCGCGATGCATCGACACTATCACGATGCGACACCGCGATGCATGATACGATCCCACCGCGATGCAAAGCGACACCCCGTCATCGCTGATGCAGCGATTGATGAAGCGCGAACACCACTGATATATTGACCACCGCGCTTTTGATCACCGCGACGCAGATGCGATTCGCGTGCGCTCCAGATGCGCGACACCGCCGATGATCACACCGCTTCTGACGCAGATACGACATCGCCGGTCCACCGTTGCAGAGACACGGGCGGTAATGCGCGTCGACGAGACCACGTTGTCGTGACACCGCGATGCAGACAACGTGATACATTGACCATCATATGCACGAGGCGATGCAGAAGCCTCAATGAAGTGACACCGCAATATATTGACCACCCGCATCCATCGACCACCCCAATGTAGTAGCCACCTCCGATCGCAGACACCGCGATTCGCTGACCACCCCCGATGCAGAGACACCAGATGCAAAGGACCACCCCGGCGCAGAGACACCGGAAGCAGTGATAACCCCCGATGCAGAGACACCGCGATTAAGTGACACCGCGATGCACTAACAACCGTGATGCATTGACCACTATTAACGAGTCGTGCTCGATCTTGTTATATTTTATTAAAAATTAAATGAATTCTAAGAAAATAATCGACCTTTACGAGCCGAGTCGAGCTATATCGACATTTAGCGAGTCAAGTTCGATCTTGCCTTTTATGGCTTCATCGAGCCCAAACTTTATCAACAATTTATGCAAAGTTGGCAATCATACATATACTATTACAAAAGACTTATCTATTCGTAAAACCACGATAACATTTGATATTTTTCATACTTAATTTTAGAAAATCAATTTTTTCTTTTAGAATTTGTCATACATTTTTTAAGTTGTTATAAAAAGACATCGCGATGAACCGACACCGCCATGTAAATGACCACCGTGATGCATTATACTTTTGTACACAGACACCGTACATAAAATATCATACATTTTGTTAAAATATCAATATTACTTTTGATATAAAACTCCGATCACCAATCTCTCACGTGAAAAATTCGTATAAATCCTTCATGGTACACAGACGCGTAATGTGATAGAGATAAGACAACGTATCAAATTGTATGCAAGTGACATCAATGTCACTTCATTAATTGTCTAATGAATGGAAAAATATCAAGGCAGTAGATGATTACAATGAAAATGGCTAGTTTTGTTCATGCCGCTACATAAGAAAAACTATTAATCTTTATTCTAAGCTAGAAACTTCCTTAAACATTTTCACAAATAATTAAACTCAAGAATTCCTAATCAAAACATATGCAAAACGCTTCGATTCACCGGAAAATATTGCATACGGAACATGTCAATACATCCTCAGCAGACTTTCAATCTTTCTTCCTCCTCTTATTAAACTCGCCATTTCCTTTTTTTTTTTGTAGTCATATCCATCCTTGCAAGCCTATCCTCCTTTTTCCTTCTCATTTTCCAATACTCACATGACAAGAAATATAAGAAATCCAACAAAAAGACCCAAATAACATTAAAAAAGAGTCCGGGCATCAAAGTCAGTAGAAGACAGACATATGATAGCCTCCAAACACCAAAACACAAAAAACAAAAGACAAACTAAGAAATAATAAAATAAATAACCGGTCAAGATCCCTTGGTTTATTTCTACAACTACAAAAATAAAAAATAAAATTATTTTGTGGGTTTGGGTAGATTAAATTAAATCACAGCCTTCTCATCCTCGTCCAATATTTTAACAATCTTTCTAGTCAAAAGACTTATTGACCAAATCTTCTTAAGTTTATTCAGAAGCGGCTGTAAGGATTTTAGAACACGGGTCGCGATTCGAAAACAGCATATTGTATTATAAGTTTATAAACATTAATTTTAATAATTCAAATAAGATTATGGGCTAAACGACAATTTTTAAAAACTTTAGCTAATCAGTAAATACATATTAGTGTATAAATAATTCAATATGGGTCATCCTTGGAGCCGCCCCTGAGTATGTTACCGTCTGCAGATTGGAGTATATATTCTTGTATCCTCTTTCTTTTTTTGAGCGGGTTGTATCCTCTTTCTAATTCTGGCAAGATGCCACACACAAAAATTATTGAGCCAAAAAAGATCCCAATGAGAGATATGCAGCGTTTTCATGGCTTTAAGGAGTCGTCCTATGAGCGATATGGTGCAACAACCATCTTGGAATTGGCCCGATCACGGCTCTTTCAGTTGAATTCTTGTAAAGATGATGCCTTTTGCATTATAGCAAATCGTTATGTCGATAAACTGAAGAAATCTGCAGAGCCCTTTGAAGATTTGGAACTCACAATGTTGCTTTTAGCATCTGCTGAGAAGGTAGCTGAAGAAGATTTCTCTTGTGCAAGAAAATTACTCAGCTTGTGTGATAACTCTGCTTTAACTCATGGTACCCCTGTTCAAAGGATTGTTTACTATTTTGCAGAGGCTCTTAAAGAGAAAATAAACGTAAGTCTCGGGGCGGTTTCTCCGACAACGTTGGATTGGGTAAAAAGGATCCCAATGGATGTAAGACAGACTCAAGCTAGTCTAGAGCCTGCAATGATTGAATCCCATCAAGAAACATCCTCTGTTGTCATTGAATATACTGGAATTCAATGTATATTGGACAGCGTGGTAACGTCGAACACTATTCATTTGATTGACTTCGGGATCAATAACGGGTCGCATTGGATCGTTTTGATGCAAGCTTTAGCTGACCGTAGTCATGCTCCGGTTGAACTTCTCAAGATAACCGCAGTCGGGACGTCGAAGAAAATGTTGGAAGAGACAGGAAAATGGCTGTCCTCTTTTGCATCAACCTTAGATTTATGCTTCTCTTTCAACATAGTTTTGGCAGATTTAATTGATGTTAAAGAAGATATGTTCGAATTAGAGGTTGATGAAACCCTAGCGGTTTATTTCCCGAGGCGTCTTTCGAGTTTGTTAGCATGGCCTCACCAATTAGAAAGACTTATAGGGATAATCAAAAATCTCAATCCTTGTGTAATAGTAGTCCTTGAAGTAGAGGCTTCTATTAATTCACCGGTTTTCCTCAAGAGATTCAACGAGGCGCTTGTCTACTTCGGGGCAGTGTTTGATTGCATGAGTGTTCGTTTCGAAAAGTACGGTTTATGCAGGAAGTTGGTTGAAGAGGTTTATTTAAGGCAAATGATTCAAAACATGATTAGAGAAGAAGGTACAGACAGGATCCAGCGGCACGAGGATATTAGCTTCTGGAGAGCATTGTTTGCAAAATTTGATTTGAAAGAAACTGTGTTGAGCCCCTCTGCATTGTCTCAAGCAAATCTGTTGCTAAAGATGACTACTTTTGAGAACTTGTACTCATCAGAAATGGATGGGGAATGTCTGCTTTTGGGATGGAATGGGATTCCAATTCAGTCTGTCTCAGCCTGGATGCCTTGTAATTGAAAATATTTCCTATTGTACTGCCTAATTAATATTGTACTTCATACATTACTCAAATAAACAATCATACATTTCTATGGAAGTCTTTTATTTTTATTTTTTTGGTTGCCGGAAACGAAAGGAGGGGGCGGGGGGAATCGAACCCGGGTCTCCGACCTCCGGAGCCTGGGTAATAACCACTAGGGCATGGGCTCTTGCCCAATGGAAGCCTTTTAGACTTGCAATTTTGAAACATATATTATGTTTAGATTACAGAAATACGTCATGCAATACTTCTACGTTGATGATCAAGACACAGACACAGCATCTTCTGTGTTACAACATTAAGTACACATTGTTCATTATTTTATGAAAGTTGAAATTTCCCCAAACGGCCATCTTCTACTAACCGCATATTTGACAATGATACTAGGAAGAGTATTAGGCCAATCGTAGTATAGCAAGGCGAGTCAAGGTTGATACCAAAATGAATTTTGGCGCATATATTATATTTTGACTATAGACATATGTCATACAATTCTACGTTGATGATCAAGACACATACATAACATCTTATGTGTTACAACATCAAGTACACATTGTCCATTATTTTAAGAAAGTTGAACCTCAAATGGACATCTTCTACTGACCGCGTATTTGACAATCAAACTAACAAGATGACTAGGTCAATCGTAATATAGCAATGCGGGTCAAGGTTGATCCCACAATGACTGTTATTCACACGAATAAACAAAACCAATAATTAAGGACCAAGAACAAAAAGGTGGAATTTGACCAAAATAAACGCGGAAAGGGGCTACCTAAACTACTGAAATACTAAAGGTGTAAATTCATGAGATTCTAAAGAAATTATACGAAGATAGCTAACCAAACCATGCTCCAATTAATCTGCCGCGGTCTGTCAAGTAAATGGATTCGATGATTTAAACGTACAACCCTTAATTCCACTTAATTATTGGTGAGATCCCCTAATTTGGTTATTAATTTCAGACAGGTCATTAGAACCCTATGTTCAATCCAAAGGTTTATCCGATCAGGACTAAACTCTACTGATTAAATATGCATTAATTGACTCAATAGGATGGCCATAGAAGTATGGAAAACCGCACTCATGAGAACTTTACGATGGCATGCATAAAGTTGGCAATTCTTTACACTTGACTAAACTTGAGCTCTGACAACCAGAATTAACGAGAAGAACGATCATATCCCAAGCCCTAACTGCTGGCTAGCCGACATAAAGGCCACCACTGTGCTGGTAGATACGGGGTATCCATCTGACTTTCTAACCTCACATACAAATCTTAACTATATGAATACATACTGGGTTCGAATTGATCTTTACATCAATTGGTTAAAGAGAATCTAGCCTAGCATCGTGTAAATGGAAAAGCAGAACATCTTGATATCGAAGAATAAATCAATCATATACACAAGTAAATACCTCATGATAATTCAGTGATTATACAACGCACAAGATGAAAATCTCTGAATAATAACCATGAACTCAAGAATTTTCTAAGGAGAAAAGTTTATTGATGTAAAATATGAATAATAGTGGATGTATATTATGTTGTACCCATAACAATTTGTAACCAAGCCTTAATATACTACTAAACCGACCTAATAGCCAAACTAAGGCATCCTAAAACGCGTGGGAACAGTAAAATATAATAATTTTGGGCTTCGAGCCAGTGGACTTTTCTACCGACGATCCTACAGGCCCACATCAGTATTTTGACCATATTTTGACTTATACAACTCCAATTTGGCCATTCAAAATACATTAGAAACCTTTTTTGGTGACCTACAACTTTGCGGAAGAAGTCCAAGCAAAATTCATAATGTAAAGCCGTCAAAATTCCGTTGAAAGCTCACCAATTAGATTTTCGAGTCCAATCTTGTCTTAAAACACTTCAACGCTTCGTTATATTGGAATTTAATCTTCATAAACCTTCGGCCCATGACTTGTATTGATCTGTAATCACTGCATATTTATGCTCTAAAAACCTTCTCGTCATGCCATTCTTCCAAATTATCTACCAAAGATCAAATAATACGTGGAGTGGTCTCTTTTTCTCGACGAATAACTTAGAAAAAAAATATTCACATCATAAACCCTCAAATATGAAATTAGCCCATTTAGCTCATGATTAACTCATACAATAGCACAATTAAGCTCAGATTCAGGAGTAAATTGATGGTAAAAACATCATAAAGTTGAGTCGCATCACCTACACTCACAACACCATCTGATCAAGATGAAGGCACGAAGTACTTGTGCGAGATTCAAATGGTACATATACAAGAGGATTGGTGTAAGGATTGGACAAGCCAAGCCAACGAAATAGATATTTTGTTTTTTTTTTCAAAAAGAGCCGTTGCATTTGAATTTGAAAGTGTCAAACCAAGTGCCAAAGCTACTAAACTAGTTAAGGAAAGGTTTGGGAAACAAATGGAAAATCATCAACTAGCTGCTAAAACCTACTACACAACCTGACACAAATAGAAGTATGTCGAGCAAGTCTTTCTTCTTCTCAAACAACTATAAACACGATTGGAAATCTCAAAACTATAAAAGGGTCTCCTAAAATATTGAGAAAAAGTTAATCAACGTTCATCCATTTAATCTTTGCCATCAAGATCAACCCAACTCAAATCAAGCTTCATTACGAGTACTCAATATTTATACTTTCTTGCTTTGCAGTCCGTTCTTGTGAATCTTTTGATTCAAGAAGACTTTCTTCTTTCTATATTTAGTCACATTATAAGAACACATTTTCCTTTGACTATTACATTGTAAGATCATATTTTGTGGAGGATCAAAACATTCAAAATACTGAAACATCATCCTGAGAACCTCGCTCAAACAGACTACATATCATATTTGTTGAAACACAGACGAGAAACTTGTAGTTGAAGAAAGATATAACAGATGCAGTCTAACAGAGAAATAAGGCGGAAATTGATAAACACAGAAACAAAGAGAACACGGTGATTTAACGTGGTATCCGGCGTTGTGCCGATTAATCCACGGGCAGAAAAGGAGATATTTTATTATGCACAGAAGTTACAAGAATTTTCACACTCTTGAAAAACACACACAGCATTAATTACAACGGATGGTATTTATAGACACAAATCCCTAAACCCTAGCCGCCATAGGATCTCTGTCAGATTGTCATAAATGCCCCAGATGTGGATCCCAGCTCAAACTGACTCCACCAGATGAAAACTCACTTTTCCAGAAACTCACTTTCCAGAAACTCACTTTCCAGAAACTTACTTTCCCTTGTAATCAACCAACTCAGATGTAGAACTCAGCAAACTCATTTTCCACCAAAACTCAGTTTACAACAAAACTCAGTCTCTACCAAAACTCAGTTTTCTAAGTTTTCTCCAAAACTCAGTTTCACTTCACAAAACTGTCTTTTAGATTTGTTCCACCAGTTTTAGAGATCAAAGCCACAAAACTGACAAATCTCCACCTTGACATGAACTCTCATTCAACGTCACCAGATTGCATAATTCAGATGTACTTGTACTAGATGCATTCGTCAATGCCCGGATGTACTTGTACCAGACTTCTCCACAGAATCCACTCACCGACCCGCCTTAGTGAGTTTCGATGAATCAATATAAGCTTTGAATGTTAAGCATGTCCAGACACAACTGGAACTTGCTTTGTTGAACTGGTTTAGTAAGCTGATGGGAGTCAACTTTACGTGACTCCGGTGCATTGTTTATCCCCGTTTACCACATTTTCAGCACATTTTTGGGTGATTTAGACCGTTTTCGGGGTGTTATCGTGAGCTCATGGCACGGGGAGTGAATCCGTTACTTCGATGGATTATTACCCCTTTTTGTTGATATTAACCCTATTTCTGAGCACTTTTACCCTCCGGAATTGTTTGGATATTTTTGGTTGTTTATGATGTTGAAGGGTATTGGTGTCTCGAGGACCCGAGAGGTGGTGATTTGTGGCAAAAGGCATGATCGAGGCAAGAGGAGAGATCAAAGAGGAAGAGAAGTGAAGTTTTGGGGCAGCAGGGGTTCAAACGCGCGTTTGAACCCCCCAAACGTGCGTTTCAGAAGCCATCATTTGATTCAGAGTTCAACCCCTCCAAACGCGCGTTTGAAACTACCTTAAACGCGTGTTCCAAGTTCTCCAAACGCGCGTTTGAACCTTCTAAACGTGCGTTCCAGATGAAGATCAGCCAAGTCCCTGCCCAGAAATGATGCGAAACGCACGTTTGCACTAAGCCAAACGCGCGTTTGAAGAAGTTAAACGCCGGTCTCAGCATCCTAAACGTGCGTTTGAAGCCGATTTCTGCAGATTTTCCTCCACCTATAAATACCCCCTTAGACTATTTCTTGAGGGATAACTATTCTCTTAGAAAAACTCTACCCATTTCTTAGCTCGATTTTTGTAATAGCATATAATACATTATCTTAGCTTAAATCAACACTATTTTAGCTTAATCATTCCATTTCTTAGCTCAGATTTCTATTCCAAACACTAAGAGACCATCTTTTAATTAGTTTTCTATTTTGTACTTTTTTTATCTAATCTCGAATTTCTGCAAATTAATGGTAGCTAAACCCTTCTCATAGTCGAATCATGTGAAATTTAGTGAAATCACCCTTTGGGTGATGAAATTGGGAGTGGGTAGTGCTTTTTATTGTTGTATCTTGCATGTTTCACGTCTTAGAACTTGTTATAACAGATTTGGGCTAGATTGATCACCTAGGTCAAAACCACACACTTCACTCTAAAGAGTTGTTCAGATAGAGGGATGTGGGAAAAAGGGTTCTAAGATCACGGCGTAGACTCGGCTTAGTTGTTAATCCCGATCCCAAAGTGAGGTTACTCGTTTTAACGTTTAAGCGGTTCTAGTGCATAACATGTCTAGTTAGTGAATCTTCTTTAGGGAAGGGTAGTTAACATGGCATAATGTGTTAGGAGAGAGTTGTTCAGACCTTAGCATCGGAATTAGGAGCACGCACCCGTGAAATTGAATGCGAGAGTTCGTGTGTTATAATGCACACTCCTGGTTTTGTCTATCCTTGGGGTTGAAACTAGCTATTTTGATCATGGTTCGGCTATGTCCCTTAATCTATCTTTAAAATCTAGTAGTTTAATCTTCTTTCTTTCTTTTCTATCTTTAGACTCGTTAGTAAGAATTACTTTAGTGTCGTTGTAGAAAACAAGCACTTTAAAAACATTGATCACCTAGACTAAGTTACACGTTCGCTTTGGTACTCACAAACACTTTTCCCTTGGGTTCGACCTCGTACTCCTGTAGCTATTCTAGCAATCGACCCGGTACACTGCCGGTTAGAGAGTTAGTTTACCCACGGTTTCGAGTCTTTACAAATTGTTTTTGAAGGGTGGATTTTAGCTCCAATCATAAGCATATCAGCATGATTTTCCTTGGTGCTGATCTTCTTCACTACAACCCTTTTCTCATTCCTTAGAAAATGATATCTCACATCAATATGCTTGGTTCTCTCATGATGAACCTGATCCTTAGCTAGACAATTTGCACTAAACTGTCACAATAAATCTCAGCTTGATCCTGATGTAGCCCCAAATCACTGACTAGACCCTTCAACCAGGAGGCTGCTTTAGTAAGTGCCATATACTCTGCCTCGGTAGTTGATAAAGCTACTGTTGCTTGCAAAGTTGCTTTCCAGCTGACTACTGAATTCCCTAATGTGAAAACATAACATGTCATTGATTTTCTACTGTCCACATCACCTGCATAATCAGCATCACAGTATCCTGTGACCAAACTCTGAGTATCACCTCCATAAATAAGACCAACATCAGTTGTACCTCTAAGGTACCTGAACATTCTTTTCACAGCTTTCTAGTGTTCCTTTCCAGGTTAAGCCATAAACCTGCTGACAACACCGACAGCCTGAGCCAGATCAGGCCTAGTGCAAACCATGACATACATCAGACTGCCAACTGCACTAGCGTAGGGAACTCTTGACATATATTCCTTCTCCTCAGCTGACTGTGAAGCATAAACTGACAAATAAACATTTGATGCTAAGGGAGTATCTATTGGCTTTGCAGCTGACATACCATACTTGGCCAAAATCTTCTGTATATAGCCCTGCTGAGATAAAAACAGTTTCTTCTGACTTCTATATCTCCAAATCTCCATCCCCAAGATTTTCTTGACTGCACCCAAATCTTTCATTTCAAATTTAGCACTAAGAAGGTCTTTCAGATTCTATTTATCAGACTCCTTTCTTGCAGCTATCAGCATATCATCCACATACAAAACAAGATAGATGTATGATCCATCTTTCAGCTGACTATTGTAGACACAACAATCATAAGGACTCTGCTATAACACAGCTGGATCATGTAACTGTCAAACCTTTTATACCACTGTCTAGGAGCCTAATTCAATCCATTCAAGGACTTTTTCAGCTTACAAACAAATGCTTCTTTACCAGGAACTTGAAACCCCTCTGGCCGAGTCATGTATATCTTTTTGTCTACCTCACCATGTAGAAAAGCTGTCTTCGCATCTAACTGCTCAAGTTCAAGGTCTTGTTGTGCCACAATTGCTAGTAACACTCTGATTGAAGTATGTCTGACTACTGGTGAGAATATCTCATCAAAGTCCACCCTTTCTTTCTGACTGAACCCTCTAGCAACCAAATGTGCCTTATACTTGACTTCTTCTACCTCAGTCATTCCTTCCTCTTTCTTGAATATCCATTTGCATGTAACAGCTCTCCTATCAGCTGGATGTTTAACTAGATCCTAAGTCTGATTCTTCAGTAATGACTCAATTTCATCTCTCATGGAAGCAAGCCATTGAGATGACTCAGAACATGTCACTGCTTCCCTGTAAGTAGAAGGTTCAAAACCATCCACCTCTTCTGCAACTTGAAGTGCATATCCAGCCAAATCTTCAAACCCATACCTTCTGGGAGGTATCCCAACATTGGATCTTCTAGCTTTGCTGACAACTATACTTTGCTGACCAATATCAACTTGACGCTCAGCTGACCCCTGTTCAGCTGACTGGCTTGGATTCAGTTCTAGTTCAGTAACTAGATTAGATGAAAACTGACTTTGTTCAGTTGAGTGTTGCATCTCAGCTGACTCCACCTGAAACTCCACATTACTGTCAGTTTTCTCAGTTTCAACATTTGTTTTAGTTTCAGTGATCCTTACCACTGATGAGGCGATCATAGAATTCTCATCGAAAACAACATCTCTACCGAGAATAACTCTGTTCTCTGCTGATGACTAGATTCTATAACCTTTCACTCTATCACCATATCCCACAAACACTCCTTTCTTGGCCCTTGGTTCCAGCTTCCATTCACTGACATGATAGTAAACTGTGCTTCCAAAAACCCTCAGAACTGAGTAATCATTAGGCTATCCTAACCATATTTCAATTGGTGTCTTGAAATTGATCCCTGTGTGAGAACTCCTGTTGATTAAGTAACAAGTTGTGCTTACAGCTTCTGCCCAAAATCTTCTTGACAAACCAGCATTATAGAGAATACATATTTCCCTCTCTAGAAGAGTTTGATTCATTCTCTCTGCTACACCATTTTGCTGAGGTGTATTCCTTACAGTGTCAAGTCTGACAATACCCTCAGTTTTGCAAAATGTATCAAACTCAGTCCAACAGAATTCTAGACCATTATCAGTACGAAGCCTCTTGATCTTCTTTCCCAAATGATTTTCAACTAGAGCTTTCCACAGCTTGAAGTTATTAAATGCATCACACTTGTGTTTCATCATCACCACCCAAGTCATCCTCGAATTGTCATCTATGAATGACACAAAATATCTGTGACCACCCAATGAATCCACCTTTGAAGGCCCCCAACAATCAGAATGAATGTAATCAAGTGATGACTTTGTGTTGTGTATTCCTTTTGAGAACTTGCCTCTGTGAAGCTTCCCAACACACAGTGCTCACAAATTCCAGATTCTTGATGTTACATCCTCTAAGAAGATTATTCTGAGAAAGAATCTACATCCCTTTTTCACCCGTGTGACCCAGTCTCATATTCCACAGTTTTGTAAGTTGTGAGTGATGAATTTCAGCAGATGCTACAGCAGCAGATCCAGACACAGTAGATCCTTGCAAAATATACAAGGTTCCCCTTTTACCTCCCCTGAGAACTGAAACTGAGTTTTTGTAGACACTCAGTTTTCCACCTTCAACCTTAAAGCTGAATCCTCTGCTGTCTAAAAGACTGAGGGATACCAAGTTCTTGGTTATCTGTGGAACATGTCTAACTTCACTCAACGTACAGAATTTACCATCCTCTGTCCTCAACTGAACTGAGTCAATCCCAACTATCTTGCAGACCTTGTTGTTTGTCATAGCTATATGACCACCATCTATCTGTTGATAACTTGAGAACCACTCTCTGTGTGGACAAACATGATAAGATGCTCCAGAGTCCAGAATCCATACATCAGCATGATCTGCTGATTCTCCTGCTACTAAAACCATGTTCTCATCTGAATCAAACTCAGCTGTAACAGTAGCTGTTCAAGAACTATTCTCCTGCTGTGTCTTTTTCATTGGACAGTTGGACTTCCAATGCTTCCAATGTCCCTGCTCCTTACAGTAATTGCAGACATCTATGGATTTAGGACCTTTGGACCCTGTCTTCTTAGGTTTCATCTTCCTAGACTATCCACATTCTTTTTCACTACTACTGCTGACTACCAGTCCAACAACCTGCCTGTCTGCCCAAGCTACCTTATGTCTCAGCTCTCTGGCATGTAAAGCTGACCTTATAGCTTTCAATGCAACGTATCCTTCCCAAATATGAAGGATTGCACAAAGTTCTCATAAGAAGCTGGTAGTGATACCAACAAAATCAGAGCTGCATATTCATCCTCAATCTTCACATCAATATTCCTGAGATCAAGTAAGATTGTGTCCAACTGATCAAGATGATCTTTCAGCGGAGCCCCCTCATGTATCCTTAGGCTAAACATCCTCTACTTTAGCAGCAACTTGTTGGTCAATGACTTAGTCATATACAGTGTCTCAAGCTTTGACCATAACTTAGCAGTGATGTCTTCCTCAGCAACTTCTGTGATAACATCATCTGATAAGCACAACATGATGGTAGAATGTGCTTTCTCCTCCAGACTGGCGTAATCTGCTGCACTGGCATCCTCTTTACCAGATAAAGGAGTCCACGATCCTTGTTGTTTTAACAAGGCCCGCATCTTGATTTTCCACAAACTGAAACTGTTCCTCCCTGTAAATTTATCAATTTTTACGTTAATTGCTGACATCTTTCTTGTTAAAGAACAGACCTTTGATCACAAAATCCTAGCACCGGTCACCGGTCTTGATGAATATCAACTCCGTTCAACCTGCAAATCTCTCAAAATCGTGAACCTCACGCTCCGATACCAGTTTGCTGAAACACAGACGAGAAACTTGTAGTTGAAGAAAGATAAAACAGATGCAGTCTAACAGAAAAATAAGGCGGAAATTGATAAAACACAAAAACACAGAGAACAAGGTGATTTAACGTGGTATCCGGCATTGTGCTAACTAATCAACGGGCAGAAAATGAGATATTTTCTTATGCACAGAAGTTACAAGAATTTTCACACTCTTGAAAAACACACACAACATTGGTTACAACGGATGGTATTTATTGACACATATCTCTAAACCCTAGCCGCCATATGATCTCTGTCGGATTGTCATAAATTTCCCAGATGTTGATCCCAGCTCAAACTGACTCCACCAGATGAAAACTCACTTTTCCAGAAACTCACTTTCCCTTGTAATCAACCAACTCAGATATAGAACTCAGCAAAACTTAGCTTCCACCTAAACTCATTTTACACCAAAACTCTGTTTTCTAAGTTTTCTCCAAAACTTAGTTTCACTTCATAAAACTGACTTTCAAGTTAGTTCCACCAGTTTTAGAGATCAAATCACAAAACTGACAATATTCGTGTGTGATGATTGATGTGGAATTTGTGGTCAAGAACTCAAGAAGCATAAGCATCAGAAAAGAGTCTCTAGATTAGAAAGGCTAAAGATAAAGGGGCAATCATAATAGAAGAGTTAAAATTAAGCTTCATTGAGAGTACTCAACATTTAAGATAATTGGGGTTTTAATGGAAATCAATTCTAATAAAACTTATGTACCCCAAATTAATCCCCTCATACGCTGATTCAGTTTCTCCCACACCTTCTTTGGTGACCTTTACTGAAAAGGGAGAGAAAGAAAGAACAAAAAGAGGGATCCCTATCCTAGTGTTTAATCAGATTGATGGAATTGTAGATAATTCATACCACCCCAATCACATTGACGAGAAGGACATTTTGATACCAAAATCTTTGTAATCCGTAAGGTAATTGGTTATCCCACTATTTAGAATCCTTGAGTTTCTTGAGAATCCATAACAATTAGGTACCTCGAGTATTGTAGGATTGATTCTAGTTGGTAATTTGGCTGTAGCAATCAAAGGATTGAACCTTAAGAGTCTGGCTTTCTAGTTTTGCTTTCAAATTTCCAGAATTAATTTCTACAAATCATAAGGTAAGGGGGTGTTCAACCGATTGTAGAGTGTGTTATGTGCTTAATGTTGTGTATTGTATATGCTAATATGTAGATTGGGTGACATAAGTTTGTTTGTGTCCTAGGTCAATTTTTGGGATGTTTTATGCATGGAATCAACCTGGGATCAATCCAAGAAGTCTGCTGAAAACGACGGTAGGCGTGCGTTTAAAAAACACCGGGCGCGCACCTAAGGCTAGTTTCTGTCAGAGTAGTCTCTGAATCGATAGACGTGCGCCTAAGAAGGCAAGCACCTAAGAAGAGGTCCGGAACTCTCAGTATCGTTAGGCAGGCACCTAAGATGGCTGGGTGTTTGCCTAAGGAGGAAGCAGGCGTGTGCCTAACCACACCAGGTGTGCGCTTAAGGGAACATAGAGTTGGAGTTTAGCATGTTGTGTCACGTGAGCATCTAAGGGCAAGCTATGTGCGCCTAACCCTGTTTTTGGGCAAGATGTGTATTACCGTTTGTTTATGTGATAAGCCTTGTATGATACATGAGATAGTTTTTGTAATGGTTTTTGGTGTATTTGGCACAACACTGTGTGAAGACCCTCTGCGGGGAGAAACATGGGATCACCGAAAGATAACCCTTAGCTATGTGGGGTGTTATGCTTAGTAGTCGACACTTTATGTGCAATGAATTAAGTAGTGTAATGTAGAATTGTCTAGGACTAGAAGTCTCTAAGAATCCTTTTATGTGTAATGAAATTAAGCGGTTAGTTTACTACGCTTAAACATATCTGAAGTCTAAAGATTAAGCACACTTGTCCTTGGTGAGGCATTTCATAGTCGGAAGATCTAACGCCCCAGGGCTGGGTAGACTCAGGGCCTTGGACTTCACTTGGGACGGTTATCCCCCTACTTCTTCGAGGGGTTGAATGTGTGGTGGTACAGTCTTCACCTTGCAAATTGTGATTGGACTTGTGTGCAACTCATCATTTGCTTGGTTGAGTTTTCTAGTTAGACTAGTGAAGGGGTGTGTGTTGATATACGTATATGGTAGTAAGTAATTTGATGTTATTGCTAATTGTTAATCTTGTTTGTTATTGTTGTTATAGTTAAATACGGTGTTTCCACGTTTTGCTGAGAGTTTACATACTCACCCCTATTATTATTGTATGATGTTTTCCCACCCCATGAATGTGATGTAGGTTATTTTGGCGGTGATGACGTTTATTACGAGTGATTGTCATGAGGATGACGCTTGGAGTTATCTTTTATTATTTTATTTTGAGAGTTATTAAGAAAGGACTTTACCTTTGATGGGTTAACACTTGAACTTTTCTTTTGGTTGTAATAATGACTTGACAATTCGTACTTTATCTTCCATGTTGTTGTTGTTGGTTTTTTTTTTTTTTTTTTTAAATGACCATTGGATGTTGTTGATAACATCATTTACATTTTCCTTAGTTGATTCGGTATTGTATGTCATTTAAGTTTGGCGTGTCGTTTTTTTTTCCGTTTTAACTCTAATGAGGCTTACGTATATAATTGATTTAAGTATTAAATTATATACGTGACGGACATTTATTTCCGGATAAAGACACGGTGTTCGGAATAAAACGTCACAAGACATCGTCACAACCAGTGGCGAACCTAAAATTTATCTTGGGTGGTCATACATATCCCTACAAAAAAGAAAAATAAATTCACTGCAAAAGAACTTCATTCACCGTAACATGTAGTATAGTAGAGTCTTTCCCTTCGAAATACATAATAAGGGAACATGAAGTTTTTTTTCTTACGATGTTTAACTCTTATGATTAACTTTAGATGGTATAAGGTAGAAAAAAAAAATAATGTTGCAAACATATTTCGAACGTGGATCCGTTTTTGTAACATATAGTATAGTAAAGTCCTTCTAAATACATAATAAGAGAAGCCGGAATTTGTTTTTGCGGTGTTTAAATTTATGATTAGATTTAGATGATATAAGGTAGAAAAAAATAATCTTGCAAACATGTTTCGAACGTGGATCCGATTTTGTGGTGTATGTTTATTATAATTAGATTTACATTGTATAATCTTGCAAAAAATATTACACGGTATGAGGTAAGAAAAAATACAAGATTTGATTTAAAAAATCTATGGTAAAGGGAAAAAAAAAAGATTTATATTGTATAAGATATGACAAATTATTATAAATATGTCATTTGTATAAGATACGAAAAAACAAAATCATTGATTGAGAAAAGTGAGTAGATCTTATTCAACTAGGACATCATAGCATTGAAATAAAAATAAGAAAAATTAAATAGATATACTAATACTAACACTAACACAAACATACAAAAAATAAATTGTTTTTGGGTAATGGTTATCAAGGACAATAGTTGAGAAGAAACCGTCAAAAATGATAAGTGGATTGAAAAATGGCAAAAAGACATCTGAAATGACGAAATTACTTTTGTCACATTTAACGACTTCAATTCCACTATCAAACAAATCCATTAAAAATAATCTATTAAATTTTTTTAATATCAAACAAATCCACTAAAAAAAAATAAAAACTTAAAATGAGCATAATCGTCTAATTGAATGACAATTTGTTCTTTTTTTTATCATTTTTTAATTCCAGTGGACTAAATGTCAATTAATACATGAAAATTGTCATTTTTAACATTTTTTCCTTTTTTTTTTGTCCGGTCACAACCTGATCTAAGGGGGTTAGCCCACCCGGTGGAAAAAAAATTCTATATCAAAACTTTTATTATAATTTAATTTAAATAATCAAAATATCTCAATTGAGCTCACTCGATTGTTTAAATATAATCTTATAATAAACCCGAGTTTCAATTCCTGACTCCGTCATTGATTTCGTGTAATGCAGAACTATTATGGTTGCTGTTACGTCTTTATACCTTTTCCATATTAATTTTAGGTGGTGGTATTTACTTGTAATCGATACTCTCTCTATATAATGAAAAACAACAAAAAAAAAAAAAAAAAAACAAACCTCATATATACGCAACGCTTCTTCCATTCCATTCTATCTTTTTTCCTGAAAAAAAAAAAACATTTCTATCTTTTCTCTTGTCCTTAAGCAAAATAGACAAATAAATAACCATGTGTGGAGGTGCAATCATCTCCGGCGAGGTTCCCCGCCTTGATCGTCGCCGGAAACTAACCAAAGAAGACCTCTGGTCGGAGCTTGAAACTCTCTCTCACTGCTGGGGCTTCGACTCGTCTTCCGACGCCGACAGCAATGCTTCAAACAAGACCAACCAGCTCAAAATAGGTAACAAAAACTCCAACAACCCACTTTGAATATTAATTTTTAATTTTAATTCTTTTTTAATACTGTTTTCACAGCACCTGAATCTTGAATACTTTTTGTTTGAATCATTTATTTTTTTCGATTTACACATTTAATTCAAAAGCTATTTTTTTCCTGGAAAACAAATAATTTGTTTTTTCTTCATAATTTTAGTACTATCCCATGATGTACTGATTGGAGTTTGAAAAAAAATAGTAATTATTAAAAGGGAGGTGGGTTGGGGTTGAGGTATTAAATAAGTCATATTGGCAACAAGTTTCATTTAATAAAACATTTTTCATGGGAAAGTTATTGTAAAACACTGTGAATCAGAAAACGGAACTACTAAAACTGATAAATAAAAAATTAAAAAAAATTGTAAAGGAGTTCTGTATTTGTTATTTAATTTCCTGGTTTCTTTTGGTTTGGGTTGGTGGGGCTTGGTTGATTTACCATTTTGTTATGAATTTTTATTCAAATAATGTGTAGAACTATCCTGTGGGATGCACATCATTAGATTGGAATGATAATCTTGATTAGGAATGATTAAATATTGGATTATGATTTAAAAGTTAAAGATCTTGGAAGTGGGAAGTGTAGGAACAGGTGAGAAAAAGACTAATAATCAGAAGCCAAGAAAGAACAAGTACAGAGGAATCAGGCAAAGGCCATGGGGAAAATGGGCAGCTGAGATTCGGGATCCGAAAAAGGGTGTTAGAGTTTGGCTTGGGACATTCAACACACCTGAAGAAGCTGCTAAGGCCTATGATATCGCCGCCATACGTATCCGTGGCGAAAAGGCTAAACTCAACTTTCCTGATCAACAACCACCTCAGCAACCACTACCTCCATCTAAGAGGCAGCGTGTGAGCCCGAGCCCCGAGCCTAATACTGAAATAACCGGGATCAAGTCAAGCCCATTCATAGACCTATATTCTGGAGGGTTTCAAAGTCTGCAGCCATACTATCAAAACCAAGTGGGATTTGGAGATGAATTTTCAAAGTTGGAATCTTTTCTTGGTTTAGAGCCCGAGACAACGGCATCAAACTCAAACCCTATTCCTGATTTTGGAGAAATGATGGAGACCAATGCATTTGAAGATCTTTGGTTGATGAATGGTCTGATGGACAGTGCAGCTCCGTGTCTTGACCCTAATGATCTGTTCTATTGATCATTGATCCAAGCTTATATCCTGCCCCTGAAATGGAAGTATTCCTTTGTTTTTTTTCCGTAGCGTATAACTCTTTATGTCTAATGTTCTTGGTTGTATTGATGATCTGATACTATCCTCTAGTACTGGACGTGCGATTTCCATGCTTTTGATTGCAGTAAACAAATTTGATCATAATTTATAAATGTTGGAGCAAAAGGGATGGTTATATATCTTTCTTGTTGCTATATAATACACCAACTCTTTGTAATGGAGGTAGACCAAAAATGGTGAAGTCTACTCATGTTGTTCTTGTAGTATTGATTTTACGTCGATTGTAAGTTGTTTTTATAATACGTTATCAACACGAGATTCTAACCAACTGAGAATCAATTTCAACATACCATTGTGAAACTCTCAGATGTATTATCTCCGTCGGAGATGAAAATCATAGACGACGGAGATTGGTAGCTTAATGGTTTCTTCTCAAATCTTCAAGATATAAGTATTCAACATGTTCTTTTCAATTTTCACTAAACTGTGCAATGATAAATGAACATGTATATGACTATGACATTTGTGTATTAAGTGTTCAAGGATAATTTACATGGCAGAAATTATTTTGAGCTGCAAGGATTGAAGGATGTATATGTAGATATGAGATATGAAAAAACAAATATGGCTATATCTTTTTGTACATGTTTCATGAATTTGAAGTGGTGTAGATGTCATGAATTAAATATTGATTATGTGACGATATTTAAGTGATTAAATGGCAATGAATTAAACACTTAATATTATTACATGCTATATTAGATCACATTCGATCAAATTATGTCACATAGTGTATCTATATTATATCATATATGTATTAACGCTACTGAAGTTTTAGACTTATACTACACGGGACAAATCTTATTGATGTCCTAAGATCATGACTTTCTCGAGAAATTTGAAAATCAGGAGAATTTTGAAAATCAGGCCACTGTAATATTTTTTTTTTTTTTTTTTTAAGTTTCCCGTCTAAATTTGGACGATTTCGTCCAAATACAGTCAAAATCG
Organism: Gentiana macrophylla; assembly: GCA_026214975.1. Taxonomy (NCBI): domain Eukaryota; kingdom Viridiplantae; phylum Streptophyta; class Magnoliopsida; order Gentianales; family Gentianaceae; genus Gentiana; species Gentiana macrophylla. The sequence goes on from CM047817.1 coordinate 84,497,715, forward strand.
TCCAAATTTGGATTTCTTTCCGTCCAAATCCATTCACTGACCAAAATGGACGGAATCCGTCCAAAATTCGGACGCAACGTCCGAATTGTGACGAATTCCGTCCAAATTTGGACGGTTTTGCCCAATTTGGACGTTTCTTCCAAATTTCGTCCAAATTGAGTTAACTTTCGGCAGGTAAGAAGTGACATGTGCAGTGGGAATGTGAGGCCTAGCATTGCCCATGAAGTTTGTACTAAATTTGTTATATTCCCTTCAAGAGGTGTGTATTTCTTTTGATATCCATTTTCAAGAACTTCAGATTCTCCCATACTCATGTAGCCTCCATATTCAAACACTCAAAAGTCAACACTCAAGCTCAGTATTCTGATAAACATATACTAATTCTTGAATTGATTAGGGGAGCTAAAAAAAATGGGCTCCCTTCTGCAATTTTCTCTTAGACAAAAGACAGTAATTTTGGAAAGAATAAAGAAGAAAGAAGAAGATTGAAGGCAGTGTAAGTAATATGAAACAAATTGGATTAATATTGAAAAATAAAGCGTGTGGGTGTTTGCAAATAATTGGAGTAAAAGATGATGCAAACGATAAGATTGGATAATCACTTCTTACCTGCCAAAAGTTAACTCAATTTGGAAGAAACGTCCAAATTTGAACGATTTTGATTCGCCCCATTTTGAGTCGATGAATGAATTAGATTTTGACGGAAGAAATCCAAATTTGGATGGTTTTATTGTATTTGGATTGAAATAAATCGCCCAAATTTGATTTTAACACTAAAAAATGTCGAAATCTGTTTGACGCGAAAAAAAAATGCCGATATTCTGTGGCGCGATTTTCAAATTCTCTCAATACAACACACTGACTCAACTTGATACTATATAGTACAAGATGTCTAGTCACTAGTTTCTTTACATCTCATCACCGTCTCTTCCCAACGGTCTCTTGGGTCCTTTAGCCTCTTCAAAATCAATTTTTTGTTGAGAAAGCTTGAGCAAAGGAGTAGGAAGCTTCCTGTTATAAACACAGATAGGAATATGCGGTTTAAGAAATAAACAAACACAAATAGCAATGCAAACGTAAAATGGCGGAATTGATAAAACACATAAACAAAAAGAACACAGTGATTTAACGTGGTTTCCGGCGTTATGCCGACTACTCCACGGACAGAAAAGGAGATATTTATTATGCACAGAATTACAAGGTTTTCACAAGTGTGTGAATAACACTTTGAATTACACACATTGCATTGATTACAACATTGGTATTTATAGACACAAGTCTCAAATCCTAACCGCCATAGATCTTTGTCGGAACTACCATAAATACCCCAGATGTGGACCCCTGGCCCCACTGCTATCCATCGACGAAAACCCAATTCAAAAACGACTTCCCGGACTTGTAATCGATTGCCTGGATGTAGAACTTCAATATACTCAAAGATAACTCGAGAATCCAGAAATCGATTGCGACTTTAGAAGAAATTCAGTTCACTTAATCAAACTGACTTTCATAGAACTGAATATACTTAACTGAACTGACCATCAATCTCAGTCTCAGTTTTCCCAGATTAGTTCCACCAGATATTTCCCAGTTTAGAGATCAAGTCACCAAAACTGACAAATCTCCACCTTGACTTGAACTCTCATTCAACGTCACCAGAATTGCATAATCAGATGTACTTGTACCAGATGCATTCGTCAACGCCAGGATGTACAGTACCAGACTTCTCCTCAGAATCCAATCAAGTTGATTTGTCCTCAATTGAGTATCCAGAATTCAGTTTACAAGCTTTGAACATTCAGCAAGTCCAGACACAACTGAAACTTGCTCTGCTGAACTGGTTTAGTGAACATATCAGCAGGATTTTATTTGGTGCTAATACAACCCTCTTCTCATTTCTCAGAAAATAATACCTCACATCAATATGCTTGGTTCTCTCATGATGAACCTGATCCTTAGCTAGACAAATTGCACTTGAACTGTCATAATAAATCTCAGCTTGATCCTGATGTAGCCCCAAATCACTGACTAGTCCCTTCAACCATACACCCTTCTTGGCTGCTTCAGTAAGAGCCATATACTCAGCTTCAGTAGTTGATAAAGCCACTGTTTCTTGAAGAGTTGCTTTCCATCTGACAACTGAATTCCCTAATGTGAAAACATAACCAGTCATAGATTTTCTATTGTCTACATCACCTGCATAATCAGCATCACAGTATCCTGTGATCAGCTTCTCAGTATCACCTCCATTCTTTTCACAACTTTCCAGTGTTCCTTTCCACAGAGAACCAATTGTGAATAATAAAATACTCTGTTGGTCCCTTGGAAAGGCTAACACAAGTTTAGAGGGGGGTGGTGGTGAATAAACTTGTCCCTAAAACTGGATTTAAAACAAATTATGATTCAGTTAAAAACTTGTGTGGAGTTAAGCTGACAAAGCTGAGATTAAGTCAAACTGACTTAAGCTGAAACTGAGTCAACCGGCAGCGGATATGTTTTTAGCCTTCTTCTTGATCTTGTTATTCTATCATGAAAACTGAGTGTTGTGGAATCGACTTACGGTGAATGTCGGTTGTATTGTGAGGTGTATAACAATCAAGTATCACAATCTTTGTAAGTAAATGTTTGAATAAATAAATAAGTGCGTAAAGTAAATAAGATGAGAATTATAGAGGTTCCGTGGGTGTAATCATGTACGCCCTCTCTTCCCACTGTAGTGCGGAGGAAAATTCCACTAGAACTTCTTGAGGTGAACTGTTACAAAAAGTCCTAAACAATAGTCCTTGGCTAATCCCTAGCTTCACTATCTAAACAGTTGTAGAACAGGTAGAATTGATGCTCTTCAAATGCTTGAACCACTGGTCCTTAGAGGGTAGGATTGCCTCTTCACCAGCTTCCACCACAAACACAGTCTACCCGACTACTTGTCACAACTGTCCTTGCGAAGCCTTCCCGGTTTGCTTCACAGTCTAAAACCTTTGATGTAGAATCAAGGTTGGGCTGAGAATCAATAAGTTGATTCTTGTTTGTGGTTCTTCAAAGTGTTTAATCCTTGATAAATTCTTGTAGCTTGAACACTTGAAGAAATACTAGATTTGATCTTGTTATAGTTCAGAGATGATAACAATTCAATAGACTGATGCACAAAATTGCTTGTTAATTCTTGTATATGCGCTGTTCTATATCTTTGTTGTTAGTGCAAAGTCTTCTATTTATAGTGTGAAGTCCAACGTTCAACTGGCTTCAATTTGAATTGTATCAACGTCTATCTTGCAACGGCTATATTTTCTGACCGTTCTACTGTGTCAGTAACTCATCCAATGAAATTGCTTTCTTTATAACGTTCGACTGTACTATCAGTTTGTTGGATGGCTGACTCATAAAACTGAGTTTCCTTATCAGTTTTATACTGAGTTTTTCTTTTGTCAGTTTCCTGACTGACTTGGAGCATTAACTGAGATTTTACTCTTCTTCAAATATCAGTACTCCAGTTTTCATCTGATTATTATTGACTTAATCAGAGTACACCATGATTCATTATCATCTAAGAATTCATTGTCCTCATGATTCTTAGGTCTTCATACAAGATCTATAAAGTCAGTTCAAGTCACCACAATCTTGCCTGAAGTCTAACTTTCAGATCTCGACTTATAATCTTCATAATCGAGTTTGAACCCTCAGTTCTTCATTCTTCAATGATCGAGTCAGTGTCCTCGCCTTCAATCTTATAGATAATCCAACCGAGTCTGTAACTCTCAGCAAACTTACCTTCTTCAGTTCCATGTAGGTGTATTCTGAGTCAGTTTGCTTGTCTTGATGATTTCCAGTTTTCTAAATGATTTCCAGTTTTCAGTTTTACGACACACTAACAATTACAGTGCTTGTCTGATGTAACCTATACAAATATCTGACTCTAGTAAAACTTATACATTCAGTTCTAGACATCTTTTAGCTTTCCACTATAACAACTGGCTTCAGCACTTCATCAATGGGGTTAAGATAGTATTTTAACAAATAAGATGAATTATCATCAAAACATAAATTTTATTTCCAACATACTCGATCACCATAAAGCAATACTAGCAAGAGGACTAGATCCATCATAGTATATCTATAGCGAATAAAGGTCGATCCCACAGGGAACCAATTGTGAATCATTTATATATGAACAATCAATTAATCATGTCAAGAACATAGAAGCGGTCTAAGACCAACAAAAGACAAGGTAAGGTAAAAACTGACTCGACACAACACAAACAAAGACAACGTAATTAACCTCCCCAATTATTAAGTTATCGTTTGGATTTAGAGATTATATATAATAAAGCTAGACTCAATAACTACTAATCCGATTCGTATTTCTCTCATATTGGCTATGGGAGTCATCGCTTAAACTTGACTTAGTTTCGGGTAGGACACTAGATCACTGTGCTACATTACGTGACTTCACCTTTTGGATCTCCATCTTATATAACTTGCACGCTTACAATACTAGGGATGCCGATATTAACCGTATTCCTCACCTAAGAAACATTCATGTGGTTAGGCGTACTTCCTAATTGATCGCATCAGTCTCTGTCCCATTAACACTAACTTCGTAGGTATCATGTTAATCTACGATTTACGTATTACTAGGTGCTAGCAATTCCCAAATATAACATAGATCTAGATCTCGCTGAAAGTCCCGGAAGATCAATTCATGAGCCGATCTAGGAGTACTATATTGGTATTTCCTAATAATATGCTAATTAAAACAGACGAGCAACATAGCCGTAGCCATACCTACTAAGACAAGAAATTCTAGTTGGACAATCACACCATAAAGACGTGGCTAGATTGACGCGGCGAAAACCTAAATCTTAGCGTTTCTCTATACGTAACGGATAAAATTGAGATTCATAAAGTAATTATATAAATCTACTAAAAACACGATTGTCGATCATACCAAAGTCAACTATAGATCACTAGATGGCGGCGTGGGCGTGTGGATCCTTATAGACAAGGAATCACCACTGCCTCACGTCGTATCCTTAGATCTACATTGTTTGATGAAGAACGAACAACCTCAAACGATAAACAATAATTGGGGGGACTTAATTTCAAAAAACAAAGAACAAATAAATACAAGAACTCACATAATTGCTATTGAACTTGTATTAAAACTGCTCTGAGAAACTGAGAATTTGTGCTATGAGAAGTTGTATTAAAATTATTTCGTATGATGTTTTGCTATGAAACAATGGATTTATAAGCTGTAGAAACCGTCTTAAAATCGTATTTCCTAAACCCTAATGGAGTTTAAAACGTGTCGAGATAACTCCGAGCCGATCCGCTCGATTTCGCCCAGCGAGCTCCCCATTTGCTGCCAGCAAGTCCCCCAGCCTGTGATTGGCTCACTGGCTTTTCTTATTTGTTACTCCACCCCTCGTGCTGATTCGATGTTTATCTTTAATGCGATCCGATTCTGCTCTGATTTATCTTGAGATTTACTTCCTAATGTCGGTAGATATCCTCCCGATTTACCGTAATCTATAAAATCAATGATTATCACACAGTAAATCATATTTTAATAATAAAAAAAGATAAATACCAAATTATATTCTATAAATCACATAACATTAAATAATCATTATAAACATGTGATTTAATATAAAATATTTATTATTAAGCTCGATTTAAGGATAATGTTGATGACTTTTACGGGTATAATTTGACCATCATCAACTACCCCCCACTTAGACTTTGATCGTCCCGAACAAAGCATCAATAAGTCATTCCCCAAGATAACATTTTCCAATGGTCAAATCATACTTACACAAGAAACTTGAGTCAACTCATACCATTTATGCTCATAAGGTATCCATTATTCACTACTCGCTATGAATCAAAGTGATGTGTGCATGTACATTCAGTTTTATATAATCGTGGCAAGATTAGAGTTTATGCTAACTTCGCAATCTCAACCTACCAACATCAGTATTCCCACTTCTTAAGCCTCGCATGGGTAAAGACATGGTGCAATAAGCAAGAGCGTTATCCAAAAGGTTTTTCGACTCGGAGACCGAGAAATACTCAAACCCTCTTAAAAAGTTGAATTTCTTCGCATTTTCATAATTTCAAGTATTAACACTTCTCAAGAAAGAAATTTGCTTTAAAAGTAAAGTATGCATTGCAAGAATCCTCCTCTCATGGATTAGTCAATAGCATTGAATATTACCACAAGCTCGGGGCTACTTTGGTAATGTTACTACAAGCCCAGTGTTTAACGCATTGTTAAAACACAGATAATTCTCAAACTTATTACTCCGCTTTGATGGCCAGAACATAGGAATACATCAGCAGATAAATATCGACACTAAGTTCACATAACCAATCATCTATGCAATGTATACATAATTCTTTAGTTATTATAATTCGTGCGGTAAAAGTCGATTCAAAGATTGAGTAATCGAATAATAAATAACTACTCTCAACAGTCGGCATGAATATCCTTAAATTTTCATTCACATAAGTATAAAATGATCATGTACTCATGCACTCGGTTCCTTTCTTACAAATTCACAGCCAGGAACTCACAATTCTAAGGGTACGAGATTATTAATTTGGCATTTATTTAATTTTTTAAATTTCCACCGTTTCTTACAATTTTTTTTCACACATATAATAGCTAAGTCTCCTACCCCTTACTTAAACATGGAATTGTCCCCAATGACAAAGAAAAAATGAGAATTTAAGAAAAAGACTTAGCTCTGGAAACGGCTCTCAAGTAAGATGCAGCATGCAGACGTAATCCAAGCACGTCGTGGAACTTCAGGGCATATCAACAAACCATAGATCGAACAAGTAGTATATCGATGCAAAATAATTCTTCAACAATGCTCGAAACTTGTTACAGTGTTAGCCCATAAAAAGTTATAATCGAATAAAAGGGACAGTAAAAGTAATACATTAAACCTTAAACATTCTCAAGTCCTTTATACGATTAAAGTTTTGAAACATTAAAACTACTAATCCCGACTTGTTTTTAGTACAACATTATTATTCAGAAAATACAACAACAGACTCGATACTACTAGACTCAATACTAACATAGCTTCGATACAAGGGAAAACATACTAATAAAGAAATACAAAGATACAATCAATCTTCTTCACCAAAAGATCGTCCGAAACCCGGATGGATATGAGAAGGAGAGGGCTCTTGACCCACAAAACCAGGTGGTGGTGTAGGCCAACGTTCACATCGGGTCCTAGAAACATCATCTCCATCCAAATTTCGCACAATCCTCCCGACCATGTGATGAGTCTCAGCCATTGTCCGCTCTATTCCATCGATACGAGCAAAAAGTTGCTCCAAGTCTCGCCCTCGTCCGGCGGCATTGCCTTCATCGTTATTCCAAGCTTGGCGGGGTCAAGGTGGTGGCCTTGGATGTGGGTTGGCATTGGTGAGAGCCGGAACGGATGCTCTCGACAAAGGAGTTTCCTGGTCAACATACACATCGGCCCTAACTCTTGGCAGCCAGCCGCTATTGCAAGAGTTGAAATCATAGAACCGTAGGGTAGAACGGTCCTTTTCTTCTTGGCTACCTCGGTCATGTTTCCCCACATGACTGTGCCCAAGTCTACTGGTTGCTCTAACCATAACCAATACATCAAGGCAGCATGATAGTCATAAACTGTGGAGGTATGGCCGGATGGAAGTATATCGGAACAAATAAACCGATGTAAAAGCTTGTCTTCCCAAGTGGAGAATGTGGCCTCTTGAAAATTTCAAGCATATCGACCTATATACCACTTGATATCAAAGTGATCACCGATTTCCGCTAACAGTGCGTCAGAATGGTCATACACATTAGTAAATTCCTCAGGGTGATCCACTAAATTACCCAAATTAAAATAATCATTGATAGTGGTAGGTGAGATAGCAAACGTGCGGCCTCTAACCGTGGCAGTGTGAGAATGGGGATGCACCTCTAAATAAGCATAAAATTCTTTTACCAGGGACCCGTTACAACGAGTAGGCGGTTCAGCCACGTACTCCCAATTATGATAAGCGATAAGATCAACGAGCTACCCGCAATTCTCAAGATCTATGCCTCTTCCGCAATGCACCGTCGCATTGCTACAATGGGTACGAAATACCTCGTATACCGCGGGGGCTAAGAAATTGTGGCACCCCGTCAATTACCGATATAGCGTCACCATCGAGAACAAATTGTGCTCCAGCCCGATGAGTCTGTAGTTGATTCTTTCTATTACGATTGTTCCGATTCATCCTGCTACGCTAGAAAAGCTCCCCAAACTTAGATTCTGACTGAAATCAGCTCATTGGCGTAAGCTTGGTATCGTTGAAGCGAATCGCCTGATCTGGGTGGTTCGGCATGGCTTGCTAACCGACACCTTGATCGATTTGAAACGTGTATTTTCCAAAAATTTAAGAACCAAATTGAATGAGAAATGACCTCATTTCAATTTATAAAATTTGGAAAAAGATAGACAGTGAATAAATTTGGATAAAAATGGTATAAATTGGCTAAGATAGCATCACAACAATTTTATCTAGATAAATTGGGTGTTGGAGAAAAAAAAAGAGGTTTAGAATGTGATGGGTTTAGAAAAATGATAGAGAAAGAATTATAAGAGTAGAAATGATAGATGGTTAGAAATTTGTGAAATGAGTGTGGTAGAAATATAGGTAAAAGAGGGGTTTAAATAATTAAAGGATAAGGGAAAAAGAGAGGGAAGTGAAAATGAGTTTGAATTTGAGAAATATGGTGATTGGTGAATTTAGAGAAGAGAGGATTGATGAGGTGGAAAGTGATAAAGGTAAATGTGGAAGATTGGGATATGTAGAATAAGTGTTGACCACGTTTTTTTTTTATATTTAATTTTTGACCCTCAAAAATTTGAATTTGAAGATAGGAGGGTAAACCAAAATTTATTGATACTTTCACACTTTAATAAAAAATATTGTTCTAAAAATAATCTGGACATTGCCCAGTGAAATAGACAGTTTCGCATGGGGCAGTCTGACCAAACTGTCTCCGATTTTCTCCATCCTGACTCCAGTCAGTTTCATTTTAAAACTCATGCTTTGCTCCCGTCTTCTTCTCGGCTTGATAGTATACCTTTTATTCCTAATTTAGCATAGTATCCTAGACACACCTACGAAACTCTATTTCACGTCGCAACGAATCGAGTAAAAAAACTTTTGCACATCCTTAACCCAACGGTCATCGGAACATGGCAAAAATAAAAAACCTCAACCGTTTTAATGTTACTTTTATTTGACTCAAAGAAAAGAAAAAAAAGAAAAGATAAGGAAAATGATTAAAAACCTAATAAACTACGAAAACCTAAGGGATTGAAATAGTTCTGAGTTTTTTTTTTTTTTTTTTTTTTTTTTTAAAGTCCTCAGCTCGACTTTCCAAAAATTATTATTCCATTGAGCTACCGTCTTTTGCCTTCCAGATTTGCACCCGGTTAGCCTTCACTGAGGTTTGCTTACCTTCTCTGAGAATGCGTGCTTTTCCTCGGGTCGTGAGACCTAGGAGAACACAGTCATCCTTACCATCCAAACAGGCACCAACCTCAGCCTCTGTCTCAGAAAGTAGTGAACTCTTAGAAGATCGAACTCTACGAGTTCTCTTTTTAACACGCCTCCGACTATCTTTTGAACTTAAGCTCTCTCGAACCTTAGCATCTCCTTTGGATGGGGCGAACCCACCTCCGTACACAGTTTCTGCCTCGTCGGCCAGAAGCATTGAGGTATCTACCGGTACTGTATGCTGGGATTGAGCATCTATTTCCCTTCTTAAGACGGACAGGAACTCTAACTCACTATTTCTCGTGACAGCGTCAACTTCGTCAACACTTCCTCGACTAGGAATCAAGGCGATTTCCTCCGCACCATGAACCTTGATTACAGAAATACTAGGTGGAAGCGGATATCGAGGTCTAAGAATCTTATGAACTTCCAATCCTTTAGCATCAGACAGTGTAAGCTCGAAGTTAGCTATGTCTACTTTAGCCTTGGAGGTTACAATAAATGTTCTGCCCAGCAAAAGCGGGCAGTTAGGATCCTCCTCTATGTCCATCATAATTATGTCAACTAGGAAGCACAGCTTCCCAATCCCTATAATCATGTTGGTCATGGCTCCAGTATTCACAGTACGAGAGCCATCCGCAAAGCGAATGGTCATCATCGTATTCATAGAAACATAAACACCGACTCTCCTACATACGCTAAGAGGAACAATATTCAGGCTCGATCCAGAATCAATCAAAGCTAAACCAACCTTCTTCTTATCTAAGACGACATCAACAATAAATGCTCCGGGATCTCCTAACTTAGGTAGTAAACGAGCGCGATCCTCTAAGTCTTCTGCCTCAGGTTGGTAGGGCACTAGGGGTTTAGTGTTGAAGTCAGACTCAGGGTCAAAATTAGAACTCGGATATTCAGGAGGTGGGGAAAGAGATGGTAGATACTCGGGGTCAGATTCAGACTCAGAACTAGAGCTAGAACTAGAACTATAATCAGAATCATAAATAACAATGTCGTTACGAGCACTCGTACCTTGGAAAAAAGTGGAATTTCTTGCTTCCCTTCGCTCCTGCCTCCGTCTTTTTCGTTCTTCCAACCGCTTTTGCGTATCTGGCCTCAATGGTGTGTTTTTGTGCGTAAGACATTAACCTCTTCCTTCCTTGCTTCAGAAAATTGATTAGTCGACATTTTCAGCTTGGCTTGAACAGTATTCGATGGAACAAGTGATTTCTCTGGCTCTCTGCAAACATAAGAAGAAAAAAAACATGCAAATGTCAGTAAACTAACAGTCAGCATGATTACTCATGCTGCCGTTAGACCTACAGACTACAAACAGGGGTAAATTAGACACAACGAAGACCTAGAATGCTGAAAAAGGTGGTCTAGCTGGCAGCGAGTATAGGGCTCGCTGGGAGCCAGCCCAGGTTTTCAGTTTTTGGTGATTTTCAGACAGAGAGACAGACAGCCAGTGGGACTAAAAAAAACGTAAAAACAGAATCTAAAACAGATTACTCAACATGAATAAAAAATTATTTATATATAGAATTGATTTTTGGCTTCCCGGCAACGGCGCCAAAAACTTTATTGACGTGATCAGTCAAGTGATAATAAAATACTCGATCACCATAAACCAATACTAGCAAGAGGACTAGGTCCATCGTAGTATAGCTATAGCGAATCAAGGTCGATCCCACATGGAACCAATTGTGAATCATTTATATATAAACAATCAATTAATCATGTCAAGAACATAGAAGCGGTCTAAGACCAACAAAAGACAAAGTAGGTAAAAACTGACTCGACACAACAAAAACAAAGACAACATAATTAACCTCCCCAATTATTAAGTTATCGTTTGGATTTAGAGATTCTATATAATTAAGCTAGACTCAATAACTACTAATTCGATTCGTATTTCTTTTATATTGGCCATGGGAGTCATCCCCTAAACTTGACTTAGTTCTAGGTAGGACACTAGATCACTGTGCTATATTACGTGACTTCACCTTTTGGGTCTCCATCTCATATAACTTCCACGCTTACAATACTAGGGATGCCGATATTAACCATATTCCTCACCTAGGCAAAATTCCTGTGGTTAGGCGTACTTCCTAAGTGATCGCATCAGTCTCTGTACCATTAACACTAACTTCGTAGGTATCATGTTAATCTACAATTTACGTATAACTAGGTGCTAGCAATTCCCAAATATAACACAAATCTAGATCTCACTGAAAGTCCCGGAAGATCAATTCATGAGCCGATCTAGGAGTACTATATTGGTATTTCCTAATAATACGCTAATTAAAACAGACGAGCAACGTAGCCGTAGCCATACCTACTAAGACAAGAAATTCAAGTTGGACAATCACAACATAAAGACGTGGCTAGATTGACTCGGCGAAAACCTAAATCTTAGCGTTTCTCCGTACGTAACGGATAAAATAGAGATTCATAAATTAATTATATAGATCTACTAAAAACACGTTTGTCGATCATACCAAAGTCATCTATAGATCACTAGATGGCGGCGTGGGAGTGTGGATCCTTATAGACGAGGAATCCCCACTGCCTCACATCGTATCCTTAGATCTACATCATTTGACGAAGAACGAACAACCTCAAACGATAAACAATAATTTGGGAGACTTAATTACAAAGAAAAAAGAACAAATAAATACAAGAACTCACATAATTGCTGCTGAACTTGTATTAAAACTGCTCTGAGAAACTGAGAATTCGTGCTATGAGAAGTTGTATTAAAATTATTTCGTATGATGTTTTGCTATGAAACAATGTATTTATAAGCTGTAGAAACCGACTTAAAATCGTATTTCCTAAACCCTAATGGAGTCTAAAACGCGTCAAGATAACTCTGAGCCGATCCGCTCGATTTACCCAATGAGCTCCCAAATGAGCTCCCATTCATTGCCAAATGAGTCCCCAACCTCTGATTGGCTCGTTGGCTTTTCTTCTTTGTCACTCCACTCCTCGTGCTGATTCGATGTTTATCTTTAATGCGATCCGATTCTGCTCCGATTTATCTTGAGATTTACTTCCTAATGTCGGTAGATATCCTCCTAATTTACCGTAATCTATAAAATCAATGATTATCATACAGTAAATCATATTTTAATAATAAAAATAGATAAATACCAAATTATATTCTATAAATCACATAACATTAAATAATCATTATAAACATGTGATTTAATATAAAATATATATTATTAAGCTCGATTTATGGATAATGTTGATGACTTTTACGGGTATAATTTGGCCGTCATCATTGCTTGAAGAGTTGATTTCCAGCTGACAACTGAATTCCCCAATGTGAAAACATAACCAGTCATAGATTTTCTACTGTCCACATCACCTGCATAATCAGCATCACAGTATCCTGTGATCAGTTTCTCAGTATCACCCCCATAAATAAGACCAACATCAGCTGTACCTCTAAGGTACCTAAACTTTCTTTTCACAGCTTTCTAGTGTTCCTTTCCAGGTTGAGCCATAAACCTGCTGACAACACTGACTGCTTGAGCCAGATCAGGCCTAGTGCACACTATGGCATACATCAGACTGCCAACTGCACTAGTGTAGAGAACTCTTGACATATACTCCTTCTCTTCTGCTGACTGTGAAGCAAAAACTGACAAATGAACATTTGATGCCATATGAGTATCTATTGGCTTAGCAGCTGACATGCCAAACTTTGACAAAATCTTCTGTATATAGCCCTGCTGAGATTAAAACAGTTTTCTTCTGATTTCTATCTCTCCAGATCTCCATCCCAAAAATTTTCTTGGCTGCACCCAAATCTTTCATTTCAAACTCAGCACTGAGAAGATCTTTCAGATACTGAACATCAGACTTCTTCTTTGAAGCTATCAGCATGTCATCCACATATAACACATCTTCCAACTGACTGTTTTAGACACAGCAATCATAAGGACTTCTCTTGTAACCCAGCTGGATCATATAACTGTCAAACCTTTTATACCACTGTCTAGGAGCTTGCTTCAGTCCATACAAGGACTTCTTCAACTTACACACAAGATCTTCCTTACCAGGAACTTGGAAACCCTCTGGCTGAGTCATGTATATCTCTTTGTCTACCTCACCATGTAGAAAAGTTGTCTTCACATCTAACTGCTCAAGTTCAAGATCTTGCTGTGCCACCATTGATAGTAATACTCTGATTGAAGTATGTCTGACTACTGGAGAGATTATCTCATCAAAGTCCACCCCTTATTTCTGACTGAACCCTCTTGCAACCAAACGTGCCTTATAATTAACTCTTTCTGCCTCAGTTATCCCTTCCTTCTTCTTGAAGATCCATTTGCAAGTAACAACTCTCCTTTCGGGTGGATGTTTAACTAGATCCCAAGTCTGATTCTTTAGTAATGACTCCATTTCATCTCTCATGGCAGCAAGCCATTGAGATGCTTCAAAACATGTCACTGCTTCCCTGTAAATAGAAGGTTCAAAACCATACACTTCTTCTGCAACTTGAAGTGCGTACCCAACCATATCATCAAACCCATACATTCCAGGAGGTATCCTAATATTGGTTCTTCTAGCTCTACTGACAGCTATACTCTGCTGACCCACATTCTCAGTTTGATGTTCAAATGACATTTGCTCAGCTGACTGGCTTGGATTCAGCTCTGGTTTAGCAACCAGATCAGATGAAAACTGACTTGGATCAGTTGATTGTTGCATTCCAACTGACTTCACCTGAAGCTCCACCTTCTTGTCGAGTTTTTGATTTAAGACTCGGTTTCGATTTGATTATCCTCCCTACTGATGAACTGAGTATAGAATTTTCATCGAAAACTGTATCTCTGCTGAGAATGACTCTGTTTTCTGTTGATGACCAAATTTTGTACCCCTTTACTCCCTCACCATACCCCACAAACACTCCTTTCTTGGCCCTTGGTTCCAGTTTCACTTCACTGACACGATAGTAGACTGTGCTTCCAAATACCCTTAGAACTGAATAATCTGCAGGCTTACCTGACCATATCTCAACTGGTGTTTTGAGACTGATCCCTGTGTGAGGACTCCTGTTGATTAAGTAGCAAGCTGTGGTAACAACCTCTGCCCAAAATCTCCTTGACAAACCAGCATGAGAAAGCATACATCTTGCTCTCTCCAGAAGAGTTTGATTCATTCTCTCAGCTACACCATTTTGTCGAGGAGTATTCCTGACTGTATGATGTCTGACAATACCCTCAGTTTTGCATAATGTATCAAACTCAGTCCAGCAGAATTCTAGACCATTATCTGTACGAAGCCTCTTGATCTTCTTCCCTAACTGATTCTCAACTAGAGCCTTCCATTGCATGAAGCTCTTGAATGCCTCACTTTTGTGTTTCATCAGCACCACCCAAGTCATCCTTAAATAGTCAGCAATAAAGGACACAAAATATCTGTGACCACCCAATGACTCCACCTTTAATGGCCCCCAACAATTAGAATGAATGTAATCAAGTGATGACTTTGTATTGTGTATCCCTTTTAAGAACTTGCTCCTATGTAGCTTCCCAAACACACAATGCTCACAAAAGTCCAGATTCTTGACCTTACATCCCCTAAGAAGATCTATCTGAGAAAGAACCTGCATCCCATTTTCACCCATGTGACCCAGTCTCATGTGCCCCACGATTTGTAAGGTGTGGATCGATGAATCTCACCGATGCCACAACAATGTAACCAAAGAACAACCGACCACTTGTAATATATACTGAGTCCTTTTCTTGATTCCCTTAAGAACCTCAACTGAGTTTTTATAGACACTCAGCACACCACTTTCCCCCTTAAAACTGAATCCCATGTTGTCCAAAGAACTGAGAGCTACCAAGGTTTTGGTCATTTGTAGAACATGTCTAACTTCACTCGGTTTACAAAATCTTCCATCCTCTGTCCTCAACTGAACTGAGCCAATTCCAAATACCTTGTAGACCTTGTTGTTTGCCATAGATATATGACCACCATCTATCTGCTGATAACTTGAGAACCACTCTCGGTGAGGGCAAATAAGAAAGGATGCCCCAGAGTCCAGAATCCACACATCAGTTTGATGTGCTCCCTCTCCTACCACTAGGACCATGTCCTCATCTGAATCATGCTCAGCTGCTATAGCAGCTGTGCCAGAACTGTTCTTCTGCTGTTTCTTCCTCTTTGGACAATTGGACTTCCAATGTCCCTGCTCCTTACAATAATTATAGACATATGTGGACTTAGGGCCTTTGGACTTTGTCTTCTTGGAACTTTGCTTCCTAGACTGACCATGCTTTTTTCCACTGCTACAACTGACTATTAGTCCTGCAGCCTGACTGTCTGCTCCAGCTGCCTTATGTCTCAGCTCCCTGGCATGTAAAACTGACCTTACATCCTCTAAAGCAACTCTATCCTTCCCAACTATGAAAGACTTCACAAAGTTCTCATAGGAAGCTGGTAACGAAACCAGCAAAATCTAAGCAGCATCTTCATCCTCAATCTTAACATCAATATTCATGAGATCAAATAATATTGTGTTCAGCTGATCAAGATGATCTCTCAACTGAGCCCCCTCATGCATCCTCAGGATGAACAGCCTCTGCTTCAGCAGCAACTTGTTGGTCAATGACTTAGTCATATCTGAAAGCCAAGCTTTAACCATAACTTGGCAGCGGTGTCTTCCTCAGAAACTTCTATGATAACATCATCAGACAAGCACAACATGATGGTTGAATGTGCTTTCTCCTTCAGACTGGCATAATCTACAGAACTGGCATCCCATCTACCTGATAAAGGAGTCCACAATCCTTGTTGCTTTAACATGGCCCGCATCTTGATTTGCCATAAACTGAAATTGTTCCTCCCTGTAAATTTATCAATCTTCACGTTCATTGCTGAAATCCTTCTAATTAAAGAACAAACCTTTGATCACAAAATCCTAGCACCAGTCACCGGTCTTGGTGAAGATCAACTATGTTCACCTGCAACTCCTGAATCTTGAACCTGAGGCTCCGATACCAGTTTGTTATAAACACAGATAGAAATATGCGGTTTAAGAAAGAAACAAGCACAGATAGCAATGCAAACATAAAATGGCGAAATTGATAAAACACAGAAACAAAGAGAACACAGTGATTTAACGTAGTTTCCGTCGTTGTGCCGACTACTCCACGGACAGAAAATGAGATATTTATTATGCACAGAATTACAAGGTTTTCACAAGTATGTGAATAACACTTTGAATTACACACATTGCATTGATTACAACATTGGTATTTATAGACACAAGTCCCCAAACCGTAAACGCCATAGATCTTTGTCGGAACTACCATAAATACCCAGATGTGGACCCCAGCTCCAGCTGTTATCCACCAGACAAAACTCAGTTCAAAAAACTGACTTCCCAGACTTGTAATCAATTGCCCAGATGTAGAACTCAACTATACTCAGCATAACTCAGTAGTCCGAATCGATCACGACTTGAAAGAAATTCGATTCACTTCATCAAATCGACTTTCACGAATCGAATATACTTAATCGAATCGACCATCAATCTCGGTCTCGATTACTGGATTAGTTCCACCAGATATTTCTCAGTTTATAGATCAAGTCACCAAAACTGACACTTCCTTTATCATACAAGATGATTTTCCAAGTTCAAATTATCAAATGCAACAACTACTATTCATTCACTTGGTTGTTGTGTTTTTGCCTATAAATGGGGCATATCTAAGTTCATTGAGGCGTTAATGTTATGTTACCAAAGCTAAAGCTTTGTTTGAACTCTCTTTTTAATAGAACCAATTCAAATACTATGAGTCCTAAGTGAAAACAGAAGACCAAGTTGTTGTCTTTGTCATTGTGATTAAGCTGCATGGTCAAGGCTTGATGGAGCTCAGTTGGAGTTATAATATGCTGCAGAGAAGCTAGAGGTACAATCAGAGATCTTTGAGAATGCTTGAAATCAATGAAGAAGTGCAAATCATCTCAGAACATAGACAAAGTTGATGAATATAAGAAGTCTTAGTAAGAGTTGTTGTGCGTGTTAAGGAGTGATAAGACATTATTGTTATCCAGCTTTGGCTCTGTACATGAAACTGATTCATAATACTCTATTGTAACAGAAGATAAGTGGTAGTAAAGGAAACCACGTTAAAGAAAGGATTGAAATCCAAGGTCATACTTGGTACATGATTGACTGCAAGGTCGATATTTTATATCTGCTTGTTGGAACCTGTCCAAACAGTTGTGTTCACTACTTATTGATTTACTACTACCTTGTGGTTGAATTCTTTCGTTCTTACTTATCTTTATCTGAGTTGATTGAATCAATATAAAAACATTTACATCAGATGAGTTCACCAGAACCAGCTTTGCTACACAGACAATCTTAGTACTTGTCTTGGACACACTTGGACTTGTCCAAAGTGTCTGAGAACTTGGATTAAGTTATATGTTGATCTAAAAAGTGTCATATTTATATGTGACACCCCATAACCACTTGATGATTGGTATAACATCATACTTGAAGGATCAGAGTGGTTGCACTAATAATCATTGTGATAAACTTTGAACGGCAAGTTTTTAAGGGCAAGTTTGGCACATTACCATAAAACCCCCTTATGGTTATCTTTGTAAAATAATTGATCCCAATTTCAGTATTAGGATATCTGTGTATAATACTTGAAACATTTTGAGCATTGAAAATTAGTTCAATGGCTAGAACCAAACCCCAAGAGGCAATGTCTAGGACGAGGCCACCTTATTTCAATGACAATCAATGTACACATTTGTAAAGAGCCATGAAAAGTTATGGAATATATTGACATTCACTTATGGTATGTCATTGAGGATGGACCTTTCATCCTAGTGAAGACCAAGATAACTGGTGATGTTGTTGAATCTATGCCAAAAATAAGGCAAGAATGGGAAGACGCTGACAGTTAAAAAAATCTATATACTTGATAAATCTATGAAAATCTTGATGAATTCCTTGAGTATAGGGGTGGCTAGATATGTCTCTCAATGCAATGTGTAGGATCAATTTAGGTGACTAGATAACCATATGGGGTTTGAATGTCTATGACTAAACTTTACCCTTAAAAAGTTACCCTTCAAAGTTTATCAAAATATGTGATAGTTGGTATAACTACTCTGATCCTCATAGAAGCAAGTTATAACAAAGATCCGGTGGTTAATATGTAGATTAAAAGATTATATAACACGTGTATGATCAGTACAACTCAATTCAAGTCAATCAAACAACTTAAAAATGCTCAATCAAAGTATTTGGCATGTTTGTGATAAACTGCAATGTTGATGAAGTTTCGGTGAACTGTAAGTGTGAAAATGCTTTTCTTTGGATTCAATTAACTTAGATAAGTATAAGTAAGAAAACAAAAAAATCACAATGCATTAGTCTAGCTGAAAGTAGTGAAAACGGTTATTTAGACTGGTTCCAACGAGATGGTATGAAAAACAAAACTTGAAGTAAATCTTGTATCAAGTTGTGACCTTGGATTTGTAAACCTCCCTTTCATGTG
Source organism: Gentiana macrophylla (assembly GCA_026214975.1). Lineage (NCBI taxonomy): Eukaryota > Viridiplantae > Streptophyta > Magnoliopsida > Gentianales > Gentianaceae > Gentiana > Gentiana macrophylla. The sequence continues at coordinate 84,516,806 of CM047817.1, forward strand.
ATTCTTTTATTAACTTATTGATTTTATTACAATAGATTTTGCTACTCAGTAAGATCAAGTGAGCCAAAGATGAATCACAAGAATGCCTTATTAGACTCCTTAATTAGTACAACAATACCTACTGAGATTTCTTATGTTTTGTTAATTCATGTTATGTGAGTTAATTTGCATGTTTAAAACTTGGCCAAGTATATGCATGCCCCCGTAAACTATTTTGAAGGAGCCATATATAAGTGAAAGAAATAGTTAAGATGTAGATAACAAGATCACATGTAGAATCGCCATCTAGGATGGAGTGTCCCATGAGTGAGGTTTTCCACACTCGTGTAGGCATCCCATAGAGTCATATAATGCCTTTTAATTAATTAATTAGATAGCCAGTTCACGGTCGACCGTATATTGACGTAGGGTTCTTTTATATGTTCACGAATTAGAACCAAATCAGGGGATCACGCCATTAATGGAATAAAATTAGGATTATAAACTTGGATCATACAAATCAAATTACGTAATAGACAAGGGAGATTACTCGATACATGGTTTGGTTAATTTTTCTTTGAATTGGTAATCCGTTTACTTGGATTTATGTCGTTGTTTTTTAGTAGTTTAGCTTCCCCTTTTACGTGAGAATTGGACCGAGACCACCCTTTTTGTTGAGAGATCTAGTTATGGTTTATTTTTCTTCGTTGTCGTCAGTCCTTGTGGGATACAACCTTGACTCGCCATGCTATACTACGATTGGCATGGTCCTCTTGCTAATACCAATGCTTTAAGCGGATCATCGATCAGGCAAGCCTCCGCTTTTACGAATACAAATGTCACTTTATTTAAGAGATTTCATATTAAACTCAAACAAGCTAAGATCCCTCGTTTGATTAAATGAGAGCCAACATAAGCAGGACGATCCAAACTTGACACTGACGGAAGTTTGCATGATGGTATGACCTACGGAGGTAAGGTGGTCCACAACCCTATACACCTAGTCTTTTTTTATCTTTAACATAACCTCTGCGATATTGGTGTTTTGTAGAATGAGGTTTCTACTCTCCTTCATGGGGTGGATCATTGTGTTGGTTGAAACTTCATAGAATCAAGAACTTTTTTCTAAAACCGATAAAGATGAAATCATTATTCAAGATGCTTACCAAATTGTTGTGAAATCAATGATGGATGGACGTTCACGCTGTGAGGATCGCATGGTTGTTCATAGTCAGCAAAAACATGAAGATTAAAAGGCGTTTTGGTGGATTGTTTATTCGAAAATGCATTTGTTGGAGAGAACATAGGAGATTAGATTTCAGATGATAATGACCAGTGGCGGACCCAATAATTATTTATGGGGTGGTCATGGTTTTGCACTTTTCAAAGCGAAATGTTATGATTAGATGTTATAAAGTGAGGGGAAAAATAGATTTAGATGTTGTAACATGAGAAAAAGCTAATTTTTATAGTAAGACATTATAAGGTGAGAAAGAAAAGAGATTTAGATGATATAAGATGGAAGAAAAATAGATTTAGATGTTATAAAATAGGAAAAAAAATTACCAAAAAAATCCAACAATAGGGAATTGAACTCAAGCTTATGGAACACAAACACCTTTCCACCAAACTACTCTATTAGTTGATTGAAATACGAAAACGAAATTAAAAATTCAAATACTATTTCAATTATACTTCTAGATTTTTTACATTACAAAAGTTATGGTGGTTTTGAGACCACCCACCCTTACCTAGGTCCGTCCATGATAATGACCGGACTTTATTTATTGATTTTGAAGTATTATAGCCAAATAATCCGAGAATGGTGTGGCCGCCTGGGCCTATCATGGGGGTTTCTCTGATTTCCCACAAAATCTCGAAACATCCCTTAAATTATATTCCAGTCATTACACTAAACTGGGGGGGAAAAAGCCAATACACATATACTTGTTTAGAATTGTAATGCATCATATATCATGTTTTAATTACTGCAACACAAAAATAAAAACGTTATATATTTATCTAATTTGAAGGCAATTTCAATATATCGTAATAATTTTGTTTTTAAAAAAATGATATAACTCGCATGTTGTTATAAAAGTAAGAAAATAAAAGAGAAAGAGCTAGAGGGAAAACAAAGACGAATAAGAAGCGAATAATGCTTGTGTATTATTTCTATTGTGTAAGGGGGTATTTATAGTACATTCTAGGGTGTGAATACAATAAATGAATAGAATCATAATATTACAAAAGATCAATCAAAATCAATCAATAGACAATCCAAAATATATTATTACATAATACTCCCCCTTGGATGTCTATTGTTAAACAGCATATATGATATGCCTCATTAAAACCTTACTAAGAAAAAACCCAGTGTGAAAAAATCTAAGTTAAGGAAAAAGAGTACATATATATCTGTGTTTGATTCACTCCCCCTAAACCAAGCATAAATTTAGATCTTTCAAGCACCGCATCACAATGCTCTTCATCAGTCTTTTGAATGTTGCAGCCGGCAAAGTTTTGGTAAATAAATCTATCAGATTTTCGGTTGACTAGACCTTTTGTTCATTATTGTCTCAACTCTTTTACAAATAATGAGCAAAGAATAACTTAGTTGAAATATGTTTTGTTAATCCCCATTAATATAGTCTCACTTCAATTGATTTATCCAAAATGCATTGTCTTCATATATTATAGTTAAATGATCTTCTTTCTCAAGTAGACAATGTCTCAATGAAAAAATGACTGAATTGATTTTTTCGATTGTAGTTGCATAACGTATATGCCATGTACTATTAACTTTGCTAGAAAAACACAGTGGGAAAAAAAGTAGACAAGGTAAATAGTTCATTCCATATACGTATTACGTGTCGCACTGACTGCCTCGTTAAAAACCTTTAACTAAGAAAACCTTACGGGAAGAAACTTGATTAAAGGGAAAAAAGAGTACAGTCATTGATTTTAAGACTAAATCCACAAAGTAGTTTTGTAGTCGTCGGTCCCCTAACGACAACAGTAATTCAAATGTACACATTCCAATATTATAAATACATTTATTCAAAATAAATGTAGGAAGAATCTCATTGAACAAATCTGCTAGATTGTCACTAGAGCGTAATTTTGTCTATCACTGTCTTCTAGAGTTCGTGTAGATAATTAAATGTAGGGGCTAGAAATTGTCATGCCCACTACTAATTCGTGCAACACATGCAACACAATCAACACTATAATCATAAAAGAATAGGGGTGTAATACAATCACTGTTTGCATGCATATATTTTCACTATCACGTGCCGTAGTACAATAAATTCATGACATAAAGCATGAGTTACATATATATATATATATATATATATATATATATATATATATATATATATATATATATATATATATATATATATTCATCATCAATAGGAATATACTCAATTAGTCATATTGCATTCACCATTAATGTTAACGACCTTTACAACTTAACAATATGCATGTTGCGTTTGTCATATTATTTCATTTCTGAAATCCACCAATGATTTTCATATCAACATTAATATCCAACGACCCATAAATATGCGGTCATGACATATGAAATCTCAAAGTTACTGCCAGATATATTAATTAGCGAAACATAACATTATCTATAATCGGAGAATATGTTTGATCGTTAACAAACAAATATTTTCAATTCAAACTCAACCTCAATTGCTTATTTCATTTTTACCTAGTCTGAGTGTTTCTGACACTCTGCTAATGACTTAGGTACTCAATCCAGATATTATAATAGCAATTAAAGAGGCAAATATGTTGTCGACGACTATTATATTTTATTTTAAACTTCTCCCATTAAATTCATTGCTAATTCGGTATTAGCATAAACCAAATCCTTATTAATGTATGGATTGGTTGTTCCGCAAACCCAATATTTGATCATTTGATGCACGTGCAATTATATTTGGGGTTTTCATCTCCAAGACGGATCTCTTTAAGATTATTCATGGATGACTGACTATGAATTCATTTGCCGCGGATTTTTATCTTTTACACCGATCAGTTCTCTACGCTTCAATGCATAGAGAAATATCATCAATCAAATTTGATTTGGTGCATTTTATAAATCGTCACTCCTTTATTTTCAATAAAGTAATCTGGCAGCTTACTTGCAAAATACTACAAGATATTTTTTGGCAAGATACTGAAGATCAATTATGTTGTTAAAAATTTCTTGGCATTATTTATTCTAAGATGAGGTTTCCTTTATCTCCCCCTAATGCCGAGAATCGATCTTCATCAAACATGTTGCACCGAGCTATACCTGGATACTCTTTTATTCGTTTCAAGTGATTTACATATTTAAAACATAGTGATTTCATTAAATATCTCACTTTATGAGATTTTTGAAAACATTATCTCTTTTGTGCTTTATATACCACTATATGATTTGGATCCTTCTAGAATCGTTCAAATTATACATCATATGTAGAGTAATCACTAGAATGAGACATTGAACTTTTTGTTCATATCTCCATTTTTCTCAGAAAGTATTTGATGTATACAAAATGTGCATAAAATCTATCCTTCGTGGGTTTTATGTCAATAAATAATATATGAACTAATGGTTCATATATGTCAATGTTTGTCATGAGATATAATTCATAATGGATTTTCCTCCTCTTAATCTCGGACAACACTCTTTCACAATCAATAACTAGAAAATTTGAAATAACCCGTGACGGATTCAACAATTTAATGTGTGATCCTCTTATGTGGGTATCAACAAACTTCTTCAATATTTTTCCATTCATGGAGAAATATTGTCTCATATAGAGATATTATATCATTTCTCATAATTACGGATACAATATATCAAGTATATCAATGCTCTTGAATCACCCCGACCCAATTCTAGTGAAATTCTCACATAAAGAATGGTCATAACCACAATAACCAAAATATTCAGAATCACTATATTAATCTTGAATATTTAATTTTGTTGCATTCATTTCACAGAATGAATGTGATGCATCTCATACATATATCATTGTTTTAAATGATACATATAGTACCAATCACATTCTCTTCGTGGAATGGACATATCTCATTATTTTCAAACATATTGTTTATACACATTTCGTCGAGAAATAGTATATAAAGCAAATATTTCAATCTCGATATAATACCCATATTACTCAAAAAAATCGAGACTTGAGAGAGCATAGTGCTTTATTTCATACAATTTTTGTTTCCATGGCTTTTTCGAAACCTTATATTGCACTTACATATTATGCATTTGACATTCGCTTCTCTCATATTTTATTTTAAGAGTTTCACTCTGGTATCCAATATAGCGTGCGTTGTTGCACTATTGATGAGACGAACATCGTCATCACCATTAATCGGTTCAACTCTCTTCTTTAAGAAAAATAAAATAAAATTATGACACATTAGAGAGAAACAATAACTTCCAAACAAATAATAATGTTCACGAATATATATATATATATATATATATAATAGATTCGTACAATAATTATCATTCAAAGAAATCAATTATGAGTTGGAATTATATGTGTTAAGAGATCTAAGGGACAATTATTTAATATTGCAATAAATGAATCAATCATTATGCTAGCTATGACAGCTATAAATTCACTTACTAATGAAGAATTATAATATGTTGTCATATGTAATTTTACCATTATTTGACCAAAAAATGGGAAAATTTTTTTATAAATGAAATACATGGCAAACACAATTTAAAGACCATATACATGGTAGTCATGTTTCAAAATACGCACGTTGAATGTTTTTCTTTTGTAATGAATATATGTATAAATAATCACATTAATAATCATCATTATTCTGACAATTAATCAAGCAATATAATATCTTTCATTGAATAAACAAATATGATTTTATTTTTTAAATTTAAACCAAATATGGTTACCAAAAATACAATGAATGTATCAATTATTGCAATGATAATGTAAATAATGTAAAGTTATAGTTAATATCAATCCAATAATTAAGTGATATGGCAATATCGTATGTTTTCTTTTTCATACAATGTCAACTTTCGGTGGGAAAATATATTGCTAAGTTATAAAGCAAAAAAATAAATCTCATGCCATATCAAAATACAGATCATATATGCATCACGTAAGTGATTAACATAACTACACAATCATGTAAAATATAATATATTTAATTTTAACAAATTAAAAAGATTTTATTTGCTTACATTAATACGAATATGATTGCCAAAAATAATATATACATTAATTAATACACCGATTGAGAATCATATATTATTATTGTGGCCAACTAATTACCAAAAATACATGACAACACATTTATTTTCCTTTTTTCTTATTAGAATAAATCTAGCAACACATCCATTATACACAATCAATAAAATAAAATTTCATAGCTACTATATATATATATCACAAAATATTTTAGCCGTATCAAAATAAAGTCAAGACAAGAAACAATTTATTTATTAATAAATGATGCTTAATGATCGAACACAGAATGAAACGGGTACAATAACGGGTCTTTCTTGCTCTAGGATCTAGAAAGAGTAGTTGTTATTTCTTGTATGGACTGAACATAGATCAAGCTGCCTACGTATCCAAATATATATATTTGGAATCAATTCCAACCGTAGTTCAGGCGGTTATCTTTTTAAGTGGAGTTAGTGGGTAGTTATGTAATATCACCACATCTCACGTCTGTAATTAACCGCTCCACTATGTACATACAGATCTTCGATCTATTCTCTCTTGAACAGGGACCTGCAGTGGTCGTCTGACCAATAGGGACCTGACCTGGTCGTCTTGACCAGTAGGGACCTGACCTGGTCGTTTTGACTAGGGACCTGCCCTGGTCGTCTGACTAGTAGTGACCTGACCTGATGTTTAACTCATATCCTGGTCCTAGTCTTTTATCTGCCCAAGGACTGCCCTGGTCATCTAATTTATCTACGGGATATGCGCCACGTGGAGATATTCGGGTCAACCTCAATCAAAGCCCCCTAGATCTTAATTGATGATATCTTATTTTACAAGGGGATTAAGATCTGAAGTTTAAAATTTCTTTACGTGTACCATGTAGGTGGTGTAACCACCGTTGCCTCGGTTATCTCAAACACCACCATAATTACCTGTTGTAATCTTTTCAAGCGACGCCTAGTCGAAACGTCATTCCTTTTTACTAAAGGCTATTAAATGATCAGGTCCGAGACCTGTTGTACTTTAAAACCTGACCTGATGTCTTACGTTGGTCTGAGTTTTTACACTTAACAAATCATTCTCTCTGTAAGAGCTTAATGACCAGGTCTGAGACCTGCTGGATTTAAGACCTGACCTGAAGTCTTAAATTGGTCTGATTTTTCAGACTTGATAAATTTTTCTCTTTTTGTAAGAATTAATGACCTGACCTGAGGTCTGTTGCTTTTAAGACCTGACCTGAGGTCTTAAACCGGTCTAATGTTTCAGACTTGATAAATTTTTCTCTCTTTGGTCTTAAACCGGTCTGATGTTTCAGACTTGATAAGTTTCTCTTTTTGTAAGAGTTAATGACCTGACCAGAGGTCTGTTGCATTTAAGACCTGACCTGAGGTCTTAAACTGGTCTGATGTTTCAGACTTGATAAATTTTTCTCTCTTTGTAAGAGTTAATGACCTGACCTGAGGTCTGTTGCATTTAAGACCTGACCTGAGGTCTTAAACTGGTCTGATGTTTCAGACTTGATAAATTTTTCTCTTTGTAAGAGTTAATGACCTGACCTGAGGTCTGTTGCATTTAAGACCTGACCTGAGGTCTTAAACCGGTCTGATGTTTCAGACTTGATAAGTTTTTCTCTTTTTGTAAGAGTTAATGACCTGACCTGAGGTCTGTTGCATTTAAGACCTGACCTGAGGTCTTAAACTGGTCTGATGATTCAGATTTGATAAATTTTTCTCTCTTTGTAAGAGTTAATGACCTGACCTGAGGTATGTTGCATTTAAGACATGACCTGAGGTCTTAAACTGGTCTGATGATTTAGACATGATAAATTTTTCTCTCTTTGTAAGAGTTAATGACATGACCTGAGGTCTGTTGCATTTAAGACCTGACCTGAGGTCTTAAACCGGTCTGATGTTTCAGACTTGATAAAGTTCTCTTTTGTAATAGTTAATGACCTGACCTGAGGTCCGTTGCATTTAAGACCTGACCTGAAGCCTTAAATTGCTCTGATTTTTCAGACTTAACGAACTTTCTCTTTTTATAAGAGTTAATAACAGAATTGTATCACAGCCAACACAATTTCATTCAACATAATTCAAAGAGTTAACATAGTATCACAATGCATAAAAAAATTGCAGAATAATAAAACGACAATTAATTGCCTTAAACATAAAATTTCTTCAGATTAACTGCATTCCAGCTCCTGCAACTTTTTGCCGCTTACTAGAATCTTGATCTTTACTCATGGAATCCACTATTTTCTTATCCTTCTGATCTGTCCTGCAAAGCATCTTTTTTATCCAATATATCGATTATAGGTGTCTGGACTATATCCCAAACCGATTTGCGTTTCTTATCCAGTTTATCTTCTGATGTGTCCTTCTTGTGATCCCGTTTCTCTACCTCACGCTTGGCACGGTTGCTTCTTCACCTTGACAGTGCTTGAAGGCGATTGCTAAACACTCATCCATAGTTCTAGGATTTTTCCCATTTAATTTAGCATGTAACCTCCCTTCCCGTAGTCCTGCTACGAACGAAGCTATTAAGAAACGATCATCGACGTCAGCCACCTGGGTTGACTCAGCATTGAACCTTTTGATGAACTGCAAAATGGTTTCACCAGATTTTCGCTTAATGGTAAGCAAATGAGTGCTATTTCTCTGAAATGGTCTCGCAGCAATGAACATACTCATGAATTTTTTGGTTAAAACAGCAAAATTGATTATAGATCTGGGTGATAATTTATTAAACCAGTCTCTAGCCCTCCCGGATAAGAGTGATGGGAACGCTTTACACTTCATTTCATCTGGAGCATTATACAACTGCATATGCGTTATGTACTGGTGCATATGATCATAGGGGTCCTTGGTCCCATCATACGGGCTGCTTTTTGGAATCTTAAATCCTTTGGGACATGGATAAGCATCAATATATTCCGTGAAAGGCGAAGCCAAATTGAACTCATCTTCATCAACTTCTAGTATGGCGTCTAATTCAACTCTGGCTGCATCATTCGCTGGACGAGTTCTATCCTCGATAATCCGACAACTGGATTCAGCCGCTTGTTTATAACCTTCCTTTTCCTTTACTAGTGGGGATGGTTCCTCATTTCCTTTTCCTTTTCTCACACTCTCAAAAAGAGCCTGGAATTCAAAGAAATTTCATCGCTTTTAAAGCATCCACTAGGACCTGCCTAGCCGGATCCTGAGCATCTGATTGTTTTTTAGGACTGTGTTCACGATGAACCTCCTGCAAGTTTTCCAAATTCTGGGTTGTACTTGCTAGATCCTTTTCCAGTTTATTTTTCTTATGTGTCATATTTAACTACTCTGCAAATCTGCTACTAGAAACAAGAAATACCCTCCTTCTAGCGCCAATGATCGAACACAGAATGAAACAGGTACAATAACGGGTCTTTCTTGCTCTAGGATCTTGAAAGAGTAGTTGTTATTTCTTGTATGGACTGAACTTAGATCAAGCTGCCTACGTATCCAAATATATATATTTGGAATCAATTCCAACCGTAGTTCAGGCGGTTATCTTTTTAAGTGGAGTTAGTGGGTAGTTATGTAATATCACCACATCTCACGTCTGTAATTAACCGCTCCACTTTGTACATACAGATCTTCGATCTATTCTCTCTTGACCAGGGACCTGCAGTGGTCGTCTGACCAATAGGGACTGACCTGGTCGCCTTGACCAAGAGGGACTGACTGGTCGTTTTGACCAGGACTCGCCTGGTCGTCGACCAAGATAGTGACTGACCGATGTTTAACTCATATCCTGGTCCTAGTCTTTTATCTGCCCAAAGACCTGCCCTGGTCATCTAATTTATCTACGGGATATGCGCCACGTGGAGATATTCGGGTCAACCTCAATCACTTAAATTTATATAAATCGTATAAACAATTTCTAGAAATCGCCACTAACTCTGACATGTGGCGTGATTTTCTAAAAGATCACTTTGTTTCTTGTCATGATTATTGTCTTAATAAAATAAAAATAATTTTGTGAGGACTGTATCAACCATTTCCTCCTCCACGACCATAACCAAATATTTTCAAATATTTATAAATGAGTCATGTATGAACTCTCATAATTCGGTCAGGACTCATTAGTCATATCAATGATGACTCATTATTTATTTTCATAATTCCACATCCAGTGGATTATTATTTGTCATTCATGATACAAATTCATAATCAATTTCATATATATCATAAATTACTTTGATTGATATTGCTGCTTCAGGAGCATATCATCATGATGAAAAGTGACTCAATTTTTTTTTTCAATTATGATCATGAAATCTCATGATATATTCAGTAGATTTCTTATCTCTGAATTTCAGATCACTCGTGGAACATATCTTTCTCTATGGCATCGGGTCCAAATTTATTCATATGAATAACATGTCTGTACTTTTTTCTCTGTGAATTTCTAGTTCACTTTAATGATATTTCGACATGTCTGAAATTTATCTATGTGAATTTAATATTCACTTTCGTCAGTTTTTGACATACCCGCTTATGTGAATTTTATATTCACTTTTACGAGCTTTCTATTTTCATATGGATTTCTGGTCCATTATATACTCGTTTCAAACATTGATCAACTTCATATGATCATATCTCCTTTTCCAATTTGCACAAAAGACAAACTCTTTTGTCTAAGGAATATAGCCTTCAAGGCTTCATATTATTGATGAGTATTACTCATATCTTTTTCTTACGTGATATTGACTTGATCCATCATGATTTGATAATGTCAATACCACTAGCATCAATATTATATATATATATATATATCTATAGAATAATATAATTGATCACGATAAATAATTAAATATATAATTTTTTTGCCTTAATGTTTACCTGTATTGAGATGTGTGGATATAAAATATATCAATTGATGGGCCTGAGTCCTTATGGCAATCTATGAATGGTGATTCATGAGGGGTTTTTTTTTTTTTTTTTTTCAAGGTTGCCAAACTCATCAAAACAATTTTGATGATTTGAGACGTGGTTAGAGACTCGTGCTGATAACGTGTTATAAAAGTAAGAAAATAAAAGAGAAAGAACTAGAGGGAAAACAAAGATGAATAAGAAGCGAATAATACTTGTGTATTATTTCAATGGTATAATGGGGTATTTATAGTATATTCTAGGGTTGTGAATACAATAAATGAATAGAATCATAATATTATAAAAGATCAATCAGAATCAATCAATAGAGAATCCAAAGTATATTATTACATAATACATGTCGTAGAAAAATAAGGTTTATCTCAATGATTAATTAAACTCACGTCCCCATGGCCATGAACTCACGAATTTGAGTACCATGTGCATGTGTGGGTTATAGTCTTCTGGGATAATTTTGTTTCGATGGGAAAAAGAAAAAGAAAAAAAAAAACATAAACTCTATATTCATTGATTATCCTTTTGTACTAAACCAGAAATTAATTCTGTGAACCTTTACACTTTTAGTACACAGAATCAAAATCAATCGCCTTTGTCGGAGAGTTCACAAAATCAAAGGTGGCTACTGGCTAGAGTAGAGAAGATGCATGAACTTTTAGCAAAAATTGTGACTTTATAGAAATAAAAATAAAAAAAAAGTTGTGAGGTCATTACAATGATCGTCAATTTCAATGATTAAATTATATTTTTTAAAATTCCCATGACTAAGAACTTACCTGTTACCTTCATTAGCATAGTAAATTCATCCCCCTTGCGGTCTTAGTGTCTGTAAAGAACTAATTACTTTATATTAAACTTTACTTTTGTTGGAACATTATTTAGTTAATTTACCACGATGCAAATTGAAGCAAAATTACACACAAGTGGACAAGAAAGCGGCTGCTTTACGGATTTGAAATATTTTCCGAAAGATTACACAAATTTGGGTAAGACCAAGAGGAATTGTAATGACTTAGTTTCACACATCAGTCATTTCGTGGATTACTTAAAGCTATCTATGTGTATGTACATACTAAACATAAACTGAAATATAAATTAAGACAATATTTATTGAATGAGTTATGAAATAATATTACTAATGTGGAACGATTGTCAAACGAGTTAAGTTCAAATATTAACATTGACAGTAATTTGGTTTGATGTATAGATGACATATAACATTGGTTCGTGGGTTATTCGGCCTGACGATAAATACCCAATAAAATATGATTACAGGAGAGGAGAGAGTCGGTTTAATATACTTAGAGATGCATTTAATTCGAATAAGGACTCTAAGTTGATTGACCAGGTAATTCAATCCCCTTTGGCAAACGTATACAAAGCTATGGAGAATTTTAATTACTCGTCTACGGTATTGAATTAGTTGCTCGTGAGATCGGTTCATTCGGATAGACTTGAGGAACTAAGGTTTTGATTTAAGAATCATATATGCCGTTTCGGTCGAAGAGAGTTTGCAATGATTAAGGGTTTATCTTCTCTCAGGAGCTCAACCCGCCTCCCACGTTTAGCTTTGGCTTGTTCAGCTTTGGCAGCTCTTCTCGCCGTCGGGTTCACAGTGTCTGCAATAAGAAAGAGCACATTAGATCACAATCAAAACATCGTTATTTAACAAGTATAACAGCAAAGACCTAACGCTATCTAGCAAGGCAAAAAACAAGAAGGCAAAGGGAGAAACGTGTTTTACCTGGACCCAAGGGAAGGCGCCTATTAGACTCGCCCTCACAGACTTCGCAACTTAAGGACCGCCTTCCAAAATGGCACCCGGAAAACTAGTCTGGATCTGTTGGGATCGGCCTGACGTCTACCAGCGGCACGACTCCGTATTGAGTGGGCACAAGTATCCCGGCTAAATGAAGAATCCGGAGATTAGTTGTCAGATCTCGTCAGTTGAAGACTAGCCTTTGACTCTTGGTCGAGCCGTCCAAGCCAAAGAGCTCCTCCACACGAGCCATAAATGGTATGTTCTGCCTATCCAAAGCCCGTACGTTCAAGGCGGATACTTTCGTCGGGGGATCGACGTTATTGGGAAAGGGCCAGCTGAAAGCAGACTTAGCCCGTAGGCACCTCTTTGTCCACTATTTGACCTTCCCCGGAGACGGGAATAAAAGATTCAATCTGCCCGCCGTGCTCCGCACCTGGATCTGCCCAGACGGCTTGTGAATAGTGAAGGTGAACAGATAACCTATGGGCATGAGAGTCGGCTCAAAGACTAACAGGCAGTTCAACACAATGAAGGCCATGATGACCCTCACCACGTGAAGTTAAAGATCATAAGGCATACTCTCGGTCACCTCGAAGAATGATATAAAGAAGGGGTCGAGAGGAAGTCTAAGCCAATTACACAGGGTGTCGAAATAGAACATCATAAGATCTCGCTCCTCCTTTTGAAACTTCCGAGAATCATCCTCTCCATTTATAAAATGGAACCTGAATGCCGTACTCATCTCTAACGGCCTCAAGAGATCCCTAGGTGAAAGAGTTTATTAGGACGATTTCCACAAAGCGCTTTCTCTCTGGCGATCAGCAGGCTATCAATTTCAGCCTGCCCCATCCCGCTTATTGGTATGCCCGTCACCACAATTTGTGCTCTCATAAGACATTTTATCTGCAACAGAAGGGCGAGGAGGATGGTTAGTTGCCTATTCTCAACGTGTTAGGCCGAGATGAAACATTTTTGCGTTTCCCAACACTTAAACCCTCCGTCGTCCCAGCAATAAAAACGACTCCTAAACCTAACCCTAATGGATGGGAAAGGGGGAGCAAGACGTTGGCAACCTTCATATCGCTGTCAATGAAACGTCCACTCAAAATATGCTACCTAGTGAATGTGGAAAATCACACGAATCTGGACACACAAGGGAAAATACATGTTTACATGTCAGAAAACTCAAAGAATCATGCATATACAAATCTATAGAGGACAAAATTGACATTTGTTCTTCGAAAACCCAGACAATCATACATAAACAGGGCTTTGAAAGCAGGAGAAACGTGTTATAAGACTTGAATAAGGATGAAAAATAGCAACAAACTGATTAACTGGAGAAGATCTGGGGAAAAAGTCCTTGAAGAAAGTGATTACAACCGCCAGAATCGTTCTTGAACAGCCGGAAAGTCCTTGAAATCACTGGATTTCTTCCGATAGAGATTTTGAGTTCGCAAAAGTGTGTAAGTGTCAAGGGACTGTCCTTATATAGAGAACGACCGAAGAGTTAAAACATTTTGGCACCCGGGGCAATAATGGCACCACAGTTTTGAAAACACGCTACCCTATCGAGGAGACACAACCCATCATTTTACAAAACAATTGCCATCGTTGCTCTTATGGATCTCAAGGAAACGCTTTGCATTCCATCCACACGTGGATAAGACAACGGTTCGCTATTTAAGGCTGTTGCTATTCTGCCCAAAAATATCAAGACAAACTCTACTCGGCTTGCTCACCTTACAGCTCAGTCACTCTTCAGCCCGGCACAAACCAGCCCGCCTGCAACTATCTACGACACTATCGGCCTCTTCTCTATTAAGCACGGTGCTAATAGGTCAAACGCTATTAAGCATCTCGCCATTCAACATATCTCTATTAAGCATCTCGCTATTTAGCCTGTCGCTATTAAGCCAGTCGTCATTAAGAACTTTGCTATTAAGCATCTCGCTACTTAGCCCGTCGCTATTAAGCCGATCGTTATTCAGCACTTTGCTATTAAGCATAACAGAAAACAGTAAATCAAGTCGCCTTACAACTTTACTCCCTGTGTTTCATGTGCACCATGAAGAGGTCAATGAGTAGGGGGCCATTGATACGCCAATCCCAAAATGATCCCGCGAGTGATCAACTGGGCTCCTATTTCTAGGCCCAAGTCATAGGGTCCTCGGCACACATGGTCCGCACCTCATAAGCGGGCAGGACTAGGCACACATCCAGCTCGCCTAACGCCTTAGCGATATTTATCACGGCAAGGCAAAAGAGCGTCGATCTGTCAAGCCTCCAACCCGCCCTTTACATGTAGGCAATGAGCATTGGTGGGCGACCTGCTCGGACCCCCAAGTCGACAGTCCGACCCCGACTCGGACCAAGCCTGCTAAACATGCAACATGAGTTAAAGCTCGATGGTTAACAATCTGCGACGGTTATCTCGACATCCGCCCAATCAGAGAGCGCCACGTCAACCACGTTTATTATTTACATTTACCACTCTTGCAACCGTTGTCTTCTAGGCCTATAAATATCGGCAATATTTCCTTGTAAAGGATATGCTATAATACACAAAAAAAACAGAGTACCTCTGCCAATTTGTTGACAGATTCGGCTCTTGTTTGCATTTCTTAATTTCCGCATAATTCATAGCTAGATAATCCTCATTAAAATCCATCTAAATTATATCGTGATTTTTCAGCGACATAAATTTGTATATTTGTATTTTGTGCGTATGTGGTATTAGCATATATGCATGTTAAATATATTTGTATGCACGCAAAATATAAGTATTAATAAACATGTGTCCTTTTAGATAATTGTCCCTAATATTTATTATGTGTTATCTTATATTGAACTATATGTATATATTATATGTTAGGATATATGGGTATTATATATGGATAAATTTGAAATAAATAAAATATAAATTCCGGTCAGTGGCCACGTTGATTTAGATATGTAAAGTAGATATGTTGATTGCTAGCCACAACTATCCGTTGATGGCACATGTACCAGTGCTTGGTTGCAATTGCACGGTTGCTCACCATCTTGTTTTAAGAGGCTTTTATGCCAATGCACTGGGTAGTATGGATATGTTTATTATGTATATATTTATATTTTATAAGATAAAGTATATTATGTTTCAGAGCAATTGTTATACAATCGAAGTGTTACAGAGAGATAAATAGTGCTCGAATAATGGCATTGTAAGGTTAAATAATGCCAAACTGATATCAATAGAGACACAACTAGTATTCGTAAAATATCATTGTGAGGTTCATTGTTTCTAATATATACTTTATGCCTAGTAGTTTTTGATATATGTAATGCGTTGTAACACCTTTATGAGCTACTTGAATTACTGTCTTTGTGATATTGTTATATAAAATGTTAAATATCTACATCCACCTTTATGAGCTACTTGAATTACTGTCTTTGTGATATTGTTATATAAAATGTTAAATATCTACATCCCTAACAGCTTAGGCTTTTGGGAGAGATGGTCGTTCAACATGGTATCGAAACCGGAGGTCCTGAGTTCAAACCCTGCTCCAAACACAATTTTCCCAAAACAAAAAATCAAGTGTTGGACTCTCTAAAAATATAATAAGTCTACACTTGAGGGGGCGTGTTGAAGTATAAAACGTGACAATATCTGAGGATTAGAACGTGTTGCGCCGGTTAAGTTAGATAGCGATTTTGTCTTTTAGCTATTTTAATCCTATAATGGAATTAATCAATGGTTAGTTGTAATATATATATATATATATATATATATATATATATATATATATATATATATATATATATATATAATTTTGAATTTTCGTTATGTTTCAAGTCGCATCGTGAGTTTTGCAGACCGCTCCCACGACAACCATGGTCGACTCTAGGGTAGGTAGTCGGGCCGTTACATCAAATACATGTATAAGTGTAATACCCTGAATCAATTTTAGCCCTGATTTGAGTTCGAACCGAAACTGCACCCGAGATCTCGTTTTAGCTACAAGAATAATCAAATGATATTTAACAAAATTTGATAATTAATACTACCTCCGTCCCATAAAAGTGTCCACATTTTCAAAACGAGTTGTCCAATAAAAAGTGTCCCATTTAGAAACCAATACATCATTTAATGCACTTTTCCAAACATACCATTATGCTAACATTTAATGTCTATATATTCATTTCGTATTCCAAAAGAGCATTTATTATGTGATAGGGGTATATATGTCAATTAGTATTTAAAATACAACACATTAATTGATTTCTGTGTTTACCACAAAAAATGAACACTTTTTGTGGAACGGAAGTAGTAGTTTGTTGAGCGTTAAAGTGCGTTAAGGGTTTAAATCATCTGTTTTTGAAATTAGACAAACACCTTTACGGTGGACGGCTACAACTATCGCAGTGGGGTTGATCCTTGGAATTTCAAAAACAGATCTTGGGAATTAAACACAGAAGTAATAACCATTACTCCCCACTTTTATCAGACATTCACATCGGTATTCTGCACATAAACCTTTCCTTTAACCCCGTTTCCTTTCATCTACACTCATCCTCATCCCCAACACCTTAAAAATTCTCTTGGCATTTTTGTTACACGGGAGTGGAATTGTTTATTCATTCCATTCCATTTTTTGTGTATGATATAAGGTAATGGAATTGAATGAAAAATAATCCATAAAATGAAAAAAAAAGGACTATTTTCATTACCTTCGAAATTGGATGGAATAAGATAGAATGGAATGAAAATCAACAAAACATTTGAGTGGTAGGTAAGAGTAAGGTGAAGTTGGGTGGGTGGTGAGGTGGGATGAGGTGAAGTTGTGTAAGTGGTGGGGTAGGATATTGTGGGATGAGGTGAGTGGCAGGTAAGAAGGGTGGGTAGAGTAGGGTAGAGTTGGTGGGGTAGGGCTACCCACCCCACTTAACCCTACCCCTTACACCCTACTCTACATTACCTTATGCACCATACTCTACCCTATCCACCCAACCGTAATCAACTATCTTACCCTACTCATCACTAAATGTGTCCCTTTTTATATAATTTGTTTCATTTCATTCTGTCTTACCAATAGCAGGAAGAGAAGCCAAGATCTTCCAATGTGTTCTCCAAACGGTGGTTGGTGTACACCAATTCTTGTTACTATAATCTCCTTGATATGCTTCCAAGAAAAAACTACAAGTTTTTCTTCAACCAGAAACCCAAGACAAGAAACAAGTTTTTCTCTCTATTTTTGTGTGTGTATGTCAAAAAAAATTCTTCTCATATGTCTTGGAAGAACTCTCTTTATATAGGAGAGTAAATCCTTGGCCTCCAAGTTTCTAATTAATTAAATAAATAATTAAAAATAAATCACAATAAAAGATAATTTCATTTATAAGAGATTGTGATTAATCAATCAATCAATTACAAATCAATTATTAATTAATTATTTAACTAGTAAATAATTAATCACAGAAGAAAATCAATTCTTGCACTTTATGACATGGGAGGCGCCACACCTAGGGTTTTAGCCCATGAAAATGTATTTTCACAGATTATATTATTTAGCCCAACTAAATAATATTTAGCATATCAATTAATTGGCCAAGCCAATTAATTATCACTGAGGCCCAATAACAAGAAAAATACCCGAATTACAGGAGCCGCATTGGGGACCATGGACCTATAACCAGTAGCTCCAATAAATAAGTAAAATATTCATCGAACATAATATTCATACTTAAATTATTAATTCCGGGAGCCACCATAAACCCGAAGCTGAACTCTACCAATTATAGATATATACTTACACTCAACCCTATGAGTAAATAAACGTCCACTGATATAATTACTACATACGGACTAACCCTCCATAGACTGTCCATTCTGAGTGGGAAGTCTCCGTGAACCCGACTCAGAATATCTTATCCTTATTTTCCATTAACCCCCTAGTGATCAATTAGTTCACATATCTGACTAGTAGCTAATTAATCTAATATGAACTGGGCACATCGATCATTTTCTTAGGGCAAACAAATAAGGGGACTGTCTCTCTACTTCCCGTAGGAATTAATGGATTCCATGTCTGTGAAAAACATAACTACTCACTCATCAGGAAATAGTGCCAACGAGAAGTGACTTGGATCACATATCAAAGTGATCCGTAACTAACACATCAAACACTACCCCGAGACAAGCAGCATCCTGTGATCACCTCAGGATTAAGGTCAATCCATATATGATCATCTAATGATTTAATAAGATTTCCTGATTACGGAATTATATCAAGAAAACAGATTAAATCGGTCTAGTCCTATATGAATGCCATCATATATAAATGCCCCAATTAGGTACCTTCGACCGACAGTCCGGCTAAGACTATCACACCCTAAGGTGTTCTGGGCGCATTATTGGTATTTTAATCATGAGACCCTAAACTCTTATTAAGTTCACCACAGACTAACAGTTCAAGTATATCACCACTAACTCAATCCTCACGTGCATGCCATACACTGAGTTAAGTGGTTACATACTGATATACTTAGGGTTTGCAGTAGTGTATACTTTATAAGCACATAGCAAATAATAAGATGAATAATGAAATCTATCATAAAAAACAATTACATAAATTGTCTTTCGGGCACTACATCTAACAATCTCCCACTTGCACGAATGACAAGTAATAATTGTTTTAGAGCACACCCTATCTTTATTACATCAAGAACTACATCTCCCACTTGCTCTAAAGCAAATGACTCATGTCCCTAATACCCATGTTTTCCAAGTTCCTCGAAAAGACTTCTATGGAAAGCGTCTTTGTAAACGGATCAGCAAGGTTGTCGACTGAGGGGATTTTCGTGACGGAAATGTCTCATCGTTGAGCAATCTCTCTGATCAGATGGTATTTCCTCTATATATGCTTTGACTTCTGGTGACTCCGGGGTTCTCTGGAATTCCACACGGCCCCATTGTTGTCACAGTAGAGATGTATCAGATGTTCTGGATTTGGGATTACTCATAAATCTCCCAGGAACTTCTTGAGCCATACCGCTTCCTTAGCTGCCTCAGAGGCCGCTATGTATTCAGCTTCCATAGTCGAGTCGGTTGTGTTGGACTGCTTGACGCTCCTCCAGACTATTGCTCCACCTCCCAGAGTAAACGCTGAGCCTGATGTCGATTTACGATCATCCTTATCTGACTGGAAGTTAGAAGCAGTGTACCCTGCTATATCCAGGTTCGCACCCGAATAGACAAGCACATAATTCCTTATTCTCTTAAGATACTTAAGGAGATTCTTCACTGCTGTCCAGTGCTCCAAGCCTGGATTTGACTAAAAACGGCTGACCAAGCCCACACCGTAGCAGATGTCTGGTCTAGTACACAGCATAGCGTACATCAGACTACCAACAGCCGAAGCATATGGTACTTGTCCCATACTCTCTATTTCCTAAGGTGTCTGAGAACCTGTTTCTTAGAGAGTTGAATGCCGTGACGGGTTGGTAGGGAACCCTTCTTTGCATTCATCGTGCTATAACGCAACAACATCTTATCTATGTAAGATGCCTGGGATAGAGCCAACATCCTGTTCTTCTGATCCAGTATAACTTGGATCCTTAAAACATAACTCGCCTCTCCCAAATATTTCATTTGGAACTACGTGGCTAACCAATTCTTCACATTTGACAACATCCCCTTATTGGGTCCTATTAGCAGAATGTCGTCAACATACAACACTAAGAACGCCACCTGATCTTTGACGACATTCTTGTATACACAAGGCTCATCAAAGTTTTGTTCGAAACCATATGACTTGATGGTTTCATCAAATCTATGATTCCAAGACCGAGAAGCTTGCTTCAACCCATAAATGGACTTGAGAAACTTGCACACTTTGTGCTCTTGGCCTTTCTCGATGAATCCTTCTGGTTGCTGCATATATATTTTCTCGTCAATATAGCCATTAAGGAAGGTTGTCTTAACATCCATCTGCCAGATCCTATAATCTAGACATGCAGCAATCGAAAGGAGGATCCGAATGGACTTCAGCATTGCCACAGGGGAGAAGGTCTCTTTGTAGTCGATTCCCTCTCTCTGTGTGTAGCCTTTGGCCACTAGCCGAGCTTTCAAGGTTTCAACCTTTCCATCCACTCCTCACTTTCTCTTGTAGATCCATTTACTGCCTATGGGTTTGACACCCTCAGGGCAATCTACAAATTTCCAGACTGAGTTAGAGTACATAGACTCCATCTCCCGATTCATCGCATCAACCCATATGTCCTTATCAGAATCATCCGTAGCCCTACGATAGGACACTGGATCATCCTCCACTCCATCAGAGACGGCGACATTCACCTCTGGTTGCATACCGTACCGCACTGGTGCCCGAGACACTTTGGCAGTACGTCTGGGTGGTCTAGGACTGTCAGGGTCGTCAGATGTATCAGTAGTGTTGTTATCCGTGACACTAGGTGTCACCCATGGTCTGACCTCATCAGAAAGTAACTCCTCGAGTACAACTTTACTCCGAGGCTTGAAGTCCTTCATGTACTGATCCTCTAGAAAAGTGGCATTAGTCGAAACTATTACCTTCTGATCTTTCGGATCATAAAAGAAACCTCCTCGTGTCCCTTTTGCATACCCTACAAACAGACATACTTTCGTACATGCTTGCAATTTGCTAGTTTTGTCCTCCAGCACATGTGCAGGACACCCCCAAATACGGTAGTGATACAAACTAGGTTTACTCCCACTCCATAACTCAAGGGGCATTTTCTCGATAGACTTTGACGGCACCACATTTAGAATGCGCACCACTGTTTCTAGGGCATGACCCTAAAAGGAAACCGGCAGTGACGCGTAGCTCATCATTGATCTGACCATGTCTACCAATGTCCTATTTCTCTGCTCAGCAACTCCGTTTTACTGAGGCGTACTAGGCGCGGAATGTTGGGAATAGATCCCTTGTTCTAAAAGATAGTCAGTGAATTCAATATCTAAGTACTCACCTCCGCGGTCAGAGCGAAGGCATTTCAAAGACTTGCCTAGCTGCCTTTCGACTTCTGCCTGGAATTCCTTTAACTTACCAAATGTTTCGGATTTCCTATGCAGTAGATAAACATATCCGAATCTCGAGTAGTCGTCAATGAAAGTCACAAAATACTCGAATCCGCCTCAGACAGCCAATCATTCTTCGGACCACCACGATCTCCGAATGTACCAATTCTAGGTTCTTTGGCCCTATTACCCTTTGACGTGAAGGGATGCTTAGTCATTTTTCCCTCCAGGCAAGATTCGCAGACTAGCAGTGAGTCAACAGATAACTCACTTAAGGGACCGTCTTTGGCCAGTCTTTTGATTCTTTCCAAGGAAATATGACCTAGCCTAAGGTGCCAAAGAAATGTTTTATCTTCGTGAGAAACTTTCGCGCTTTTTAGCGAGACTTTGATGTGCTACTTTAAACATTTCAGTATTAAGCGTGGAGTATCGGTTGGTTTAATGACATACAGTCCGTTTTCTAACATTGCAGAACACAAGTTACGTCCATTTCTGGAAATAACAATCTTATTATACTCAATAGAGAAAGAATACAATTGTTCTTGCAAAACAGACCTAGAAATTAAATTTCTTCTAAAATGCGGAATATAAAAGACATGGTCCAATTTAAGGACTTTATTTCCAAACATTAAATGAACTACTCAATCGTGTCAAGTCAACCTTAAGCTTGTTCATGACATAATTGGTCTTGAACTGGAGGAAATCAGGCGAGAGTGATTCGAGAATCATGCTCACTTGAGTCACTTCGTCAAACTTAGAACCGTGAGTCTTGGCATCAGTAAATTAATTGATCATGTTCATCACATGACCCGTCACCGAATGACCCTTCCTCATCTTCATGTTCATCACGTTACCGGACATCCTTACGACCTGTGTGTCGGGCTTGATCAGAAGGTGCACCAAACATGGAGGCATGATTTCTCTAACAGTTGCAAAACCTTCACATTTGGTCCTAATGATTTCCGACATCGAGGCTAGCATGATGCCCCGCGCATTGTTATCAGACTCAGTCCACTTCTACCGATTTTCTTTGTCGGCTTTTGAGGACTGAGGCGGTAAGTGCTGGAATGTTCGAGGTCAGAACATGTTGAACATTTTCGAAGATGAGCACAACGTTTAAGTTACTTTTCCACTTTGCGAAATTGGTTCCGGCCAACTTATCATTCAACAGTAAAAAAATTTGCGACGACATGATGCGGTAAATAAATGACAGAAATTAAATTCAAATTATACACTACTAATAAATTTTAGGAACTATAAACTAAATGTATAGTCTATCCTACCATTCCAAGGATTTAGTCTCACACCTCAGTGCCGCCTTAGGATAGGTCAAAGAGGTGACGACTAAATTGAGATCTTTCTCTCTCGATGATTAAAATGGAATCGAACATCCAATTTTTAATCCCCGATTACCTTTCTTTTTCAGCCAAGGTATTACCAAAAATACTCATAATGAGTGTGACCTACTATTTCAGATTTTTAGGTAGACCACGAGTATGCCGCCTTAGGGTCGGTCAGTGACCCGACGAGTACCCAAAATCCTATCCTTTCGGAGACCAAGCTTTGAATTTTGATAGCGGTGAAGGCCTTCCTTAGGGAAGCCGGTCCTAAGCCGGCCCAAGGCATCACCATTCTCTCACATTGTTTGTGTCAAATGTAGAAGCCGTGGGGTCGGCTGTCGTCTTCCCCGCTCCCACTCAATATTTTGAAAAAGTGGTGGGTTTACTGATTTCGTTTTTGGACTTGATGTATCTTGAAGGAACAATAAATTATGGGCCCGAATGGTGTCGGTTATGTGGGCTAGCCAACCAGACCTATTTGTTGGAATATATATGGCCGTCGGACGGATCAGTGCTAGGGGAGCTCCGTTGAGCCGCAGTTGCTCGTCGGATAGCTCAGCCTTTCCGGACCCCCGTGCAAACGCCACACGTGGAGGGTTAAGTCGATCGAGCCATGGCTCTGTTGACCACCTAGCCATGGTTTGACCATTTTCGGACCATTTTCGAACCATATTCGCACATAATTGTTCAATCCCTTAACATCAAATTTTCACGTAGACACTACGGACAAAAACACAATCTCGTCGAGATTTCGGGATTTTACTCCCTATGCTTTCGCAATGTGGGATTCACCGAGAATCCATCACCTAACCACGACGCTTGACAAAACCCGGAGTCCTGGGTTTCCCTAATTAGTTTCTAATTAGCATCATACAATTAATTAAAACTAATCGCATGATGTATACATGCCTAACTAATTCCTTGAATTAATTTCTACATGTATATGCATATGGAGTGGAATTCATGATATGATGCATGTCATGACAATTTTCCGATTCTACACATATATCCTAACCCGACTCTGAATTGTTGAGTATTTTGTGGTTATGTGTTGATTAATTTTCAAAAGTAACATTTGTCTCGTTAAAGCTTTTATAAGGTATCTATATGTGTTAGGCATTATGGTATTATATTTTATATAAGTATGTATAAGTTTTGCATATTATATCATGATATGTTTATCTATGTTACTACATATTTAAATATATCATCTTTGTCACAAACAGTCATGAAACGATACCATTTACACCCTATGGCATTATTTTTGTGTATAATTTACTTTTTTCAGGCTTTATTGGTTAATTAATTAATCATCAATTTATTTTATTAAATTAATTAACTAATCAATTAATGTTTTATTTATGATGTCACTAGTAGGAAACCCGTGCGATGCACGGAGAACGTTATATTTAAAAAGTAAACATCGAAGGAAAATAATATGTTATGAAAAAATGTCGTGTTTAAACAAACTAACATATAAAAAAATGATTTTATTCATAAAAAACATAGAATAACGCAACCCATAAAGCAAATTTGTATAAATAACCAACCCATCTTATATAAAATCAAGAAAAACATCCAAATCAGAATGCAAAAGTAAGTTCAATAAAGTAACTTGCAAAAACTTGTTTTTTGAAATCTGTTTCAGAGCCACGAAGAATCTGTTTCAGAGCCACGAAGGAAAAACTTGTTTTATGAAACTTGCCAGAACTTGCAAAAACTTGTTTTATGAAACTTGCAGCGGACCTCACGAAGGAATCTGTTTCAAAGCCAGCTTTCCAAAAGAATTCTCTTCTAAGTGTTTTATGAAAGCATCCAGCCTTTCCATACCAGCAAACAGATTACCATTATTGAACTTTATCTTGAATTCAGCCACTTGTTCACCAGAAAGAACATCCATCTTCCTTCTTTCAGCCTCCATCAGCTCAGCATGCTTCTTTTGTTCTTCAGCATACTTCTTTGCTTTGTCTTTGTTAGTAGCCCAATCATCAACAAATTTCTTTCTGTACTCTTTCCCCTTTTTGGCTTCTTCACAGACTTGGCCAAAGATGTCTTCAAGAAAATTCTGATGATCTGCATACTGAGCCATCCTCCACTTATTCTCATTCCTCAAAGAGTTAACAGAATTCTGAAAAGCTTTAGTCAATTTTCTTTCAGAAATTTCAATACACTCTTTAACTTCAGTAATCCTTGTATTCATAGTCTGAGTAGCTTTTATAAGCATCTCCTCAGTTCTATCCATAGAAGTCTTCAAAGTGTCAACCTGATTATTGTCCCTTTCGTCTGTAGCTCTGATAAGATTAGATACCTCCTTAAGCTTTCTGCTAATCATTATTGATCTGTCCTCCTCCATAGAATCATAGACATCCTTCAACACTTTTGACTGATCAGATTGAACAGTGGCAACATTCTTTAAGCTTACAGTAGCTTCCTTCAACACAGCCATCATCTTAGAATTATCTTGAAAAAAAAAGGTGGTCTATACACCATCACATCTCTGCATTGATTAGATTTGTCTTCAACACCAGCATTATGATCACCAAAAAGTTCTTCAGTATCATCAGAACCTTCTTCCACGGTGACATAATTAATAGCAGATTGAGATCTTTCAGCAAACAAAACAGATTTAGCACTTTCTGAATGAGGGGTAGGCAAAGCCTCAGGGGTCCTCATTGCAGAATCTTCTTCAACAACTTCAGAATCATGAACAACAGGTTGAGTCTCAACAAACTCAATATTCTCATGCAAACCTTCAGATTCTTTCATCTGAACCTCTGTTTTAACAGCAACATCAAGAGTGGTTTCAGCGTGAACATACTCCTCATCAAAAACAGGATCAACATCCTGAGCAGCAGCAAAATTCACTTGAGTATCTTCCATCTGAATGTCAGGGACAACATTCTGAACATTTTCTGCAACATTTTAATTTAAAAATAGAATTAATCTTAATACAAAATTAACCAATTGATCTGGAAAATAATCATCTGGATCCAAATTCTGTCCGTCCTCGGAACTGAATGAATTTCAAGTCATATACTTGATATACTTGAAAGTCCCACTTGAATGAATTTTCATTTTTTTTTTTTTGATCGAACCCTGTTTTCACAAACTTGACAAAAACATGACATGGATTCAGCAAATGAAAACAAAAGTTTTTTTTTTTTTTTTTTTCAATTTTCATATGGGAAGAGATTTTATGGTATAAGAAACTAAAAAAAAAAAACAAAAAAGTGGAGGTTAGGGAACGTGGGGTGATTTGGTGCAGAGCTTGAGGAGGTTTTTTTGTTGAAGAAGGTCGTGGGGCAACGTTAGGAGAAAGGTTCAGGTCGTGTTTTGGGGTGTAACGGTTGAAAACCGGGTCGGAGGTGGGTCGATTGGCCAAAACGGGTCAATTGACAGTTTTTCGTTCTGAAATATTAATATAGATTTTCAAGTAAAAAAAAAACCTGCATAATATTAGGACCATGAACCCAAATTTCTCCTAATTGGTTAGGAGGTAGAGCCTTTTGTTTATCTGCACTAACTACTTGAGCTTCTTCAACTCATGGAAGAAGCATTCCTGTTGAACCCGAGTGCCTAGGTCCCACATGTCGATTCTTTATAGATGTAACACTACATGTTTCTGTCATACCATAGCCCTGCAATCAAGTAACTGACTTTTTTAGAACTTCAAGCATCACAATTCAACCGACTGATTTCAAAATAGTTGAAAGGCATAAGAAACAATATCAAACACCTTTTGTTAGCAATCTATACCTGCAAAACCGCAACATGAGGAAATTTATTGGCACACTCACGCATCACTTCCTTCCCTCATGGGGCAGCCCCTGATTTTAAGAGAGAACCGGAGAGGTTGAGGGATTTCATTTTGCGAACCCGGGACAGTGTAAAATTGAAGGTGATCGTGGGAAGAAGTTGTTGTACTGTAGCTATGTAAATGTGCAACATAAAACCCGACATAGAGTCCAAAAATCCCATAATTCTTAAAGTCTGCGAAACATGATTGCAGCTATGTAAATATTATGTTCAGATGATTTGAACAATTAAAACAAATGTAGAAAGAAACATCAAAGAATCAACTGTTAAAGCAAGTAGTAAGAACCTAAACAAATTGCATTGTTGACACTACATGTAGTATCACAACACTACGTGCCCTGTATGTTTGGTGTTCTTGCTGTAGCCTCAAACATCCATCTCTAAACCATATATCGAACTTTTAATCACATCACCAAGATTCAGAAAACTAAATTTGTTTCGCAGTTAAGGGCTAAACAGAAAAACCATTTTATTATTTCAGGTGCATAATGCGATTGTCAAATTTATAACATAATAAAACAAACACATACATTCACCTTTCAAACAGAACATCAATGAAAACAATCCAGACCAGAAATAAACTATAAAAAAGGAAAAGAAAAGAAAGACCAACCGAGTATTGAAGCAAAAACCCGGCAAGTAATTCCTTGGGCATGGCCAAAGCTCCCCTAAGAACAGAAAATACACAATAATGGTTAATCGAAGGCAAAAAACCACAATACTGGTTAATCGAAGGCAATAATTTTTTTATCGAAATATGCGGAGTTAAATTACAAAACCAATGAATGGGTATGGAAGAATAAAATAAGAAACGACATTTACCATTTTCCAAAAACCAATAAGTCACTGCGAGGCATAATCCATCCGCGGCATGGCAGCAAAGGAAAAGATCTCCGATACAGGACATGAAACCCTTTGTATTAATGATCCGTATAAGATTAGGTTACGGAGGAAGGAGAGCATATGCGGACACCAAATCAGATTGAGAATTTGAAACATTGTACAAAATTTAACACCAACAATCGACCAAATCCGACGGAAAAGAAAAGACGTGGATAAAATAGGCGATGTGGATTGTGGAGCGATAATTGACAATAGACGTGAGATGTTGAAAATACGTGGGATGGTTTAGGGAAGTTGGCGTAAGTTGGGAGAGAAAGCATAGGGATGAATGGATGATGCGCTAAAGAAAATGTAACGGGTCAGAAGCGGGTAATAAGATTAATTTGGGTTAATTTGCAGTTATTTGTTCTAAAATATTAATATAGATAGATTACCCGTCCAGCCCGTTCTTTATACTCATAAAAGTCTGACCCGTTTTTCTTCCCCAAATCTTCAAATCCCTAACATTCAATGCTCCTCCATCAAAATCCCAGTGATTCCGGCTCCCTTTCTCCTTCTTGCTATTTCTGGTATTATCGAACATTCAGTGTTCGATTTGGGGTTGATTTACTCACGTTTTGGTTCACAAAAATGTGAAAGCTATGATCTTTCCTTATATCTCTCTGATTTGAACCGTTAATGGTGATATCCTTTCAATTATGATTCGTCTCTTTCCTATTTCTGTTACAAATTTTATTATGTGTACTAATTGCTCGATTTTGCAGAGATCTATGATGAGGCGTGAAATCATGCAGTCTAGTCAAATTGACGCCGAGAAAGGCAAGAGGAATCGAGGATTTCATCACCACGATTCTCCGGTGATTTGCAAGTGATGAAAAGAAGCCAACTTTCCGAGCCATGTTTATTCCAAAGATGTGAAAATCGAGAAACACTCGAGCTCGGTTCATATAACATCTAGAAATCAAGGTGGGTTTGGTTGGGAAATTATGAAAAGCGTGTCGATAGCACACCGAAAAAAGTTGCCTATTTTAGTTTCGATCCGCGTGTGATTTGTGCCTCTCAGATTTTCTTTGAAATCAATTTGAACCTTATTCACATTTCAAATAAGAGCACTTCACCACTTATTTGACTATAAATGTCTAGCATATTTGGGATTGGTAGATCAACTCTCACACACTTCCATCCCCACATTTTCAAAAACAAAAAGTTCCTTTGCTCTTTGTGTTTGTGAAAGGAGTGGGTCGGTTTTTTGTGATTCAGGAAAGTTTACAGTCAGTGGCATACTGGAGCTGTAAACTTGACCTTGAATCAGTTGGTAGGACCGTTGAATACAAGTTCCGGTACCGAACATACTCTTAAAGGGAGTTGAAGTTCGGGACCGTTGGAAGGACATGATAGACTTGTGCTTTGGTGGATTAGCATCCTCCAATGTCTGTGTATGTGATAGGACGTTGAATATAGCCTTCTAAGTGAGGGAGTAGAGTTTGTTAAGGTGAGTTTTGCCTTGAAAACACATAGGTGGTTAGTTAATGATTAATAATTACATAATTGTGTAGTAAAAGAATAAATACTATGCCATTCTTGGTTAGGCACAAGGCTATATCATGACGTGTGGCGGTCAATAAAAGTGAATAACTCTACTGGCCAATAAACGGCTGAATGGTAGGGGGACTTTGCCGAACGCGTGCACTATCGGGTTAAACCCGTGGCTATCAGTGTGATCCATTGATAGGTTGCAAACGATATCTCATGTCGGATACACACCATGCATCGTGCTCTTGAATGTGGGTATAACAAAGATAAGTCAAGCTAGAAACGTTTTGTCATGATATGTTGATGAGAATGAAATGAACCCTAGATTGAGTCGGCTTCTTAATGACAAATTAATAAAGTAACTTAATACTTGATATACTTTTTTAATACAATAGCTTCTATCTCTTACTAAGAACCTTTATACTTACCTCGAATGCATATTTGTTTTGTGTGTTTGGGGATTGAGAAGATGAACAGGTGGAACAAGAGTATGAAGAGGACTTTGAGGCATGCTTGCTATGCTAGTCTTTTTATTTATCATATCTTATGTTTGGACTAATTGTATTTGGCTACTAAAGACATGTTGTACCTTTCTTTGAATTCTTGTAAGATACTTTGTTGTATTTCCTTGAAGACTTCGTGACGGTTGTAGCTTGGTTTTCGTTGTGTATGATATCTTTCTATCTTTAGACAATTGTATTTCTATTCTTGTTTCAAAAGAAAATTTTATCTCGAGTCTTTTAGCTTCCGCTAATGTTAAACTCGATACGACGTAGTAGAGACTTACATATAATATTGATTTATTTAATATTATATGTGCCGAACGTTTCTTTTCCGGATATGGACTCGGTGTCCAGGAACGGGGCGTTACAATTTATGAGAGCGAAGCGTCCTTTAGGCTTCATTTCTTGAGATAAGTTTCTTTAGATCACATAGTAACATTATGATCTTCTTGATCTTTCAGAATGGTGACAACGAGCAGAGGTGTTCATGGGGCTGAGAGTTCGGGAACTAGACCAGAGGCAAGCAGTTCTACACCAGTGGTAGGGAGCGGAGCTTTGAGACCGTACGTACCACCTCCACAGAATCCGTCACCACAGGCTCAACAGGAACGACATCCACAGTGGCATGTGGGAGGATCGGTTCAGGTTACTATAGTAAGTGACATCCTAGCAAGTTTAGTATCACCAGTGGCAGAAGTCTATCCTCCACCACCACCAGTAAGCTACCCTCCAGCCTCGACTTACACTCCACCCGCAAGTCACTAACCTCAACCTACAATCCCTCCATCACCACGGTTTGACCATCAGTACGGCTTTGGATACCCATCTTATGGACTATATCAACCATACCACACTCCACCACATCATCCAAGATACCATCCTTACCAACAAGCACCACCTGTGACTCAACCTCAACAGCCTTATCCTCCACCTTATCCACCTCAAGCACCACAAGCACCCCCAGGTTACCCACCAGTTTATCCACCCGTTTATCCAACAGCTTATCCACCGTTCTACCCACATGTTTACCCTGCAGTTAGACCACATGTGGTTGAACAAGCACCACTAGTGGATTGGTACACTAGGTTGAAAAGGAACCGTATGCAAGACTTTTACGGGAATGTGGAACCAATCAAGGCTGAGATGTGGTTGAGGAGTTTTGAAAAAGCATGCAAGAATGTGAATATGCCGGAAACAGAGATGGCTCAGTTAGTTGCTGGCTAACTGTTGAATACGGCATAGAGTTGGTTTGATGCTATAGAAAGCAGACAAGGTAAGATTACCGATTGGAAGGTGTTTAAGGATCTGTTTTACAATGAGTACTTCCCACCAGCGGTTCAAGCTAACCAAGCAAGTCAGTGTTTGAGACTTAGTCAAGGTTTACACACTACGGTGTTTCAATACACCAATCGTTTCAAGGAGTTGGGAAGGTTTTATCCCGAGATCATGAGAGTTGAGGAAAAGAAGATGGCTCTTTATAAGAACAGTTTATCCCATGAGATTCAGGCCGGTATGATGGGAGCTACGCCGAGAAACATGGCAGAATGGTTGAACAAGGCTTTAGAGGTCGAAACCTTCAAGAATAAGCCTTTAATGGTAGTTGGAGTTAAGAGGAGCTTTGGTACAAGTCAAGGAAGCAACCACACAGCCCCTCAACAGAATGCAAGAAAGACAACGGCACCTTTGAAAGCCACCCCATCGGCTAGCGGACAACTTTGCTCAAAATGTAATAGGAATCATGCCGATGAGTGCCGAGCAAGTGCAAGTGGCTGTTATCTTTGTAGGGATCCGGGACACTTTGCAAGAAACTGTCCAGGTAAGGAAAATAAGGGGAGACCGAATCAAGGGAATAGCAAGGAAAACTCAACTCGGCATGTTCGTGTGTTTGCTATGAATGCTGAGTTCGTGGAGCCTGATGACAATGTTATTTCAGGTACTTTAATTTGCTTATTCTATGTTATTAAAAAATTTATAGCACGTTAAATCATGTTATAATTGTATTTAAATAAACGAGTTTACATTTTAGGTAAGATAATATTAGATGGCGTAGTAGTTACAACCTTGTTTGATACGGGAGCGTTTAACACTTTTATGTCGACTAAGATCGCTAGGAAGTTAAATCTACCTTCTGAAACTTTAAGGAATTCCATGGAATTAACTACACCTTTAGGAAATGTAATAAGGTAGCTAAGATGATACCTCAAGTTTATTTGCGTGTAGGAACCTATCGGTGTAAGAGTGACTTGATAGTGTTGGACTTTTCGGACTTTGATGTAATTCTGGGGATAGATTGGCTATCCAAGAATTTTGTACACTTGGACTGTAGAGAAAAAGAGAGTGACGTTTAAGGTACCCGGGAGATCATCTAAAACATTTCAAGGAAATGTCTATAAGCCTAGCAAGAAGCGTCACCCAATAATTTCAGCGGTTAAGGCTATAAGAGCATGTCAGAAAGGATGTGAAGGCTACTTGTTGTATGCAGTGGATGTTGCACAAGTGAAGCCTAAGTTGGAAGAAACTCCAATAGAAAGAGAGTACCCTAAAGTGTTTCCGGAAGAGTTACCGGGAAACATGCCGGATAGGGAGATAGAATTCGAGATCAAGTTGGTACCGGAGCAGCGCACCAGTGGCTAAGGCACCCTATAGGATGGCCCCGGCTGAATTGAAAGAGTTGAAGGCTCAACTGAAAGATATGCTTGAAATGAATATAATTCAGCCAAGTACAACACCATGGGGAGCCTATGTTCTATTTGTTAAGAAAAAGGATGGTAGCATGAGGATGTGTATCGACTATATGGCTTTGAACAATCTCACCATCAAGAATAAGTATCCTCTGCCAAGGATTGATGATTTATTCAACCAGTTGCAAGGCAAGAAAGTGTTTTCCAAGATTGATCTTAGGTCAGGTTACCATCAGTTTGAAGATAAAAGTAGCGGATATACCTAAGACATGGTTTAGTACAATATATGGACATTATGAGTTCTTGATTATGCCCTTTGGACTCACCAATGCTCCATCAGCTTTTATGGACTTAATGCAGTGTGTTTTCATGCCATATTTGGATAAATTTGTGATAGTATTCATAGATGATATCCTTATCTACTCAAATGATGAAAAAGAGCATGAAGAACACTTAAGAATTGTGTTCAAAACTTTAACGAAGAAACAGTTGTTTGCTAAGTTTTTGAAGTGTGAGTTTTGGTTGAATCAAGTTAGTTTTCTAGGACATGTGATTTTTGGAGATGGTATACAAGTTGATCCGGCAAAGATTGAAGCGGTAGAGAAGTGGCCAAGACCTACCACAGTGTCAGAGGTAAGAAGTTTTCTGGGTTTAGCGGGTTACTACTGGAAGTTTATGCAAGACTTTTCCAAGATAGCTACACAACTCACTTGACTCACTCAAAAACGTGAAGTTTGATTGGACTGATGAGTGTGAAAGAGATTTTCAAACCTTAAATGAGAGGTTGACATCAGCACTGGTTTTGGCAGTTCCGGAGATCTTTGACAACTATGATGTTTACAATGATGCTTCGGGACATGGTTTGGGTTGTGCGTTGATGCAAGAAGGAAAGGTTTTATCGCCTATGCATCTAGACAGCTTAAGGTGCATGAAAAGAACTACCCAACACACGACTTAGAGTTAGCAGTTGTAGTGTTTTCCTTAAAGACATGAGGCACTACTTGTACGGAGTCAAGGCAAGAATCTTCACAGACCATAAGAGTTTAAGGTACTTCTTTACACAAGAAAATCTGAATATGAGGCAAAGGAGATGGTTAGAGTTTGTGAAGGATTATGACTTGGACATTCAATACCATCCGGTAAAGCAAATATGGTTGCGGATGCGTTAAGTAGAAGACCAGGGTCTGCCGTTTCAGGGGTTGAAGTTGCTACAGAACAGATAGATGGGTTGAAAGTCTGGGGTTTTGAGCAGTGTGGAAACCGTCAGTTTGTACCTCCGTTGTTGGCAAGGTCAGAGTTGATGGATGACATCCGGGGTAAACAAGATGAAGATCCGGCGTTGGTTGATTTGAAGCGAGTTGCTAAAGAGAAGCCTACAATTGGTTATGTGCTAGACACGAATGGGAATATTTGGTACCAAGATAGGTTGTGTGTTCCGAATGTCGGAGACTTAAGGCAAAGAGTTATGGATGAGGCACATCGGAAAGCTTTTGCAGTCCACCCAGGAGCTACCAAGATGTATAGAGATTTGAAGGAACACTTTTGGTGGCCTTCAATGAAGCTAGAAATAGCAAAGTTTGTGTCAGAATGTGATACGTGTCAGAAAGTGAAAGCTGAGCATAGGAAACCAGGAGGTATGCTAAAGCCTTTAGACATCCCCGAATGGAAGTGGGATAAGATCGCCATGGACTTTATTACCGGTTTGCCGAGAACAAAGAGCGGTCATGACATGATTTGGGTGATTGTTGACGGATTGACTAAGTCGGCCTATTTCATACCTACAAAAGTTGATATGTCATTGAAGAAGATGACCACATTATATTTGGATAATATAGTGAAGTTGCATGGAGTACCTATCTCAATAGTCTCAGATCGTGATAGTCGATTCATTGGTCGGTTTTGGAAGAGTTTGCAAAAAGATTTGGGTACAACTTTGGATTTGAGTACAGCCTTTCACCCTCAAACGGATGGACAATCAGAAAGAACAATCCAAACACTTGAGAATATGTTAAGAGCATGTGTTTTGGAAGTAGGTGGATCATGGGACGATTACCTACCCGTGGCTGAGTTTGTCTACATCAACAGTTATCATGCAAGTTTGGGTATGCCTCCGTTTGAAACTTTGTACGCTAGAAGATTCAAACGCCTTTGTTTTGGGATGAAGTTGGGGAGAAGCAACTCACCGGCCAGAATTAGTTGAGCAAGATAAGGAAAGGGTTTTGTTGGTAAAAAGAACTTGAAGGCAGCTCAAGATCATCAGAAAAGTTGGGCTGATGTTCGTAGAAGACCTTTGGAGTTTGATGTCGGTGATAGAGTTTACTTGAGAGCTTCACCAATGAAGGGAGTCAAACGGTTTGGGCATAAAGGAAAGCTAAGCCCG
This sequence comes from Gentiana macrophylla, assembly GCA_026214975.1. Classification (NCBI taxonomy): domain Eukaryota; kingdom Viridiplantae; phylum Streptophyta; class Magnoliopsida; order Gentianales; family Gentianaceae; genus Gentiana; species Gentiana macrophylla. The sequence goes on from CM047817.1 coordinate 84,551,832, forward strand.
AATTATGTAGGACCTTTCGAGATCATCGAAAGAGTAGGACCTTTCGAGATCATCGAAAGAGTAGACAATGCACACACATTGATTGAACAACAACATTCAACGTGACTCTGAATCACTGAATGCGCACGCATTGACCCTGTTTTGTGAAAAATGATGCTTTGAGCTATGTGTTGAGTTTTAAGTGTTGATTCTTGATCTAATAACACTAAATGAAGATGAAAAAGCCTTGAATGAGTTTCTGATGCGTTTAGTGCCGGCACCGAACATACTCTTAATGGGAGTTGAAGTTCGGGACTGTTGAAAGGACATGATAGGCTTGTGCTTTGGTGGATTAGTATCCTCCAATGTCTGTGTATGTGATAAGGATGTTGAGTATAGACGTCTAAGTGAGGGAGTAGAGTTTGTTAAGGTGAGTTTTTCCTTGAAAACACATAGGTGGTTAGTTAATGATTAATAATTACATAATTATGTAGTAAAAGAATAAATACCATGCCATTCTTGGTTACGCACAAGGCTATATCGCGACGTGTGGGTGGTCAATAAAAGTGAATAAATCTACTGGCCTACAAACGGCTGAATGGTAAGGGAACTTCACCGAACGCGTGCACTATCGGGTTAAACCCATGGCTATCAGTGTGATCCATTGATAGGTTGCAAACGATTTCTCATGGCGGATATACACCATGCGTAGTGCTTTTGAATGCGGGTATAACAAAGATACGTTAAGCTATAAACGTTTAGTATGAAATGTTGATGAACATGAAATGAACCTCTAGATTGAGTCGGCTTCTTAATGACAAATTAATAAAGTAACTTAATACTTTATATACTTGTTTAATACAGTAGCTTCTGTCTTTTACTAAGTAACTTTGTACTTACCTCGAATGCATATTTGTTTTGTGTGTTTGGGGATTGAGAAGATGAACATGTGGAACAAGAGTATGAAGAGGACTTTGAGGATGACATTTGATCTTGCTTGCTATGCTAGTCTTTTTATTTATCATATCTTATGCTTGGACTTATTGTATTTGGCTACTAAAGACATGTTGTACCTTTCTTTGAATTCTTGTAAGATACTTTGTTGTATTTCCTTTTAAGACTTCGTACAGTTGTAGCTTGGTTTTTTCGTTGTGTAAGATATCTTTCTATCTATTTTAGCTTCCGTTAATGCTAAACTCGATACGACGTAGTAAAAATTATATATAATATTGATTTATTTAATATTATATGTGCCGAACGTTTCTTTTCCGGATATGGACTCGGTGTCCGGGAACGAGACGTTACAATTCTATTCGATTACATTCCATTACAATGATTTTATTTCATTCCATCTCATTCTTACGTAACAAAAATGACGTTGTTCCAACTGCATTTTCAATGGCATTTCCTTAGCTTGGACCATGTTTGGATTGGAAGAATTGAAGGGAAAGAAAAAAAATATGATTTGGAAGGTGTAACGCCCCCAGACCCCGGAATGAGAGCAAGCTGGGAGAGCAAGAGAGAATGAGGGATAATATTCTTTATAAATTGTGTAGTCTCGTTTCCTTTCAAAACATGTGAAGACAGAAGAAAACAATTCATAACAAATTTTGATAATCAGAAAATATAAATAAAAATAATAATAAAAACCATCAAACAGATATTTGAAGAAGCAACAGCAAGGACACAGCAACAGAGAATCCCGGTGTTTCCACTAGCATTTCATTCATCCTCTAAACTATAAGTCCAATATTGAATTGTGAAGTTTATGGTGAAGTCTTTTCATTTCAGATATATATTTTGCTCTGCACAACAAACATAAAATAATCATGTTCAACAGAATAGTCACAAAATCATGAATTTAAATATTTTTCAAGAAAAAAAAAAAAATACTCACATTCCTTCTCTGCAAGAATTCCTTTTAACTCCCTAGGCACATACAATTGCCAACCAACATCAAGATAACCTGGACTAGTACCCAAATATGAGTTCATATTTTCTATCCCTTCAACATAAGCAGAAAGCAGATCACCAATTGCAGGCAAAGTATCCGACTGCTGAACTGTGTAGGTAACAATAACCTGTTCTTCATTTTCCACACAACCACATACGAGATGGATCGTTACGTTATGTCCGCTGACAAACGAGCTTTCTTCTCCATCGATTCGCCAAACCTGTCCACTGTAAATCCCATTTGAAACATCTTTAAATACGTCGCCTTCTTGCACTAGATAATTAGTCTCATGGAAATACCCTACAGTTCCATTAACATCTCTGCAAGCACACGGTACATTTACAAGATAGTCTTGTCTGTGAATATGGGTGATGGGGGAAATTTCTGATTTGTTGACTGAGTAATAAGAGGAAATTTCATCTGGGGTCAGTCCATTATGCTGATAAAGTTGAGCATTGCACGTTTTGATTCGATCCGAGCAGTTGAACGGATATATCCGATTTATCTGAGTAGGCAGATCATAAGCATTAGTGTTCAGAGAAAATAAACAGAGAAGCAAAAACAGAAGATAGCAAGATTCAGAAGCCATGAGGAATTCTTTGTCAAGAAGAATGCAAATTAACAAGAAATGGAAACTGAGATAATATGATTACACCATTTGGCATTACATGTTTGATGTTCTTCACCGTTACCTAGAAACAAATCTTTGGACGGCTCTTTTATATGTTCGAAATTGAGGTTAACGAAATTTCTACCAACAGAAGTGGTTAAAGCTTGGAATATAGTAGGTAACGATTTTTACTATGCCATTTGTGAGCTAAGTCATCTATGCGTTGATTTTCTTAGAAAAATATTACTACCATAATATATCACGCCAGCTTCTACACATTTCTTGTATTGCCGTCCCGGATATCGAATGCTCATCCACAAAAGATTCGTTCGGCACGTGACATTTAAGAAAAACTACAAAACTCACGTAAGCCTCATGTCATATCTGTTGGGAAATTTAGTCGTGTGTGGAGTGATTTATGGAACAGATCCGTAATTAACGGAAACAATTACGGAGTAAACAAAACAATAAAAAATTGAATCAAACGATGCAAAAATAACGGAATAGAAATTAAACCGAGGCGAGTGTACACACTCTTTCCTTAAGACAAATTGCCCCGGTCTCGTGCCTACGGTTGCAGCAACTGTCTCCCAAGATACAACTTTACGTCTCGAGTTTAGCGGTACTGCAAAAACTCGAGCTCCGGCGAACTACTCGGATGTTCCGACTTCTCTTCGACACAAGGTGATGACTATGAATGCAAAAATTTTGCAGTGGGGAAGATCGAGAATTTTTTATGATGCAATTCTCATTCACTGGGGTTTTTTATATAATGGAGATAATGTGTCAATACTCGATTCTTATTGGCCAAATTACATCAATTCCTTGTCCCTTAAGACAAGTCAAATATAGCCTACGACTTAATTTAATTAGATTAGCCGACCTTATTATGTCGGTCTAATATAATTAATAAAGTCGATTCGGTTTACATATTTTATCCCAACTTTAGGCATTAATTTCTCATTCACCCGATATCCGAATCGAGTGACTCAAAAGCCAATCATTATCTGCTCCGTGAGTAGAATTTAACCATATAAAAAACTTTTGATGATATACATCGGGGCCTATCAGAAATCAGAGCTAAAGTTGACCATTCGACCACGTCGATTCGGTTTTCTCCAACAATCCCTCACATGAATGAAAATTAATGCACATGCAAATGCAGACTCTAAAGAGAAGTCAGATGGAAAATTATTGCATCATCAGATGTAGCTTCTGGCCTTGAACCTGCCTTAGTGAAGTACTATCGGATTTACTCGGCTAATCAGTGAAGTAGGTCTTGAACTGTTCAGCCTTTAGTGTAAACCAAGACAACAACACTCACACAATATTTCCCCTAACACCTTCGGTTCTCATGGTTGTGTCCATCTCGGCCCTGGACAACACTTGGTTTTAGAAAGTGCTTTAGAGAATTCAAGCCTCAAAATCCTCACAGAAGCGGCCCCACTTCGCACTTACATAGGTGACCTCCTATCAAGGGTATTTTGCCCTACCCCACTTGAATATCAAGCTATAGGAATCATTAAAAGCTTTGCTTATCCTCACACCCTCTGCAGATAGCACTTTTATTCTCTCAGAATGGGTAAGTGCTGGACTGTTCCTTATAGCTTAGTTGTCCTTTTTGAACCATGAACTTGGGATCTCCAGTCAACATAGTTGGGTTGCCACTACAAGGAAACATGCGTAATAGGCTTCAGTCCCATTCCGGTTGTCAAAATTGACATCTGATCTCTAGCTAAACCTTTTGTAAGCGGATCCACAAGATTCTCCTTCGATCGCACATAATCGATGGAAATAACGCCATTAGAGATCAATTGGTTAATGGTATTGTGTCTGAGGCGTATGTGCCGAGACTTACCATTATACACATTACTCTGTGCCCTTCCTATAGTCAACTCACTACCACAGTGTATGCTGATAGCATCCACTAGTATATGGAATATCCTCAAGGAAATTCCTAAGACATTCAGCTTCTTCTCCAGCCTGAAACTCAGCTTCCATCGAGGAATGAGCTATGCACGTCTGTCTCGTGGACTTCCAGGACACAGCAGCACCACCAATCATGAATAAGTATCCACTAGTGGACTTCAAATCTTTCGTATCTGATATCCGGTTGGCACCACAGTATCGTTCTTATACTGCTGGATATCTAGTGTATCGTAGTCCCAGACTCGTAGTGTACTTCATGTATCCAACAACCTGTTTAAGGCTTTCCAATGGTTATAATCTGGATTACTCGTGAACCTACTCAATTTATTCATTGCACATGCTAAGTCAGGTCGTGTACATTTGCTTATGTACATCAGACTTCCAATCACTCGAGAATATCTCAACTGATCCACAGGTTCACCTCTATTCTTGACTAAGTGCATACTCAGTCAAGTGGAGTGCTCACATTTGCAACTCTCAGGTCCTTCACATCGAAGTCCCTTGTCAACATCATTTTCGTATTCATGATACTCTCATGAGTACTTCCCATTATTAGCATGTTATAGACATACTATCACATAAGTGTGTTCTTAATGTACACATATATATATGTCCTACCCACCTGACAACATAACATTGTCAAACTCGATATGCCATTGATCTGGCTAATATTCAAGCCCACTGAGAGACTTAACAAGTCTACACACCTTACTCTATTGTCCTGAAACTATGAACCCCTCGGATTGTTACAAATACATCTTTTCTTTCAACTCACCATAACCATCCATTTGATGGACTTCCAGGTTATAGACTCCAGCCATATCGGTGAGAACCATTGTATAAGTAATACTCATAACTGGTGAGTAAAAAGTCAAGGCCTTCTTTCTGTCGATACCCTCGGGCTACCAACAACGCCTTACAATAAATCCATCAACCTTTAACTTCTTCTTGAAGATCCACTTGCACCCGAGTGGCTTATTTCCTGGTGCAAGATCAACCAGCTCCCAAGTGTGGTTTTGCATGATGGATTCTATTTCAATATTTATAGCTTCCTTCCAGAAAAGGAGCTTCTGGAGTAGATATTGCCTCAGCATATGTCCTGGGTTCGTTTTCTAGGTCAGTCAACAAACATAAAAATAATCACGTTCAACAGAATAGTCACAAAATCATGGATTTAAATATTTTTCAAGAAAAAAAAATACTCACATTCCTTCTCTGAAAGATTTTCAACTCCCTAGGCACATACAATAGCCAACCAACTTCAAAATAACCTGGATTAGTACCCAAATATGTGTTCATATTTTCTATTCTTCAACATAAGCAGAAAGCAGATTTCCAATTGCAGGCAAAGTATCAGACTGCTGAACTGTGTAGGTAACAATAACCTGTTATTCATTTTCCACACAACCACAAACGAGATGGATCGTTACGTTATGTCCTCTGACTATTAGAGCACATAAATCTCATGAGATAAAGATGATATTAAACGAGAGATATAATGGAGTTTAGTTGAAATAAATCACTTTAAGTAATATTTATCTATAGTTTTATCTTATATTTATTTATTTTGAATTCAGTTATTTTCTCATTCATCTCCTATATAAAGGAGATCCATTGATCATTTTTAATCATTCAATAAAATATCAGTTTCAGAGTCTTTTAGTTTTCGTTTCCGCACGCATTCTGTCCTAGCTTCTCAGATGACTTGCATTTTTTTTTCTCGATTTTTTTTTTTTTTTTTTTTTTTTTTTTTTTTTTTTTTTTTTGGTGTGGCTGGGCATAGGACTATTTTATCCAAGATGAGACAATGATAATAACAATATGAGAAGGAATAGAGCAACAACCACAAATTTTTTTTTTTTTAAGACAGGATCTGTGATTTTATTTATTTATTTATTTATTTTTTTTTGAGACATAATATGCATGAAAAAGAGGAATTATGTTCTGTATGCAACAATGACTAAAAAAAAATGGACGAACTGGACTTAAAAAAATTGGATTTGGATAAGAAAGATGAACTTTGATTTATTGATATTTAAAATAAAATAATGCAATGCACAAATAATTGAACGAATATTGAAAAAACAACCAATGCATGTTTGATTCTGTTTTACTCAACAAAAGTGATGAGAATGCAGACAGGAAAAATGCAAAAATAAGGATATTTTTTAAGCGGAAAAAGGATCAGGCTAGGGTCCGCCAATATTAAGGCACTTGAACCACCACCTTCTGCTCTGATACTATAAAGAAAATCAAAATGCTTGTAGAAACGTAAAGACTCTGAACTTCTTTTTCATTGAATGAATGAAACGATTACATTGGTTATCCTTTTTATAGGATATAAAATGATATAACAAATAAATTTAAAACAAATAAGACTAAGATAAACTTCAATCTAATCATAACCAAAACTTGTAATCTTTTATTTCAACTAAACTCTATTCTATATCTCGTTTAATATCATCTATATCAGTAAACAATCCGTCTCTACGGCTTCTCTTCCGGCGATCCAGCAACCATCCGTCCTTACGGCACTTCCTCCCTCCTCTCATGTCATCAGGAAAACCACCACCTTTCTTCTTCCTCTTGTCGACATTGTATACCCCCTTTTACGATGCAATTAATTTTATGGAACTACAAAGGAATGGGGCTTCCTAAAGCCTCTCGATCTCTTCAAGACCTCAATTCGCGCTACAAGCCGAACCTAATCTTCTTATCAGAAACGAAAGCCAAAAAGCATCGGATGAATTTTCTCCGAATAAAATTAAGTTTCCCTTCTGGATTGAATTTTGAGGCCTTAGGGAAGAGTGGTGGTTTAGCAATTTTTTGGGATTCCTTCTTGAACCTATCAATTATGGGCTATAATCAAGGCAACTTTGATGCTAAAATTGAGTCAGACTCAGACCCCCCTTGGAGATTCACCGGTTTCTACGGCAATCCAGTAGCATCACAAAGAATTCACTCATGGGATTTGTTGAGGAAACTAAGCAGGCAATCAACGTTGCCATGGTTCGTGGCGAACTGGATCACCTGCTTTTGGTGTCTCCCCTGCTTTTGGGGACGTGGCCGGACACCTACCACCCAATGTTTGTGTGCTCTTTCTCCCCAATTGGAACGGACGGCCGTGATCCGGCCACGTCCTCAAAGCAGGGGAGAAGCCGGACACCAAAAACCGAGGATCCGAATCTGGTTCGTGGGCGGCGATTTTAACGAAATACTATACTTTCATGAATCTGATAGCATTCATCGGAGATCAACAACAACTATGTTTGACTTTGGACAGGCTCTCCAAGACTGCAATTTGAATGATTTGGTATGTAAGGGACCAAAATTCGGATTTGGATCCTCGGCTTTGAGACTCCGGCTTCTCCCCTGCTTTGGGGACGTGGCCGGATCACGGCCGTCCGTTCCAATTGCAGGAGAGAGAGCACACAACAATGGGAGGTCGCTGATCGGCCACGTCCTGATAGGTTCATATTTGACTACATATATGGTGCAATCTTAGGGCGTTTTCTACGAAAAGATCTCGCTTGGGTGGTTGTTTTTGGTGTATTTCAGGTTTAATATGATGGAGACATGATTTTGGATGTTTTGAGGCATTTTGGAGTCATTTGGAGCTATTTAGACATAGTGGAGGTGAAGCGATTGAGTCGGAAAAGAAAACAGTGCTGAAAAGCTAAAAACTGGAACGGTAGGATCCTACCATTAGGCAGCGATCTGGGCAGAAACGAATCGAGCGGGCTGCGAATTTATGGCTCATTGCAGCATTATCAAACACTCTTTTTTTTTTTTTACATATTTGACTTTATGGATGGACCCTACTTTATTATGTTATTAGTTTTTTATTAGGATTATTCATATTATTTAATTATTAGAAAATCCCCATTTAAAAAGAAAAAAAAAGAAAAGGGAACACATCATTCAGCTTGTGCGACTTGGAGTAGAACAGCTTGTGCGACTTTTTACTTTTAATTTTTCCTAGGGTTTATTCTTTCAACAACTACACTTTTCTCAATTTTCTACAATTGAATAAGGTATTCTGATTACTTTTATGCTTATTATTATGATCATGAGTAGCTAAATTTTCTTCTCCGGTTAAAGCATTGTGATTCCCTAAATCTAACAATTGTGAGATCAAATTGATATTTCTCCTCGTTTAATTTTGGTATCATTTTATTCTCTGTTTTAATCGATTCAGAATTAGAAAATCAATCTAATTTCCACTGCAGGGCTTTTAGGTTAATTGTCTAGTTCATTGCTATAATTTACACTGTCGGACTTATTTCTATGTTTTGATGATGAGTGCCAGACTAGCTGTTATAGTGCAAAGGCAAAAAGATGTCTAGATCAAATGTATATGTTTATTAGAGTTTGATTCATAAATAGGTTTGATCAAACAAGCATCAGAAAGGTCACCGATTCATATCGCCAGATCGGTCAATATCGATGGTAGTTAGGTCAGTGAGACTTTTCGGAACTCTGCCAAGATCAAGACCGAGGCTCAAACTCGATTCTGAAGGCTAAGGGATCAAACTTAGTAATTAAAGTCAAGGATATGAAATCGAAATTTAGGCAAGTCTGTGATGACTAAAACTGATTACATATACCTTGTGAAGAAGGTCTAAGTTCCATAAGTTGGGTGATGTTTGGAACTTGGTTATAATTAAAAAGGTGTAATCTAACTTCACAAATAAAAGTTAGATAAAAGAAGTCAGCTGCATTGTATTTTATACACAGCAGATTGTTTGTTCAAAAGAGATGATAAGTATCTCAAAGAGATGATGAACTCTGCGATAATATACCTCGATTAATTCAAGATTATATTGGAAGATTACATGTATAAGGACAGCCAACTACCTCTGACTTATCAAACAAATCAAAGGCTGAGATTAAAAGGACGTTGGGATGATCCAGATTTTTATCCAATGGTTATAAGTCAAAGGGTGGAATGATTTGCAGATCATTCAAAAGGAATTTCGATGTGTCATCCCATGAATAGTGACAGAAAGCAAATCAGATGGGACAAAAAAAAGGAACGGTCACATTTGAATTTCAAATACAAGTCACATGCATTTCTACCTATAAATAGAGGACTTTCAACTCAGAAACAAGATGATGAAAACTGATAAACTTTGAAGAGATATTTTACTAAGCTGAAAAACACCCTGCTGAACTTACTGAACTTAAAGCTACTGATCCAGAGAAATTCTTCAAGTGTATTCTGCATTCAAGCACATCAAGTATACACACTTGAAGACTGCAAGCTGCTGATTATATCATCCTAATCAAGCTGCTACAACTGAATCATTTATTTGATTCAATCTTTATTTTATAAAGAACCTGCTGAAGACAGTGAAGCATAGTTGTGTGAAAGAATGTTGTTTGTGTTGGAGCTGGTGAAGAGGCAATTCTACCCTTCAAGGACCAGTGGAAGACTCAGGAGCAGCAATCCTACCTGTTCCCAGTTTTCAGTTTGTGAAGCCATAGTTATTGGTGAAGGACAAGCAACTTAGGAATCTTTGTAACTGCAATATCAAAGATATCTAGTGAATTACCTCCAACATCACAGGAGAAGAGTGGACTGACAGGATTACACCACCTGGAACCACTATAAAATCTGCCTACTTACTTTCAGCATTTACATTCTGCACTTAGTTTATTTTACACATCAATCTATTGAATCTAGCAACTGAAATCACACACATACACTACTGAGTATCCAATACTTAGTATCATATTTAACAACAAGTATTAAGGCTTAATTTTGATATAATTCCGCTGCACAAATTCAAAGAAACTCAACTATCGATGACTCACATGCTTATCGGCAAGTTATCGAGGTATCATCAACAGACTCTTGAAGTATCCGAGACTCACCAAAGTTGCGAAATTTGTTAACTCCAAACTTTTAAGTGTTAAGTTTATTCCCCCCCTCTAAACTTAACCAAAGCCTTTTCAAGGGACCAACAATTGGTATCGGAGCAGTGCTTCTGTTCTGAAGAAATCCTACTTGTTGTACTTGTGAAAATTCTTTGTAAACTTTTTCAAATCATTGATTTTCAAAGTCTTGCATCATGGATAACACTCAGTATGCCAGAACTATGCTGATGTGTTCTCTGGATAGATTTGATGAATATAAACGTCGAATGCAGGCTTACCTTGCTGCAACTCATGATGAGATGATGGATGTACTAACTGATGGACCACTGGAGATTACCAAGGCAGTAACAGTGGGTGATACAACTGAGTACATTCCTAAACCAAAAAGAGAATGGAATGCAAAAGACAGAAAAGAGCAAACCTCAACAATATTGCTATTGACATCATTTATAGAACCTTGGATAGCAATATGTACATGAAGGTTAAAGATTGCAAAACTGCAAAGGAACTTTGGGACAAGATACAGTTGATCTGTGAAGGCACTGATGCAATAAAGAAGAATAAAATCAGTGTGGTCAAAAAGAGGTTTCAAAAGTTCAAGATGCTACCAAATGAAACCATTGAGCAAATGGAATCAAGATTTAATGCAATCTGGATGAACTTACCTGCTTTGGGTGTAAGTTATTCAAAAGAAGAAATAAACACCAAAATCTTGGAGGCTTTACCTGCAAAAGATGTTTGGAAAATGAAGGTGACTGCAATAGAAGAAATGAGAAAGTTGCATGAAGAAGACACCTTCAAGTTGTTTTCAGATCTCAAGGCTTACGAATTTAGCAAAAAGCTTGTACTGGCGAAAAGAAGAGCCAAAGACCATTGCATTGGTCGCTTCACATCGTGAAGAAACATCCGAGGACAAGATGATCTGCTTTGGATGAAATGCAGAGAGCAGTTTGCTCTACGGAGCAAGAAAATCGGGATGATGAAGACGGTGAAAGGCCCTGCAAGAAATTTCACAAAAAGGCCTACTGAAAGGAAGAAAGAAGAATCAAAGAAAGACAATGACTATCTGTGCTTTCATTGCAAGAAACCAGGACACTTCAAACCTGACTGTCCTGAGTTAAAACAAAGTAAGGAACCTGATTATATTTGCTTCAACTGCAAGAAGCCTAGACACTTTAGACCTGATTGTCTAGACTCATCAAGACCAAGAGTCAACAAAGAAGACATGGCAAGAAGGCTATGGTTGTCAAGATGAATCGGGGTATGAAGTAGAATCGAAAAGGAAATGAATCGGATGACACAAAGATCAAGTTCTTTGATATGGAAGATTATGCTTTGATGGCTAATATGGATGAAACAGAGGAGGTATACAATACTGTATCTATCAATACTCCTGCTAGAAGTGATTGTGAATCAACCCGTGGTTCAAATCCTAGAAATTCTGACAATAATGAGACTTTGGATGCCATCCTTAATCAACTGAGGATAATACAATCTGGTTACGAGATTGTGAAGGCTGAAAAAGAAGCTCTTGAATTAGAAGTTGGAAGATTGAAAGCTGAATTAAGAGTTCTCAAAGGTAAGGAAAAAGATGTTGGATAGAATCAGTGTAAGCCTGCTGAACATCCAGCAGCCTCTGAATCTGCTGAACCATCTTGTTCCTCTACTGCATACAAATCTGGAAAGCCTTATGGTGATAGAACAGGGCTTGGATTTGGAACTCAACAATCCAAAAAGAGTGGATCTAGTAAAGTTACTGAACCTAGTACCAGAATTGGTCCTAAGTTTGTACCTGCACAAGATCCAACTCCAAGTAAGGTTCTTTGAGGCAAGAAACCTCACGAGAATACTTCAAGGAAGCAAAATCGAGTCTAAGAAGTCAACAGTTCTAATAAAAGGAACAAATCCAAAAATAGAATTCTTTGGACCTTCTAGACCTCTCGATAGCGGACACTGCTACCAAGTCTCTTTGGACCACAAAAGGTAAAGGTCGAAATATTCCAAGGATAAGAATCCTAAATCTAAAAATGTTAATCATTCAAGGGATACTTATCTCGGGGAAAGGTAGACTGCTCTCTATCGATGATGATTGGAATATTCCTGCACTGCTAATAGAAACAATCAAGTATAACCATCTTTGCTAGGGTAAAACCTAAGCAATGGAATCGATGAGGACTCGAAGAAAGGACTTATAAAAGGCCTCAGCGGGACCTCAATGAGACTCCGTATTAGAGTTTATTCCTAACATACATACAAAAAACAAATGGTTATACTAATGCTTCTAACACCAAAAGTCACTTCAAACAGCATTATAAACCAAAAGGCCAGAAAACATATGTGAATCCTACACAACCAACTGTTAGAACTTATGGATGTGTGGAATACATGTATGAACCAAAGTATGACACTTTTAGGAGAAGACCTTATGGAAACTTACCAAAAGTCATGCTTACTACTGACCACTATGGACCCAAACAGGTTTGGGTACCTAAAATGTATTAACTTTGTTTTGTAGGGTGTGCAGTACTTTGACAAAGGGATGTTCCGGACATATGACAAAGAATAAGCACTTGCTTTATCAAACTTTGTGGCAAAAGATGGTCCAAGGGTGAATTTTGGCAACAAGAATACACCTGGATATACAAGAGGATATGACACACTTGTGAAAAATGGACTTACAATCAAGAATGTTGCATATGTGGAAGGACTGGACTACAACTTGCTGAGCACTGGACAATTCTGTGATATAGGATACAAGGTCACTTTTGACAAAAACAACTGTATTGTCATTAGTGAAAGAGGTGATCAAGGTTTACTTGCTGGTAGAAGACAACAAAACATGTATGTTGTGGATTGGTCTCATGCGAGCCTCGAAACACTGATTGTGCATACCAAGTCTGAACTCAATTGGTTATGGCACAAGAAGTTGAATCATTTGAACTTTGATGATATCAATCAGTTGGTGAAGAAGAAGCTGGTGATTGGTTTACCTGAGATCACATTCAAGAAGGATGCTATATGTGATGCATGTCAGCAGGGTAAACAGATAAAGTCAAGCTTCAAGTCAAAAACTAAATAATCAACTAATAGAGTGTTGGAGCTGATGCATATGGATCTATTTGGACCAATTACTCCAACAAGTGTAACAGGAAAGAAATACACTTTAGTGGTTATGGATGATTATTCAAGGTACACTTGGGTGGTTTTTATGAACAAGAAAAGTGAAACACTCAAAAGCATGCCTAATCTTTTAAAGAGACTACAAAATGAGAAAAGTTTAACAAAGAAATAAAAATAAGATCGGATCGAGTCTTGAATTTCTCAACAAAGTTATAAGAGAATATCAGAACAAAATGGTGTACTACATCAACTTGTCTGCTTTCTTTGGTACACCTCAAAGAAAATGGGGTTCTTTGAAAGAAGAAACAAGACTTTAAAGGAAGCGGGAAGGACAATGATATGTGAAGCATTGCTACTGAAAGATATTGAGTCAAGCGATTAATACAACATGCTATACAAAAAGCAGAACATCGAGGAACAAGAAGCTGCTGAAGACACCTTATGAGATTTGGAATGGAAGGAAACCAAATATATCCTATTTCCATCCATTTGGAAGCAAGTGTTTTATCCTAAATCACAAGGTTCATTTGAAGACATTCCAACCAAAGTCAGATGAAGGGATTTTCTTGTGATATTCTTCAGTCAGTAAGGCATTCAGGGTACTGAACAAGAGGTCACTGAAACATGAAGAAACAATCCATGTTGTGTTTGATGAACCTAAGTTCACTAGTATGTAAGATGAAGATTGTGAACCTGCTGAGAATCAACAAGTCACTGATCCAGATTGTGTTGAAGTTTTGGAAAGATTCAATGACTTAAAAGTTTCTGATACTGCCCCTGCTGAACACCCTGCTGGTGACATTACTGATGCAACAACTGAAGCAATTCAAGGATCTGCTGAACCCCCTGTTGTTGAAGAAGCTACAGCAGACCCTACTGAAGATGAGGTTCCTGATAATCAAACTAACCAGAATCCACAATGGTTAAGGAATCACCCTGCTGAACAAGTTATTGGCAATGTACAGCAAGGTGTAAGGACTAGAAGACAACTGGAAGCTATGTTTACTTGTTTTCTATCTCAAATGGAACCAAAAGTTGTTGAAGAAGCAATTTCAGATCCAGATTGGATAATTGCTATGCAAGAAGAACTGAATGAATTCGAAAGAAATCAAGTTTGGACACTAGTTGAAAGGCCAAGTCATGCGAGATATCATTGGTACTAAGTGGGTATACTGAGAAATAAACTTGATGAATCTGGTACCATTCTCGAGGAATAAGGCCGGACTAGTTGCAAAAGGCTATTCTCAAGCGAAAGGAATAGATTTTGATGAAACTTATGCACCTGCAAAGATTGGAAGCTATCGATTATTCTTGGCACATCTTTGCATATAAGAACTTCAAAGTATATCAAATGGATGTCAAAAGTGCATTTCTGAATGGCATTCTAGAGGAGGAAGTGTATGTACAGCAACCTCCTGGATTTGAAGTTAAAGATCAAGAAGATAAAGTGTATAGACTCAACAAAGCACTTTATGGATTGAAACAAGCACCAAGAGCATGGTATGAGACTCTATCTCAATTCTTGGTGGACAATGGTTTTACAAAAGGTACCATTGACAAGACACTTTTCGAATCGATGAAGGGAACAAAGACTCTGCTTGTACAGATTTATGTAGATGACATAATATTTGGTTCTGAAAATGATTTACTTTGTGAAAAGTTTGCAAATCTAATGAAGAGTAAATTCCAAATGAGTATGATGGGAGAGATGAACTACTTTTTAGGATTGCAAGTTAAACAGATGAAAGATGGAATCTTCATTCATCAAACCAAGTACACCAAGGAGTTGCTGAAGAAGTTTGGTATGGAAAACATCACTAAGATATCAACTCCAATGAGTACAAACATCAGATTGGATGAAGATAAAGAAGGCAAAGATGTTGATCAGACTTTATACAGAAAGGATGATAGGCAGTATGCTCTACCTTACTGCCAGCAGACCTGATATATCCTTTGCTTTAGGTGTTTGTGCAAGATTTCAATCTAAACCTAAAGAAAGTCATTTAGGTGCAGTCAAGAGAGTTCTCAAGTACCTAAATGAGACTTTAGGAGTAGGGATATGGTATTCCAAGGATGGAAGCTTCAAAGTTATATCCTACTCAGATTCTGATTATGCTGGATGCAAAATTGAAAGAAAAAGCACTACAGGAACTTGTCAGTTAATGGTAAATAGACTGGTCTCCTGGTTCAGAAAGAAACATAATTCTATATCAACTTCCACTGCTGAAGCTGAATATATAGCTGCTGGAAGTTGCTGTGCACAAGTATTATGGCTAAGACAACAATTAAGGGATTATGGAATTGAAGAAAAGGAAATTCCAATCATGTGTGACAACACAAGTGCAATTGCAATCACAGAAAATCCTGTTTTGCACTCAAGAACCAAACATATTGATGTGAGACATCATTTTATAAGAGATCATGTTGAAAAGAATGATGTGGTGGTTCTATATATCCCTACTGAAAATCAACTTGCTGATATTTTCACTAAACCACTTGATAGTGAAAGATTTGCCAAATTAAGGACTGAACTTGGAATTATAAAAGTTGGTGATATTCAAAGAATGTCTTGGAATTCACCAAGGGGATTAGTCTTTGCTATGTTGGGTGAGCTCACTTAGCGAGATTAGTCATTGGTATCAACAATTCCATGTACTTATGTTTGAACAATTGAGCAAATGAGGTTGCCAAGGGATTGGTCTTTGTCATGTTGGGTGAGCTCACTTGACGGATCGAGTCATTGGTATTAAACTTCATCTTGTATTATCAATTGAACAAAACAAGAAGAAATCAAGGATCGTGAGTAACATTGTCGCCGACTCTTTGAAGCACCTTTATCGCCAGATTGCTAAGCCAACCTGCGAGGATAACCTGTTTGAATGGAACGTTACACAGTCAAACTTTATTAAAGTCAAAAAGCAGTTTGGCGGGATATTTATCCTATCCTTTATTACCATAGTTAACACGATCTAACGGTTACAAAACGTTATGGAGGAGTTATGGGACACGTGTCAAGACAGAATTCACTCGATTAATCGTGGTTAACATCAATGTACGTGCAATCGATATTTACAACTACTCACCGCTCATTTATACAGACATACACACAGCAGATCTTCTCTACTTGCAAAAATATCAGATTCATATCTCTGCTTTTACACTGTGTGAACACAGATTTACAATCTATCTTCTTCATATTATTTTTCTCATAACAATGGCGGAAAGGATTGATGTTCAGATTGAATCAAGCCAAAGTGTTAGAGGCTTTGTTGTTGATGCAAACAAAATAGATTTGGCCATCAACATTGGTCGAAGAATAAGGAGGTTTGCAGGATTAGAAAACATACTCAACATAAGATTGGAAACAATCTCTTACACAAATGTTATTGATTTTTGGAAAAACATGGTTGTGGAAGAAGGAAGTGAAGCATTCAAAACAACTGTGAATGCTGAGGAGATTGAAGTTTCCTAGTCTCTGAGAGGGAAGTTTTTGGTTTTGAAGAAGTGGCAGATGCACCAACAAATCCTGAAGCAATGGGACTATCCAAGATGGATTTTGTTGACAAAATCAAAACAAATGCAGCCACCAAATCCATTCCAGGCATCAATTGCAGACATATTGGGAATGAGTACAGTCTGCTGAGCAAACTCATTGCAAAGAACATACTTGGACTGGTTAGAAGTATGGACACTCTATCAGGACCCAAGATAGAGCTGATGATGATCATTTGCAGAAGCATGAAGTTTGATTGGGCTGGATACTTCATTCATTACATGAAGAAAGTAGCCAAGGAAGAAAAAGATGGGAAAAGGAAATCCAAGGCCTTGCCCTT
This sequence comes from Gentiana macrophylla, assembly GCA_026214975.1. Taxonomy (NCBI): domain Eukaryota; kingdom Viridiplantae; phylum Streptophyta; class Magnoliopsida; order Gentianales; family Gentianaceae; genus Gentiana; species Gentiana macrophylla. The sequence goes on from CM047817.1 coordinate 84,569,137, forward strand.
AGGATTAATGGTTCAGACCCTGCTGAATCACTTGAAGATTCCTGATATTGAACCTGAGAAGATTAATCAGTCTAGATACAAGAAGGAAATTGATTATGCTATTCCTGGTCTTGATGATGATGAAGATGTTGCTGATGAGGCTGCTGATGATGATAGTGATGGAGATGATGGTGATGCTGTGGTGAGCAGGTCAAGCAAACTGTTAAGAAATCTGTTAAACCTGCTGCACTAAAGAAAATTACTGAGAAAAGAAAGGCTGCAGATACAAGGAAGATTACAAAGGTATTGAAGCCTAAAAGAACAAGGAAGCAAACAAAGAGAGATCGCTTGAGTCTGGCTGAGGTCCAAATGAATTTGAAGTCTTGACCTCCTGCTTTATCTTTTTGCAAGAAGAAATGTTGTTGAGATATTAAGGGAATAACAGATGGAAGCCAGTAGAAAGAGGAAGTCTACTGTGGTTGAAAAAGATGATGAGCCACTTTCCAAGAGAAGAAAAGAAATTATCCACAAAAAGAAACATGGAAAGGGGAAAGAATTGAAAAACTTGGAGGCACAAAGAGTCCAAGAAGAAGCATCAGTAGAAGTGGAAGAAGAGGCTATTGAGGCTGAGCCCTTAACTATCATCAAGCCTGTGGAAATTACTGACTCCTCACCAGAAGAGGTTGTTAAGCCTCATCGGTAGTGAGCAGTTGTTGTTGAACAATCATTGAAGAATCACGCGATCTCTTCATCGCACTGAGCTCTTTGTAGAAACTGCTCAATCTCATCAAGCCGCACGAGTTGTTGTTGAGCAATCTGTTGGAGATATACTGATGCTCATCGACCACTGAGCCTCTCTTTGTAGTATCTACTGAAGACCCATAGCAAACCATTGAACCTGAACCTGCTGTGGTAGTTGAAGAATTGGTTGAAGACCCTGCAAGTGTTGCAAGAACTCAGGGGGAAGAGCAGTCTGCTGCTAACCCTACTGATGAGCATGTAAGTCAGGGGAAACCAAGTATTGTACAGATGGAGGTAGTAGGGACAAACATCCAACTTGAGCAACCTACTAGCCTTGAGCCATCCGTGGAAGACACATTACATTTACTTGTAGAGGCTTTTGGAGGTCTACAAGGTACTGAAACAGCTCTCAAAAGATCATACTTACCCTATGAAAAACATGAGAAGAAGAAGAAAGAAGGGTATGTTGATCCAAAACTCCTGCTGGTGGCTGATTACTTTCAATGGAAGTTTGGATTTTATAAGAGATGTAAAACCAATGATAGAACTGTATGATGATTTTGAAGAATGGGTTTTTGAGAAATTAGGAGTGGAGAGTCTGCTGGATCTGATTGATACCTCCCTGCTGCAATCAAGGTGGATGGATATGTTTGATGAACAACAGAAAGAGGAGGGTATCAAATTTAGGGATCCAAGAGGAGATAATGATGATTCTTCATCATCTGATTCTGATGATAATCATCCATCTGGTCCAGGAGAAACCAGTAGGACTGCAATGTTCATTGACCCTAGGCGATCTCTCGGTGCCGAGAGTCTCTCGAGAGAGACAACAAAGCGGGACGAGATAAATGAAGAAGAGGAAAATCTCACCATTGATGATATAGAGGCACAAATCAATGAGGGCATAGAGCTTGGTGCAAATAGAATGGTTGGTGAGATTGATCCATTATTTGTTGAAGAACCTGCTGGTCATGTTGATGACCAGCAAACAGTGGATTCAAGTGATGAACGAGTTACTGATCATGTTGAGCCAAGTGCCAATTCGGAGGAATCAATTGTATATCAACACCGGATTGACATCAAGACACTTTAACCAAAGACTGAAATATTTTGAGAAGAATTGCGATATTAGGGAATTTCAACAAGAAAATATGGATATATTCCCTGTTCAGGTTGTTGTGGCTCAATTTGTACAAGATCAAAGAACTGAAGAGGAGGTGCAGGTTCTTTGGGCTACAAACAAAGACTTTGCACAAAAAGGTGGATCGGGAGAGTGCAGTGCTCACTTGAGTCTCAAACAACACTGGACAAATGTTGGAACCAGTTTTGGGTTTGGAGAAACCTGTTCTTTGAAGAGGCTCTGCCAGTAGTGGAGCCTCTTCGGAGACAAGACCACTAAAGGGAAAGATGGTCGTGATCTATCACATTAATGAGGATGAGCAATTTGTTGGACTATGACTTTAGTGATGAGGAATTTGGATGCTGAAGAAGAAATTGCGATATTGATCCCCTCGAGGCATTTGTCCCTATTTTTGAAGAACCAGACTCTTGATCCTATCTTGGAAGAATATCAAGGACCTAACCTGCTTTGGACTAGATAGGAGTTGGGCACGGTGATCGCAGAGCAGAGCAACCTTACAATGTAGAAGAGCCTCACCGATGGAGTCTGCTTTGGAGAAATGGTCGGTGGAGTACCAAAGACATGTCTGGAAGAGTTGAGGACTATCGAAATGATATTGCAAATCTAAGAACTCAACCGACAGGCAAGAGCGAGAGATTTGATGATTTGATTAATTTGGTGGAAAGCAGAGGAGGACTACGAAACAGATTGCCTCCAACATTACCTCAAATCAATATGATCTTGCAGATCTTGCTATGGAAGTGAAAGGTATCAAGCAAGGGAACTCACCGATGAGATAAGTTTTTGAAAGAACAGTTCATATCCATCCATCAAAAACTTGACAAGCTTGTTTTGAAACACCTAAGCTCTTGAGGTCATTTGGAACATCTCAACTCGCTTTGGATTGGATCCTAAGGTTCTTGAGAGGATCAATCTCTTTGGAACAAACTTTGCAATCCAGATTACTTGTAGTTGACACAAGAACCGAGATTATGGAAGGGCAAATCAATAATCTGGTTATCTCACAGAGAGTGTTCATGGCCTAATTTCCCGGTTTGTTGATGATGTCACTAAGGGGGAAGAGGGCCAAACAGCAGCAGCAAAAGAGGCTGCAAGACTTTTTGCACAAAAGAGATGGATAGATGAAACCAATGCTTACAGGCAACCTACACCTGGCAGAGTTCAACTCACTGATGATCTCTTTAGGCAATACAAGAAAGAGTACTACAACAGGAGGAAACCTTATCAAGACAAGGGGTTTCATGAAGGACTGAACTCTTTCTTGGGATTGAAATTTTGGGAGGCAAGGATTAAAGCCTTAAGGGCAAGCAACAGAGGTGGCAGAAGTGGAAGAGGTGGAAGAAGTGGCAGAGGTGATAGGAACTTGCCTATCACAAATGCAAAGGATTCACTTGAAGAGTTCAAGGAACTGTATATGAAATTTGGATTCAAAGTGAATCAGATAAACCTTCTCCTGCTTGAAGCATGGAATTGGTGGAAAGAGGTCAATCCCTACATTGATTTTACACTGATTGAAAATGAATGGATGAGGGATATGAAAGTAGAAATCAGGGCCTACCAAGAACAAGTGGAGAAGGCCAGACAAGAAAGAGAAAAAAGACAGTAGATCACCATACTTTAACTGCATTATGTTTTTGCTGATTCTAGACTGTAATATCTTTAAACAAATGATTATAATGAAAGTTGACTATATTTGTTCTGTTCTTGTTTTTATCTTTTTGCTTTGCTGTCAGGTGAGGGTAGTGGCATCATCACCAAAAAGGGGGAAATTGTTGGACTTATTTCTATGTTTTGATGATGAGTGCCAGACTAGCTGTTATAGTGCAAAGGCAAAAAGATGTCTAGATCAAATGTATAGGTTTATTAGAGTTTGATTCATAAATAGGTTTGATCAAACAAGCACTGTAAAGGTCAGCTGATTCATATCAACAGACTGGTCAATATCAATAGGGTAGTTAGGTCAGTAGACTTTTCTGGAACCTGCTGAAGACTGAAGACTGAGGGTGACGTCACCAAAACCAACCCTTTAGAAACGGCGTCAAGAAAGGGACAGACCTTTTCTAGGTTAGACGGATCCTAACCGGCAAGTACCGGGTCAAATTGTAGTGATAAAGTGGTGAGTCGTGTCGAATCCTCGAGGAAAAAGTGGTAATTCTTTTAAGTGTGGTTAAACACCAAAGAGCTGCTATTAACTCGATCTAAACCGCAATTTTATAACACAGATTACTACTACTCTAACCAACATAAAATAAATGCGTAATTTAAAAGTTATTCTAATATAATATATATAGATATATAAATATATATAGATGTACATAAATAGTAAAATATATATATATATATATATATATAAATATATAGATACCAATATATAGTTTATAGACTAGACTAGCCAAAGTATATGTAATCAATTTATTCGATCTTTTCAATTAATAGAATGTGTTCGATCTTCCTTTTTATTAGGTCCAATTGAGTAAATGAAACGGTGTACTCCTAATGTCAACAATTCCTCCTCACACGAGCGTATGAAATTGTCATATGTCAAATTGTCATCACCAATGTCCACAACCGCCCCATGCTAAACTTAGTTAGTCAAAACAGTGCAGTACAAATCTACCCCGGATAAAAGAGGTGATTCCATTTGTCGATGGCCGATGTTATTCAAGAGGCTCCGGTTGTCAAGCGGATCGATTTAATACAAACGGTGTAGTTTCAATTAAACTGATTTTAACATTATTAAGATCTCGAGTACAAATTTCAATAAGATTCATCTTTCCAGACAAATCGCTTCGGTAGGAAATAGGATTCCGTTAATCGACGGCCATTTTACCCTCCGGTTTTTCTTTTTTACTCATATCCTCGACTTCTCCGGTCGGGTTCATCGTCAAAGTTATATGTGGTATTCATCATGATTGATTACTTCATTCGAATATGTTATCGTTACGTGAGCGAAATAGAAAAAGATTCATTTTAACTCAATTTTAATCAATTTTATTTTAACATCATTCTTTTAACGAAAAGATCGAAATAATACGATTACATAACTTTGGCTAGTTATTAGATTTAGCCTAATAACATTATAAAAACTAAAAAGAAGAAAATAACAAACACAAACATAATTATTATAGAAATTACCCGATTACAACTGCTGACTCAGAAATCGTCTTTTCCCAGATATTCAACGATTTCAAAGAACACCGAACCTTCGAGAATTTCCCGAGCATTACTACGATACTACTACTACTACATTATTTATTTTGGCATAAGGCCTATTTACAAACTAAAGAAAAGAAAAGAAAAAGAGAAAGAGGAGGGAGAGAATATATATAGGATATGATATATATATATTGGTACACTCCAAATGATCCCTGCTGCTTCCCTATATATAGACTTTCCTCCTTCCCGGACCGGTCCTCGAAAACTTGCGGATCGGTCCGTAATTATTGCAATCAAGACATGCATGTGCAAGCATGTGTATGCATGTTACCTTAATCATCACTTAGCATGTGCAAGCATGTGATCATCATTACTCAAAGATGTGCAAGCATGTGATTTGTTAGGGAAGTAATGATGATTCCCATGTGATCAGTTATCAAAGTAATGATTACTTCCATAATTATATAAAATTATATAATTATATTATTATCTTGTAAAATTCATAACTTGCATTCCCGAACTCCAAATGACATGATTCAAGATCTGTTGAAAAGCTCTTCAAATGATCTACAACTTCCATCAAGACCACTTCTTCAGAAAACGCATTTTTTATGAGTCATTTGTATGTCAAAGACGTTTTCTCGATTTCCACTAATTGACCACTTGACCTTTTATATCAGTGACGCTTTATAACTTCCTTTCAACAACTTGAATTGACTTAAAAAAGTGTCGATACTCGGGATTTCAGTTTATCTTAGGATTCTGCAATGAAATAAACACAAAATACCCGTGTAAAATAGACACAATATTCCGGTTACTAAAACCGGTACAAAAACTACAACTTTTTACTATAAATACTAACTTTTACTACTAACTATACTAAACTATAAAGATTAATATTTTATACTAATTATATCATAATTTCATATATTTTATATAGAATTTGTCGATAAAACATAATAAAATCACGTATATTCAATCATATAAAAATAATACATCAAATTACTCCCCACTTAGCTTTTGATCGTCCTCGAGCAAAAATAAGCGGTAATATATAAATAAATAATATAATTGATCAAATTAAAATTTCAAAAGTAATATATATCGTCAATATTACAAACATATAAGTTATGACTTTTATAGAAATTTAATAAGAGAGAAAGTTTATATAACTTAAATAAATTAAATATCAAATGTTAATCAGATGGAAACATGCATGCAATAATTCATAAATATAAATAAAATATTAGAATTACTTTCTATCTTGATTATTACGAATTTCCGGAATCATTAACTAAGTTAGATAGAAGACACAATGGCTTATAATATATTAGGATAGGACATCGGTTAATCGAAAAGATAGAAAAAGAAATCAAAAAGAGAAAGAGGCAAGTCGATGCATCTACGCGTCTTTCACATTCTTGATCAAAAACAGTTCCAATTAGTAACATCCTTTTATTCCAACTATTTTTCAGATTTTCTCTCTTCTTTTTCTTTTTTCTTTTCTTCTTTTTTTTTTATTTTTTTTTAACAATATTAAGAACTAAAGCGTGAGTGTGTGTAGAAAAATCAAATTTTACAAGCATTGCTTCATCAAGATTGATCGGAGTACTACTCTTTCGATCTAAAATTACGAGTCCGGTTTCCTTAAACCCGTAATCATTCTTGAGATCTTTTGATTCGACTTATGCCTTCATTCCCAAAGAATAGGACATTTCGAGATAATACCTAAATGGACTACTATCATCAGCATTATTAATATTTATATATTATCGATCAAAGATAGGGAAGATACGATATTTGACTAATTCATGTAAAATAAATGGTGCTTTGTTCCTAATATAAATTTTTCATAGACACTAACAACATATCTCGAACTCATTCCAATCTCAGCATATACCATTTTTTTCTCAACTCTTAACTCTTTTGTCATCATCTCCTCTCATAAGTACGTACAAACTCGAAGGATGTCAAAGAAATGTAGACCAAAACAAGCTAAGGGTCGGAAATTTCTAGTTAATCAAAATGGCTAAATTCCGAGTGAGGTCTTGATCACTCTTTAAAAAACTGAGGTGGGGTCAAAAATTGGAAATTTTATTCGGGTGAAATTATTTGGCTATAGTTATATTTTTGTGGTGCCAAAAATCATCATTCCTAATTTTGATTCCAAATTCATAATTTATCTTGAAAAGAAATTTATCTAAAAATTTATTTATAAATATAAAAATTACTTGAATAATTCCATAAAAGAAATATTTGACAAAAATTATTTAGTTATACATACTCAAAATCTTAAAAATCTTATAAAAGATATAAAACATATTCATAATATATCTAATATATTTTACTAAATCAAAAATTAATCTTCTCAATTTATATCATTTTTATTCATATATTAACCAACTTAAATTATTCAAGAAAAATTAAAACTAAGAAATAAGTAATTAAAGTACTAATTTATATGAAAAAGTTATATAAATTTTTTTAATTTTTTCGAAAATTTTAATGAAATTTTCAAACCTAACTCTACTCACCACTTACGAAGTGGCATCGTCCCGATGTTCAATGAGTATGAACAAGTAGGTTCGAAAATTAAATTAAAATTATAGATGATCGTTATAAATATCGATAACACGCGTATATTAAAAACAAACAACATATATATTAAACAAATAGAAACTATTACACACTAAAAAATTCAAAATAAAACAAACTTACTAACTAACTTACTAACCTTAATCAACTTACTAACTTATTAAAGCAAACCAACCTTAAACTAAATTAAATAAAACCACTAACAACTATCTCAAATAGTTGACGAACAACCCGGATTCTCCACTGGTAGCAATCCTCTACGATAATCACGAGACGGATATATCTCGTCAGAAGCAATTTCAGGGACTTCATTCAAATGAATACATAACCTTGAAATTAACCAAGCAAAAGGCATCGGCCTTCCATTATTATACCGTTCCACTGCAAAGTTTACTGCCGTCTTAAAAATCAAAATCCCCACCCACATGAGCTCCGCTTATCAACGCAAAACAACAAAAGTATCTCACTATCACTAACCTCCACGCAAAGTCACTAGTCGGATAGACTCGTGAGTTAATGAAGTGTTTCCATGCTCTCGATGAGCGGTAGAGCGGAAGTGGTAGAGTCGTAATTTTGATCGAACTCGAAAACAAATACGGAAAAGCTTCCGTGACATAGTTGACAACGTTAAAGGAGTTCCCTAACGCCCATTGATATTCAAAATGAAGATTATGGATTTGATTGAAAATCGGTATTTCGTAAATATGATTGATAATATGAGGTGACAGGTGAATAAGTGTACCACGGACGGATACAAGTTGTGACGGATCGACAGTACTCACAGTAGAGAGAGCGGAATAAAATTCCCTAACGATAGAAACATTAATCCTACCTCTTGGATTCCTTACAAACTTTCTCCAACCTCTATTCTGAATTAAATCCTTCCCTGACTGATCAATTTTTTCATAGTTGAAACCCTTCTCAACTAAAATTGGAGAATTTGCAAACCTCGCATTCATCAATAAATTAACATTTGAAGCGCTAGACTCCGGGACAAAAACATCTAATGCCTCCGGATCGTATGAATTGACTGACGGTGATGACCGGTTTGACATTTTAGTTGAAACAGATGAAAATAATTAAACAGATAGAAAGGTGAAAGTAACTGAGTGAATTTGCAATTTTTCACTCTCAGCTTTCTTTCCTTAAATGGACAAAATTGAGAGTATACGTGGCTGCATATTAACACTCTCAATCATGACTAAGCAAATTTAACTCCCGGATCGGTCCTGAAACTGACCGGACCGGTCCGGCTTTAAAATGGTTTCACCGTGTACAAAGTTGTAAAATTCAAGTTTGCTTGTTTATCTTTAATAGGCTCATGGCTATTAGAGTTTAAATAAGTTACTAAAGATTATCTAACTGATACGGATAACCGATACACGAATTACATTTTAAAAACGACATACGTAAATATTTTTTTGTTCTTAGATTTTTTATGAAATATTTAGATACTATTAAAAATAATTAGATTTACTACTATGACATAAAACGATTATGAAAACGAAAAACTATTAAATTAGCAAACTTAGTATTTAATAAAATTAAAATGCGGAAAATAAAATAAATGCATGTAAAAAATGTTTAAAACTAACAAAGTTGTATGCGAAATCAAATAATGTCAACATCATCATCCTCACCGGATAAATTGGATCATTCAAACTTGGAACCGATGACGTAACTTGCTGTGGAAACGTAGTCGTGGTCCGAACTGAACTGTCGAGACCTATCGAACTCATACTTGACGTCATCCTTGCAAAATCCGAAAATCCTCCCCACCTAGATGTAACAAAGACCACGAGAACTCAGATAAAAGACACCCTGACCACTAGACTGGCTTCCAAAAGGATTTGGCATATGATGAAAGCTCTGAGATGGTGGAATAGGTGCTATCCATTCTGGTAAAGTATATGGGTTAGATTGACAGGGCGGATAGGCAGTTTTATCGAAAGAAGGATCAAGATGCATCCGCTCATGTCTCAACATCCTCTACGTAAATCATCACTCCACCGCCTACTCGCCAAAGAAAACAAAGCCATATTAGCCTCGTCCTCGGCTACATCTCGACACTAAAGATTGAAACATATCGTATGTAATGGTGTTTGGAAAAGAAGCTGCTCTGCCGCTCAGAAAAAGATGAAAATGTCAAACCGTGGAATCGGGTGGAGGTGCACTACGCCTAACTATCGAGTCTATCGAACCCTCTCGAGACCTCCTCGGACTAGGCCTATCGTGACTCATCTCGCCATAGTTAACTTATCGTTAGATAGGAAAGGAACTCCCGATCTACGACATAAATCCGAAATAAAGCCAGGAAAGTACATGTGACTCCTGCCTTGGCAAAAACAATAAACTCGAAACCCTTCTATACATGATTTTCCCCACATCCACCTTAATATCATGAATCATCACCCAAGTAATGCATAAATCTTCTTTTCCAAAGGCGTGTGTGTTTGGTAGTGGGATAGAGTATGGCTCAAAAATCTTTTGATTGCCCTCGATCTCTAAAACACTTCCCATAATTAAATCATGTTGTCCACCCACTCTGCTGTGTAGCATCAAACTCCCTCTGAGCTCTGTGAGGCAATCTGCTCATACATAGCAGATCATCTAATCCATAAACACTCAGTAATCCTCTTCATCTGGAAAAACTTCTACCCCTAAAACAGCATTAATAAGTTCCGGACTAAAAGACACATGTCTAGACCTAAGGGAAATAGACTCTATCATACTACCCTCAGTGGGTGTCAAAGTAGACAGAACTGCATAAAACTCTGCCACTAAGGTAGTATTGATCTCTCCTCTCCTCTGAGCTGCAAAATCCAACCATTGGCGTCTCGCAAAAATACGCCTAACTTCCTCTCCTAAGTCATCAAAATCTAAGCCTCTTTCCAACACAACTCCACATTTACTATAGATATTCTTATAAGCATTCTTAGCTTGAGGTGAAGTCAGAAAGAAAAAAACTAATGATTCTTCTTCCGGTGTTAAATCTTTAAGACCTACGATCGTACTTCTATTGGAATATTAGGCTTTCGCTTCTTAGAGATTTTTCGACTGGATGAGGCCATTCTACTTAATTTTGGAATAATAATAAAACAACAAAACAACAACAACAACAACACAAATAAAATGTCACAACACACTTAAAAATCAAAACAGTTGAAAATAAATCTAAAAATTATAAAAATCATGAAATTGATAACTAGAGTAAACAAATTATACCTTATAGTGAACAAAACGGTGAAAAGTGACCGGAAAAGTCGTATAAGCCACCGGGATGAAATGGAGCTTGTGTTCGATCTTTTTCAAAATTTTCACTTGTGGTGAAGAGAGGAGAGTAAATAGGAAGAATATATGTAATGGTTTAGTGTAATTTGTATTTTGAAGAGAAAAAGAAAATTTTTGGGGGTGGAGGTGGTGGTGCGGCTGTTGTTTGAAGAAAAGAGGAGAAATGAAGAAGAAAGAAAGGTCCCGTACTTTTAGGTTAAATCGAACCCGGATCGGTCCTGGATAAGGGCCGGATCGGTCCGTGTGAAATTTTTATGATTTTTTCGAAATTTTTTTATTTTTTTTGATTTTTGATAAAACTTATAAAACTCAATAAAAACTTAATAAAAATAGAAAATAAAATTTATAAATTTTATAACAATTTCTTAAAATTTATAAAATCTTTATAAAACTTATTTAAAAGTTTATAAAAATTCAATAAATTTCTATTAATTCTTATAAAATATATAAAAACTTAAAAAACTTTTTATAAAACTTTTATAAAACTCCTTAATTTTATAAAGATCCAATTTTATAAAATTTTCAAAGTTATGCAAAAATTTTATAAAACTAAAAGCAATAAAAGACTTGAACTTACGGGGTTTCTAATTCTTCAATTTCTACAAACTCCAGATTTCTAACATACCGCTTCAAGCAAACTAAATCCTAGAAACGTAGCGCTTTGAATTAAGTCTTGAAGTCCATCGATTTTTCGGTTAACCACCTAATCGCTCCTTCTTAATTACATTCAAACACTCATTCTCGAGATTGAGTTATATTTTTCCCACATTGCCCATCTGTGTTCAATCTTTCCACAGATTCGCACTTCCTTAAAAACTTAGCCCTTCTCTTTATCGAGCTTCTCGACGTACCATTACAAACTTCTTTCAATTTTTTCTCTCTCAACAATTGCTTGTTCTTTCCAAAACTAAAGCTTCTATAGTAAAGGCGATATCTCTATTAAAACCAAACTTCAAAAGCAAAACAAAATTCCTAATCTATCTAAAAGACATCCAGCTTCTTTTACGCCTATCCGGTAAAAGACGAAACTAGTTTAGACATATAAAAGTAAAGATAAAACCTGGTAATTTGATACTTTCAAATTTTCAGAGAGTAATCGCTTTTTTTTTTAGTCTTTTGGAGGGTCGATCAAAGAACATCACTTCATTTATGAGAGACTTCTTCACCTTCCGTAAATAGTTTCACCTGTGACCATTGGCTATAAAAGTTGTATTCCCATCGCTTAGTTCAACAACTCAGATTTATAAACTCGTGTTACTTTAAATGGTCCCGTCCCATCTTGATTTAAGCTTTCCTGGAAACAACTTTAAACGTGAATTGTACAATAACACTCGATCACCTACATGGAACTCACGACTATAGATCCTCTTATCATGGAAGGATTTCATGCGTTCCTTGTAGATTCGAGCATTCTCATAAGAATCAAGGCGAAATTCTTCTAATTCTGTTAACTGAAGTAGTCTATGATCACCGATAGCCTTAGGATCGAAATTCAGAAATCTAATAGCCCAGAAGGCTCGGTGTTCTAACTCTACTGGGAGATGACAAGATTTACCAAAGACTAATTTGTAGGGAGAACAGGCAATTGGAGTTTTAAAAGCTGTTCAGTATGCCCATAACGCATCATCTAGTCTAACTGCCCAATTTTTACGGTTTGAATCCACTTGCTTTTTCTATGATTCTTTTAATCTCTCTATTCGACACCTCTACTCGACCACTGTTTTATGGATGATAAGGTGTTCCTAACTTATGCGTTACACCATATTTTTCAATTAACTTAGTAAATGGTCGATTGCAAAAGTGTGAACCTCTATCACTAATGATCGCCTAGAATGCCATATCTAGTGAATATGTTCTTTTAAGGAATCGTATGACAACCTTGGTATCATTAGTGGGAAGAGCTTCACTTTTCTACCCATTTCAAACATAATCTACCATTACAAGAATAAATCTTTTTCCAAACGATATAGGGAAAGGTCCCATGAAATCTATACCCCAAACATCAAATAACTCACATTCTAAAATAGGTTGCATAGGCATTTCATGTTTTTTCGAGATATTTCCCCATTTTTGACATGATTCACAAGATTTAACATATGTATACGCATCTCTATAAAGTGTAGGCCAATAAAAACCACATTGCAAGACTTTAAAAGCAGTTTTCCAACCTCCATGATGACCTCCTGCCTCACGATCATGACAAAACGATAAAACACTTAAAATTTCATTATCAGGCACACATTTTCTAATTATCCCATCCGAACATTTACGAAAAAGATCTGGTTCCTCCCAGTAATAAAATTTTAAGTCGTAAAAGAATTTCTTTTTCTGTTGCCAAGTCCAATGAGACGGAATGTAATCACAGGTTAAGTAGTTAATGATATCTCCAAACCAAGGTGAATTTTCCTTAGAAGGAATTCTTTTCTTTAATAACTGCATGGTTGAAGGCATATCGATTCTAAATGGGTTGTTCATCGTGAAACGAATCCTTAATTTCATTTCCTATTTCTTCATCAGTTTCCATTCTACTTAGATGATCTGCTACTACATTCTCACTTCCTTTTTTATCTTTAATCTCAATATCAAATTCTTGAAGTAGGAGAATCCATCTAAGAAGACGTGGTTTCGCATCTTTCTTACTCAAGAAATATTTCAATGTTTGATGGTCTCAGATAAACTATTACCTTAGAGCCAACAATATACGATCTAAACTTATCTAAGGCAAAAATCACAGCCAACAGCTTCTTTTTTCGGAGTTGCATAGTTCAGTTGAGCTGCATTTAACGTATGAGATGCATAGTAAATAGCTTTGAGAATTCTATTATACCTTTGACCTAAAACAGCTCCTACAGCTAAATCGCTTGCATCACACATAATCTCAAAAGGTAAATTCCAGTCTGGTGCTACCAATACTGGTGCAGTAATCAACTTCGCTTTCAGGGTCTTAAATGCTTCCATACATTTACTATCAAAATTAAAAGATACTTCTTTTTCAAGCAAATGACTTAAAGGTTTTGCTATCTTTGAAAAATCTGCAATAAATCTCCTATAAAATCCTGCATGTCCAAGAAATCCTCTTAGAGTCCTTAGATTAACTGGTGGAGGCAATTTTTCGATTACCTCGACTTTAGCTTTATCAACTTCAATTCCTACTTCAGAGATTCTATGACCTAGTACAATTCCTTCTGATACCATCAAATGACATTTTTCCCAGTTAAGCACTAAATTGGTATCCTCACAAATAATTTGTAACACTCGCTCTAAGTGTAACAAACAAACATTAAAAGAGTCTCCGTAAACACTAAAGTCATCCATAAAAATTTCTAAGAATTTCTCAACCATATCGTAAAATATAGACATCATACATCTTTGAAACGTAGCAGAGAGCATTACATAAACCAAACGGCATTATTTTATACGCAAAGTTCCATAAGGACAAGTGAAAGTAGTCTTTTCCTATCTCCTGCGCAATGAATATCTCAGAAATAACCTCGAATAACCATCTAAGAAACAAGAATACTTATGTCCACTTAAACGCTCCAACATTTGCACTATGAATGGAAGTGGATGATGATCTTTCTTAGTATGATCATTTAGTTTTCTAAAATCAATGCACATTCGATATCCTGTAATTTCCCTTGTTGGGATCCATTCATTCTTATCATTCTCTTTCACTGTGAAACCTCCTTTCTTTGGTACAACTTGAGTTGGACTTACCCATTCACTATCCGATATAGGAAAGATTATTCCCATTTCTAATAGCTTAATAACCTCTTTCTTAACGATTAATCGCAAATTCGGGTTGAGGCGGCGCGGTTGAATACAAGGTTTAGCATCTTCTTTTAGAATTATCTTATGAGCACATATCTCAGGGCTAATACCTCGAATACGGCAACTGTCCATCCAAAAGCTTTCTTATGCTTTCTCAACATTCCTAGTAATTGACCTTCTTGTTGCTCAGTTAAAGTTGATGAAATAATAACTGGTAAAAGATTATCAATTTCAAGAAAAGCATATTTCAGATTTAAAGGTAACGGTTTCAATTCCAGATTCTTAGGCGGATCTTCTATTGACGATTTAAGAACTGGTCCTTCTAGTTCTAACTCCAAATACTTATGCCATGGTGGTTTAAAAGTAAAACTTCCTTCATCTAGAGAAAGGATTATCTCTTTCATTTCAATGTCTTCCTCATCTTCTTTATAGATAGATAGAGTTAAGCATTCTTCTAATCTGTCTTCAAAAGTTGGTAACTGATTATCATAGACAGAATGAATATCTTCTATAAAAGAACATGATTCTGGTGATGTATATTGATGGTTCATAGCTTTGAAAATATTGAAAGCAACTTCATCTTCATTGACTCTCAAAATTAATTCTCCTTTCTGAACATCGATTAAAGTTCTCCCTGTAGCTAGAAATGGACGTCCTAATATAAGTGGCGCTGAAAATCCTTCTTCCATTTCCATAACTACAAAGTCTACTGGAAAATAGAACTTGTCTACCTTAACCAATATGTCCTCAATAATTCCTTTAGGGTACTTAATCGATCTATCTGCCATTTGCAGAGTCATTTCAGTCTTAGTAAGCTTTCCTATGCCTAGCTTTCTATAATCCTCATAAGACATGAGATTTATACTAGCTCCAAGATCACATAAGACCTTCTTAAACAGTAAATCCTCCAATTTCACATGGAATCGTAAAACTTCCAGATCTTTCGCTTAGGCGTGGTAACTTATGTCAAAAATTGCAGAACATTCTTCATTTAGGCATATATTCTCATATTCCTCTAATTTTTTCTTATTTGATAGTATATCCTTCAAAAACTTTCCATAGGCAGGCATATTTATCAGAGCTTCGATAACAGGGATATTAACATGAATATGACGAAAAGTATCAAGGAAACGAGCATACTTCTGATCAGTCTTAATCTTTTTAATTTGATCTTTAGGTGGAAAAGGTAAAGACTCTAAATCTATAACCTTTGGCTCCGACGTCATTCTCTCTTTTCCTTTATCCTTTGGAGTATTACTTGATCGCCATGTTTCAGGTTCTTGAATTTTTTCTTTTAATTTGTTCCCTGAATCAATCTCTACTTCATACTCCTTCATTCTTCTTGTTTCATCCTTATTACCGCTTCATCTATTCTAACATGTTCCTTGAATAGATTCCTTAAATCTTTATCCATGGGATCTTTCAAAATCCTAGGGATTTTTACCCATTTTTCACCTTCATTCTCAGGTTCCAAACTTCTATTCCTTTTCAAGAAATTCTCTATGATTTCTTCTTCCTCATCCGTAAAGTCAAGTTCATCTTTAGTCTCTTCATTTTTCTATCTAAATCATTTTCTACTTCATTATTCCCAAGTTTTCTACTCCATTACTACCGTAGAGTTTCCTACTTCTCGTAACTACAACATTTACCTCTCTTGGGTTTCTTTCAAGATTACTTGGTAATCCTCCGTGAGGTCTACTGTTGTTACGCTCACCTTCCCTACTCAAATGATCTTCCATATTCCTTAATGAAGCTTCTATCGTTCTCATTCGTATCATGTCCATTCATAGATGTTTTCATTGAACTCATATCCTTACCGATCGAACCTATAGAAGTCATCATTGTTTCCATATTCTTAGCTTGAGTAGATACTACACCCATCATATTTTCCATCGCTTTTCCCATTTTTCAACCCCTTCAGCAGTTGAGTTGAACTTTGAGTTACTTGATATACTTTGAGTGGTATGTTGAGGATAGGATCTTGGTAATGATTGTAAATTCTGATTAGATGTATTTCCTTGATAAACTTGATTATTATTCATATTCTTATACTGAACTGGATACGGCGGTTGTCCTGGCTTACTAGGGTTTTCAGACCATCTAAAAGTTGGGTGGTCTCTTCTAATAGCATTAAACGAGTTTGAATATGCATTATTCAAATTCCTATGTTGCTGAAGAAAACTCACCTCCTCTCTTGAATATCCTGTTGGTTCTTCTATCCCTAATGACACATTATCATGATTTGAGTATTCAGTTGGCAAACTATTTTCTCTCGATTTTTATTCTTTCCTTGTTGTAATCCATCAAACATTCTACTCAAATTCTCCAAGTGTGCTAGAACTTCCGTGTTTGACGTACATTCTCCTCGCAAAAAGCTACTTTTCTAGTGCTAGAACCGGTTTCCCACATTCTGTTATTTTTGGAAATCTTTTCTATAGCATCGTAAATCGCTTGAGCTTCACTCATCATTAACGAACCACCACATGCATGATCTACATCTCGCACGTGAATCTTTCCTTAATTTACTTACACGTAAAAGTTGAATTTGCATATCTAAGGAATAACCATGATCGGGACAAGCTCTTAACAATTTTTTAAACCTTTTCCTGTGCATTCCCAAGTGTTTCTTCGATCCTTGTCTAAAATTAGCAACCTCGACCTTTAATTCCAAATTCCGTCCGAGTGAAATATTGTTTCGTAAATTCAGTTTGAATATCCTCCCAACTAGTTAACGAGTGGTGTGGAAGAGACATAAACCAATCTCGGCTCTTCCTTTTAAAGAAAAAGGAAACATAGTCATCCTCGTTAATTCCTTATGAGCACCTTGACTTTTGGTCAGATTGCACGGTTCTTCAAATGATAGAGATGATGATGTGGATCTTCATCATCTTCTCCTAGAAATTGGGCTCTTGCGTCAATTAAACCAAAAGATGAGATTTAATTTCAAAATTATTCGCTCCTTCATTAGGTAAAAGTATGGGATTATTAGTCCGGTTTCTCCTAACAGCTTTGATCACATATAGTCTTGGGTTTGGTGGATTGTTACGATTATTCTCGTTCCGATCTTGATTGTTCCTATTATTCTCGATTATTATTAGGGTTAACAGGGTTTTGGCCATGCCCTAAAGCATGATCTAGCCTCTGCTCGCTTGTTTCATCACTAGTTTCAAATGTATTTCTTTATTTTTATTAAAGATGATTCCGTTGGAGATTTTCCAAGAGTCCTAAGTCGGTCTCGACCACGCTTACTCTCTATCCGCAAATCGCCTTTCGTAAGCGCTTATATCAGCTTTATAAGGAGTAAGTGAGGCTTTACCGCTTCTGGTCATCAACTAACGAAAATAGAAAAATGCTCGAGTTTTAAAGAAGAAGAAAATTGGTACTAAAAGAAAGTAGATACCAACGAAAAATAAAAAAAAGAAATGTGACAAGAAGAGTGTTGGTTTATCCTCGAGAATTTTTAAGCTAATACAAGTAGTAACCATAGACACAAAAAAATTAGCGACTTTGTTCCCCGGCAACGGCGCCAGAAAGCTGACGTCACCAAAACCAACCCTTTAGAAACGGCGTCAAGAAAGGGACAGACCTTTTCTAGGTTAGACGGATCCTAACCGGCAGTGTACCGGGTCAAATTGTAGTGATAAAGTGGTGAGTCAGGTGTCGAATCCTCAGGGAAAAAGTGGTAATTCTTTTAAGTGTGGTTAAACACCAAAGAGCTGCTATTAACTCGATCTAAACCGCAATTTTATAACACAGATTACTACTACTCTAACCAACATAAAATAAATGCGTAATTTAAAAGTTATTCTAATATAATATATATAGATATATAAATATATATAGATGTACATAAATAGTAAAATATATATATATATATATAAATATATATAGATATACCAATATATAGTTTATAGACTAGACTAGCCAAAGTATATGTAATCAATTTATTCGATCTTTTCAATTAATAGAATGTGTTCGATCTTCCTTTTATTAGGTCCAATTGAGTAAATGAAACGGTGTACTCCTAATATCAACAATTCCTCCTCACACGAGCGTATGAAATTGTCATATGTCAAATTGTCATCACCCAATGTCCACAACGCCCCATGCTAAACTTAGTTAGTCAAAACAGTAATTTAGTACAAATCTACCCCGGATAAAAGAGGTGATTCCATTTGTCAGATGGCCGATGTTATTCAAGAGGCTCCGGTTGTCAAGCGGATCGATTTAATACAAACGGTGTAGTTTCAATTAAACTGTGATTTTAACATTATTAAGATCTCGAGTACAAATTTCAATAAGATTCACCTTTCCAGACAAATCGCTTCGGTAGGAAATAGGATTCCGTTAATCGACGGCCATTTTTACCTCCGGTTTTTCTATTTTTACTCATATCCCGACTTCTCCGGTCGGGTTCATCGTCAGTTATATGTGGTATTCATCATGATTGATTACTTCATTCCGAATATGTTATCGTTACGTAGCGAAATAGAAAAAGATTCATTTTAACTCAATTTTAATCAATTTTATTTTAACATCATTCTTTTAACGAAAAGATCGAAATAATACGATTACATAACTTTGGCTAGTTATTAGATTTAGCCTAATAACATTATAAAAACTAAAAAGAAGAAAATAACAAACACAAACATAATTATTATAGAAATTACCCGATTACAATCAATGCCGACTCGACTCGAAATCGTCTTTTCCCGGATATTCAACGATTTCAAAGAACACCGAACCTTCGAGAATTTCCCGAGCATTACTACGATACTACTACTACATTATTTATTTTGGCATAAGGCCTATTTACAAACTAAAGAAAAGAAAAGAAAAAGAGAAAGAGGAGGGAGAGAATATATATAGGATATGATATATATATATTGGTACACTCCAAATGATCCCTGCTGCTTCCCTATATATAGACTTTCCTCCTTCCCGGACCGGTCCTGAAAACTTGCCGGATCGGTCCGGTAATTATTGCAATCAGTACATGCATGTGCAAGCATGTGTATGCATGTTACCTTAATCATCACTTAGCATGTGCAAGCATGTGATCATCATTACTCAAAGATGTGCAAGCATGTGATTTGTTAGGGAAGTAATGATGATTCCCATGTGATCAGTTATCAAAGTAATGATTACTTCCATAATTATATAAAATTATATAATTATATTATTATCTTGTAAAATTCATAACTTGCATTCCCGAACTCCAAATGACATGATTCAAGATCTGTTGAAAAGCTCTTCAAATGATCTACAACTTCCATCAAGACCACTTCTTCAGAAAACGCATTTTTTATGAGTCATTTGTATGTCAAAGACGTTTTCGATTTCCACTAATTGACCACTTGACCTTTTATATCGGTGACGCTTTATAACTTCCTTTCAACAACTTGAATTGACTTAAAAGTGTCGATACTGGATTTTCAGTTTATCTTAGGATTCTCGCAATGAAATAAACACAAAATACCCGTGTAAAATAGACACAATATTCCGGTTACTAAAACCGTACAAAAAACTACAACTTTTACTATAAATACTAACTTTTACTACTAACTATACTAAACTATAAAGATTAATATTTTATACTAATTATATCATAATTTCATATATTTTATATAGAATTTGTCGATAAAACATAATAAAATCACGTATATTCAATCATATAAAAATAATACATCAGAGGGCTCAAACTCAGTTACAGAAGGCTAAGGGATCAAACTTAGTAATTAAAGTCAAGGATATGAAATCAGAATTTAGGCAAGTCTGTGATGACCTAAACTGATTACATATACCTTGTGAAGAAGGTCTAAGTTCCATAAGTTGGATGATGTTTGGAACTTGGTTATAATTAAAAAGGTGTAATCTAACTTCACAAATAAAAGTTAGGTAAAAGAAGTCAGCTGCATTGTATTTTATACACAAAGATTGTTGTTTCAAATGATCGATAGGTATCTCAAATAGATCGATGAACTCGCGATAATATACCTCGATTAATTCAAGATTATATTGGAAGATTACATGGATAAGGACAGCCAACTACCTCTGACTTATCAAACAAATCAAAGGCTGAGATTAAAAGGACGTTGGGATGATCCATTTTTATCCAATGGTTATAAGTCAAAGGGTGGACAGATCGCCTCATTTGTCAAAGGAATTTCGATGATGTCGATCCTATGAATAGTGACAGAAAGCAAATCGATGGGACAAAAAAAAACGCGTTACATTTGAATTTCAAATACAAGTCACATGCAATTCTACCTATAAATAGAGGACTTTCAACTCAGAAACAAGATGATGAAAACTGATAAACTTTGAAGAGATATTTTACTAAGCTGAAAAACACCCTGCTGAACTTACTGAACTTAAAGCTACTGATCCAGAGAAATTCTTCAAGTGTATTCTGCATTCAAGCCACATCAAGTATACACACTTAAAGACTGCAAGCTGCTGATTATATCATCCTAATCAAGCTGCTACAACTGAATCATTTATTTGATTCAATCTTTATTTTATACAGAACCGGCTGAAGAGAGTGAAGCACAGTTGTGTGAAAGACTGTTGTTTGTGGTGGAGCTGGTGAAGAGGCAATTCTACCCTTCAAGGACCAGTGGAAGACTCAAGAGCAGTAATCCTACCTGTTCACAGTTTTCAGTTTGTGAAGCCATAGTTATTGGTGAAGGACAAGTAACTTAGGAATCTTTGTAACTGCAATATCAAAGATCTCTAGTGAATTACCTCCAACATCACAGGAGAAGAGTGGACTGACAGAGATTACACCACCTGAACCACTATAAAATCTCGCCTACTTACTTTCAAAGATTTACATTCTCGCACTTAGTTTATTTTACACATCAATCTACTGAATCTAGCAATCAAATCACACACATACACTCACGAGTATCTAATACTTAGTATCATATTTAACAACAAGTATTAAGGCTTAATTTTGATATAATTCCACTGCACAAATTCAAAGAAACTCAACTATCGAGAACTCATGCTTATCGGCCAGTTATCGAGGTATCGCAGACTCATGAAGTATCGCCAGACCACCGAAGTTGCGAAATTTGTTAACTCCAAAGTTTTAAGTGTTAAGTTTATTCACCCCCCTCTAAACTTAACCAAAGCCTTTTCAAGGGACCAACATACACCAAGACGGTTGTTTCGGTGAAGTCGAAAGTGGTAAAAGATAAATTTCTGCCGGATCGCCTCCCGTAGGAATCATTATTGTGAGAATTAAGCGTTCTATGGTTAAAATTAGACCGGTTGGCTTAATACCTAGAAATTGGGTTTTTCTGCTAGTTAATGCTATCGGTTCACCAACTTCTAACGGTCGTTAGGAGTGTGATTTCGATTAGGGGATAATTAGTGGCGGTTGTCCTAGTTATCGGTTGTAGGAAAAACTGGCTGATTCGCGGTTGCGGTTAGCTATAACCTATTTGTCAACAATTAAATGAGTAATTTCTGCATCAATGATCAATTGTGTTGATTTAGGGAGGAAACATTGGCTTTAGCTGGATTCATCTCAACTTGATTTTTCCTTACTTATTTGCTCTATTCTGCTTTTAATTTTTCCGCCAGTATTTCATTCTGCATACTTTGTGAATTTATACTTAATTTTAAAGTCATTCTACACAACTTGTTTTACATCACTATTCTGAAAAGAAATAATCAACTGTTCCTCGTGGGATCGACTCCTTCTCGCCCTATACTAGTTGTAAGGTGAAGGGAAATAATTTTGGTGGGTTAACGACACACCAAATTTTGGTGCCGTTGCCGGGGAACGGTGAATTTATTTCTTTTTGGAACTTACTGCACTGACTGTTTCAGTTTATGCCAAGGTCCTCAAGAACAGGTGAACTAATATTTGATCCAGAGATAGAAAAGACAGCAAAAAAGCTCATTAAGCAGACAAAAGAAGCTATAAGGCAACTTCAGGCTTCAACATCTTCCCTAGATTTAGCTCGAGCTGATTATTTAGCAAGTTCATCGGAAGAAGAGGTATTTTCTGAAACAGAATCAGAAGAAATGGCGGAAAACCCAAGGCAAAATCAGAATCAAAATCAAAATAATGTTAATCAGAATAATGTTCAAGATCCTCCTGCACCAAGGCCTGAAAGAACACTGCGAGAAATGGCTGCCCCTGATGTAGACCAGAATCCGGTATGCATTGCTTTCCCAGAGAACAAGCAACCTTTTGATCTAAAGTCTTCAGTTATCCATTCCTTACCTAAGTTTTATGGAAAGATGGGTGAGGACCCTTATAAACATCTGAGAGATCATCTGTTGTCTTGCACCACTCAAAGAATGCAAGGTATGACAGAAGATGAAATGAAGCTACGAACCTTTGCATTGACACTAGGAGACAGAGCTAGAGATTGGTTCTACTCATTATCTTCGGGTTCAATCACCACATGGAATGCCATGAGTGCAAAATTTTTGGAAAGATTTTTTCCGGCATCCCGAGCTGCCAACATAAGGAAAGACATTTGTGGGATTAGACAGGTACCGGGCGAGACACTTTTTGATTACTGGGAAAGATTTAAGCAGTTATGTGCCAGTTGTCCTCAGCATCAGATTCTCGAACAACTACTGCTTCAGTATTTCTTTGAGGGATTATTGAACAATGAAAGAACCATTATTGATGCTGCAAGTGGGGGAGCGTTGGTGAATCATACGGTTGAACAGGCTCGCGTTTTAATTGAGAATATGGCGTCCAACGCCCAACAATATGGCACTAGGCAGGATACGTCTAGGCTAGTGAATGAAGCTAGCTTGTCTACCATTGTTGGTCCCTTGAAAAGGCTTTGGTTAAGTTTAGAGGGGGTGAATAAACTTAACATTTAAAACTTTTGGAGTTAACAAACTCAAGAACTTCAAAGAATCTGCGCGATACTCGATGTCTCTTTGATACTCAATAGTCTCACGATACTCGAGTCTGACGACTATTGACTTTATCTTGAATTTGTTGCAATGAATATATTTAAATTAAGCCTTAATACTTGTTGTTAAAATATGATACTAAGTATTAGATACTCAGTAGTGTATGTGTGTGAGTCAGTTGCTAGTACAGTAGATTGATGTGCAACATATACTATATGCATAATATAAATACAGAAAGTAAGTAGGCAGTTTTTATAGTGGTTCCAGGTGGTGTAATCCTGTACTCCACTCTTCTCCTGTGATGTTGGAGGTAATTCAATAGAGATCTTTGATGTGGCTGTTACAAAAATCCCTAAGTTGCTTGTCCTTCACCAATAACTATGGCTTCACAAACTGAACACTTGGAACATGTGAGATTGCTGCTCCAAAGTCTTCTACTGGTCCTTAAAGGGTAGGATTGCCTCTTCACCAGCTCCACCACAAACAACAGTCCTTGACACCTCAAAAGAGGCTTCACTGTCTCAACTGGTTTCTTGTAAAGAAAGATTGAATCAAGTAAGTGATTCAGCTTTCAGCCGCTTGATCAGGATGAAATGATCAGCAGCTTCTGGTCTTCAAGTGTGTAAACTTGATGTAGCTTGAAAGCAGATTACACTTGAAGAATTTACTAGATCAGTAGCTTTATGCTCAGTAGGGTCAGTAGAGTGACTTTCAAGATAAGAATTTGAAGCTCAAGATTATCTGTTGTTATTCCTCAAAAATCATCACCTGTATCTGAATTATGAGTCCTCTATTTATAGGCAGGAATCCTTGTGACTTATGTTTGAAATTCAAACATAGTCGTTTCAGATTTGTCCCATCTTGACTTGCTTTTTCATTCGATCGTTCCTAGGATCGACAATCGCCGATTCCTTTTGACAAATATACGCTGATCTGTCCACCCTTTGACTTGTATCCATTTGATAAAGGTCTGAATCATCCCAACGCCCCTTTAATCTTAACCATTGATTTGTTTGATAAAATCAGAGGTTGTTAGCTGTCCCTTTCTTTGTAGTCTTCCAAAGTAGCCTTTGAATAATTCAATGTATATGTATCAGCAGGTTCCTGTGATCATAAGTATGTTGAAGTACATATCAGTCAGCTGATCCATATTTTGCTGTGTTTATGAAACAATGCAGCTGACTTCTTTTATCTAACTTTTTATTATGAGGTTAGACTACACCATTTGATCATAACCAATTCTCAATCACCATTTAACTTATGGAACTTAGACCTTGTACACAAGGTATATGTGATCAGTTTAGGTCATCACAGACTTCCCTAAATTCTGATTCCATATCCTTGACTTTAATTACTAAGTTTGATCCCTTAGCCTTCAATAAATGAGTTTGAGCCCTCAGCCTTCAGTCTTCAGTAGGTTCCTAACTAGTCTACTGACCTAGGTACCCTACTGATATAGACAAGTCTGCTGATATAAGTCAGCTGACCTTTTACAGTGCTTGTTTGATAAAACCTATACAAAGATCAAACTCTAATAAGCCTATACATTTGATCTAGACATATTTTTGCCTTTGCTCTATAACAGCTAGTCTGGCACTCATCACTAAAACTTAAAAATAAGTCCAACAATTTCCCCCTTTTTGATGATGATGCCAATACCCTCCTTACAGCAAAGCAAAAAGAATAAAAACAAAAGCAGAAAAAATTGCAGCCATATCTCATTATAATCAGTTGTTCAAAATTATTACAGTCTAGAATCAGCAAAAATAAAGCTTATGAAGTATGCTGATCTAGTGTCTTCTTTCTCTTTCTTCTCTTGCCTTCTCTATTTGCTCTTGATAGGCCCTTATTTCTCTAATCATTTCTCTCATCCATTCATTTTCAATAAGAGAGAAATCAATGTGAGGATTCACTTCTTTCCACCATTTCCATGCTTCAGGTAGAGTAAGATTGATTTGATGTACTCTAAAGCCTAAACGCATGTATACTTCTTTGAATTCATTCAGTGATTCCTTTGCTGATGTGGTAGGTAAACTCCTTCCACCTATACCACCTCTTCCACCTCTATGTGCAGTCCTCAAGGCTTTGACTCTTGTTTCCCAAAACTTGAGTCCCAGAAAGGAGTTCAACCCTTCATGAAATCCCTTGTCATGATAAGGTCTCCTCTTGCTGTTGTATAACTTCTTATATTCTCTGAGAAGATCATCCATGAGTGGAAGTCTGCCAGGTGCAGATTCTCTGAATGCATTGGTGTCATCTTCCCATCTTTTCTTAGCAAAGATTCTAGCAGCCTCTTTTGCTACTGCTGTTTGGCTCTCTTCCCCCTGATTGACATCATCAACAAAACGGGACAGCAGGCCATGAACACTCTCCTATGTGATGACTAGATTACTCAGTTGTCCTTCCATGATTTCAGTTCTAGTATCAACTGCAGTAATCCTTTGTTGCATAGTCTACTCCAGTAGATTGATCCTCTCAGTAAACTTAGGATCCAATCCAGTAGGTTGAAGTGTTCCAGCAGCTTCAGCCACAGCAGGCTTGGGTGCCTCAGCAAGTTTATAAAGTTTTTTATGAATGGAGGCAAATTGGTCTTTCAAAAACTTGTCCTTCAGTGTATTACCTTGCTTAATTCCTCTCACATCTTGGGTAAGGTTAGCAAGAGCATACTGAGTGGAAGTAATATTGAAGGCAACTGTTTCTGTAAACCTCTGCTCTTGCCTGTCAAGTTGAGTTCTTAAACTTGTTATGTCACTCCTGACAGCCCTCAACTCTTCCAAGACATGTGCTGGTACCCCACCAGCCATTCCTCCATCAGCCTCGTCAACAGGTTCTTCCACATTATACTGTGCTCTCTGTCTGCTGATAACCAAGACATAGCTCATATCCCTTCCAGCAGGGTTAGGTCCTTGGAATTCCTCCAAGATATGATCGAGAGCAGGTTCTTCAAAAACTGGTACAAATGCCTGTGGGGGTTCATCATCAATATGTTCTTCTTCAGGCATTTGAAATTCTTTATCACTGTAGTCATAGTCCACCAGCTGTTTATCTTCATCAACAACAATAGTCTGCTGACTATCTTTCCCTTCAGTGATCTTTCCTCCAGCAGGCTCCACTACAACAGCCTGTTCAACAACAACAACAGGGGTTTCCTCCAAACCCAAAGTTAGTTCCAACCTTTGTCTAGGTGCTATTTGTACCTCAGCAACCTGTACCACCGTTTCCAACCTTTGTTCAGGTGTTGTCTGAT
This sequence comes from Gentiana macrophylla, assembly GCA_026214975.1. NCBI lineage: Eukaryota > Viridiplantae > Streptophyta > Magnoliopsida > Gentianales > Gentianaceae > Gentiana > Gentiana macrophylla. Next base: position 84,595,953 of record CM047817.1, read on the forward strand.
CCTCAGCAGCCTGAACCTCCTATACAAAGATTGCAGGGAATTCAGCCATATTATCTATTTGAAATTCCTTATCATCAGCAATCCTTCGTAGAAAATTGGCAGTTTTGAATAGAGTGTCATGAGTGTCAATCCATTCTTGGTATTGAGCTGAATCCTCAAAACTGACATCAGGCTCACTGTGATCAGTGACCCTTTCATCATCCAAATCTTCTGTTTGTTGTCCTTCAGCAGACTCACCAGCATCAGCAGATTGATCTGCTGCACCATCAGTGGATCTTTGACCATTGGCTTTATCAGTTGTCCCTTTTTCCATTCCACTGGTCTCCCCAGGGAACATGGGGGGGATCATCATCAGAATCAGATGAGTCATCACTGTCAGGTGTGTATTTTGGATCCTTGAACATTAGTTTGGCGCTCTTCTTCCTTTCGTCCAACAGATCCATCAGCCTAGTCTGCAATAAGGTTGTATCTACTAATTCCAATAGGCTATCCACACCCAGCTGATCGAATGTCCATTCTTCAAATCCACTCATTGGATCAGCAGCTGGTTTTTGTTTCTTGTAGAATCCAAACTTCTATTGAAAATATCTTTGCACTATTTTGAAGTTAGGATCTACCTTCTTAGATCTCTGCTCCCTCCTTTCCTATGGCATGGTTGGCTTTCTGGGAGCAGGTTGAGTACCTTGCTGACCTCCAAAGGTCTCAACAAGCAAGTTAAGAGTCTCCTCAACAGATGTTTCTAGGTCAGTAGGTTGCTCAGATTGTACATTAGTGCCTACTACCTCCATCTGTTCCATACTAGGTTCCCCCTGACTAACATCCTCATCAGTAGGGTTAGCAGCAGACTGCTCTTCCCCCTGACTTCTTGCAGAACTTGCAGGGTCTTGTACTAGTGTACCAACTTTCGCAGCAGGTGCAGACTCAGTAGTTTGATGTGGTTCTTCAACAAGTTGCTCAACAACAACTTGTGTAACTTCAATAGGCTTAGCAGCCTCTACAGGGGAGGATTCTACAACATCTACAGCAGGCTCAGGTACAGCAGTCTGCTGTGATTCTTCAATAGGTTGCTCAACAACAACCTCTACTATCTCAGTGGGCTTGATAGTTGTTAAGGGCTCAGCCTCAATAGCCTCTCCTTCTTCTTCTTCCCTCTAAGTCTCCAAAATCCTCAACTGTTTCCCTTTGCCATGTTTCTTTTTCTTGGAAATTTCCTTCATTCTTTTGGAAAGTTCCTCTGATTCAACTTCAGTAGCCTTTATCTTTCTACTGAATTCTTTCTGCTGCTCCTTCAAAATTTCAGCAACAGTCTTCTTCTTTGCAACTACAAAGAGGTCATTAATCTCAATTTCACTGGACCTCAAAGCAGACTCAACAATCAGTCTTTGTTTGCTTTCTTGTTTTTCTAGGCTTTGACACTTTTGTTATCTTTCTTGTGTCAACAGCCTTTCTCTTCTCAGCAACCTTTTTAGGTGCAACAGGCTTTGCAACTTGCTTAACCTGCTCACCACCAGCATCATCATCTCCACCATCATCATCACTTTCTGTGGCCTCCTCAACCACATCTTCATCATCGTCTAATCCAGGAATAGGAGTGGCAACTTCTGGCTTGTATCTGGATTTGTTAATCTTTTCAGATGATATATCAGGTATCTGAAAATGATTCAACAAGGTCTGAATTAGTAGACCTAGGGGCTTGACTTTGGACTTCCTTATACCATCTCTATCTTCAATAAACACCTTCTTCATGTAGTGTATAAAGAATCCAGCCCAATCAAACCTTATACTTCTGCAGATGATGATTAGCATGTCTATCTTAGGTCCAGACAGTGTATCTAGACTCCCAATGAATCCCAAATTGGTCTTTGCAATCAATTTGCTTAGCAGGTTATACTCAAATCCAATATTCTTCACATTAATGCCTAGATTTGAAGGTATTGCCTCATTTGTCTTTATTGCATCCCCAAATTTCATCCTTGACAGATTCATCGCTTCTGGATTGGTAGGGGCACCATTTCCAGGTCCAAAATGAAATAACCTTCTCAGTAGGTCTGAAGATATTTCAATCTCTCTTCCATTAACTGTCGTAGTGAAGGCCTCTCTACCTTCATGTATGACAATATTCCTCCAGAATTCCAATACATTAACAGATGAAATTTTTTCCAGCTTTCTGTTGATAATGTTCTCCAAACCAGCAAACCGTCTGATTCTTCTTCCTATGTTAATGGCTAGTTCAGTAGAGTGGCAGTCAGTCACATAGCCTCTTACACTCTGACTGGTGCCAATATGAACATCATCCTTGTTTGCCATGATAATTGAAAGAGATGAAGAAGAAAGCTTTCAAATCTGTGTTCACACAAAGTAATTTTAGAGAAATCGCAGATTGAGAGTTGTGAGTGTGAACTCTGTGTCTATGTCTATGTATATAGACAGAGGTAGTTGTAACTGTTAGAGCACTTTCTGTGGTATTAACCACGATTAAATCTGAGTGAATGTTGTTTTGACACGTGGCCCATTACTTTTCCATAACGTTTTGTAACCATCAGATCGTGTAACTACGGTTACAAAGATAGAATAAATATCCCGCCATTTGCTTTTTGACTTTGGTAAGTTTGACTGTGTAACATTTCCTTTAGCAGCCTAGGCATCGATGGACTTGGCTCGTGAGCTCACGACAAATATGCCTCAAAGACCTCTTTGATAGAGATACTCTGCTGATCTTTAATTCCTCTTTGTTTTGTTCAATTGATAATACAAGATGAAGTTTAATGCCAATGACTGATCTGTCAAGTGAGCTCACCCAAAATGACAAAGACCAATCCCCTTGGCAACTTCATTTGCTCAATTGTCCAAACATAAATAAGTACATGGAATTGTTGATACCAATGACTAGTCTGCTAAGTGAGCTCACCCAACATAGCAAAGACTAATCCCCTTGATGAATTCCAGCACACTGCTGATAAAGGAAATATCAGTCAACTTTAATAATTCCAAGTTCTGTCCTTAATATAGCAAATCTTTCACTATTCAATGGTTTAGTGAAAATATCAGCAAGTTGATCTTCAGTAGGGATGTAAAGAACCACCACATCTTTCTTTTCAATATGATCTCTTATAAAATGATGTCTCACATCAATATGCTTGGTTCTTGAGTGCAAAACAGGATTTTCAGTAATTGCAATTGCACTTGTGTTGTCACACATTATAGGAATTTCTCTTCTTCAATCCTATAATCCCTTAACTGTTGCCTTAACCAAAGTATTTGTGCACAGCAACTTCCAGCAGCAATATACTCAGCTTCAGCAGTGGAAGTTGATATTGAATTCTGTTTCTTACTAAACCAGGAAACTAGTCTGTTTCCCATCAACTAACAAGTTCCTGTGGTGCTTTTTCTGTCAATCTTGCATCCAGCATAATCAGAATCTGAGTAGGATATGACCTTAAAACTTCCATCTTTTGAGTACCATATTCCCACATCTAGTGTTTCTTTTAGATACTTGAGAATTCTTTTGATAGCACCTAAATGACTTTCTTTAGATTTTGATTGAAATCTTGCACAAACACCTACAGCAAAGGATATATCAAATCTGCTGGAAGGAAGGTATAGCAGACTGCCTATCATCCTTCTGTATAAGGTCTGATCAACATCTTTTCCTTCTTTGTCTTCATCCAATCTAATGTTTGTGTTGGTCCCTTGAAAAGGCTTTGGTTAAGTTTAGAGGGGGGTGAATAAACTTAACACTTAAAACTTTGGAGTTAACAAATTCGCAACTTCAAAGATCTGCGATACTTCAGAGTCTGCTTGAGACTTCATGAGCTCTTTGATAAACAAATGAGTCTCATGAGTTGAGTTTGCTGAATTTGTGCAAATGAAATAATATCAAAATTAAGCCTTAAAACTTGTTGTTAAAAGTGATACTAAGTATTAGATACTCATTAGTGCAAGTGTGTGATTTCGATTTACTAGATTCGATGAGTGATGTCTAAGATAAACTAAGTGCGTAAAGTAAATGCAGAAAAGTAAATAGCCGATTTTATAGTGGTTCCAGGTGATGTAATCCTGTCACCCACTCTTCTCCTGTGATGTTGGAGGAAATTCACTAGAGATCTTTGATGCAGCTGTTATAAAGATTCCTAAGTTGTTTGTCCTTCCCCAATAACTATGGCTTCACAAACTGAAAACTGGGAACAAGTAGGATTGCTGCTCCTGAGTCTTCCACTGGTCCTTGAAGGGTAGAATTGCCTCTTCACCAGGTCCACCACAAACAACAGTCTTTCACACCCCAACGATGATGCTTCACTGTCTTCAAGAGTTCTTTATAAAATAAAGAATGAATCAAATAAATGATTCGATTCAAGGCGCTTGATTAGGATGATGTAATCAATGACTTGCGATCTCCAAGTGTGTAATCTTGATGCAACTTGAATACATAATACACTTGAAGAAATTTACTAGATCAAGAACCTTATGCTCAAAGAAGTTCAACAGGTGTTTTTCAGCTTAGTATTATCACTTAAAGTTTATCCAAAATTCATCATCTTTTTCTGAGTTGAAAGTCTTCTATTTATAGGCAGGAATGCATGTGACTTGTATTTGAATTTCAAATGTAACCGTTCCTTGTTTTTGTCCCATCTGAATTGCATTCTGTCACTATTCATAGGACTGACACTGTCAGAATTCCTTTTTGACAGTGCAGTCTGTCCACCCCTTTGACTTGTATCCAATGGATAAAAATATGAATCATCCCAACGTCTTTTTAATCTCAACCTTTGATTTTCTTGATAAGTCAGAGGTAGTTGGCTGTCCTTATCCATGTGATTTTCCAAAATAATCTTGAAATAATCGAGGTATATATCAGTAGGTTCATCAGTCTACTGAAGTACCAATCAGTCTGCTGATCATCATATTACTGTATATAAAATACAATGCAGCTAATTACTTTTATCTAACTTTTATTTGTGAAGTTAGATTACATCATTTTAATTATAACCAAGTTCCAAACATCATCCAACTTATGGAACTTAGACCTTCTACACAAGGTATATGCAATCAGTTTAGGTCATCACAGACTTGCCTAAATTCTGATTCCATATCCTTGACTTTGAATGCTAAGTTTGATCCCTTAGCCTTCATTTACTGAGTTTGAACCCTCAGCCTTCGATCTTGATCTTGACGAGTTCCCGACAAGTCTCTTGACCTATCTACCCTATCGACCTAGACTAGTCTCACGACAAGAGTCACCGACCATTCTGATGCTTGTTTGATCAAACCTATTTATGAATCAAACTCTAATAAACCTATACATTTAATCTAGACATCTTTTTTCCTTTGCACTATAACAGCTAGTATGTCACTCATCATCAAAACTAAGAAATAAGTCCAACAATTTCCCCTTTTTGGTGATGATGCCACTACCCTCACCTAATCAACAAAGCAAAAAAGATACAACAAAAACAGTAAACAAATTCACCAATTCTCATTATAATCATTGTTCAGCTTATTACAACTAGATACAAACAAAGATAAAGAATAATAAGTATATCTTTGATCTATTGTCTCTTTTCTCTTTCTCTTCTAGCCTTCTCGAATTTGTTCTTGATAGGCTCGATTTGTTCTATCATATCCCTCATCCATTCATTTTCAATCAGTGTAAAATCAATGTAGGGATTGACTTGCTTCCACCAGTTCCATGCTTCAGGAGGATAAGATTAATTTCATTCACTCTGAATCCAAACTTCATATACAGCTCCTTGAATTCATCCAGTGAGTCCCTTGCTTTTGTAATAGGTAGCACCTTATCACCAATCCCAAGAAAGAGTTTAGGCATTTATGAAAACCCATGTCATGATAAGGTCTTCTTCTGTTATAGTATTCTTTCTTGTATTGTCTCAGAAGATCATCAATAAGTTGCACTCTGCCAGTGCAAGTTGCACAAAGCATTGGTTTCATCACCATCTCTTACGTGCAAAGAGTCTTGCAGCCTCCTTTGTTTGCGGTGATTGGCCCTCTTCCCCTTAGTGACATCATCAACAAAGCGGGAGATAAGGCCATGAATACTCTCTGTGAGATAACCACTCTATGCGATTGGCCTTCCATAGCTCCAGTTCTTGTATCAAGTGAAGTTATCCTTGATTGCAAGGTCTCCTCCAGTCTGTTGATCCTTTCGAGTCGATTTGGGATCGGGCATAGCGAGTTGTTGTGCAAAGAAGAGGCTCGATGAGGTTCTTGTGGTGCAGCAAGGTTGTCAAGTTTCGATGGATAGAAATAAGTTGATCTTTCGAAATTTATCTTTTGCGATATTTCCAACCTTGATGCCCCTCACATCTAGTATCAGATCATTTACAGCATTTTGAGTAGATGTGAAGTTTGAAGCAATTGTGGCAGTTGATTGTCTGTTTTCATTGACCATCTTCATCAGTTCTTCAAATCTTTCTTCCTGTCCTGGCGATTGTGTCCTTAATCAAGGCATATCATGCCTTACAAGATTTAACTCATTTAACACTTCAACTCGGCACTTTCTCGGTCATCCTTCCACCAGTGGCTTCATCAGCAGGCTCCTCAACATTGTACTGTGGCCTCTGATTGCTTATCACCATTGCCCAACTCCTATCCAGTCCAACAGGGTTAGGTCCTTCATATTCCTCCAGGATAGGATCAATGGCAGGTTCCTCAAAAACAGGTACAAATGCCTGAGGGGGATTAACATCAATATCTTCTTCTTCAGGCATCTGAAACTCCTCATCACTGAAGTCAAAGTCCAGCAGCTGCTCATCCTCATTAACAGCAGTCTGCCGACCATCTTTCCCTTCAGTGGTCTTGCCTCTAGTAGGCTCCACTACAGCAGCCTCATCAATAACAAGGGTTTCCTCCAAACCCAAATCAGGTTCCAACCTTTGTCCAGGTGCTGTTTGAAACTCAGCAGCCTGTACCTCCTGTTCAAACCTTTGTCCAGTCTTTGTTTGTACCCAAAGAACTGTACCTCCTCTTCAGTTCCTTGTGGATTGAAAACAGCCTCATTATCCACTTGGAATCCTTCTGCATGACCAATCTTGTGCAGGATGATGGCAGATTTTGTAAGAGTGCCCTCAAAGTCAAATCCATCCTGATATTCAATGGATTCCTCTGAACTGACACTAGGTTCAATGAAATCAATAACCTTCTCTCCATCCAAATCCTCACTCTGTTCAGCATCAGTTTGTGCAGTAGGCTCTACAACATGGAATGTAGAAGATTCATCAGCTAGCCTACCAGCACTCAGATTGATTCCTTCATTGATCAATGCTTCCAAATCATCCATGGTGAGATCCTGTAGAGATCCTCATCCATCTCTCGATCTCTTGGCCCTCGGCAGACTTACCAAGAGATGTGCTCACAGTGCGAGTTGTTCTAAGATTACTGCAGTCCCACTGGTTCCTCCCGGTCCAGAGGGAAATCTCTCTCAGTCCGATGATGAGGAAGAATCATCATCACCATCTCTTGGATCTCTAAACTTGTTACCTTCCTCTTTCATTTGTTCATCAAACAAATCCATCGATCTTGATTGCGGCGGTGGTATCAACTAGATCCAGCCAGAGTTCTCTACTCCCAATTTTTCAAAAGCCCATTCTTCAAAATCATCATAGGTTCAAAGTGGCTTTTGTCTCTTGTAGAAACCAAACTTCCATTGGAAGTAGTCAGCAATTTTCTGAAGTTTGGGATCTACATACTCTTCAGTTTTCTTTCTTTCTTTTACATGCCTTTCAAATGGCATAAAAGATCTCCTGGGAGCAGCTCCAGTGCCTTGTTGACCTCCAAAGGTTCCAACAAGTAAATTCATGGTTTCTTCAACAGATGTTTGAAAGTCAGTAGGTTGCTGAGATTGTACATTTGTACCTACTACTTCCATCTATACCACACTTGGTTCCCCCTGACTTACATGCTCATCAGCAGGGTCAGCAGCAGGCTGGTCTTCCCCCTGAGTTCTTGCCACACTTGCAGGGTCTTCAACCAAGTCTTCAATTACCTCTTCAGCTACCACAGCAGGTTCAGGTTCAGTGGTTTGCTGTGGTTCTGTTCAGGGTCAAATTGTATGATTTTTATAGATATATTTTACATCAATTTCCCCCGTATATGGATGTTTTTCATAGAAATCGAGCTTATAATCGATTAATTGAGTAAATAGTGTTTTTAAGAGGTTAATTGCAAAACGTAACGAATTATGTGCTTAAATGATGATTTTATGTTATTTTGGAAATACGTTACGCTTTGGTATGTTTTCCTATTGTTGTAGATACTCATTGATGATGGAAGAGAGGATTTTAGAGAGCCAAATTCGTGCTTGGAAAGGATCAATCAAAGTTATGGAAGATTGAAAGATATAAGGAAAGAAATCAAGCAAGATAAATGTCGGAAAATCAGGATTCCGAGTAGTGACGACCTTGCAACGCAGTTCTTGATATGATAACAACCGATTTTACTCTGGACCTCAAGTGAAGAGTTGTAGGGCTTGAAGAGAGGATTCTACAGGATTTTGAATCACTCCATTCCGACTTACTAGGCCCGAGATATGAGCGTTACAAGTTTGGATGCTGTTGCTGAAAATAGTGGACGGGCGTCCGGATCTTCAAACGGGCGTCCGGCACCGTTCTCAGTAGCAACCGCCTCGATTTTCTATAAATACAGCAGCTCTCTTCGACCCTAATCATTATCAAATACGCCCCACTTCTCTTGAACCCTAAATTTCGAGAGAGAGCAGCCCGGCCGCCAAGCTCCATGCTTGGTCGGCCGGAGGTTAGTTAGATTAGGTAGTTAGTTCGTTTTTCTTTCTTCTTGTTCGAGTGATGATGAAGTTGAGCAGCCATGGATGAGCCTTGAAGCTCCTCTTTCCAGCTGCAACTTTAATTCTTTTCGATGGATGTTTTGTAAGTTTTAATTCGAATTGTTTCTTTTCTATGTTTATTCGTATCTTGCAATTTTATATCGAAAGATGATTGCATGATTTGATGCTACCGTAGGACGAAAGTCGGTGTAAACGCGAGATCACCATAGGAAAGATTAGACGTTTGATCTATGTCAGCGAAAAGTTGATAGGTTGGATGTCTAGGTTGTTAGATCTAGTAAATCTTGCACCTTGGTTTATTTTATGATGCGTTAATCTCCGTAAATCGAAAGATAGAGATTGATAGGCGAATTCATCTACGAAAGTAGGAATTCATACGTTTGATAGGTGAAACCACAACTTGAATTAAATCACTATAAGATAATCTAGGGAAGAAATTAAGGGTTGCGGGATGGTGGATCATGATTTGTTTCATGTTTGATCGCTTCAATCATTATCATGTTCGTTAGTTAGTTTACTGTTTTTCGTAGTTATAGTTTTATTTATTTTGGTTCGCAATTATCCTTCCTGGCTTTGGATTAACAATCCTCTGTCCAGTTTATTTTCTGTTTTAGATTAGGATTAGTTATGTGTTTTAATAAAGAGGAATTAATGACGTTAGATTCAATATCCCTTTTCCCTGAGGATCGATACCCGTACTTATCCAACTTTACTAGCAACTACCCGGTATTCGGCCGGTTAGGAGGTAGTTTTGCATGGTAGTATAGGTTTTATAAATTTTCTTTTGTTTTAATGATGCAAAATCTCCCCAACAAAAGTGGCGCCGTTGCCGGGGAATAGGTGTCATGTTGAATCTAGTTTTGTTAGTTCTCGATTTTGTTACGTTTTATTTTTGTTTTTAATAAAAGTAGCGTATACCAAGTTGAGAGTTTTTATTTTGCCGTGTTTCGATGACCGTTAGGTTAAGAATGTGCAAAAGTTTTTTACTCAACTTGTTTTACGTGAAGTTTATATGTTTATGTGTTACCTAGTCTAACCCCTGTGCTTAATTTGATAAGGCCACTGTGTCTTTGTGATCTCGTGTTCTTGTGTTGTGTTCATAAGTATTTAGGGTTTTGCTGTGTTTTTTCTGCTTGCCTGTGCATTCTTGTTGTATGGACGGCGTGCTCGCATTGTTGGGCGCCCGTCCGATTCTTCATCTGCAGTGAACGAGCGTTGGGAAGTATTGGGCGCTCGTCCGTTCAAATATTTTCAATCTCGCTCGATTTAGAGAGACCAGACGGCGTCTATACTTTACGAACGCCCGTCCGGTCGGTTTTCAAAGCGATTTGCGTCCTGCAAGGTGGAAACGCCCGTCGATTACGAACGCTAAGTGAACGTTAAATCCGGGTTCATCCAGGTTCTAAATTTCTTGATTTTATTTTCAATGCTTTTATTTGATGTGGATTTTTCATTCGAGCTTCTATGGCTAATTGATTTTTACATAGATGCCCTGAACTTATATGTTTTTACCTTTCCATCTATGAATCCATGTTAGATAATTGATCAATTCCTTATATATGATTCATCTAGGCATGTTATAGTGACTGTCGGTTCTCGTAAGCTATAACTGTTCTTATGGTTCATATGGGTAGCTACTGTCGGTTTTCCGTATGCTACGTCCTTTCTCCATATGAGTTATACCTGTTTAGATAGACGACTGTTGGTTTCCATAAGTCTATCACTTTCGATAAGTCTTAAGGCGCGTCGGCACTAGTGACAGCACTGTCGTTTATCGTAACCTGTCATTATGTGGAGAACGTTTATATATATGTCGTGTTGCATATAGTGGGCTAGTTTTCTTTCTTTTATTTTATTTTCTTTTGCATATCATTTAAATGCATTTCATTTAGTTGCATTTCATATAGTTGCATTGTTTTTCTATTTTTCCTTTTATTTTTCTTAAGTGTGGTCACTTTGTCGGTTTTAAGTAATACCACCTAGTTTATTTTTCTTTTTGAGTGTAGTTAATCGCGGTTTCCGTAATACTACCTCGTTTTATTTTATTTTTAGGATTTTTCACGTAGATTGCATTGTAATGCATTTTCATATAGTTGCACCTAGCCCTACTATTTTGCAATATTCCATGTATATGTCCATCTTTATATGAGTTTAATCTAAAAATTCTCTAGACTTCCTTTCCTGTGCTTTATATGTTATCTTCCCCCTATCCCCGAGGTATTTCATGTTTATCAATTGTGCAGGGTATTTGCATTAGCTATTGTGAGTTTTTAGACGATATCAGTTTTCTGGTGGATGGTCCACAATCTACTGATTTCTTCAAGCATTTCTGGGTGAGGTCGACCCACTTCCAGAAAAGCTCCCTTTCGAACAACGAATCAGCTAAGTTTTCTGTTTCTTTTTATTTTTGCACACCATGAGGACATGCTGTAATTTAAGTGTGGGGGAGGGGATGGTTTATGTGTATCTACATTCATTTGCTCTAAGTAGTTATATTTCTATGAAGAGTGCTAAATTTTTCAAATTTTTTTGTTTCGTCCCGAGTAACATTTCAATTGCATGCTAGTTTTATAATCTGGCACCTTTAGTTGTTATCAGTAGTCATATCATGTTCTGAGAATAGGTTTAGTAAGTCGATACTCACTTGAACTTCATTTCACGAACCTATTAGATGAAGAGCCAAATATAGAATAGTTTCCGGTTAGTTAAAGGAAAGTTAATTCTTGATCTGATATAACACTTATTTAGCATTAATGAAAGTTAAGAACTAGTGCTATACTCACAGTTAGAATCTCAGTACCTTAGTGTTTTGAAAACTTTAAGAGTCTTGAATGTGTTAGAAATATATTTGACCGAGAGTTTCCAAAGAGTTTGAAAAATATAAAAATATATATATCTATAAATAATAAATGAATAGAATTTCTTTGCGGGAATTTTGTTTGTAACTATCACCTCGAGTCCATTTGATATCTCGCCCCAATTGGGGAGTGTGGTTTACCTTGGACATGATGAGGATTGAGTGATCTCAGGGTGACTGCCTCTAATGTAGGGGAGTGTGTTATACTTTTGAGACGCGACGATAGGAAATATAAAATATACGTTTTTGTGGAATTCTAAGTCAAGTTGATCTAAACCCAGTAGAGACCCGAAAGGTATTTTCTTGGTACTAAGTAAAGGAATTTAGTTGTGAGTTAGTTACTATGTTCTTGGGAATTAGTTTTTGTTAGGTAAGTCTTGGTAGATAGAATGAAGTTTTCGTTTAGTTGACCGGATAACTGTTAGTGCTTGATGTATTATATCAAGAGAGGATCGGTGGAAGTTTAGTAGGTTCTGCACACACATCACCGAGTGAGGTCGATTTGCTGAATACTAGCTTGTCATGATTTTGACTATATCTCGTGTCAGGTTATGTGGATTCTTGATGGTTTGTTGTTGTTTTGTTTTGCTCGGGACGAGCAAAAGTTTAAGTGTGGGGGTGTTGTTCAGGGTCAAATTATATGATTTTTATAGATATATTTTACATCAATTTCCCCCGTATATGGATGTTTTTCATAGAAATCGAGCTTATAATCGATTAATTGAGTAAATAGTGTTTTTAAGAGGTTAATTGCAAAACGTAACGAATTATGTGCTTAAATGATGATTTTATGTTATTTTGGAAATACGTTACGCTTTGGTATGTTTTCCTATTGTTGTAGATACTCATTGATGATGGAAGAGAGGATTTTAGAGAGCCAAATTCGTGCTTGGAAAGGATCAATCAAAGTTATGGAAGATTGAAAGATATAAGGAAAGAAATCAAGCAAGATAAATGTCGGAAAATCAGGATTCCGAGTAGTGACGACCTTGCAACGCAGTTCTTGATATGATAACAACCGATTTTACTCTGGACCTCAAGAGAAGAGTTGTAGGGCTTGAAGAGAGGATTCTACAGGATTTTGAATCACTCCATTCCGACTTACTAGGCCCGAGATATGAGCGTTACAAGTTTGGATGCTGTTGCTGAAAATAGTGGACGGGCGTCCGGATCTTCAAACGGGCGTCCGGCACCGTTACTGTAGCAACCGCCTCTGATTTTCTATAAATACAGCAGCTCTCTTCGACCCTAATCATTATCAAATACGCCCCAGCTTCTCTTGAACCCTAAATTTCGAAAGCGAGAGCAGCCCGGCCGCCAAGCTCCATGCTTGGTCGGCCGGAGGTTAGTTAGATTAGGTAGTTAGTTCGTTTTCTTTCTTCTTGTTCGAGTGATGATGAAGTTGAGCAGCCATGGATGAGCCTTGAAGCTCCTCTTTCCAGCTGCAACTTTAATTCTTTTCGATGGATGTTTTGTAAGTTTTAATTCGAATTGTTTCTTTTCTATGTTTATTCGTATCTTGCAATTTTATATCGAAAGATGATTGCATGATTTGATGCTACCGTAGGACGAAAGTCGGTGTAAACGCGAGATCACCATAGGAAAGATTAGACGTTTGATCTATGTCAAGCGAAAGTTGATAGGTTGGATGTCTAGGTTGTTAGATCTAGTAAATCTTGCACCTTGGTTTATTTTATGATGCGTTAATCTCCGTAAATCGAAAGATAGAGATTGATAGGCGAATTCATCTACGAAAGTAGGAATTCATACGTTTGATAGGTGAAACCACAACTTGAATTAAATCACTATAAGATAATCTAGGGAAGAAATTAAGGGTTGCGGGATGGTGGATCATGATTTGTTTCATGTTTGATCGCTTCAATCATTATCATGTTCGTTAGTTAGTTTACTGTTTTTCGTAGTTATAGTTTTATTTATTTTGGTTCGCAATTATCCTTCCTGGCTTTGGATTAACAATCCTCTGTCCAGTTTATTTTCTGTTTTAGATTAGGATTAGTTATGTGTTTTAATAAAGAGGAATTAATGACGTTAGATTCAATATCCCTTTTCCCTGAGGATCGATACCCGTACTTATCCAACTTTACTAGCAACTACCCGGTATTCGGCCGGTTAGGAGGTAGTTTTGCATGGTAGTATAGGTTTTATAAATTTTCTTTTGTTTTAATGATGCAAAATCTCCCCAACAAAAGTGGCGCCGTTGCCGGGGATTAACCATGGCTGCCCCAAGTTCAAGGCTCAAACCAACACCATGGACGACTAAAAAGGAAGAAGAAACGAAAAAAAACATCTAATCTAACCCCGGATCACCCGAGCACAAGGCTCGGGTGACCGGCCTTGAAACTCCCGCACGCGGCCGCTGCTTGCGTGATTTCGCGTATAAAATTCTGATGTCATTAGGGTTGGGGGCGCAGCTGTTTAAATAGAAAAACTAAGGCGGTTGCTACAGTAACCGCTCCGGACGCCCGTTTGAAGATTCCGGACGCTCGTCCACTATTTCCAGCAACAGCATCCAAACTTGTAACGCTCATATCTCGGTCCTCATAAGTCGGAATGAAGTGATTCAAAATCCTGTAGAATCCTCTCTTCAAGCCCTACAACTCTTCTCTTGAGGTCGAGAGTCAAATCAGTTTATATCATATCAACAACTGCGTCGGAAGGTCGTTACTACCCGGAATCCTGATTTTCCGACATTTATCTTGATTGATTTCTTTCCTTATATCTTTCAATCTTCCATAACTTTGATTGATCCTTTCCAAGCACGAATTTGGCTCTCTAAAATCCTCTCTCCCATCATCAATGAGTATCTACAACAATAGGAAAACATACCAAAGCGTAACGTATTTCCAAAATAACATAAAATCATCAATTACGCACATAAATCGTTACGTTTTGAGATTTAACTATTAAAAACATCATTTACTCAATATTTCCATATAAAGCCCTATTTCTATGAAAATAATACATATACGGGGGAAATTGATATAAAATATATCGTTAAAAACACTATAAATTCACCCTAAACAACACCCCCACACTTAGCTTTTTGCTTGTCCCGAGCAAAACAAAACAAAATCAAACCATCAAGAATCCACATAACCTGACACGAGATATAGTCAAAATCATGACAAGCTAGTATTCAACAAATCGACCTCACTCGGTGATGTGTGTGCAGAACCTACTAAACTTCCACCGATCCTCTCTTGATATAATACATCAAGCACTAACAGTTATCCGGTCAACTAAACGAAAACTTCATTCTATCTACAGCACTTACCTAACAAAAACTAATTACCAAGAACATAGTAACTAACTCACAACTAAATTCCTTTACTTAGTACCAAGAAAATACCTTTCGGTCTCTACTTTGGGTTTAGATCAACTTGACTTAGAATTCCACAAAAACGATATTTTATATTTCCTATCGTCGCGTCTCAAAAGTATAACACACTCCCTACATTAGAGGCGGTCACCCCGAGATCACTCAATCCCTTATCAGTCCAAGGTAAACCACACTCCCCAATTGGGGCGTTATATCAAATGGACTCGAGGTGATAGTTACAAACAAAATCCCATAAAGAAATTCTATTCATTTATTATTTATAGATATATATATTTTTATATTTTTCAAACTCTTTGGAAACTCTCGGTCAAATATATTTCTAACACATTCAAGACTCTTAAAGTTCTCAAGAACACTAAGGTACTGAGATTCTAACTGTGAGTATAGCACTAGTTCTTAACTTTCATTAATGCTAAATAAGTGTTATCTCAGATCAAGAATTAACTTTCCTTTAACTAACCGGAAACTATTCTATATTTGGCTCTTCATCTAATAGGTTCGTGAAATGAAGTTCAAGTGAGTATCGACTTACTAAACCTATTCTCAGAACATGATATGACTACTAATAACAACTAAAGGGTGCCAGATTATAAAACTAGCATGCAATTGAAATGTTACTCGGGACGAAACAAAATTTTGAAAATTTTGCACTTTTCATAGAAAATTATAACTAATATGAGCAAATGAAAGTAGATACACATAAACCATCCCCTCCCCCACACTTAAATTGCAACTTGTCCTCAAGTTGTGCAGAATGAAAAAGAAAAAGAAAACTTAGCTGATTGTATGCCGAAAGGGAGCTATTCTGGAAGTGGGTCGACCTCACCCAGAAATGCTCAACGAATCCAGTAGACTGTGGACCATCCACCGGAAAACTGAAATCATCTAAAGCTCACAATCGCTAATGCAAATACCCTGCACACTTGACAAACATGAAATACCTCGGGGATAGGGGGAAGATAACATATAAAGCACAGGAAAGGAAGTCTAGAGAATTTTTAGATTAAGCTCATATAAAGATGGACATATACATGGAATATTGCAAAATAGTAGGGCTAGGTGCAACTATATGAAAATGCATTACAATGCAATCTACGTGAAAAATCCTAAAAATAAAATAAAAACGAGGTAGTGTTACGGAAACCGACAGTTAACTACACTCAAAAAGAAAAATAAACTAGGTGGTATTACGAAAACCGACAGTGACCACACTTAAGAAAAATAAAAGGAAAAAATAGAAAAACAATGCAACTATATGAAATGCAACTAAATGATATGCATCTAAATGATATGCAAAAAGAAAATAAAATAAAAGAAAGAAAACTAGCCCACTATATGCAACACGACATATATATAAACGTCTACCACATAATGACAAAGTTACGATAAGCATGCAGTGTTGTCACTAGTGCCGATCGCGCCTAAGACTTATCGAAAGTGATAGACTTATGGAAACCAACGATCATCTATCTAAATGGTATAACTCATATGGAGAAAGGGCGTAGCATACGGAAAACCGGCGAGTAGCTACCCATATGAACTATAAAAACAAAGGAAGCACGTAAGTCTTAAAAGCTTAAAAGATTCATCGGAGCGGTATGTAGCATACGGGAACCGACATTAGCTTCTAATTAACTATAAGAACAGTTATAGCTTACGAGAACCGACAGTCACTATAACTTGCATAGATGAATCATATATAAGGAATTGATCAATTATCTAACATGGATTCATAGATGGAAAGGTAAAAACATATAAGTTCAGGGCATCTATGTAAAAATCAATTAGCCACAGAAGCTCGAATGAAAAATCCACATCAAATAAAAGCATTGAAAACAAAATCAAGAAATTTAGAACCTGGACCGAACCCCGGACGAACGTTCACTTAGCGCTCGTAATCGATTGAGCGTTCATCTTTTCAAACGCTCGTTTGCTCTTGAAAACCTCCAGGCGGGCGTTGAATTCCAGACGCCCGTCTGATCCTTCAACTCGAAACAGCGTTGAAACCTTACGGGCCGGACGGCGTTCATACACCCAAACGTTCTTTCACCGCAAGTTAGAAATGGACGGCGTTCACTTACTTGGGCGCCCGTCCAAGCATCGAATTTTGCATGTAAACGCAGAAAAACACAAAGAGAAACCCTATACTTGAGATCATCAAATTATATCACAACACACACATCATATATCACAGAGCGAATTACATCAAATTATAGCACAAAAGGGTTAGACTAGATTACACAAACATGTAATTCACGTGTCATAAATCGAGTAAAAAAAACTTTTGCACATTCTTAACCCAACGGTTATCGAAACACGGCAAAATAAAAAAAAACCTCAATTTATTCAACGCTACTTTTATTGAAAAACAAAAACAAAAACATGAAACGAAATATAAAAATTAATTCAATTAGATTCAACAAAACAGCCGCATTCTGGGATTAATTCAACAGCCGCATTCTGGGAGTTTCAAGGCCGGTCACCCGAGCCTTGTGCTCGGGTGATCCGGGGTTAGATTAGATGTTTTTTTTCGTTTCTTCTTCCTTTTAGTCGTCCATGGTGTTGGTTTGAGCCTTGAACTTGGGGCAGCCATGGTTAATCTTTCCTTGTTGTAAGTTTTCATCTTTGGATCTTTTATGTATGAATTCAATTTAAAGTTCGTTTCTTTCCATGCGTTTATTTGTTATTGCAAATTTATATCGAAAGATGTTTGCGATTGATGTTTACCATAGGACGAGAGTCGGTGTAAACCTTAGATCACCATAGGAAAGAATAGACGTTTTGATCTATATCAAACGAAAGTTGATAGGTTGAATGTCTAGGTTGTTAGATCTAGTAAATCTTGCACCTTGGTTTATTTTATGATGCGTTAATCTCCGTAAATCGAAAGATAGAGATGGATAGGCGAATTCATCTACGAAAGTAGGAATTCATACGTTTGATAGGTGAAACCACAACTTGAATTAAATCACTATAAGATAATCTAGGGAAGAAATTAAGGGTTGCGGGATGGTGGATCATGATTTGTTTCATGTTTGATCGCTTCAATCATTATCATGTTCGTTAGTTAGTTTCTTTGTTTTTAGTAGTTATAGTTTTATTTATTTTGGTTCGCAATTATCCTTCCTGGCTTTGGATTAACAATCCTCTGTCCGATTTATTTTACTGCTTTAGATTAGGATTAGTTATGTGTTTTAATAAAGAGGAATTAATGACGTTAGATTCAATATCCCTTTTCCTTGAGGATCGATACCGTACTTATCCAACTTTACTAGCAACTACCCGGTATTCGGCCGGTTAGGAGTAGTTTTGCATGGTAGTATAGGTTTTATAAATTTTCTTTTGTTTTAATGATGCAAAATCTCCCCAACAGTTCCTTAGCGAGATACTACAAACAAGCTCGTGGTCATTAGATCTGCTGCAAAATCTTCAACAGTTGCTTAAAAACAACTTTCCAAAGATCGAGTGGACTTGACAACCTCTTCAGGTGAGGAGTCAGTAATCACCACAGGTGGAATGATAGTTAAGGGCTCAGCCTCAACAGCCTCTTCTTCCTCTTCTACTGATGCCTCTTCTTGGGCTCTCTGTGCCTCCAAAATTTTCAATTCTTTTCCTTTGCCATGCTTTTTCTTTTTGGCAATCTCCTTCATTCTTTTGGAGAGGGGTTCATCATCATCTTTTCCAGTAGATTTTCTCTTTCTACTAGCTTCCTTACATTGTTCCTTAAAATATCAACAACAGTTTTTCTTTCAATTTCTGGCGAGGTCAATAACCTCCACTTGACCTCTCAAGCAGACTCAATGCAGATCTATCTTTGTTTGTTTCCTTGTCTTCTTTGAAGGCTTTAATACCTCAGTTATTTTCTTTGTAGCTCCAGCCTTTCTTTTCTCAGCAGTTTTCTTGGGTGCAGTAGGTTTGATAGATATCTTCTTAGTTTGCTGAACCTGCTCACCATCAGCATCACCATCATCTCCACCATTATCATCATCAGCAGCCCCTCCAGCAACCTCTTCATCATCATCTAGACCAGGAATAGCATCATCAATTTCCTTCTTGTATCTAGACTGATTTATCTGAGAAGATTCAAGATCAGGAACTGCCAAATGATTCAGCAGGGTCTGAATCATCAAACCTAAGGGTAAGGCCTTTGATTTCCTTTTCCCTAGTTTCTCCTCCTTGGCTACTTTCTTCATATAATGAATGAAATAACCAGCCCAATCAAACCTCATGCTCCTGCAGATGATTATCATCAGCTCTATCTTGGGTCCTGATAGAGTATCCATACGCCAACTAGCCCAAGTATGTTCTTTGCAATGAGCTTGCTCGTGGTATCTGTACTCATTTCCAATGTGTCCGAAGTTGATGCACTGGTGCGGATTTGGTGGTTGCATTTGTTTTAATCGATCAACAAGCGCCAATTTGTCCAATCCCATTGCTTGAGTTATTGGACCATCCACCACTTCTTCAAATCCAAACACTTCCCTCAAGATAGACTAGAGGAGATTACAAGCTCCTCGGCATTCACAGATTGTCTTGAATGCTTGAGCCTTCTTCCACAACCATATTCTTCCGAAATCAATAACATTGGTGTATGAGATTGTTTCTAATCGATATTGAGTTTGTTCTCCAAGCCTCGCAAACCTCCTTATTCTTCGACCTATATTAATAGCCAACTCTGTTTGTTTTGCATCAACAACATAGCCTCTCACACTTTGGCTTGATTCGATTTGAACTTCAATCCTTTCCGCCATTGAAATAAGAAAAAGATGAAGAAAAATTGCTCTCAAATCTGTGTTCACACAATGTAGGATTTGCAGTGATAAAGTAGAGATTGGAAGTAGAGAGTCCATTTGTATAACGATCGATTATATAGACAGTAGGTGGTTGAAACTGTCAGTGCACGTACATCCATGTCAACCATGATTAATCTGAATAAATGCTGGCTTGACACGTGTTTCATAACGTATGATAACCGTTAGATCGTGTTAACTGCGGTTATTAAAGGATAAAATAAATATCCCGCCAATATGCTTTTTGACTTTAATAACTTTGACTGTTTAACGTTCCATCCAGCAGGGTGATCCTCAGCGGGGTATGCTCGGCAGCTCTCTCGATAAATGGGCTTCAGCTGAAATGACGACAAAAGTACTCTGCTGATCCTTGTTTTCTTCTTGTTTTGTTCAATTGATAATACAAGAAGAAGTTTAATACCAATGACGATCATCAAGTGAGCTCACCCAACATGACAAAGACCAATCCCTTGGCAACCTCATTTGCTCAATTGTCCAAACAAAAGTACATGGAATTGTTGATACCAATGACTAATCTGCTAAGTGAGCTCACCCAACATAGCAAAGACTAATCCCCTTGGTGAATTCCAGTACATTGCTGAATATCATTCAACCTTTATAATTCCAAGTTCAGTCCTTAATTTGGCAAATCTTTCACTGTCAAGTGGTTTAGTAAAGATATCAGCAAGTTGATCTTCAGTAGGGATGTATAGAACCACCACATCCTTCTTTTCAACATGATCTCTTATAAAATGATGTCTCATATCAATGTGCTTGGTTCTTGAGTGCAAAACTGGATTTTCTGTGATTGCAATTGCACTTGTGTTATCACACATAATTGGAATTTCCTTTTCTTCAATTCCATAATCCCTTAATTGTTGTCTTAGCCATAGTACTTGTGCACAAAGAACTTCCAAAGACAATGTATTCGTCGTGATGGAAGTTGATATAGAATTCTGTTTCTTGCTGAACCAGGAGACCAGTCTATTTCCCATTAACTGACAGGTTCCTGAGGTGCTTTTTCTATCAAACTTGCATCCAGCATAATCAAAATCTGAGTAGGATATAACTTTGAAGCTTCCTTCCTTGGAATACCATATCCCTACTCCCAAAGTCTCTTTTAGATACTTGAGAACTCTTTTGACTGCACCTAAATGACTTTCTTTAGGTTTAGATTGAAATCTTGCACAAACACCTACAACAAATGATATATCAGGTCTGCTGGCAGTTAGGTACAACAGACTGCCTATCATCCTTCTGTATAAGGTTTGATCAACATCTTTGCCTTCTTTATCTTCATCCAATCTGATGTTTGTACTCATAGGAGTTGAATTCTTAGTGCTATTTTGCATACCAAACTTCTTCAGTAACTCCTTGGTATACTTGGTTTGATGAATGAAGATTCTATCTTTCATCTGTTTAACTTGCAATCCCAAAAAGTAGTTCATTTCTCCCATCATACTCATTTGGAATTTACTCTTCATTAGATTTGCAAACTTTTCACAAAGTAAATCATTTTCAGAACCAAAAATTATGTCATCCACATAAATTTGTACCAAATAGTCTTTGTCCCTTCACTGATTCTGAAAAGTGTCTTGTCAATGGTGCCTTTTATAAAACCATTGTCCACCAAGAATTGAGATAGAGTCTCATACCATGCTCTTGGTGCTTCCATACCAGTAAACTTAGGTTCATCAAACACAACATGGATTGTTTCTTCATGTTTCAGTGACCTTTTGTTCAGTACCCTGAATGCTCTGCTGACTGAAAAATATCCCAAGAATATGCCTTCATCTGATTTTAGTTGGAATGTTTTCAAATGAACTTTATGATTTAGAATAAAGCATTTGCTTCCAAATGGATGGAAGTAGGATATGTTGGGTTTCCTTCCATTCCAAACCTCATAAGGTGTCTTGACTTCTTGTTTCTTGATGTTACATTTTGTGTATAGCATCTCAGATTCTTCGCTTGACCCAATATCTTCAGTAGCAATGCTTCACAAATCATTGTTCTTCCCGCTTCTTTTAAGGTTCTGCTTTCTTCTTTCAAAGAACCCCATTTTGCTTTGAGGTGTACCAAAGAGCAGACAAGTTGATGTAGTACACCATTCTGCGTCACAATATTCTCTTATAACTTTGTTGAGAAATTCGATTACTCGATCCGATCTTATCTTTATTCTTTGTTAAACTTTTCTCATTTTGTAATCTTTTCAAAAGATTAGGCATGCTTTGAAGTGTTTCACTTTTCTTGTTCATAAATATTACCCAAGTATACCTTGAATAATCATCCACAACCACTAAAGTGTACTTCTTTCCTGTTACACTTGTTGGAGTTATTGGTCCAAAAAGATCCATATGCATCAACTCCAACACTCTATTTGTTGATTGTTTAGTCTTTGATTTGAAACTTGACTTTATCTGTTTACCTTGCTGACAAGCATCACATATAGCATCCTTTTTGAATGTGATCTCAGGCAAACCAATCACCAGCTTCTTCTTCACCAACTGATTGATGTCATCAAAGTTTAAGTGATTTAACTTCTTGTGCCATAACCAATTGAGTTCTGATTTGGTGTGTACAATCAGCGAGTTTCGGAATCTGCAGAGACCAAATCCACAACATACATATTCATTTGTCTTACGCGGCAAGTACAACTTGATCACCTCTTTCACTAATGACAATGCGGTTGTCTTTGTCAAAAGTGACCTTGTATCCCATATCACGAATTGTCCAAAGACTCTCAACAAGTTGTAGTCCAATCCTTCCACATATGCAACATTCTTGATTGTAAGTCCATTTCTGATAAGTGTGCCATATCCTCTTGTATATCCAGGTGTATTCTTGTTGCCAAAATTCACCCTTGGACCATCTTTTGCAACAAAGTTTGATAGACAGTGCTTATTCTTTGTCATGTGTCTGGAACATCCACTGTCAAAGTATCAGACACCCTACAAAACAAAGTTAATGCATTTTAGGTACCCAAACCTGTTTGGGTCCATAATGGTCAGTGGTAAGCATGACCCTTGGCATGTCTCCATAAGGTATTCTCCTAAATGTGTCATACTTTGGTTCATACATGTATTCCACACATCCATAAGTTCTAACAGTAGGTTGTGTAGGAATCACATATGTTTTCTGGCCTTTTGGTTTGTAATGTTGTTTGAAGTGATTCTTGATGTTAGAAGCATTAGTATAACCATTAGTTTGTCATCTGTTAGAGCAATACAGTAGTATGAGAGTGCGAGGCCTTGTATAAGTCCTCTGCTGATTCTATTGCCTAGGTTTTACCCTAGCAGCATGGTTATCCTTACTGTTTCTAGCATTAGATGCAGAAATATTCCAATCATCATCAGTAGGGAACAATCTACCTTTCCCCCTGAGATAAGTATCCCTTGAATGATAGACATTTTTGGGTTTAGAATTCTTATCCTTGGAATATTCCTGTTTCTTACCCTTCTGTGGTCCAGCAGACTTGGTAGCAGGTCTGCTATCAGCAGGCTTAGAAGGCACATCAGTCCTCTTTTTAGATTTACTCTCTTTATTAGGAACTGTTGACTTCTTTGACCTGATTTTGCTTCCTTGAAGCATTCTCATTGGGTTTTACTTGCTCAAAGAACCTTATGGAAGTTGGATCTAGTGCGGTACAAACTTAGGACCACCTCGTACTAGGTTCAAGAAACCTACTTTGGATCCACTCTTGTTGGATTGCCGAGTTCCAAATCCAAGCCTGTTCTATCTCCATAAGGCTTTCCTAATTTGTATACAGATGTTGGAACAAGATGGTTCAAATAGATTCAGAGGTCAGCTGGATGATCGATGAGACTTATCTTGATTCTCATCCAACATCCTTTTCCTTACCTTTGAGAACCCTTAATTCAAATTTCAATCTTCCAACTTCCAATTCAAGAGCTTTTTTTACCTTCACAATCTCATAACCAGATTGTATTATCCTCGATTGATTAAGGATGGCATCCAAAGTCTCATTCTTTGTCGAAATTTCTAGGATTTGAACCACAAAGTTGATTCACAATCACTTCCAGCGGGAGTGTTGATGGATACAAAGTGTTGTATACCTCCTCGCCATCCATATTGGCCATCAAAG
The DNA here is from genome assembly GCA_026214975.1 of Gentiana macrophylla. NCBI lineage: Eukaryota > Viridiplantae > Streptophyta > Magnoliopsida > Gentianales > Gentianaceae > Gentiana > Gentiana macrophylla. The sequence continues at coordinate 84,619,878 of CM047817.1, forward strand.
CATAATCCTCCATATCGAGAACTTGAGGCGGTGTCATCCGATTCATTTCCACTTTTGATTCCACTTCATACCTTGATTCATCTTCAAAGAACCATAGCCTTCTTGCCATGTCTTCTTTGTTGACTCTTGGTCTTGATGAGTCCGACAATCAGTCTAAAATGTCCAGGCTTTGCAGGTTGAAACAAAGATAATCGAGTTCCTTGCCTTGTTTTAACTCGGGGCGGTCAGTTTGAAGTGTCCTGGTTTCTTGCAATGAAAACACAGATAATCATTATCTTTCTTTGGTTCTTCTTTCCTTCTTTTTCAAGTAGGCCTCTTTGTAAAATTTCTTGAAGTGGCCTTTCAGTCTTCATCATCCTGATTTTCTTGCTCAAGTAGGGCAATCCGCTCTTGCATCTCATCCAAAGATATCATCCTGTCCTCCTCCTCGATGTTTCTTCATGATGTGAAGCAGACCAATGCAAGTGGTCTTTGGCTCTTCCTTTTCGGATCTCGAGCACAAGCTTTTTGTTGAATTCATAAGCCTTTAGATCAAAAACAGTTTGAAGGTGTCTTCTTCATGCAACTTCCTCATTTCTTCAATTGCAATACCACCTTCATTTTCCAAACATCCTTTGCAGTAGAGCTTCCAGATTTTTGTGTTTATTTCCTCTTTTGAATAACTTACATTCAAAGGGGTAAGTTCATCCAAGATTGCATTGAATCTAGACTCCATTTGCTCAATGGTTTCATTTGGCGACATTTTGAACTTTTGGAACCTCTTTCCGGCTACACTGATTTTGTTCTTCTTTATTGCATCGGTGCCTTCACGCATCAAGTGAATCTTGTCCCAAAGTTCCTTTGCGCCTTGCAATCTTTGACCTTCATCTACATATTGCTATCCAAGGTTACGTAAATGATATCAATAGCAATGTTGTTGAGGTTTGCTCTTTTAAATCCTTCGCATTCCATTCTCTTTTGGTTTAGGAATGTACTCGGTTGTGTCACCCACTCACATCGCCTTTGTAATCTCCAAAGTGGTCCATCGGTTAGTACATCCATCATCTCATCATGAGTAGCGACAAAGGTATGCTCGATACGACGTTTATACTCATCAAATCTATCAAGAGAACACATTAGCATAGTTCTAGCATACTGTGTTTGTCCATGATGCAAATCTTGAAAATCAAGAACTTGAAAGAAAGTTTTAAAGAATTTTCACAAGCACAACAAGTAGGATTCCTTGAATGTAAGCACCGCTCCGATACCAATTGTTGGTCCCTTGAAAAGGATTTGGTTAAGTTTAGAGGGGTGATGTATTATTTTATATGATTAAAAATACGTTATATTATTATGTTTTATCAACGAATTCTATATAAAATATATGAAATTATGATATAAAATGTTAATCTTTATAATTTAGAGTATTTAGTAATAATAATAATAAAAAGTTGTAATTTTGTACCGATTTTAGTAAATCGGAGTGTCGTGTCAGATTTATGTGGGTATTTGTGATGTTTTGTTGCAGATTTATAAACCAAGACCCCGAGAATCGACATATTGAAGTTTAATCATATCTCTGGAATGATTTAGAAAGTGCCACAAGTTTAAATGGTCAATTGAAAAGCTTAAGTGGACAAGTAGCCAATCAATCTGGATAAGTAATAATAGAGAAATATCTTCGACAAACGAATGGCTCATCAAAATGATATTTTCAGAAAAAGTGTTCTTCACGAAAGTTGTAGATTTTTCCGAGAGTGTTCCAATGCAATTTAAATTATGAAGATTGGAGGTCTAGAACTTAAACAGTGATCAAGTGGCTAATCGACTTGGATTAAGAAAAAATCCCGTAAAAGCTTCGGAGGAACACGAGGTCATCAAAAAAGCGTTATCTGGAGAAGAGTCCTTCATGAAAGTTGTAGAGTTTCTCAAGATCTTAATTTTGGCATTTCGTTTGCAATTTTTGGAAGTCCCGAACTCGAGATATGAATTTTAGAAGTTTAATAATTATATATAAAAAATAATATCTCCTACGCACATGCTGGAATGATCAAGTTAGTGGGGATCATCATTAGTCCGGACCGAGCCGGCTTAATACCGGACCGGTCCGGCCTCTACCAATTTTCCTATATAAAGAGCAGCATCAGAGATCATTCGAGTGTACCAAATATATATATAACAGTCTATATATATATATATATCTCCTTCTTCTTTTTCTTTTTTAGTAGTAGTAGTAAATAAGGCCTTACGCCGTAATAATGTAGTTTTAGTATCGTTGTAATGCTCGAGAAAATCTCGGAAGTCGGTTTTGCTAAAGAAGTTGTAATGTCCGGAAGATACGATTTCTGAATCAACTGCCGTATTCGGGTAACTTTTCTTAAGTATTTATGTTTGTTTTTGTATTTTTCGTTGTTATAATGTTTTTAGGCTAAATATAATACTGGCCAAAACTATGTAATCGGTTTTATTTCGATCTTTTCGTTAAAGAAATGTTGTTAAGTTAAAATGACTAAAATTGAGTTAATTGAATCTTTTTCTATTTTGATCATATTCGTATTGACATATTTAATAGATCTGAGGAATTCATAATCTAATTATGAATTGACGCCTCGTAGTCAGGATATGAAATAAAAGATAGAAAAACCGGAGGGTAAAATTGGCCGTGTGAACAACGTGATAACGGAATCCGATTTCCTAACCGGGGGTAAATTTGTTTTGGGAGAAATGAATTTTATTATAATTTGTACTCGAGATCGTAATAATGTTAAATCATCAGTTTAATTGAAACTTAAACCGGAAAGTTGAATCGTCCGGCTTTGACAACCGGAGCCTTTAAAATAAAATTGACCGTTTGACGAACGGAATGACTCCTTTTTATCTAAAGGTAGATTTGTACTCGGGACCTGTTTAGATTAATTAGTTTACCGTAATTTGTGGATCTTGGGTGATGACAATGGACATATGACAATTTCATACACTCGTGTGAGGAGGAATTGTTTACCTCAGAGTGCACCGTTTCACTTACTCAATTGGACCTAAAATAAAAGGAGAGATCGAACACATTTCAATTAATCGAAAAGATCGTATAAACCAATTATATAAGTTTTGCCAGATTCTCTAAAATTATCTATTAATATCTTGGTACCTATATATTTATATCTATATATATATTCTGCAATTTATGTACATCTATATATATTTATATATCTATATATATTATATTAGAATAACTATTAAATTACGTATTTATTTTGTGTTAACTAGAATAGTAGTGATCTGTGTGATAAAATTGCGATTTAGATCGAGTTAATAACAGCTCTTTGGTGTTTAACCACACGTAAAAGAAATTACCAAGTTCCCTGAGGATTCGACACCTGACTCATCATACTAGCACTACGATTTGACCCGGTACACTGCCGGTTAGGATCTGTATAGCCTAGAAAAGGTCCGTCAGCACATTTTGGCGCCGTTGCCGGGGAACGTCGCTAATTTCTTTTTATGTGTCTATGGTTACTACTTGTATTAGCTTAAAATTCTCGAGAATAAGTCAACACTTTTCTTATCTCATTTCTATTTTATTTTTAGTTGGTTGTTACCTTTTAGGAAAAGTACCAATTTTATTACTATCAATTTCGTGTTATTTTCTATTTTCGTTAGTTGATGACCGTAAGTGGTAAGGCCCTCTCGCTCCTTATAAGCTGACATAAACACTTACGAAAGGCGCTAAGTTAGAGTAGAGAGTAAACGCGGTCATACTAGTCGTGAAATCCCGACCAAGAATCATCTTCAATCGTAAATACGAGAATGGTCAAATCGGTGATGAAACACCGAACAAGTATTGAACATGCTCTAGGGCATGGACAAAACCCTGTTAACCCTAATAATAATAATAATAGAAATAATCAAAATCGGAACCGTAATAATCGTAATAATCCACCAAACCCGAGACCTATATGTGATCAAACAAGAAGAAGAAACCGGACTAATAATCCCATACTTTTACCTAATGAAGGAGCGAATAATTTCAAATTAAGTCTCATCTTTTGGTTTAATTGACGCAAGAGCCCAATTCCTAGGAGAGGATGATGAAGATCCACATCATCATCTCTATCTTTTGAAGAATCTGTGCAATACTGACCAAAAGTCAAGGTGCTCATAAGGAATTAACGAATGACTATGTTTCCTTTTTCTTTAAAAGGACGAGCCCGAGATTGGTTTATGTCTCTTCCACATCATTCACTTACTAGTTGGGAGGAGATTCAAACTGAATTTCAAAACAATATTTCACTCTGGACGAAATTTGGAATTAAAAGTCGAGGTTGCTAACTTTAGACAAGGATCCGAGGAAACTCTTGGGAATGCGTGGGAAAGGTTTAAAAATTGTTAAGAGCGTGTCCCGATCATGGTTATTCCTTAGATATGCAAATTCAACTCTTCGTCGTAAATTGAGAAAAGACTCACGTGCGGATGTAGATCATGCATGTGGTGGTTCGTTAATGATGAGTGAAGCTCAAGCAGCTTTACGATGCTATAGAAAAGATTTCCAAAAATAACGAATGTGGGAAACCGGTTCTACCACCGTAAAAGTAGCTTTTGCAGGAGAATGTACGTCTAATACGGAAGTTCTAGCACACTTGGAGAATTTGAGTAGGAAATTTGATGGTTTACAAATGAATAAGAACCAAAATTCAAAAATAGTACACCAAATGAATACTCAAGTCATGATAATGTGGCGTTAGGAGTGAAGAACCAACAGGATATTCAAGAGAGGAGGTGAGTTTTCTTCAAAGAAGATAGGAATTTGAACAATGCATACTCAAACTCATTCAATGCTATTAGAAGAGATCATCCTACTTATCGATGGTCCGAAAACCCTAGTAAGCCGTGACAACCGCCATATCCAAATCCATATAGGAATAATAACCAAGTTTATCAAGAAAATACATCTAATCGAATTTACAATCATTACCAAGATCCTATCCTCAACATACCACTCAAAGTATACCAAGAACTCGAGTTCAACTCAACTGCGAAGGAGTTGAAAAATGGGAAAAACTAATGGAAAATATGATGGGTGTAGTATCTACTCAAGCTAAGAATATGGAAACAATGATGACTTCTATTGGTACAAATCACTAAAGATATGAGTACAATAAAAACATCTATGAGTGGACATGATACCGAGAATGAGAACAATAGAAGCCTCATTGAGGAATATGGAAGATCATTTGAGTAGGGAAGGTGAACGTAACAACAAAGAGACCCCCTGGAGGATTACCAAGCAACACCGATGAAACCCAAGAGAGGTAAATGTTGTGGTTACGAGAAGTAGGAAGCTTAGTGGAAGCAATGGAGTAGAAAACTTTGGGAATAATGAAGTAGAAAATGATTTAGATGGAAAGAATGATGAAACTAAAGATGAAATTGAATTCATCGATGAGGAAGAAGAAATTATAGATAATTTCTTGAAAAGGAATAAGTTTGGAACACTGAAAATGAAGGTGAAAATTGGGTAAAAATCCCTAGGATTTTGAAAGACCCTATGGATAAAGATTTAAGGAATTTATTCAAGGAACATGTTAGAATAAATGAGAAACAGGAAGAATCGAAAAATCAAGACGAGAGATTGATTCAGGGGAACAATTTAAAGAAAAAAATTCAAGAACTCAAACATGGCGACTAAGTAATACTCAAAGGTTTAAGGAAAAGGAAAAGAGAAATTGACTAAGGAGCCAAAGGTTATAGATTTAGAATCTTTACCCTACCCTCCTAAAGATCAAATCAAAAAGGCAAAAACTGATAAGAAGTATGCTCGTTTCCTTGATACTTTTCGTCATCTTCATGTTAATATCCCCATTTATTGAAGCTCGATTAATATACTCCGCCTATGGAAAGTTTCAAAAGAGATACTATCAAATAAGAAAAATTAGAGGAATATGAGAATATATGCCTAAATGAAGAATGTTCTGCACTCTGCAAAGATAAGTTACCACCTAAACTGAAAGATCACGGAAGTTTTACGATTCCATGTGAAATTGGAGGATTTCTTTTTAAGAAAGTCTTATGTGATCTTGGAGCTAGTATAAATCTCATGTCTTATGAGGATTATAAAAAGCTAGGCATAGGAAAGCTTACTAAGACTGAAATGACTCTGCAAATGGCGATAGATCGATTAAGTACCCTAAAGGAATGATTAAGGATGTACTTGGTAAAAGTAGACAAATTCTATTTTCCAAAGAGATTTTGTAGTTATGGAAATGGAAGAAGGATATTCAGCGCCTCTTATTCTAGGTCGTCCATTTCTAGCTACAGGAAGAACTTTAATCGATGTTCATAAAGGAGAGTTAATTTTGAGAGTCAATGAAGATGAAGTTGCTTTCAATATTTTTAAAGCTATGAACCATCCATATACATCACCAGAATCATGTTCTTTTATAGAAGATATTCATTCTGTCTATGATAATCAGTTACCAACTTTTGAAGACAAAGTTAGAAGAATGCTTAACTCTGTCTATCTATAAAGAAGATGAGGAAGACATTGAAATGAAAGAGATAATCCTTTCTCTAGATAAAGGAAGCTTTACTTTTAAGCCACCATGGCATAAGTATTTGGAGTTAGAACTAGAAGGACCGGTTCTTAAATCGTCAATAAAGATCCGCCAAAGAATGCTGGATTGAAAACCGTTACCTTTAAATTTGAAATATGCTTTTCTTGAAACTGATAATCTATTACCGATTATTATTTCATCTACTTTAACTGAGCAGCAAGAAGATCAATTAATAAGAATGTTAAGAAAGCATAAGAAAGCTTTTGGATGGACAGTTGCCGATATTCGAGGTATTAGCCACGAGATTTGTGTTCATAAGATAATTACGAAGAGGATGCTAAACCTTGTATTCAACCGCAACGCCGCCTCAACCCGAATTTACAGTTAATCGTCAAGAAAGAGGTCATTAAGCTATTAGAAATGGGGATAATCTTTCCTATATCAGATAGTGAATGGGTTAGTCCAACTCAAGTTGTACCAAAGAAAGGAGGTTTCACAAAGTGAAAGAAAATGATAAGAATGAATGGATTCCAACAAGGAAATTACAGGATATCGAATGTGCATTGATTTTAGAAAACTAAATGATCATACTAAGAAAGATCATCATCCACTTCCATTCATAGTTCAAATGTTGGAACGCTTAAGTGGTCATAAGTATTATTGTTTCTTAGATGGTTATTCGAGTTATTTACTGAGATCTTCATTGCAAAGCAGGAGATAGAGAAAAGACTACTTTCACATGTCCTTATGGAACTTTTGCGTATAAAAGAATGCCGTTTGGTTTATGTAATGCTCTGCTACGCTTCAAAGATGTATGATGTCTATATTTTACGATATGGTTGAGAAATTCTTAGAAATTTTTATGGATGACTTTAGTGTTTATGGAGATTCTTTTGGTAAGTGTTTGTCGACTTAGAAAGAGTTTTACAACGTTATGAGGATACCAATTTAGTTCTAAATTGGGAAAAATGTCATTTAATGGTATCGGAAGGAATTGTTTTAGGTCATAGAATCTCAAATAGAAATTGAAGTTGATAAAGCTAAAGTCGAGGTGATTGAAAAATTACCGCCACCAGTTAATCTAAGGACTCTAAGAGGATTTCTTGGACATGCGAGGATTTTATAGAGATTTATTGCAGATTTTTCAAAGATAGCAAAGCCTTTAAGTCATTTGCTTGAAAAGAAGTACCTTTTAACTTTGATAGTAAATGTATGGAAGCATTTAAGACCTTGAAAGCGAAGTTGATTATCGCACTTGGCTTTGGTAGCACCAGGCGAATTTACCTTTTGAAATTATGTGTGATGCTAGTGATTTAGTGTATTGTAGGAGTGTTTTAGGTCAAAGGTACAATAGAATTCTCAAAGCTATTTACTATGCATCCCACACATTAAACGCAGCTCAACTAAATTATGCAACTACTGAAAAGGAACTGTAATGTGATTTTTGCCTTAGATAAGTTTAGATCGTATATTGTCGGTTCTAAGGTAATAGTCTACACCGACCATTCACTCAAGTATTTAATGAGTAAGAAGGATGCGAAACCACGCCTTCTTAGATGGATTCTCCTACTACAAGAATTTGATATTGAAATTAAAGATAAAAAAGAAGTGAAAACGTAGTAGCGCATCACCTAAGTAGAATGGAGACTGAGGAAGAGATAGGGAATGAAATTAAAGATTCATTTCCTGATGAACAACTATTTAGAATAGATACTCCTTCAACCATGCAATTATTAAAAAATAGAATTCCCTCTAAGGAAATCTCACCTTGGTTTGGAGATATCATTAATTACTTAACTCAGTGATTATATTCCGTCTCATTGGACTTGGCAATGAAAAGAAATTCTTTTACGACTTAAAATTTTATTACTGGGAGGAACCAGGACCTTTTCCGTAAATGTTCGGATGGGATAATCGAAAATGTGTGCCTGATAATGAAATTTTAAGTATTTTATCATTTTGTCATGATCGTGAGGCAGGAGGACATCATGGAGGATGGAAAACTGCTTTTAAAGTTTTACAATGTGGTTTTTATTGGCCTACATTATATAAAGATGCTTATAAATATGTTAAATCTTGTGAATCTTGTCAAAAATGGGGAAATGTATCTAAAAAACATGAAATGCCTATGCAACCTATTTTAGAATGTGAGTTATTTGATGTTTGGGGTATAGATTTCATGGGACCTTTTCCTATATCGTTTGGAAAAAGATTTATTCTTGTAATGGTAGATTATGTTTCAAAATGGGTAGAAAGTCAAGCTCTTCCCACTAATGATACCAAGGTTGTCATACGATTCCTTAAAAAGAACATATTCACTAGATATGGCATTCCGAGGGCAATCATTAGCGATAGAGGTTCACACTTTTGTAATAGACCATTTACTAAGTTAATTGAGAAATATGGTGTAACACATAAACTAGGACGCCTATCATCCGCAAACCAAAGGTCGTGAGAGAGTGTCAAATAGAGAAATCAAAAGAATCGTGGAAAAAGCAGTTGATTCAAATCGTAAAACTCGGGCAATTAAATTAGATGATGCGTTATGGGCGTCTGAGCGACTTTTTAAAACACCAATAGGTTGTTCTCCTATAAGCTAGTCTTTGGTAAGTCATGTCATCTCCTAGTTGAGTTAGAACACCGAGCTTTCGGGCTATTAGATTTCTAAATTTCGATCCTAAGGTCAGTCGGTGATCATAGATTGCTTCAATTGATGAAATAGAAGAATTTCGTCTCGATTCTTATGAAAACGCTCGAATCTACAAGGAACGCATACGAAGTCTTTCCATGATAAGAGAATCTTTAAGCGTGAGTTCCATGTAGGTGATCGAGTGCTTTTGTACAATTCACGCTTAAAGTTGTTTCCGTAAGCTTAAATCAAGATGGACAGTCCATTTAAAGTAACACGGGTTTACAAAACTGAGTCATTGGACTAATCGATGGAAATACAACTTTTATAGCCAATGGACACAGAGTAAAGTTATTTGTAGAGGAGAAGGAATCACACCGAAAGAAGAAATAATGCTACTTGATTGATCCCCGACAAACCAAAAAGCAGAGAGAAAAAAAAAAAAAAAAAAAATCAAAAGCAGAGAAACTGAATCACCCAAATACCAAAGCTATCTATCTTTACTCTACTTTTCTCGTAATTTTAATTATGTTTAAACTCTTTTCGCCTTTTACCGGATAGACGTAAAAGAACCGGATGTCTTTTAGATAGAATAGGAGTTTTTATTTTACTTTTGAAATTAGGCCTTGATAAAGATGTCGCGTTTTCTATAGAAGCTTTTAGTTTTTGAACAAAACAAGAAATTGTTGAGAGAGATTAGATTAAGAGAAGTTTGTAATGGAACATCAAGAAGTGCGATAAAAAAGAAGGGGCAAAGTTTCTAATGAGATGCAATCTGTGGAAAAAGTGAACATGTTGAATGCTGTGGGAAAAACACAACCAAATCCTGGATGAGTGTTTGAATATTGTTAGGAAGGGAACGATTAGGTGGTTATCCGAAAATCCCGATGGAATTCCGAGAGATAATTCAAATGCCTCGTTTTTAGGAGTTAGGTTGATTGAGCGTTATATCAGAACTTTGGAAGATTTAGAAATCGAAGAATCAGGAACCCCTTAAGTTTCGAGTCTTTTATTTTATTTTATTTTATAAAATTTTCGCATAACTTCTGAGAATTTTATAAAATTGGATCTTTATAAAATTTGAGGAGTTTTATAAAAGTTTTATAAAAGTTTTTTTTAGATGTTTTATAAGAATTGATATAAATTTATTAAATTTTTATAAGCTTTTTATTAAAGTGTTATAAGGATTTTATTAAATTTTTATAAATTGTTATAAAATTATAAAAGTTCCTTCAAATTTTATTTTAAGAAAATTTTATAAACTTATTTTTAAGACTTTAATTAAGTTTTATTAGAATTTGTATAAGTTTTATTCAAAAATCATAAAAAAATCGAAAAACAGAAAAATTTGTTCACGGACCGATCCGGCCTTAATACCGGACCGGTCCGGGTCTAAAACATAAAAAAGACGGGGACCTTCTTTTCTTCTTCTTCTTTCCTAATTTTCTTTACAACCTTACCACACCAAACCCCACCACTCGAATTTTTTTTTCAATTCCTTCCACAAAAATTCATCTCACACTACACCACTACTTGATATCTTCATCATTCTATCTCCTCTCTTCAAAACAAAGTGGAAAATTCAAAAGGGTCAAAACAAAGCTCCATTCATTCCGGCGACTTTAGCACTTTTCCGGCTTACTTTTCAACGCTTTTCTACACTATAAGGTATAATCTAGTTTATTTAGTTGTTAATTTCAGATTTTCATAATTTTTAGATTAATTTCAACTGCTTTGATTTTTGAGTGTGTTGTGACATTATTATTTTTTTTTTTTCAGTTTTTGTTGTTGTTTTTGTTGTTGATTGGCATTACCAATATCGTAGAATGGCTGAGTCGAGTACTAGAGTCTCTAAAAAGAGAAAATCAAAAATTCCAATTTCAACTCCTGTCGTAGGCACAGTAATTTTATCACCTGAGGAGGAAGCAGTAAGTTTTGAAAGAACCGCATCACCTGAGGCTAAGAAAGCGTATACAAAAATTTATAGTAAGTGTGATGTTCTGGTTGAAAAAGGATTAGACTTGGATGACTTAGGTGATGAAGTCAAAAATATCTTTAGAAGGCGTCAGTGGTTAGATTTAGCAGCCAGAAGGGAAGGTGAGATTAACACGACTATAGTAGTTTGAGTTTTATTCGGTTTTATCTACTATGTCGGAAGAAACTTACTCAATGGAAATCAGACTTTACGAGCCGAAAATATTCCTTTTAACCTCGCCGTCATTAATGCAATTTTAGGAGTTGAGGTTTTTCCGATGAGGAGGATTACAGGGTAGTCTATAATTTAGATGATCCTGCTAGTTTTGAGCAGACTGCCCTGAGAGCCCAGACTGTTTTTGACCCGCCCGCGGGGGGGGTTGAAAATCGGTTTAATTACGGGAACTGTTTTAGAGGTTTAAGGGCAATTAAAAGATTTATTAGCCATAATCTCTATCCTTCTAGTAAACATACTGCTTTTGGAAAGGAAGATGTATGTATCGCTTGGGCTATGGTAAATGATGTTAGAGTGGATGTTGGAAAGGTCATGTTTAAGAGGATTTTTGAGAGTATTGTCATCGCCAGACCAGGGAGTCATCTTTACTTCCCTTGTTTTATCTCTGATTTATGTCGTAGGTTGGGAGTACCATTCCTGCCTAATGACAAGTTATCTCTGGCCGATGGAAATCTGATTGGACCTAGTTTGACTAGTCTTCCGGATGGTAGTATTAGCTCTTTGCTTAGAAGACGTCAAACTCACCCCACCTCACCGGTTTTACATCTTCTTCTTTTCCATCTTTTTCTAGTCACCTCAACAAACTCCTTTCTCCAACACTATCACATATGACATGTTTCAATCTTTAGTGATGAGATGTTGCGCGTGGTCAAGCCAATGTGGCTTTATTCACGAGAGTACTAAGCGGTGGTGTGATGATATTCGTAGAGGTTTAAGAAGAACGAGCGATTGCTTCGTAATCCTACTTTTGATGATCCCGCCTATCCACCTTGTCGATCGATCCATATACCTTACCACGCGTGGGAAACACCTATTCCACCACAATCGAGCTTTCATCCATCGTCATATCCTTTTGGAGGCCAATCTAGTGGGCGGTGTATTTTTCGACAGTGTTCGAGACCAAATGATGTCGAGTTGGGGAGGATTCACCGAGTATGCACATGTCACGTCTGGCATGAGTTCGATGGGTCTTGATAGTTCGATCAGACTACGACTTCACCATCCATCGCCTTCTCGATGCGTTTCCAAGTTCGAGTTTTCAAGTTGATCCGGAGGAAGATTATGATGAAGATTGAATTTTAATGATTGATTAAACATGTTTACTACACATTTTATTGCATTCGACTTTTGTCATTTAACTATTGGTTTGTTTTCAATTTTCGTTTACTTTGATGTTACAATAGATTTTATAAAAATTTGGTTTGCATTTTAAATCGGTTTAGTTTTTATAAAACTATAAAGAAAAAACTCAAAATAATTTTCGTATAATTACTACGTCATTTTACAAAAATATAATGTGTCGTTTTATCCGTTCGTATCAAGTTAAATTAACTTTTACAATGTATCTTCGAGGAAAGAGTTAGTAATAGGCACGTGAAGTAAAAATAACCAAAGTTCAAATTGACTTTCACCTCTGTCCCTCAGTAAAAGCAGGATGAGGCCGGACCGGTCCGGCCTATACTCGGCCCGATCCGTGAAGGGAAACAGCATGACTCATTTTTTGAGTCTGTCTCGTTCATCCACGTATGTATTACTTTCTATCTATATAAAGGAGGCCAGGGAATGAGGAAAGGATACCATTTCTTTCACTGCCTATCTACTTCCAACTGTAATTTTATTTTTTATCAAGTTTTAAAAATGTCGAACCACTCTCTCACCATCTCAGTAAATTCTTACGAGCCTAATACACCGGATCATCCGAATCGCAAAGCTTCTAATGAGAGTATAAATTTACACCCTCGTTTTGCTAATTCTCCAATCCTATTGGAGAAAGGTTTGAATTTTGATAAAATTGATCGATGGGGTAAAACTCTCATTAGGAGTTTCGTTGGAAAAAATTTGTAAGTACACCACGAGGCGAAATTAATATTACGGTTGTAAGGGAATTTTATTCGGCCCTACTTTCAACGTTCGCGATAGAGTCTACACAGATTGTTCTGGTAAGAGGAGTGGCTGTTCCCTTCTCTTCATCTATCATCAACCAAATTTTTGAAATTCCACCAGTTTCTATGCCACATTTTGAAATGCAATGGGGACTACAAAATCCCTCTAATCATTTGAATAAAGTACACGAGTCTTTCCAATGTCTGTTCCCGCTTTTTGATACAAATCACGACATGTCAACACGAGCTTTACTTCCACATCTAAAGGCGTGGAAGCATTTTATAAATTCTCGAGTTTATCCCACCTGGGATTTTGGAAGTTTAACTGAGAATGAAATGCTTCTACTTTTTGCTTTGGCATTCGGTGTATTTGTTGATTGGGGTATATTGATTCAAAGGACAGTGTCGGACTTTGCAATAGCCAGAGGTAGTAGGGGGAAACCTATGCCTAATTCTTGGTTGATATCACGTTTGTGTATTCTTCTGAATGGAGTGGAAGAGTTGGAGACGGATGAGATTTTTCCGTCTAGAGATAGTCGGTTTGGATTGCTACCGGTTGATACACCGGGTTGTTCGTCTACTATCTAGAGAGTTGTTAGTGGTTTGTTAGTAATATTTAAGTTTTAATAAGTTAAATTAAGTTAAGTTTGAAGTTCTTTAGTTAAGTTTGTAATAATGTATCTTGTTTAATATATATGTCTTAGTTTTTTTAAGTTGTTTGTTTTTATTTAATGATATAATTAGTATACGCTAAAATAAAATCGGAAAAATAACGTTGATAGATAATTTTAATTTTATTTTCGAACCTACTTTTTACTACTTATTGAACATCGGACGATGCCACTTAAGTAAGTGGGGAGTAGAGTTAGGTTAGAAAATTCATTAAAATTTTCGAAAAAAAAAAAAAAAAAAAAAAAAATATAATAAAATAAATAAATATAATTATATTATATGTCTAATTTAGATTTTAAGAAGATTTTAAGTTTATATAATGGAGTAATTAATATTAGATATTGTTTTTATAAAATTATATAAGTATGATTGATATTTATAAGTAAAATTTTTTAGAATCATTTTCAATACGAATTATGAATTTGGAATTGGATTAAGTTTATTGATTTTTGGCACCACAAAAATATAACTATAGCCAAATAACTTACCTCAGCCTTGATTAGAGTGATCAAGACCGCACTCGAAATTGTCAATTGTGATTAAATAACCGAGCTTTAGCTATTTTGGTCTACATTTCCTTGAAATACCGCAAGTTTGTAATGTCATTTATAAAAAGAGATGGAGACATAAAAGCTAAATTTTGGTATATCTTTGAGATTGGAAAGATTAGATAAATAGTAGTATATTCGATCTTACCTCATGACACTTGCAACATAGCCGATTTTGGTAATAAGTTCGGATATATTAATATTCTATAAAAGAATTAAGAACGAAGCACCATATTTACACAATGCATTAATCAAATATCGTGGTATCTTCCTTATCTGTGATTAACAACTTAAAAATAAAAAGAACAAATCGGATGTAGCTACCAATGATTGGAGTGAGTAGGGTATTATCACGAAATGTCCTATACCACTATGAGGTAATTAAGCTCCCGATTGCCTGATGATAGTAGTCCAGCTAGGGTATTATCACGAAATGTCCTATTGCTGGGAATGAAGGCACAAGATAAATTGAAAGAGGAAAAGTTGAATCATAAGATCTCAGGAATTATTACAAGTTTAAGGAAACCGGACTTGTAATTTTCGATCGAAAGAGTAGTACTCCGATCAATCTTGATGAAGCAATGCCTGTAAGTTTGATTTTCTACACACACTCACGCTTTTAGTTCTTAATCTCTCTAAAAAAAAAAAAAAAAAAAAAAAAAGAGAAAATCAAAAAAAGATGCTAAGAATATGTTTTTTTCAAAAATATGAAGATGTAGGTACGTACGACTTGCCTCTTTCTCTTTTTGATTTCTTTTTTCCGATTAACCAACATCTTGAACCTAAACTCTATAAGCCATTTTTGTCAATTACTTTACTGAAATTTCCGATTCCAGAATTTCATAATAGTTGCGATTAAAAATAATTCTGATATTTTATTTATACTTCTTAAGTATTACATATATAATTTCATCTAAATAATATTTAATGTTTAAGTTATTTCAGTTATATACTCTTTCTGTCTTCTTAAGATTTTAAATTAAGATAGATAATATATTTATAATATTGACAAAGTATATTATAATCTGAAAAATTATACTATCTTTTATTACCGCTTATTTTTGCTCGAGGACGATCAAAAGCTAAGTGGGGAGTAATTTGATGTATTATTTTATATGATTAAAAATACGTTATATTATTATGTTTTATCAACGAATTCTATATAAAATATATGAAATTATGATATAAAATGTTAATCTTTATAATTTAGAGTATTTAGTAATAATAATAATAAAAAGTTGTAATTTTGTACCGATTTTAGTAAATCGGAGTGTAAATGTCGGTTATGTGGGTATTTGTGATGTTTTATTGCAGATTTATAAACCAAGACCCCGAGAATCGACATATTGAAGTTTAATCATATCTCTCGAATGATTTAGAAAGTGCCACAAGTTTAAATGGTCAATTGAACACGTTGCAAGTGGACAAGTAGCCAATCAATCTGGATAAGTAATAATAGAGAAATATCTTCGACAAACGAATGGCTCATCAAAATGATATTTTCAGAAAAGTGTTCTTCACGAAAGTTGTAGATTTTTCCGAGAGTGTTCCAATGCAATTTAAATTATGAAGATTGGAGGTCTAGAACTTAAACAGGTGATCAAGTGGCTAATCGACTTGGATTAAGAAAAATCCCGTAAAAGCTTCGAGGAACACGAGGTCATCAAAAAGCATTATCTGGAGAAGAGTCCTTCATGAAAGTTGTAGAGTTTCTCAAGATCTTAATTTTGGCATTTCGTTTGCAATTTTTGGAAGTCCCGAACTCGAGATATGAATTTTAGAAGTTTAATAATTATATATAAAAAATAATATCTCCTACGCACATGCTGGAATGATCAAGTTAGTGGGGATCATCATTAGTCCGGACCGAGCCGGCTTAATACCGGACCGTCCGGCCTCTACCAATTTTCCTATATAAAGAGCAAGATCGTAGATCATTCGAGTGTACCAAATATATATATATAACAGTCTATATATATATATATATCTCCTTCTTCTTTTTCTTTTTTAGTAGTAGTAGTAAATAAGGCCTTACGCCGTAATAATGTAGTTTTAGTATCGTTGTAATGCTCGAGAAAATCTCGGAAGTCGGTTTTGCTAAAGAAGTTGTAATGTCCGGAAGATACGATTTCTGAATCAACTGCCGTATTCGGGTAACTTTTCTTAAGTATTTATGTTTGTTTTTGTATTTTTCGTTGTTATAATGTTTTTAGGCTAAATATAATACTGGCCAAAACTATGTAATCGGTTTTATTTCGATCTTTTCGTTAAAGAAATGTTGTTAAGTTAAAATGACTAAAATTGAGTTAATTGAATCTTTTTCTATTTTGATCATATTCATTATTGACATATTTAATAGATCTCGAGGAATTCATAATCTAATTATGAATTGGCGCCTCGTAGTCGTGATATGAAATAAAAGATAGAAAAACCGGAGGGTAAAATTGGCCGTGTGAACAACGTGATAACGGAATCCGATTTCTAACCGGGGTAAATTTGTTTTGGGAGAAATGAATTTTATTATAATTTGTACTCGAGATCGTAATAATGTTAAATCATCGCTTTAATTGAAACTTAAACCGGAAAGTTGAATCGTCCGGCTTTGACAACCGGAGCCTTTAAAATAAAATTGACCGTTTGACGAACGGAATGACTCCTTTTATCTAAAGGTAGATTTGTACTCGGGACTGTTTAGATTAATTAGTTTACCGTAATAGATTGTGGATCTTGGGTGATGACAATGGACATATGACAATTTCATACACTCGTGTGAGGAGGAATTGTTTACCTCAGAGTGCACCGTTTCACTTACTCAATTGGACCTAAAATAAAAGGAGAGATCGAACACATTTCAATTAATCGAAAAGATCAAAACCAATTATATAAGTTTTGGCGATTCTCTAAAATTATCTATTAATATCTTGGTACCTATATATTTATATCTATATATATATTCTGCAATTTATGTACATCTATATATATTTATATATCTATATATATTATATTAGAATAACTATTAAATTACGTATTTATTTTGTGTTAACTAGAATAGTAGTGATACGTGTGATAAAATTGCGATTTAGATCGAGTTAATAATGACTCTTTGGTGTTTAACCACACGTAAAAGAAATTACCAAGTTCCCCGAGGATTCGACACCTGACTCATCATACTAGCACTACGATTTGACCCGGTACACTGCCGGTTAGGATCTGTATAGCCTAGAAAAGGTCCGTCAGGGGGTGAATAAACTTAACACTTAAAACTTTGGAGTTAACAAATTGCAACTTCAAGAATCTGCGATACTTTAGAGTCTCTTTGAGACTTCATGAGTTCTTGATAAACAGATGAGTCTCATCGAGTTGAGTTTGCTGAATTTGTGCAGCGAAATAATATCAAAATTAAGCCTTAAAACTTGTTGTTAAAAGTGATACTAAGTATTAGATACTCAGTAGTGCAAGTGTGCGATTTCAGTTACTAGATTCAGTAGGCTGATGTATAAGATAAACTAAGTGCAGAAAGTAAATGCAGAAAGTAAATAGCCAGATTTTATAGTGGTTCCAGGTGATGTAATCCTCGTCCACCCTTCTTCTCCTGTGATGTTGGAGGAAATTCACTAGAGATCTTTGATGCGACTTTTACAAAGATTCCTAAGTTATTTGTCCTTCACCAATAACTATGGCTTCACAAATGGCCAGGAACAGTAGGATTGTTGCTCCCGAGTCTTCCACTGGTCCTTGAAGGGTAGAATTGCCTCTTCACCAGCCTCCACCACAAACAACGATCTTTCACACTCAAACGAGATGCTTCATTTTTTTGGCGGAGGTTCTTTATAAAATAAAGAATGAATAAAATAAATGATTCGATTCAAAGCGGCTTGATTAGGATGATGTAATCGGCTTGCGCCTCCAAGTGTGTAATCTTGATGCAGCTTGAATACAGAATACACTTGAAGAAATTTACTAGATCAGCAACCTTATGCTCAGCAAGTTCATCGGGGTGTTTTTCACTTCAGTATTATCACTTAAAGTTTATCCAAAATTCATCATCTTTTCTGAGTTGAAAGTCTTCTATTTATAGGCGGGAATGCATGTGACTTGTATTTGAATTTCAAATGTAACTGCGTTCCTTGTTTTTGTCCCATCCGAATTGCATTCATCACTATTCATAGGGTCGACAATTTATCGTAATTCCTTTTGACAAAGCAATCTGTCCACCCTTTGACTTGTATCCAATGGATAAAAATATGAATCATCCCAACGTCTTTTAATCTCAACCTTTGATTTTCTTGATAAGTCGAGGTAGTTGGATGTCCTTATCCATGTGATTTTCCAAAATAATCTTGAAATAATCGAGGTATATATCGGTAGGTTCATCGATCTCTTCAAGTACCAATCGATCTGTGATCATCATATTCTCAGATATAAAATACAATGCACTAATTACTTTTATCTAACTTTTATTTGTGAAGTTAGATTACATCATTTTAATTATAACCAAGTTCCAAACATCATCCAACTTATGGAACTTAGACCTTCTACACAAGGTATATGCAATCAGTTTAGGTCATCACAGACTTGCCTAAATTCTGATTCCATAACCTTGACTTTGAATGCTAAGTTTGATCCCTTAGCCTTCATTTACTGAGTTTGAACCTCGGCCTTGGGTCTTGATCTTGGCGAGTTCCCCGACAAGTCTCATCGACCTATCTACCCTACTGACCTAGACTAGTCTGCTGACAAGAGTCAGCTGACCATTACAGTGCTTGTTTGATCAAACCTATTTATGAATCAAACTCTAATAAACCTATACATTTAATCTAGACATCTTTTTGCCTTTGCACTATAACAGCTAGTATGGCACTCATCATCAAAACTAAGAAATAAGTCCAACAGTTTGTACTCATAGGAGTTGATACCTTGGTGCTGTTTTCCATACCAAACTTCTTCAGCAGCTCCTTGGTATACTTGGTTTGATGAATGAAGATTCCATCATTCATCTGTTTGACTTGCAAACCCAAAAAGTAATTCATTTCATCCATCATACTCATTTGGAACTTACTTTTCATCAAATTTGCAAACTTTTCACAAAGTAAGTCATTTTCAGAACCAAAAATTATGTCATCAACATAAATCTGTACCAGCAGTGGGCTGTCTCCTTCACTGATTCTGAAAAGAGTTTTGTCAATGGTACCTTTGGTAAAACCATTGTCCACCAAGAATTGAGATAGGGTCTCATACCATGCTCTTGGTGCTTGTTTCAAACCATAAAGTGCTTTGTTGAGTCTGTACACTTTATCTTCTTGATCTTTAACTTCAAAACCTGGAGGTTGCTAAACATAGATCTCCTCTTCCAGAACGCCATTCAAGAATGAACTTTTGACATCCATCTGATATACTTTGAAGTTTTTATAAGCAGCATATGCCAAGAATAATCTAATAGCTTCCAATCTTGCAACAGGGGCATATGTTTCATCAAAATCTATTCCTTCTGCTTGAGAATAGCCTTTCGCTACTAGTATGGCCTTATTCCTTACAATGGTACCAGATTCATCCAATTTGTTTCAGTATACCCATTTTGTACCAATTATATTTGCATGGTTAGGCCTTTCCACTAGTGTCCAAACTTGATTTCTTTCAAATTCATTCAACTCTTCTTGCATAACAATTATCCAATCTGGATCTGATATTGCTTCTTCAACAACTTTAGGTTCCATTTGAGATAGAAAGCATGTAAACATTGCTTCTAATTGTCTTCTAGTCCTCACACCTTGCTGTATGTTGCCAATAACTTGTTCAGCAGGGTGATCTCTTAACCATTATGGATTCTGGTTAGATTGATTCTCAGGAACATCACTTCAGTAGGGTCAGTTGTAGCATCAGGGGGTTCAGCAGATCCTTGAACTGTCTCAGTTGTTGCATCAGTAGTGTTTTCAGCAAGGGCAGAGTCATAAACTTTTAAGTCATTGAACCTTTCCAAAACATTAACACATTCTTGATCAGTGACTTGTTGATTCTCAGCAGGTTCTGAATCTTCATCTTTCATTCCAGTGAACTTAGGTTCATCAAACACAACATGTATTGTTTCTTCATGTTTCAGTGTCCTTTTGTTCAGTACCCTGAATGCCTTGCTGACAGAAGAATATCCCAAGAAAATTCCTTCATCTGACTTGGGTTGTAATGTCTTCAATTGCTCCTTATGATTAAGATAAAACATTTACTCCCAAATGGATGGAAATAAGATATATTAGGTTTCCTTCCATTCCAAATCTCATAAGGTGTCTTCAGCACCTTCTTGTTCACTAAGGTTCTATTTTGTGTATAGCATGCTGTATTAACTGCTTCATCCCAATATCTTTCAGGTAATAAAGCTTCACAAATCATAGTTCTTCCTGCTTCTTTTAAAGTCATGTTTCTTCTTTCAAAGAACCCCATTTTCTTTGAGGTGTACCAAAGAAGACAAGTTGATGTAGTACGCCATTTTGTTCACATTATTCTCTTATAACTTTATTGAGAAATTTAGTACCCTTGTCTGATCTGATTTTCACTACTGTCACACTTTTCTCATTTTGCAATCTCTTCAAAAGTTCAGGCATCTTTTGAAGTGTTTCACTTTTCTTATTCATGAATATCACCCAAGTGTATCTTGAATAATCATCCACAAAAACTAAAGTGTATTTCTTTCCTGTTACACTTGTTGGAGTCACTGGTCCAAATAGATCCATGTGCATCAACTCCAACACTCTTTTTGTTGATTGCTTTGTTTTTGACTTGAAGCTTGATTTTGTTTCTTTACCTTGCTGACAAGCATCACATATAGCATCCTTCTTGAATGTGATCTCAGGTAAACCAATCACCAGTTTCTTCTTTACCAGCTGATTGATATCATCAAAGTTTGGATGATTTAACTTCTTATGCCATAGCCAATTAAGTTCTGATTTGGTATGCACAATCAAACAGGTTTCTGGAACAGCAGTAGACCAATCCACAACATACATGTTTTGTTGTCTTCTTCCAGCCATCACAACTTGATCACCTCTTTCACTAATGACAATACAGGTGCCTTTGTCAAAAGTGACCTTGTAACCCATGTCATAAAAGCTGCCTAGTGCTCGATGAGTTGTAGTCCATCCTTCCACATATGCAACATTCCCGATTGTTAATCCATTTCTCACAAGTGTGCCATATCCTCTTGTGTATCCAGTGTGTTCTTGTTTCCAAAGTTCACTCTTGGACCATCCTTTGCCACAAAGCTTGACCGATAAAGTGCTTATTCTTTGTCATATGTCCTGGAACATCCACCGTCAAAGTACGGACACCCTACAAAACAAAGTTAATTCATTTTAGGTACCAAAACTGTTTGGGTCCATGATGGTTAGTGGTAAGCATGACCCCTCAGTTTTCTATAAATAGCAGCGCGGATTTCAACCCTAATAATACATTGTTGAGACCTATTGATACACAATCATTAGGAGAAAACCCTAGGCGGCCCCCCCTTCGGGGAGGCTGGGGTTGTGATTTTTCTTGTTTTATATTCGTTTCTTCTATTTCGTTTTTTGTTTTATCTTTCGAATGCTTGGAGGTTGAGCAATTGTTCAAACCATGTGAATTCGTTTAAAGAGTTCTTTATTTTCAATCTAGATTTGTTTTGTGAATTTGATTAAAGTTGTATCTTTTCTATGCTTATGTGTTATGCAATCGATATCGAGAGATGTATTGCTATTTGATGTTTTCCATATGATGAGAGTCGGTGTAAACCTTAGATCACCATAGGAAAGATGGGATTTTTAACCTTGACATAACGAGAGTTGATAGGTTAGATTTCTAGGTTGCTAGATTGAGAGATCTTACACCTTGTTTTGATAGCGTTAATCTTTAAGATCGAGAGATAAAAGATTGATAGGCGAGTTATCTACGAGAGTAGAAATTCATACTTTTGTTAGGTGAACCACAACTTGAATTAAATCATCACAAGATAACTTTAGAGAGGAAATTAAGGGTTGCGGGATCGGTGGATTATTGTTTGTTCGTTGTTTACTCACCATGATCATCTTCTTGTTTACCGTTTATGTTATAGTTTATAGTTTAGATTTCGTTTTCGCTTTTATCCTTCCTGGCTTTGGACTGACAATCATCTGTCCAGTTTATTTTATCGTTTTTAGTTTCGTTTTAGTAGTAACAACCTTATGAAAATTAATGAACTAGATACCTCGATTCCCTGTGATCGACTCCGGTATTAATCGCTGTACTACGATCCCTACACTTGGGGAATACCGGATTTATAAATTTTATTACTTGTTGTTTTCATTAGATAAAATCCGTGACAAGTTTTTGGCGCCGTTGCCGGGGAATCGGTGCGGTTGTCCAGTTCATTATTAATTTTTCTATTTTTTGTTACAACTTTTTTCATAGGTAGATTATAGTTTAGGTTATTAGGGCTGTTCGTAGTTAACTTTTATAGTTATCAATTTCCCTAGGTTTAGCTGTTCTCCCCTTTAGTTTTCTACTCTTTCTGTCTGTCTGTTTCCCGTTTTTCTGCACTCAAACGGGCGTCTTGACTAGTAGACGCCGTCTGTCTGGAAATCGACAGCTCTGCTTTGTTTTATCCTACTGGACGAGCGTCTGGATTGCCAAACGCCCGTCCACTTCAACCTTCAGGCACACGCCCGTCCAGTCATCTGGACGCCCGTCTTGACTAGTTTTTATTGATTTTTCTATTTTTATCACGAATTTTTTTTCGTAGATAGGTTCTTGTTTCTATCCTTTCTAGTTTCTACATTGATTCGGAGACATCTGAGGTTGAATTATCTGACTCCACGTTTTTAGCGATCGAACTTTTGGATAAAAGGGATCGTTTTAGCACTCGTTAGTATTTTGGCCGTAACTTTCGGCTCGAGTGTCCGTTTGGCGCGCAGGACCCCAATTCGGAAAGCTCGTTCCGACGCCGACGACGTGGTGAACGGCCTAAGGCCGTTCAACACCGTTTTCGATGTCAAAATCCACTGTTTTCCCTTCCATTTTGGGCTCAGAAGATTTCAACACGTTTTTCTCCCTTTTATCGTTTTCTTGTTTTCTGTTTTAAATTTTTCGTAGGTAGGTTTCTGTTTAGGTTTTCCGTATCTTTTTCTGTTTCTGTTTCTTTATTTCTTTCAATAAAAAGTACCGTTAAATAAATTGAGGTTTTTTTATTTTGCCGTGTTTCGATAACCACTGGGTTAAGAATGTGCAAAACCTTTTTTTTACTCAATTTATGAAACGTGAATTTAGGTTTCATAGTTTTGTTTTTAATAAACACTAGGGTTTCTGTTTTAATGATATGATATTAGGTTATTTCTGGGGTTGCTGCTGTCTTCTGGTATAGGTTGAGTCTGCTGTGTTTTTCTGCTGGGACAGACGGGCGTCCATAGTAAGTGAACGTCCGTCCGTACCAAAACGCATCAGCGCTGTTATGTTTTTAGAGAGTCAGACGAGCTTTTGCCTTTTTCCCCAAACGCCCGTCTGCTCTATGTGGTTCTGGACGGGCGTCTGCATGCCTGAACGTCCGTCCACCCTGAATATGCTTTAAACGTCCGTGCATCTTGGTTGAGCTTGATCGATCCACCCACTTTTTTTGTGAATAGATTTTATCTTGATACTTACGTCTATTATTCGACATGGTTGTTCCTATATGAGCTTCTGTGGCTGATTATTTTTACAGATGTTCTGAACTTGCATGTTTACATCTTTCCATCTACTAATCCATGTTAAATAATTGATTAATTTTTATATACATGCTTCATTATTCGACTTGGATGTTTTATTGTGAGCCTCTGTGGCCTTTGTATATGCGTAGATGTCCTGTTCTTTCACCGTTATGGTTTTCTTTCCATCTATTGCAGTCCATGTTGAGTAATTCACCTAGCTAGATGTGATTCAAATTTGACTTATGCTGTTCCTTTTGTCGTCTATCTAGGGTGTTAGGGTTGTTAAAGGCACGTCTACACTTCACATGGCAAGCTTCTGTGGCTTTGCATAATCGAATTTTGTTACGCTTCTGTGGCGTTATTTAGTAGACGTTTATATTCTTGACCGTGCTTAGATTAGGGCGACATCTATGGAATTAGTTGGGCTAGTTTATTTTCTTTATTTTCGTTTTGCCTTTTTAGTATAATTGCATATCATTTAGTTGCACTGTATTTTATTTTGTTTTTTTTATTATTATTTTCTTTTCTTTTTAGTGCACCTAGCCCTGCTACTTTGTAGTGTCCTCTATCCTTATTTCTGTATGCACATGTTGGGCTTCTTTGTTTTGTAAAGCTTCTGTGGCTTTATGTTTGACGCTTAGATGTCCTGTGTTTTCCCTGTGTGGTGATTGTTCCATCTGAGCAACTATATCTTGTGCATATCTTGTGCTTCTATCTTGTTTATGATTAATTTTGCCATGTTATATCCCCTATCCCCCGAGGTACATTTTGTTTTGTTTTTTTCAAGTGTGCAGGTTATTTGCAATAGCGATTGTGAGCTTTTAGATGAAGCCAGTTTTCCGGTGGATGGTCCATGATCTCATCGATTTTACACGTATTTACGGATCTGGAGCGGACCACTTTCGAAATTGCCACCTTCGAACTACAATCATTAAGTACTTTGTCCCTTTTTAATTCTGCACAACATGAGGACATGTTGAAATTTAAGTGTGGGGGAGGGAATGATTTGATATGTATCTATACATTTGCTTAATTCATTACGAGTCTATGCAAAATGAGCTAGAATTATCAAAAAATTTCGGCATTTTTGGTTTTTGTTTTGTCCCGAGTAGGCAATTCAATTCAATGTTCGTTATTTTTATAGTCATCCAATCTATATATCATATGTTTGATAAGTTAGTTGTTTCACCTGAGATCAATTTTTCACGAGCCATAGTGAAAGATGAGCTAATTTATAAAGTTATACCCCTTTTGACGAGTGATTTCTGATTTTCTTGTAAGTCATGGGCTTAGTGCTACGTACATATCTTGAGATGTATGATAGTTTGTATTTAGATCCGAAGTATGTTATACTGTGAATATCTAAGGTTTGAATGTGATAAGTAACACGTAACTTATTGTCAAATGAAAAAGTTGAGTTTATAATGAAGAATTATTGGGTGTGTCGGAAGCTAGTCAATGATTTGAGTGTGATAGGGTATACCACGTATGTCCTATACCACTATGATGACTAAAAGCTCACGACAGTCAGAAAAAGCTGCCTTATGATTGGAGTAAGGTAGGGTATATCTCGAATATCCTATTCTGCTATGACAGGGCAATAGCTCATTCTGATGTGCGTTTAAAAGTGGAATAATTAAATCAACTTATATGAAGAAGTGGTATGAAATGGATATAAGACTGAGTTATCGTCTATCTTATCCCCAGTAGAAACTGATAGATATGCTGTAGGGATTATCCTCTGAGTATTTCAGAAAGGCCCTAGATATATTCGATCATTCTTTTCGGGATATTTTACGTTTGTAAGGTACATCTTATGAGTGTCATTTATTGCTAGTCTACGAGGGGGTATTAGCTAGTTTTGCTTTGAGTTTCTCAAGTTTGGATTTAGTGGAAGTTTTCTATGGCTTTGCACACACACAGTGGTGAACCTCTAAGTTATTGAATATGTGTTATATGTGCTGAGATGTCTATCTTTTTCCGAGCCTTGATTTTCGTTTCGTTTTGCTCGGGACGAGCAAAAGCTAAGTGTGGGGGAGTTGTTAAGGGTGATTTTATACGATTTATCCCATTATATTTTATAATGATTTCCTCCATATTTGTATAATTTGCATAGAAAATGAGCGTTTAATTGGTTTATTGAGTAAATGAGGTTTTTAACGAGTTATTCGCAAAATTGGTTAATTTATGTGTTTTATTGATGATTTTATGTTTATTTGAATACTATTACACTTTGCGATGTTTTTGATGATGTGTAGATGCATAATTGCGGTTCAAAAGATGATTAAATGAAGATAAATGTCGGATTTAATTGATGAGAAAGAGATAAGGATGGAATTGGCTAGAAGAAAAGAGATAGAGTTGAAGATTTCGAATTTGGATCCAGCTGAACTAGCGTCCAAGTCCCGTCCAGCCTGGACTGGCGTCCAGAATATTGGACGGGCGTCCAGGAGAAGAAAGTTGATTCAGAGAGTTTGGACGCTGAGTGGACGGGCATCTGAAGCAAGTCCAGAAGAATGGACGAGCGTCCAGAGGAGCGGACGGGCGTCCTTAAACCGACTTAGCAGCAGGCGCCTCAGTTTTCTATAAATAGTAGCGCGGATTTCAACCCTAATAATACATTGTTGAGACCTATTGATACACAATCATTAGGAGAAAACCCTAGGCGGCCCCAGCCCCCTTAGGGGAGGCTGGGGTTGCAATTTTTCTTTTTTTATATTCGTTTCTTCTATTTCGTTTTGCTGTTTTATGCTGAATGCTTGGAGGCTGAGCAATTGTTCAAACCATGTGAATTCGTTTCAGCCGGTTCTTTATTTTCAATCTAGATTTGTTTTGTGAATTTGATTAAAGTTGTATCATTTCTATGCTTATATGTTATGCAATCGATATCGAGAGATGTATTGCTATTTGATGTTTACCATATGACGAGAGTCGGTGTAAACCTTAGATCACCATAGGAAAGATGGGATTTTTAACCTTGATATAACTAGAGTTGATAGGTTAGATTTCTAGGTTGCTAGATTGAGAGATCTTACACCTTGTTTTGATAGCGTTAATCTTTAAGATCGAGAGATAAAAGATTGATAGGCGAGTTATCTACGAGAGTAGAAATTCATACTTTTGTTAGGTGAACCACAACTTGAATTAAATCATCACAAGATAACTTTAGAGAGGAAATTAAGGGTTGCGGGATCGGTGGATTATTGTTTGTTCGTTGTTTAGTCACCATGATCATCTTCTTGTTTACCGTTTATGTTATAGTTTATAGTTTAGATTTCGTTTTCGCTTTTATCTTTCCTGGCTTTGGACTGACAATCCTCTGTCCAGTTTATTTTATCGTTTTTAGTTTCGTTTTAGTAGTAACAACCTTAGGAAAATTAATGAACTAGATACCTCGATTCCCTGTGATCGACTCCGGTATTAATCGCTGTACTACAATCCCTACACTTGGGGAATACCGGATTTATAAATTTTATTACTTGTTGTTTTCATTAGATAAAATCCGTGACAATGGCATCCAAAGTTTCTTCATTATCAGAATTTTTGGGATTTGAACCACAGGTGGATTCACAATCACTTTCAGCAGGAGTGTTAATTGATACAGAATTGTATACCTCCTCTATTTCATCCATGTTTGCCATCAAGGCATAATCATCCATTTCAGCAACCAGTGCAGTGTCATCAGATTCATTTCCCTTATCTGATTCAACTTCATAACCATACTCATCTTCAGCAACCATAGCTTTCTTTCCAAGTCTTCTTTGCTGACTTTTGCTCTTGAGTAGATCTGGACAATCAGGTCTGAAATGTCCAGGCTTCTTGCAGTTGAAGCAAAGATAGTCAGGTTCCTTTTTCTATTTTAACTCGGGACAATCAGAGTTTGAAGTGTCACGGTCTCTTTAATGATAGCACAAATAATCATTGTCTTTCTTTGATTCTTCCTTTTTCTTTTCACTGAATTTCTTTATGAAATTCCTAGGGGAACTCTTTCCAGTTTTCAAATCTAATTTTCTTGCTCAGTAATGCAATCTGCTCTTGAATCTCATCCAACAACTCATCTTGAGCTCCTGATGTTTCTTCTTGATGTGCAACAGCCAATGCAGTAGTTTTTGGTTCCTCTTTTTCTGTCTTAGGTACTAGCTTCTTGTTGAACACATAGGCCTTAAGATCTGAGAACAATTTGAAGGTGTCGTCCTCATGTAGACTTCTCATTTCCTCTATTGCAGTCACCTTCATCTCCCAAACTTCTTTTGCAGGTAATGCTTCCAAGATTTTTGAGTTGACTTCTTCCTGTGAGTACTTCACACTCAGTAGGGTGAGTTCATCTATGATTGCATTGAACCTTGACTCCATTTGTTCAAAAGTTTCATTTGGTTTCATTTTGAACTCCTAAAACTTCTTCTTTGCCACGCTGATCTTGTTCTTCTTGATAGCATCAGTGCCTTCACAGATTAACTGCAACTTATCCCAAAGTTCTTTTGCAGTTTTGCAATCTTTCACCTTCATGTACATATTGCTATCCAAGGTTCTATAAATGATATCAATAGGAATGTTGTTGAGGTTTGCCCTTTTTCTATCTTCAGCTGTCCATTCTCTCTTTGGCTTTGGAATGTACTGAGTTTCATTATCCACGATTCGGCTTTTGTGATCTCCAAAGGGTCCATCGATCAAGACATCCATCATTTCATCATGTGTTGCAGCTAGATAAGCCTGCATTCGACGTTTATAATCATCAAAACGATCTAAGGAGCACATCAACATTGTTCTAGCATACCGATTGTTATCCATGATGCAAATCTTTGAAAATTAGAAACTTGAAAAAGTTTTCAAAGAATTTTCACAAGCACAACAAGTAGGATTACTTCAGAACAGAAGCACTGCTCTGATACCAATTGTTGGTCCCATGAAAAGGCTTTGGTTAAGTTTAGAGAGGGGATGAATAAACTTAACACTTAAAACTTTTGGAGTTAACAAACTCAGCAACTTCAGCAGTCTGCTGATACTCAGTAGTCTGCTGATACTCAATAGTCTGTTGATACTCAGTAGTCTGCTGATACTCATTAGTCTGTTGATACTCAGTAGTCTGCTGACTATTGACTTTACTGAATTTGTTGCAGCGGAATATATTTAAATTAAGCCTTAATACTTGTTGTTAAAATATGATACTAAGTATTAGATACTCAGTAGTGTATGTGTGTGAATCAGTTGCTAGTTCAGTAGATTGATGTGCAAGATACACTATATGCAGAATATAAATGCAGAAAGTAAGTAGGCTGTTTTTATAGTGGTTCTAGGTGGTGTAATCCCGTACTCCACTCTTCTCCTGTGATGTTGGAGGTAATTCACTAGAGATCATTGTAGCTGTTACAAAAATCCCAAAGTTGCTTGTCCTTCACCAATAACTATGGCTTCACAAACTGAACAATTTGAACAGGTGAGATTGCGGCTCCAAAGTCTTCCACTGGTCCTTGAAGGGTAGGATTGCCTCTTCACCAGCTCCACTACAAACAACAGTCCTTGACACCTCAAAAGATGCTTCACTGTCTCAGCAGGTTTCTTGTAAATAAAGATTGAATCAAGTTAGTGATTAAGCTTTCAGCAGCTTGATCAGGATGATATGATCAGCAGCTTCTGGTCTTCAAGTGTGTAAACTTGATGTAGCTTGAAAGCAGATTACACTTGAAGAATTTACTAGATCAGTAGCTTTAAGCCCAGTAGGGTCAGCATGGTGACTTTCTAGATAAGAATTTGAAGCTCAAGATTATCTGTTGTTATTCCTCAAAAATCATCACTTGTATCTGAATTAGGAGTCCTCTATTTATAGGCAGGAATCCTTGTGACTTATGTTTGAAATTCAAACATAGCCATTTCAGATTTGTCCCATCTTGACTTGCTTTTTCTGACTGTTCCTAGGACTGACACTGTCATATTCCTTTTTGACAGTACACAGTCTGTCCACCCTTTGACTTGTATCCGTGGGATAAAGGTCTGAATCATCCCAACGTCCCTGTAATCTTAACCATTGATTTGTTTGATAAAATCAGAGGTTGTTAGCTGTCCCTTTCTTTGTAGTCTTCCAAAGTAGCCTTTGAATAATTTGAAGTATATGTATCAGCAGGTTCCTGTGATCATAAGTCTGCTGAAGTACATATCAGTCAGCTGATCCATATTTTGCTGTGTTTATGAAACAATGCAGCTGACTTCTTTTATCTAACTTTTTATTGTGAGGCTAGACTACACCATTTGATCATAACCAAGTCCCAATCACCATTTAACTTATGGAACTTAGACCTTGTACACAAGGTATATGTGATCAGTTTAGGTCATCACAGACTTCCTTAAATTCTGATTCCATATCCTTGACTTTAATTACTAAGTTTGATCCCTTAGCCTTCAATAACTGAGTTTGAGCCCTCAGCCTTCAGTCTTCAGCAGGTTCATAACTAGTCTACTGACTTAGGTACCCTACTGATATAGACAAGTCTGCTGATATAAGTCAGCTGACCTTTTACAGTGATTGTTTGATCAAACCTATACAAAGATCAAACTCTAATAAGCCTATACATTTGATCTAGACATCTTTTTGCCTTAGCTCTATAACAGCTAGTCTGGCACTCATCACTAAAACTTAAAAATAAGTCCAACAACCATTGATCATAGGTTGGATACATTGACCTCTATAGTGGAAAAGATGGCGACTGGGCAAGTTCAACAAGTCCAGGCATGTGGAATCTGCAACACGATTGGATGCCCTACTGACATGTGTCCAACTCTACAAGAGGATGGAACTGAATAGGTTAATGTTGTAGGTGGTTATCAAGGGCAGTACCAACAAAGAAGGTATGATCCATACCCGAACAACTATAGAACATAGGGTGCCCAACCATAGATTTTGCAAAGGGCCCAAACCCCAGCTCCTACCAATTTCTCAATGGAGGATATGATGAAAAATATGACGAGTACCCTCCAACAAACTATTCAGTAGAAAAATCAGAAGCTTCGTCAAGACATTCGTCAAGAAATTCAACAGGGTCAGAGTGAGTCGAGAGCGGGAGTAAGGAATCTTGAGATTCAAATGTCTCAGTTGGCAGCTGATGTAAACCAATTGAAGGATAATCAATGGAAGCTTCCTTCCCAAGTGGTGAATCCAAGAGAGAATGTTAATGCAGTGGTTTTGCAAAATGGTAAAGAATTTTCTCGAGCCTACTCGAGAGGAAGTTCTTTGAAAAAGTGCAAGTGAAGGATAATTCCAAGGAAGCAAATTTCGATGAATCACCGAGTCGAGGCCTAAGGAAAAAGAAACAAAGATTGTTATCCTCTACCCTTTCCAGCAAAGTTGGCCAAGGCAAAGAAAGAAGAGGAAGAAAAGGCTATGTTGGATATTTTCAAGAAAGTGGAAATCAATCTTCCTTTGTTGGAGGCCATCAAACAATTGCCTAGATATGCAAAATTTCTGAAAGAACTGTGCACCAAGAAGATAAAGTTAAGGCCCAATGCAAGATTGATGGCGGATGAGAACGTGTCTGCGGTCATACAACGTAAGGTGCCACCAAAATGCAAAGACCCAGGTATGTAGACAATTCCTTGCATCATAGGGAACAAGAGGGTTGATAAGGCCATGCTTGACCTAGGCGCATCTATTAACGCTATGTCTCTCTCGGCTTACAATATTTGAATTTAGGACCATTAAAGGATACCCGAGTGGTAATCCAGGTTGACAGATAGGTCTAATTCATATCCAGAGGGAGTGGTGGAAGATGTTCTAGTGAAAGTTCATGACCTAATCTTCCCCGTGGACTTTTATATTATTGATATGGATGATGTATATTCACCACATCCGTCACTTATATTTTTAGGTCGGTCATTTATGAAGACCTGCTAAAACTAAAATTGATGTAGATAAGTGTACTTTGACATTTGAATTTGATGGAAAAATTGTCACTTTTAATATCTATGAGGCTATGAAGTATCCTAGTGATGAAGAGTCCATCTATCATGTGAGTGTTATTGATTCTTGTGTGGAAGAGGTGTATGAGAGATTATCTTTGTGAGGATGAGACGGACTATGTTATATTTAATAGTTTAACCGACCGAGATGTAATCGAAGAATTAGATGAGGCGCTCAATGAAGCCATTATGGCTCTATATTCTACACCCTCGTATAGTTCTAAGTTTACACCACCGGTATTGCCACTAACTGGTTCGTCCGAAAGGATTTTTCCATCATCTGTGCAGGCACCCAAGTTGGAACTCAAGCCGTTGCGGAACATCCAAGTATGCATTTAAGGTGACAATGATACCTTGCACATTATAATTGCAAAAGACTTAACTAAAGAGCAAGAAGAGAACTTGATTAGAGTTCTAAGGACCATAAAGCCATTGGGTGGACATTGGTGACATCAAGGAATAAGCCCTTCTATTTGCATGCACCGAATTTTGCTCGAGGAAAATGCCAAACCGGTGTGTGATCCACAACGCAAGTTGAACCCTACCTTGAAGGAGGTAGTAATGAAAGAGATCGTAAAGTTGTTTGAGTTGGGGATCATATTTCCCATTTCTGACAGTGAATGGGTTAGCCCTGTTCATGTGGTACCAAAGAAAGCAGGTTTTACAATCGAAGAGAATGAAAAGCACGAGCAAGTGGCAGTGAGACCACAAACGGGATGGAGAATGTGTATTGATTTTCGTAAACTCAACGCAGCCACCCGCAAGGATCATTTTCCATTCCCTTACATCGATCAAATGTTGGAAAGGATCACAGGTAAGTCATTCTTTTGCTTTCTTGATGGGTATTCTGGGTACTACCAAATAGTAGTCGCTCCCGAAGACAGTGAGAAGACCACGTTCACATGTCCATTTGGTACCTATGCTTTCCGGCGCATGCCGTTTGGATTGTGTAACGCCCCAAGTACATTTCAGAGGTGCATGATGAGTATATTTTCTGACATGATTGAAAAGCGCATTGAAATATTATGGATGATTTTACTGTCTATGGGGATTCATTTGATGAATGCTTAGGGAATTTATCTCATGTACTAAAATGACGTATTGACACTAATCTAGTGGTTAATTATGAAAAATGTCACATTATGGTGAAAGATAGGATAGTGTTAGGGCATGTTGTGTCTGAAAAGGGAATAGAGGTAGATAAAGCCAAGGTTGATTTAATTGCAAAATTACCATATGCTGCTAATGTGAAGGATATTCGTAGTTTTCTTGGCCATGCCGGGTTTTATCGCAGGTTTATTAAATCTCGAAGATAGCCCAACCTCTATGCAAGTTGTTGCAACAAGACGTTCCCTTTGAGTTTGATGAGGAATGCAAGAAGGCGCATGATGAACTGATGGCAAAGCTCACATCCGCACCCATCATTCAACCCCCTGACTGGTCACTCCCTTTTGAGATAATGTGTGATGCAAGTGACTACGCTGTGGGGGCTGTTCTTGGACAACGTGTGGGGAGAGCAAGCCATGTTATATATTATGCCTCGAAGACCTTGAACCAAGCACAATTCAACTGCACCACAACTGAAAAGGAACTCCTGGCAATGGTGTTTGCATTTGAAAAATTCAGATCTTACTTGCTTGGGTCGAAGGTGGTGGTGTATACAGATCATGCGGCGCTCAAATATCTACTTACAAAGAAGGAATCAAAGCCGCAGTTAATCAGGTGGATATTATTGTTACAAGAGTTTGATTTGGAAATCAAAGACCGGAAGGGAATGGAAAATTCAGTGGTAGATCACTTGAGCAGGATCATAAAGGAAGAAGAAAAACTGCCCATCAATGCGACATTTCCGGATGAGCATCTCTTTGCTATGACAGGTAAGATAGGTAAGGAACCATGGTATGCTGATATTGTTAATTACTTAGTTTCTAGTGTCCTACCCCCTGATATGTCCACAGCCAAGAAGAATAAACTGAAAAGTGAGTCTAAGTATTATATATGGATGAGCCTCATCTGTGGAAACTTGGCTCCGACCAAGTGATCTCGCCGATCGTTCTCGAGGATGAGGTCCACTCCATCCTATCGTATTGTCATGAATTGGCTTGTGGATGTCATTTTGGACCAAAGAGAACAGCACGCAAGGTGCTTGATAGCGGTTTTTATTGGGAGAGTTTATTTAAGGATTGTTACCATTTTTGTAAGACATGCATTCGATGCCAGAAAGTTGGTAACATTTCCTCTAAAGATGAAATGCCCCAGCAACCTATATTATTTTGTGAAATCTTTGATATGTGGGGTATGGATTTTATGGGCCCTTTCCTAGTTCGTTTGGGAACTTATATATTTTGCTTGCATGTGGACTATGTCTCTAAGTGGGTAGAGGCGAAGGCCACCAGGACTAATGATTCTCAAGTTGTTTGTGCTTTTCTCAGATCACACATTTTTAGCAGATTTGGACTCCCCCGAGCCATCATAAGTGACCAAGGGACCCATTTTTGCAACAGAAGTGTGAAGACACTTATGCTAAAACATGGAGTACACCATCGGGTGGCTACCACGTACCACCCGCAGACCAATGGACAAGCTGAAGTGTCGAACAGGGAAGTGAAGGTGATATAAGAAAAGATGGTGAATCCGGGTAGAAAGGATTGGAATTCGAGACTGGATGACGCATTATGGGCTTACCGTACCACGTATAAGACACCCATTGTCATGTCACCATATAGACTTTTCTTTGGGAAGCTTTGTCATCTACCCGTGGCGGTAGAGCACCGATCCTACTGGGCCGTGAAAGAGGCCAACATGAGTTTGAAAGAAGCAAGACTAGAGAGGAAACTGCAACTCCAGGAGTTAGAAGAGCAGATATTGGAATCGTATGAAAATGCCCGAATGTACAAGGAGAGAACAAAGCTATGGCACGACAAATTGATCCGCCACAAGGAATTCCGAGAAGGCCAGAAGGTGCTATTGTTCCACTCTAGGCTAAAACTCATGCCAGGTAAGCTGAAATCTAGATGGGACGGCCCGTATATTGTGCTTAATGTGTCACCCCAAGGGGTAATCGAAGTCCAAGACCCAAAGACGAACAGGTCTTTCAAGGTTAATGGCCATAGGCTTAAGCCTTACATTGAAGGGTTTGTGAGTCGAAGGGTTGAGGAAGTCGACTTAATCGAACCTACCTATCTAGAGTGATTGAAAGATTTTATGTCGAACCAACGACGTAAAACAAAGGCGCTTATTGGGAGGCAACCCAATGGTATACTAAGAATAAATCTCGTGTTAGTTTGCTTCGCTAAACTAGTGATTGATGTTTGTTGTGGAGCCATTATTACCTTGCAGAGACATTTGAAGATCTCAAAGAATCGGAGGCCGAGGAGGTGGTGTGCGTGTGAGAGGGCATGAAAGTGGTTAATTTTGGTGCTATTTTGCTAAGTGGGATAACGGTAGGATCCTAATTTCAAAACGGTATATCCAAGGGGATTTAATAAGTGATTCTGGAAAGCTCATAAACAGAATAGTATGATCCTACCGTTCGGAAAGTGAGAAAACCAGAATGTTTGGGATTTGGGAAAAAAGCTAAAATAAGGTATGTTAGGATCCTAATACTTTTGGGGTAAGTAAGCATGAATATTGTGTTGCTTCTGCCAAGCTCATGTGTAGAATTGTAGGATCCTATCATTATAGTTAGGTTTTTCAAAACAAAAACAAAAAAACAAAAACAAAAACAAAAAGTGGGGGGGGGGAGCATTTATACAGCCGTGTCATACTATCAACATTATTATTATTAGGATTAGTTAGTAGTATATTTGTCATAAAAAAAATTAAAAAATAATAATAATAAAAAAAATAATATAAGTCTTGTTTTTCTTCCTTTTCTTCCCATTCAAACCCATCTCGTCCTGTACCTCCTACCTTTCAAACCCGCCAGGCTCATCACCACCACCAGCTCCTCACACACAGTCCGACCACCAGCACACACAATCCGGCCACTCTTTCTTCTTCTCTGATGGTAAGGGACAAGAAACAGGCACAGAGCCGCCGTCCCCGTCAAGCTGCAACTCACTCTCCGGCCATGTCCGCTATAGCCGCCGGACGTTCTTCAAGGATGAAGATACACCCTTCTTCGTCCACTACTTCCCGTTCTACCATCCCCTCTAAACCCATTCCTGCCTCCATCTCAGATTTAACCCCCACCACTGCTCAACCCGATAACCACCCCCAAAAACCAGTCGGAAAATCCTCCATCCCCGCCACTACTCCCTTAACTTCCAATTCAACCACCTATACTCCTCCACCAACCCCTACAGCCATGAGCCCACCTCCACATCAAACTTCTCCAACCACAAACTCCTTACCCGACCCCGACAATGCACTTGCAATTTCAATTGCAAATCCTATGCAGCCCCAGCAAATTTCCATGCCCCAATTAAATTCAGCCCCGTCAATTACCCACCCAACTTCAGCTCGGGGACAAAAACGCATAGCCACTTCCAAGGCAAGCTCCAAATTCTCCGCCCCACCCCGAAAGAAGAATCGAAAGGCCAATGGTAATGAGACACTTCCACCTTCCCACAATCAACTCTGTGGATGCCTCACATTCAAGACGCCAACCGAAAAACGCATGTATGAGTACATTTCTCAGAAATCAGTTACTCCTTGCCGTTTATTTCACCTAGAGACTTTAGAAAAATTGGGTGTGTTGAATGAGGTGAAAGAATATTTGGATAATATTGGTTGGGGTGCTTTTCTGTATGTGAATGAGTGTTCCTATATTGAGCTAATGGATTAATTTTACTCCACCTTCACCTTTAGGCTACCTGCGGAATACACCTTTGATACGTCCAACGTTGTGCATTTTTGCTTATTGGGTCAAAAATTTGATTTGTTGTTGTCGGAATTTGCAATTCACTTAGGCTTTTACACCGAAAAGGAGACACACTCCCCGTCCTATGCACATTATAAATGCGACAAACCTAGCAATATCATGCACATTAAGTATGATTTCTGGGTTGCTCACTTTTTGCATGACGGACTTTTCATAATTGAAAGATGCAAGACTGTCGAACCATTGACCATAGTTTGCGAATTTTGAAGCGTTTTCTATCTTCAAATTTTTGTGTGCGGACCTTTCCGCAAACCTTACCACCGAAACCGAATTTTATTTTTTATGGGGTTTGAGGAAAAGAAAACGCATTCATTTTGGGTATTGGGCTGCTTCACAATTCGAGTTTGTGTCTAATGCTACGTCCACGGTTAAAAACCGAGGGTTGACCATGGGTCCACTTATTACGCGTCTAGCGGTCAATTTAGTTGGCTTTGATCCTATTGAGCATCCTCTCACCTTAACCCATCCTTCTGTGCTTTACTTGGATCTCCCTTATTTGAAAAGTATACATTTTGTTAAAAAGAAGGAGGGAGTCGCTTGTATGGCCGAGCCTGGCCTCCTCTCATTGCCTAGTATTGATGTTGCAGGTACACCGGTCAATGATATTGATGACGAGGCTGCTCAATATGATTGTGCACCTACACATTTGGCCACTTTGACTGCGGAGTTAGCGCATGTGCAGAGTCAAGTTACCACTTTGACCGATCAAACCACACTTTTGACAACTCAAGTTGCGTCCTTGACCACTGAGATGACTACCGTTTCCGCTACCCTCCGGGAGCACATGGCCTTGATGCACACCTTGGTTCCCCCGGTGGTTTCTACACCCTCTCCGCCTACTCGGTGACGTATTCTTATCCCCTTTTTATTTATTCTTTTTTTTTTTGATTTTTTCTCATAGCTATCCACATGCATATCATGCATTACTTGCATTTCGTACATATTTATACATTTCATGTTCATTTCTACATTTTAACATACATTGCGGACAATGTATGGTTTAAGTGTGGGGGAGCTATTGCATATTGCACATACTTAGGTTGCATTGATAGTAACTCTTAGGATTTCACCGCACCTTGAGTGACTTCGCATGACACTTTACCAACTTTTTCAATTTATCTTGTGTTGAATAATGAGAACCGAACGATAATGAAACCATTGCAAGCACACACTTTTGTTGATGCCCATTCAACTTATCATATTGGTTTGTGGATTTTTTGTGGTAAAATTTTTGAACCTTAATGAAAGCCACTTAAAAGTGAGGTCTACTTAGCCAAAGAGCGCACTCGCTCAATTCTTTTCCTTTGAGTGGTATCACGCAATGCCATGTCATTCTAGAATTTGCATTGATATACTTTTCGAGACCACATTTTATTTCGGATCTTTCGCATTAAAATGATTGATGAACCTATGATTAACCCCTTTCTAGACCTACTTTTATTGGCCACCCGATAATTATACCCCCTAGTGAGCCCTGTCTAGCCTGACCTTCGTTTGACTAGCTCCAGAAATATTAACCATAAGCTTTTTTTCTTACGAGATCCCCTCTTTTGATACCCTATTGTGTCATTGAGCCATGAGAGTAAACCATACTTTTCATCTTATATTGAGATTGCTTCCTTACTGTTGCTGCAAGTTTGAGTTGGTCCTCATTTGTTTGTATATACGTCATTTGGGACTTGTCATATAAAAAAAAAAGAAGAGAAAAAAAAAAGAAGAGAAAAAGAATAAATAAATATAAATGCAGCTGTCAATAAAAATATGAAATCAAAGTTTGAGTTCGAGAATAGTTGTAGTCTTTATATATTTGGAATGTAAATTTCATTGAAGTTGTAAGCAGTTGCTCTTGTTGCTTGATGACACACTTTTAACCCATATTTTTCCCTTTTCCCACCTTATTTTCAGTCCCTGACCCCGTTACAACCTTGTTAAAGACCTCTTGATTTGTGCGTTGGAATTCGAATGTGTAGTGGTGGAGATTAGATTGATATGCAAACATATGGTAATGTTTGGTGTTGGCGTTGATTTTGAGTGTGAGTGAATTGTCCCGTTGCATTTCTATGAATTGAGTGATTATCTCAGAGGATAGTTGAGGCTCATTGATTTTTCATACTTGAAAATGTGTGAACCAATGTGATAATGTGGTGAGTATGAACACTAGTGTGTGGTATGCATTGTTTGATTGTCCTTTGATTTGAGTTGTGATATGTGAGATGGATGATAAAATTGGATAAGGGTCATGGTTGGACATTAATGGTGTGTTGCATTCACGTTAGTTGTAGGTCATGCATATCATTGCTAGGTCCCTTAGTGCACTCTCTTTTCTTTTTCTTTTTTCTTTCTTTGGGATGAGAGTACGATGCTTGAGGACAACAATCCATTTAAGTGTGGGGGAACTTGATAGGTTCATATTTGACTACATATATGGTGCAATCTTAGGGCGTTTTCTACGAAAAGATCTCGCTTGGGTGGTTGTTTTTGGTGTATTTCATGTTTAATTTGATGGAGACATGATTTTGGATGTTTTGAGGCATTTTGGAGTCATTTGGAGCTATTTAGACAAAGTGGAGGTGAAACGATCGAGTCGGAAAAGAAAACAGTGCTGAAAAGCTAAACTGAAACGGCAGGATCCTACCATGAGGCAGCGAGCTGGGCAGAAACGAATCGAGCTGGCTGCAAATTTATGGCTCATTGCAGCATTATCAAACACTCTTTTTTTACATATTTGACTTTATGGATTGACCCTACTTTATTATTTTATTAGTTTTTTATTAGGATTATTCATATTATTTAATATTAGAAAATCCCCATTTAAAAATAAAAAAAGGAAAAGGGAACACATCATTCAGCTTGTGCGACTTGGAGCAGAACAGCTTGTGCGACTCTTTACTTTTAATTTTTCCTAGGGTTTATTCTTTCAACAATTACACTTTTCTCAATTTTCTACAATTGAATAAGGTATTCTGATTACTTTTATGCTTATTATTATGATCATGAGTTGCTAAATTTTCTTCTCCGGTTAAAGCATTGTGATTCCCTAAATCTAACAATTGTGAGATCAAATTGATATTTATCCTCATTTAATTTTTGGTCTCGTTTTATTCTCTGTTTTAATCGATTCAGAATTAGAAAATCAATCTAATTTCCACTGCAGGGTTTTTAGGTTAGTTGTCTAGTTCATTGCTATAATTTACACCAAGACGGTTGTTTTGGTGA
The DNA here is from genome assembly GCA_026214975.1 of Gentiana macrophylla. Taxonomy (NCBI): domain Eukaryota; kingdom Viridiplantae; phylum Streptophyta; class Magnoliopsida; order Gentianales; family Gentianaceae; genus Gentiana; species Gentiana macrophylla. The sequence continues at coordinate 84,660,074 of CM047817.1, forward strand.
AGTTGAAAGTGGTAAACGATAAATTTCTACCGGATCGCCTCCCGTAGGAATCACTATTGTGAGAATTAAGCGTTCTATGGTTAAAATTAGACCGGTTGTCTTAATACCTAGAAATTGGGTTTTTCTCGCAAGTTAATGTCGCCGGGTTCACCATCTTTTAGCGGTCGTTAGAGTGTGATTTCGATTAGGGATAATTAGTAGCGGTTGTCCTAGTTATCGGTTGTAGGAAAAACTGGGTGATTCGCGGTTGCGGTTAGCTATAACCAATTTGTCAACAATTAAATGAGTAATTTATGCATCAATGTTCAATTGTGTTGATTTAGGGAGGAAACATTGGCTTTAGCTGGATTCATTTGAACTTGATTTTTCCTTACTTATTTGCTCTATTCTGCTTTTAATTTTTCCACCAGTATTTCATTCTGCATACTTTGTGAATTTGTACTTAATTTTAAAGTCACCCTACACAACTTGTTTTTCATCACTATTCTGAAAAGAAATAATCAACTGTTCCTCGTGGGATCGACTCCTTCTCGCCCTATACTAGTTGTAAGGTGAAGGGAAATAATTTTGGTGGGTTAACGACACACCACGTCCCCAAAACCTAGGGAGAAGCCGGGGAACAAAAGCAGATGATCCAGTTCGCCAAAATTCACCTAGGAAGGAAACAAGGGGCAAGGAGTTGTATGTGCTTGACTCGATAGAGGAGTCTCCAACGAAGAATGGAAAGCAATTTCCCCCAACCATCAGGTTATGCATCTTACTACTTTCCACAGTGATCATTTTCCTCTTCTGTTGTTGGATTTTGCTAACCCAAATCAAATGTAAAAAGCTGAAATGGAAATCCCTGCCAAGATTTGACCCATATTGGCTGCTTGAAGAAGAATTTGATGAACTTTTCTTGTCTACTTGGAATAAAGACCGAATTCTGAACTCTTACACTTTTCAATCCGAGACTGTTAAATCCAGAGAGGCTTTAAGGAACTGGTTGAGAGAGAAGCATGGCCATATACCATCGAAATTCGCAAAATTGCAAGAGCAACTTCAATCCTTAAGAGAGGGACCAACACATTCTGAAGAAGAGCAGGCAAAAATATCTAAGGAAATTGATCATCTGCTAGGTCTTGAAGAATCTTATTAGCACACAAGAGGAAAAGTTGATTGGCTTAAACTAATGGACAAAAACGCCAAGTAATTTCACCACAAGGCTAGTACCAAGAAAGCAGAGAAATACAATTTCTGAACTAAAGGACTCCAATGGCCGAATTACTCATGACGGCAAAGAATTGCTAGGGACTTTTTCAGGGACCTTTACACCTCCCAGGTATCTAATTCCCCCATTTATCCGATCTTCTTATCCGGGCTATTTCTGAAGCACAGAGACAAAGATTATCAGAACCCTTTAATGAAGCAGAAATAATAAAAGCTTTGAAACAACTCCCAGGGAAAAAGTCTCCAAGACCAGATGGTTTACATATGATTTTTATCCAAAAATACTGGTCTGATCTTAGCCCTCACGTTCTTCCCGTGCTTTTATCATGTTTGAATGAGGGAGGCGATATAGCAGGCTTCAACAACACCATAATTGCTCTGATACCTAAGGTGAAAAATCACAGTACTAATACTGAATTCCGACCAATTAGCCTCTACAACTCCATTTATAAAATCTTAGCAAAGACTCTAGCTAATAGGCTAATATCTGTCTTGCACGAAGCTATTTCACCTAGGCTTTCATCAAAGGAAGGATAATAACTAATAATATTGTGGCTGGTTTCGAATAATTCCACTCGCTAGCTACAGGACAGGGAGCATGTAATAACCACTTCGCAATGAAGCTTGACATGATGAAAGCCTTTGATAGGGTTGAGTGGAGATTTCTACAACAAATGATGACTGTGATGGAATTACCGGAGAATATAATATCCCTGTTAATGTCATGTGTGTTCTCGGTTTCTTATTAGGTTCTAGTAAATGGCAATCCAACTATATCATTCTTGGCAACCCGTGGGGTTCGTCAAGGAGACCCTTTATCCCCTTTTTTATTTATATTATGCGCAGAGGGTTTCTCAGCACTTCTAAATCAGGCAATTGAAAAAGAAATTATTCGAGGGATTTCCTTTGAAAGACAATCTTACAGGCTTAACCACCTCTTGTTCGTAGACGACAGCCTTATTTTCTCAGAAGCAACACCCGAAGCATGCTCTACAATTCTTGAGCTCTTGAAACTTTATGAAACTCTCTCTCGTTTAGAAAGTTAATTACAATAAATCATCTATTTTCTTTAGCAGGACTCGCTTATCCAAGTGAAAGAGGACATTGCCTCTTTTTTCTCAATTTTCATGGACAACGGGAGTGAAAAATATCTGGGCCTTCCATACCTGATGAGAAGATCTAAGTCGGAAATTTTTGCCTATGTGATGGAAAAGATCAGTAAAAAAACTCAAGGGGTGGAAAAAGAGAAATTCCTATCATCAGCTGGGAAGGAAGTTCTCATAAAGATAGTGATTCAAGTGATCTCTCGGTATGCAATGCAATGCTTTCTCTTACCAAAAAATTTGATTAATGAGATGGAGGCAATGATAAGGCAATTCTTCTTGAGCAATGACTCAGGGCATAAATGAATCCATTGGCATGACTGGGATACATGTTGCAAGCCAAAATTAGAAGGAGGGATGGGATTTCGTAATTTGGAAAGTTTTAATCTAGCCCTGCTAGCGAAACAAGCTTGGAGAATCTTACAAAATATTTCTTCTATCGTGGCTAGGTTGCTTAAAGCCAAATATCTTTCTAAAAGAGACTTCGGCGAGGCATCGTTCGGGAGTAGACCATCATTTTTGTGGATGAGCATTCTAGCCGGACGGAACCTCTTAACCCATGGCCTGAGATGGAGGGTGGGAAATGGACAAATAATAAATATAACAGAGGATCCCTGGATTCCTCTAGAACCTGATTTCCGATCTCATCTCCATGATCCCTCAATAACGAACACGATGAAGGTTTTCTCCCTAATTGATCACAACAATCGAACTTGGAAGGTAGATATGCTGAAGGAATTATTTCACCCACTGGAGCAAGAGAAAATTTTGAATGTCCCTTTGACCTTTCAGCCGAATCAAGACAATTATGTCTGGCATTACAGTAACAATGGGATTTATACGGTGAAAACGGGATATAATCTAGCCATGCAAAGGAAGTCCTTTGAAAAGGAAGGAACCAAAGCTACTAGTTCAGTAGGCAAGGATAGAATTTGAGACAACTTTGGAGACTCAAGGTACAACCAAGAATTATTCACTTTATATGGCGTACCCTCCATAATGCACTACCCACAGCCAGCAACTTGGCAGTCCACAATGTAGGATCCTCTAATTGCACCCTTTGTGGTTTGGATCGAGAGACTATCAGTCACTACCTTTTCGATTGCTCTATTGCAGTTGAAGTTTGGAAAAACATGCATGAGGGTGATTTCTGGGCACATCTGAGGGTCCCTTATTTTGCTAATTTTCTAGATAAATTGGTGCATACATGAGATGATTTACAAATTATATGAATACTCCTTACATTTTGGCATATTTGGAAGGTGGGGGTATGCATGGGTTTTCGACCAGAAACCAGTTTATATAACCCACATTCTTTCTCAAGTGGAAGCCGGAGCTTTGTCTAGTCTCCAGCTTTATAAAAAGGAGCGACAGTCAACTTCAGAGCCTATTGAGTCAGGGAAGTGGAAGAGGCCAAGTAGTAATCTCATCAAAATAAATGATGCAGCTTGCAAAAACGGTTATATGGCAGCAGGCATTATAGCTAGAAACTCAAATGGAAGTATTCTGGAATCGTACTCTGGGAGCCTCGGCGTTGGAGTAGATGCTACCATAGCCGAATCTAAAGCTGTCTATCTTGCACTCTGCTTGGCCATCGAATGGGGATTCTTTAGTGTCGAAAATGAAAGCGACTCTCCGGTTGTCTATCATAAATTGAGCTCACCTGCGAAAGAGTTTTCTCCTCTTGGCGGACTTATAGAAGATTTCTTTGCTTTATTCCATTTTTTTCGAGAATACATGTCTCTTTTATACATAGGGAGGGGAATGCCCCAGCCCACTTGCTAGCTATGAAGGGTCTTCTTAATCAGGCCTCTTGTATGTGGGGTTCTAACCCACCGTCTGATTTTCTCTCTGCTGCTTTGACAGACCTAGCTTAATTTATTTTCTTTTACTTCTCAAAAAAAAATCATCTTTATCTCATGAGATTTATCTGCTATAATACTGACAAACGAGCTTTCTTCTCCACCAACTCTCCAAGCCTGTCCACTGTAAATCCCATTTGAAACATTTTTGAATACGTCGCCTTCTTGCACCGGATAATTTGTCTCATGGAAATACCCAACGGTTCCATTAACATCTCTGTAACCACAAAGTACATTTACAATATAGTATTGTCTATGAATATGGGTGATGGGGGAAATGTAACATCCCGAAATTTTAAAAAGGGTATAAACGTAAAATGGAATTTAATTTGTTATTTTCCTATTTTATGTTAACCTAAAGAAAATAATTAAAAAGGTTTAATTATTAATTAAGGGATTTAGTTATTAATTTAAAAGAATTAAATAATAACTATAAAAGGAAAATAATCATCTTTTTCCACACTCTATCACGGGAAGTTTTTGGGTGCACCCGCCATATGCGGAGTGCACCCATGTGGCAAACTATACACCTTGTATTTTTAAACAAAATTCAAACTGTGTGGTCCAAATTTGTTTAACGTCAATTAGGTGCATGTGGATATACCACACAAGAACTTCCTCTCATCACACACGGCAATTCTGAGAGGAAGTACGCAGGCAGAGCGACGCAGATGAACAGGGAAAATGGAGAACGTAATCTCTAACCGTGCGGCCAATATGTTCATCGTTTCAAGACACCGTAGTAGAAGAAATTGATCACTGGAGAAGACGATCATTTCCATACTCTTCGTTTTATAAACAGTATGTTTTCGTCCTAGCCCTAAAATCTGAATCTTGATCGTTTTTGGGGAAAAGTCTGAACTTTAATTGTGTAGGGGGTGGTATTAATCATCTTGTTCCATTTATGAATCGTAGATTGGGCGTAGAGGTTGTGGAACCAAAGGATTCAAGCTTTTGTTTTCAAGTTGCGCTTGTATTCGCTTTTAAATTGCTAAAATGTAAGAGGGGTGTTCTTAAACGGTGCTTGTGTGCCTTCATGCTGACAAAATTACAGGTTTTGAGGTGAAATAAGGTTGGAAACGTTTGGAGTAAGTTACGGATCGAATCAGGGTCGAAACGGACTGTTTTTCAAGTTTTTTCCGTCAATGCGTGCGTACTCTGTGTGATGCGTGCACATTAACAGCCCAGAAACTTGGGACTTGGTTCTGTTCGACTAGTGCGTGCGCATTCCAAGACCAGAACTGGAGCAGGATGGTGCTAAACACTCAATGTGTGCGTATTGAGGAGCAATGTGTGTGCATTGCAGTAGCAGGATGCTAAGTTAAGTTTTAGATAGAGTAATGCGTGCGCACTGCAGCGGAATGCGTGTGCATTAACCCAGATTTCCCTTTTTATGATATTTTTTAATGTCTTGAATGTTGTGCATGCTTTTGAGGGCATTCCTTGTTACTTTACAATGTCTAACATCGACTTCTGGTAGCCCACAACTGAGACCCTCTGCGGGGAGACGGTGGGAGCACCGGAAGACATTGTTTAGGTTTTGTGGGACATTGACTTAGTAGTCAATGATTCTTTTACAACGTGCTAGGTAGTATAGCTAGTTGTCTACGACTAGAAGTCCTTAGGGAGCCTTATACGTGAATGAATCAGGTGGTTAGAACTTAACTCGTAAATACATATGTGGTTGTATAAAATCTAAAACGTCAATATCACTGGTAAGGCGCGTTTCTAAATCGAAGCATGGGATTCTTACAACCCACTTTGAGTTATGTGTCAAGGGCCAATGTGTAATTTCCCACATGGAGACCTAAGTCCATGCCCCATTGAGAGGTGCTTAATATGTCTCGGTGCATTCTCACCATGCACAGTGTCCTTTGGTATTGATGTAACAAATCTTATTTATGTGTGGATATACTACGGAGCTAGTGGAGGGTGAGAGAGCCCTACTATTACAACTTATGTGGTAGTGATTGTAGATAATGCCATGTTATATGTATCTGCCTTTATTGCTATTTATTGTACCGTTTCTTCTACCTCTTACTAAGTACGTATGTACTTATCCCCTCTTCTCTCTTGTCCCCACCCCGAGAAGGTGGTGTTTTTTAGGTCGTTTTTAGGCCACTGAGGAGTGACCCAGAGATGATGCAGATGACGTCTACTGTCTATACTTTCAGTTTACAGTTGGGTGTAGATTCTTTTGTCCGTTGTAATGATAGAGATCAATGGTTTGAGTTTATGGTTAATGTTTTGTAACAGATACATTTGTATTTGATGATTATAATAAGTCTTTGATGATGTAAAAGATGCAGTCTGTGTTACTTTCTATCGTTTTAGAAGTTAATTGGTTTAAGTATCCGAGTAAGTCGTTTTACCTTCCGCTTGTTTTCTGATATCTGCTTACGTAAGGCTTACTTGTATAATTGGATTAAAATTTAATTATATGCGTCCCGGAAGTTCTTTTCCGGATAGGGTCTCGGAAACAGTTGGTATCAGAAAACAGTTGGAAACAGAGCGGCAAGTAACACCGTTGCATAGGATTTAAACTAAGAGGAGTTGGTCTAGTTGTATTAGGTACGTGAGATGTGAACCTTGAAGTTAGATCTTCTAAGTGTAGACCCCCTTAAGCTAGTTCGTTAAACGATGAACTCTTAAGAGTTATTGTCTCTGAACCAAACCATGTCACATAGAAGTAAGTGAAACCCTTTAAGTAAAGCTTTGGGATCGGAGTCTTATGCCTACACCTTCAAATTGAGGTTCTCTTGGTTGAATTTTCCTTACACTCCCTATCGTGATCTTCCCACTTTCATTTACACATCAATATCAAAGTCTACTTTTGACTTGGCCAACCTTTGTAGAGTACGACATCTGTTCGACTCTACAAATCCTCCAATTTCTCCTTTCACTTTTACTTGCTTTGTTGCTTACCAAAATTCTTTGACCGTGCTTTGCTCGAAATGGATTCCACGTGAACTCCATATACAATTCTAACTCTTCCAAGTCCGTCTTATTCAATTCAACCACCGGTGTTAAAGGTTTCTTGCTTTAATACATGGTTTTCATCGTCCTTGGAGTTAACTTTATCCAACATGGGCTAATGCTTGTGTTTGCCTTTCATGTAAAACAGTTTCCCTTGCTCCAAAATATTCTGAAAATTTTCAGAATCGTAGATCACTGCTTTGTCTACAATTTCTCTTTTTACATCAACTCGATAATTGATAGCAAAATACTTCCGCTAACTTTAACCGACAGAGTATCGGGTCAACGGTAGTATAGTGGTCACAAGGTCGAATCCACAGGGAGTAACAGTGAAGTACCAAAGTCAACGTAGAACTTGGTTCAGGTCAATAGATAGTGGAAAGATTAACAACTAATGCAGAAATAATGATTACACTACTGGTTTTGCTTATATGATTAAAAAATCATAGCCGAACTACGATCCAACGGGTTACTTTTACCCTACAGGAAAGACTTGACAAGGAGCATGTCTTAACCGACCTACCTATCCAATTCAGTTTATATGACATCCACGGGTGCCAACTCCTAATTCTGGTGTTAAGGTCTGAACAACTTTCGCTTAACACCCAATGCCAAGCTAATTAACCCTCCCTTTAGAAAGCCAACTAATCTAACATGGTTTACCAAAATCTAGAGCCGCTCGGAAAAGCGATGAAAACCTCACATAGGGCACAGTCCTAACAACTAGCTAGGTTATCAATCTAACAACTAGGATGTGTCTACGCGATGATCCTAAAACCTATTATCCCACATCTCACCGCAAAATACATCTATAAGTTCGATGTGTGTGTGACAGTGAACTAGGTTGTCAATCTAATTCAAAGCTATAATCTTTATAAGAACAAGTTTTAGAACGTGGATTAATCATACAAACATTTAATTAAGCGCTACACTACTCCCGTCTAATCTCCCTTAGGGCGTTTCACCCGCTTTTACATATTTCGGCTACACAACTATTTAGCTACTCATGATGGGATTAAAAAACGAAATAATAATGAAAGTGATAATCAAAGACATAATCAAATAATTGAAAGACAAAGAAATAATTACCATAAAAGATGAAACCTTGAGTTGTATGAAAATCTCCTTCAAAAGATGAAATCTTGGATCAGGAATCGAAAATCTAAGCTATGAAAGTTGTATAGAGTAAAGGGATGTTATCTAGGGGATCAAAGGATCAAAGGATGTTTAAACTACGCTAAAATCGCACCTAAATTGCCCAAGAAAATTCTAAAGTCGGCCAAAGATCGTATAGGGGCTGAATGAGCTGCGTATTTATAGTGTAGGTCGAAAATTTGCTTCTGTCGGTCTCAAACGCCAGTTTGGATCATGGCAAACGCTAATTTGTCTCCTGTCTTCAGTAAATCAGCAATAACTTTTTGTGTAGAGCTTCGATTTGAATGATTCAAGATGTGTTGGAAAGCTCGTTCAATTACCTACAACTTTTATGAGGATGACTTGGCCATAAAATTCCTCCAAGATGGTTCAAAATAAAGATTAACGTTACTGGTACAGTGAATACTGTTGTCGGGGCCAAACTAGAGTTTGCATTGGCCAAACACTAGTTTGTCTTATACGAGATTTTTTGAATCAGGCTGAACCTATCCAAACGCCAGTTTGAGGTGATTTGGATGCTAGTTTGCCTGAAAACCCAACTTTCTGAATGATGTGTCAACTCTGTAAACGCCCGTTTGGACTGGCCAAACGCTCGTTTGCACCAGGCTTCAGTAATTTCATCATAACTTCACTTATAGGGCTCCACATGAGATGATTCAAAATGAATTGGAAAGATGATTCAATCCTCTACAACTTTTATCAAGACCACTCTTCCTGAAAGTGTCTCCAAGTGTGACCAAAATGCCCCTGAAGTGACTGGTTCAGATTTCGTCAATGATTCTTCACTCTTTTCTCCTCCTTGGCCCCAAATCTCGTTCTTTCTCGAGACTCTCTTCCTTATTCTTGACCTTATGCATCAATCTAAGCCTGAAAACAAAGAAACGAACACCAAGGCATAATATACATTGACAAAAACGTAACGAAATCCACATAAAACACGAGTTTTTAGGACGAAAACGTCATTAGTCTCGAAACATGCATATAAGTGAATATTGTTCATATACTACCCATAATAGCCCAAAATAACCATGAATAACTCGTAAAAGGAGGTAATCTCATATAAAAAATACACTATAATTTGACTCCCATCAATAATCATTGTGGATGGTTCAGAAAATCCATGTTGATGCCGGACACTCTGTCTAGAAAATCTGCCGCAGCACATTCACTTATTCTTCTGTTTTGAACAGGTTAAATGCCTTAAATTGACCTGAATTTTTGATATGTTGCAGACAACATCTTTATCTATAACTTTCCTTTTGAAATCAAGTCCATATTCCTTTTCGTTTGATCACAAACTGCAATCTGAGTCAGTGTTTAATAATCTGGAAATTCTGACAGCTTTTGCACTCGGCGACAATAATTGTTTTTGACCAACTACTTGACATTAAAAAAATTCAAATCTCTTGCTATTGCCTCTGTATGGAAGGAAATTTAGAACGCCAGTCATCTGGGATGAGCGGGACAGTAACAACTATAAGACCAAAGTGGATACAACGAGCCAGGGAGAATGCTGAAGTGGACCTTCGCAACCTTGAGAGGGCTCGAGACATGCAGAAGAGTTGGGAAAATAGAATAAGAAGACTGTCATAGTTTGAAGTTGGAGATAGAGTGCATCTAAAGGCGTCCTCAACGAGAGTAGCAAGATGGCATGGGCAGACATGCAATATAAGCCATGGATATGAAGGCTCTTACGTGATAGTGGCTAAATTTGGACCTTTGGTTTATCCAATTTGAGTTACCAAAATCCCTTCACGGGTGTATGACGTTCTTCATGGGTCAATGATAAGGAAATGGTTATCCGACGTTGATGTGAAGCAAGTTTTGACCTGGAAATGGTTAAGGTGATCTTGACTTACACGGAAGAATCAAGTGCACCTTAGAGCGGAAGATGATGAATGTTAAGAAGGAAGTTGTACAGCTAGCCTTGGGTCTTTGAAGCAGTCACACCGATAGATGCAACATGAGTTAGAGAAGACGATGCATTTGTGAAGTTCCAGAGTTCAAGTACCTCCCAGTTATGTTCAGTTTCGAGGACGAAACTTGTTTTAAGGGAAGAGGAATGTAACATCCCGAAATTTTAAGAATGGTATAAACGTAAAATGGAATTTAATTAGTTATATTCCTATTTTATGTTAACCTAAAGGAAATAATTAAAAAAAAATTTATTAATTCAAAAGAATTAAATAATAACTGTAAAAGGAAAATAATCATCTTTTTCCACACTCTATCACACACGGAAATTTTGAGAGGAAGTACGCAGGCAGAGCGACGCAAATGAACAGGGAAATGGGAGGACGTAATCTCCAACCGTGCGGCCAATCCGTTCACCATTTCAAGACACCGTAGTAGAAGAAATTGATCACTAGGAGAAGAAGATCGTTTCCATACTCTTCGTTTTATAAATAGTAAGTTTTCGTCTTAACTCTAAAAACTGAATCTTGATCGTTTTTGGGGAAAAGTCTAAACTTTAATTGTGTAGAGGGTGGTATTAATCATATTGTTCCGTTTTTAAATCGTAGATTGTCTGTAGAGGTTGTAGAACCAAAGGATTCAAGCTTTTGTTTTCAAGTTGCGTTTGGATTCTCATTAAATTTCTAAAAGGTAAGGGGTGTTCTTAAACGGTGCTTGTGTGCGTTCATGCTGAAAATATTGCTGGTTTTGTGGTGAAATAAGGTTGGAAACGTTTGGAGTAAGTTACGGATCGAATCGGGGTTGAAATGGACTTTTTTTCAAGTTTCTGCCGTCAATGCGCGCATGCAAGACTCGTGTGATGCTTGCGACAATGTGCCCGAAAACTTGGGACTTGATCTCTGTTCGACCAAATCGTGCGCATTGGAGCTAATGCGGGCGCATTCCAGGATGCATTGAGGAGCAATGCGTGCGCATTGCTGCAACAGGATGCTAAGTTGAGTTTCAGAGAGGGTAATGTGTGCGCACTGAAGGGGAATGTGTGCGAATTAACCCATATTTCCCTTTTTATGATATTTTTGAATGTCTTGAATGTTCTGCATGCCTTTGAGGGCATTCCATGTTACTTTACAATGTCTAACATCGACTTCTGGTAGCCTTGGCTCAGCACCACAACTGAGACACTCTGTGGGGAGAAGGTGGGAGCACCGGCAGGCGTTGTTTAGGCCTTGTGGGACATTGACTTAGTAGTCAATTATTCTTTTACAACGTGCTAGGTAGTAGAGCTAGTTGTCTAGGACTAGAAGTCCTTAGGGAGCCTTATACGTGAATGAATCAGGTGGTTAGAACTTAACTCGTAAATACATATGTGGTTGTCTAAAAGCTAAAACGTCAATATCACTGGTAAGGCACGTTTCTAAATCGAAGCATGGGATTCTTACAGCCCCTTTTGAGTTGTGTGTCAGGGGCCAACATGTAATTTCCCATATGGAGACCTAAGTCCATGCCCCCTTGAGATATGCTTAATATGTCTCGTGCATTCTCACCATGCACAATGTCTTTTGGTATTGATGTAACAAATCTTATTTGTGTGAGCATATACTACGGAGCTAGTAGAGGGTGAGAGAACTCTACTATTACAACCTATGTGATAGTGATTGTAGATGATGCCATGTTATATGTATTTGCCTTTATTGCTATTCATTGTACCATTTCTTCTACCTCTTACTAAGTACGTATGTACTTACCCCCTCTTCTCTCTTGTCCCCACCCCGATAAGGTGGTGTTTTGTAGGTCATTTTTGAGGCCACTGAGGATGACCCGGAGAAGATGCAGATGACGTCTACTGCCTGTACTTTCAGTTTACAGTTGGGTGTGGATTCTCTTGTCCGTTGTAACGATGGAGATCAATGGTTTGAGTTTATGGTTAACGTTTTGTAAAGGATACATTTGTATTTGATGATTATAATAAGTCTTTGATGATGTAATAGATGCAGTATGTGTTACTTTCAATCGTTTTAGTAGTTGTTTTAAGTATCCGAGTCAGTCGTTTTACCTTCCGCTTGTTCTCTGATGTCTATTTCGATAGGGACTCAGTATCCGGACAGAGGCGTCACAAGAAATTCCTGATTTGTTGACTGAGTAATAAGAGGAAATTTCATCTGGGGTCAGACCATTATGCTGATAAAGTTGAGCTTTACACGTTTTGATTCGAGCCGAGCAGTTGAACGGATATATCCGATTTATCTGAGTAGGAAGATCATAAGCATTAGTGTACAGAGAAAATATATAGAGAAGCGAAAAAAGAAGATAGCAAGATTCAGAAGCCATATTATTTGGCGGAGGAATTCTTTTGCAAGAGGAAAGCAAATTAACAAGAAATGGAAATTGGGATAATTGCGTTACATGTTTGATGATTTTCCAACTAATATTAAATTTCTCGACTGTTACCTAGACACAAATCTTTGGACGGCTCTTTTATATGTTCGAAATTTCTACCAATAGAAGTGGTAACGATTTTTACTATGCCATTTTTGAGCTAAGTCATATATGCTTTGATTTTCCTAGAAAAATATTACTACCATAATATTTTACGCTAGATTCTAAACATTCCTTGTAATGCCGTGTCTCGGATTCCAAGTACTTATCCACAAAAAAAACGTTCAGCACATGACATTTAGGAAAAAGTACAAAACTCACGTAAACCCCTGCTGAAGAAAAGAAACAAGCAAGAGACTCATGAAACTAAGCCTCATGGTCTTCCACTAACTAGGGACAGAACTAGAATAGAGACTCGTCCACCCAATCGATTTTTGTTTTCGGTATATAAAAATCTTATACAATAAAATCCAACACAGTTAGTTATCTTAATCCAGCCCACTGACCATAAAAATAGAGTCCATTAGCCCAACCAACCACCAATTCATGGTTATGTCCCTACCACTAACTAACTCAACAGATCACAACTGCTGTCAAACTAAATCACAAATAAGTTCTAACATTTATCACAAATGAAATTGGCCAAAAAGAAAACTGTTGAAAGACGAAGAACTCCATTACTCCATTCCTAAACTTACTCTCCATGCTCATCATCCAACTCATCTTCAACCTGTATATCTTCTTATTCCAAATAAAGGAGTGAGCTCGTGGAAAAGCTTAGTAAAGAGAAAGAAGATCAAAACAGAAATTCATGTTTGTCGGGTGGTGTAGGAAGACATGACATATATGAATCTACTTCACCCAGTTCACAAAGCAGTTTGAACAGCATAACTTGACAAATACATAAACATCTTTAAAAGCACATCTTGAAACGTAAAGAAATACACTTTAATACTACGTTGAAAAATGTACAAAAAAAACATACCTATTAACTATCTCAGTTCGTCTAGCACGTACTTATTCATTTCATTAAATACTTATTGTGTTCAGCCTGCTCATCAAACTTACGAAAGCCACTATCGAACCGTACTTTACTTCTCAACTCACCGTAGGATGCCCATATCTTGTCTATCACGTTCATGTTTCTTGCTTACTTAACATGAAGGTCGGGGGTGTAAGAGTGACTTGATCGATCTCATGCATTTTAAATATTAAAATCTGAATCTCTTTCAAGAGAGCTAAATTTGAAGACTAAGCTGAAGTGCAATCAACTGAGGTGATTACGTCTGAATTTAGTAATCACATCTGATTTGGTAATCGAGTCTGAATCTATTTATCATGCTTGTTCTCAGTATTCTCGTCTGAATCTAAAGACAACAAAGGATCTCTTCTGAATTTGGAAGGTTCTCGTCTGAAGTTGGTTCTCATATGGAGAAATAACATTTAAGGGTGTTGTTTAGTCGCCTATAGGTTTAAGTCTGAGTACTATAAATAATCACCCATAGTAACCTAGTTCGATTGCGATAAATCTGTAAAATCTGTAAAACTCTGTGATAATATAATTTCTTGTTAAAACACAGATGAGAAACTTGCAGTTTTAGAAAGATTAAGACAGAAGCAATGCAAACCTAAAGTATGGAGAAATTGATAAAACACATAAACAAAGAGAACACAGTGATTTAACGTGGTTTCCGGCGTTGTGCAGACTACTCCACGGACAAAAAAGGAGATATTTTATTATGCACAAGGATTTTCACACTCTTGTGAAAAAACACACGTTGCATTGATTACAACATTGGTATTTATAGGCACAAATCTCTAACCCTAACCGTCAAAAGATATTTGTCGGAAATACCATAAATACTCAGGATGTGGACCCCAACTCCAGCTGTTATCCACCAGATGAAAACTCAGCTCAAAACTGACTTTCCCAGAATTGTAATCAAGTACTCAGATGCGGAACTCAGATGTACTCATCAATAACTTAGCTGACAAAACTGAAAGATGAATTCAGAAGAAACTCAGTTTGCACTTCACCAAAACTGACTCTCACAGAACTGAATACCCTTACTGAACTGACAATAATTCTCATTCTCAGTTTCACAGAATAGTTCCACCAGTTTATTCATCAGTTTAGAGATCAAGTCACCAAAACTGACAAATCTCCACCTTGACTTGAACTCTCATTCACAGTCAAACAGATTGCATAATCAGATGTACTTGTACCAGATGCATTCGTCAATGTCAGGATGTACTTGTACCAGAATTCTCCACAGAATCCACTCAAGCTGATCTACCCTCAGCTGAGTATCCAGTTTCCAGTTTATAAGCTTTGAATATTCAGCAAGGCCAGACACAACTAAAACTTGCTCTGCTGAACTGGTTTAGTGAACATATCAGCAGGATTATCATTAGTGTTGATCTTCTTACCTACAACCCTCTTCTCATTTCTCAGAAAATGATACATTACATCAATATGCATGGTTCTCTCATGATGAACCTGATCCTTAGCTAGAAAAATTGCACTTAGACTGTCACAATAAATCTCAGCTTGATCTTGATGTAGCCCTAAATCACTGACTAGTCCCTTCAACCAGATACCCTCCTTAGCTGCTTCAGTAAGATCCAAATATTCAGCCTCGGTAGTTGATAAAGCCACGGCGGCCTGAAGAGTTGCTTTCCAGCTGACAACTGTATTCCTCAATGTGAAAACATAACCATTCATTGATATTTTACTGTCCACATCTCCTGCATAATCAGCATCACAGTATCCAGTGACCAGTTCTTGAGTATCACCTCCATAAATGAGACCAACATCAGCTGTACCCCTAAGGTACCTGAATATTCTTTTCACAGATTTCCAGTGTTCCTTTCCAGGTTGAGCCATAAACCTGCTGACAACACTGACTGCCTGAGCCAGATCAGGCCTAGTGCACACCATGGCATACATCTAACTACCAACTGCACTAGCATAGGGAACTCTTGTCATGTACTCCTTCTCCTCTGCTGATTCTGAAGCAAAAACTGACAAATGAACATTTGATGCCATAGGAGTACCTATTGGTTTAGCAGCTGACATGCCAAACTTTGAAAAAATCTTCTGTATATAGCTCTGCTGAGATAAAAATGGTTTCTTCTGACTTCTATCCATCCAGATCTCCATCCCAAAATTTTCTTGGCTGCACCCAAATCTTTCATTTCAAACTCAGCACTTAGAAGGTCTTTCAGATACTGAACATCAGACTTCAGCTATCAGCATGTCATCCACATATAGCACAAGATAGATGTATGATCCATCGTCCAACTGACTGTTGTAAACACAGCAATCATAAGAACTTCTGTTGTAACCCAACTAGATCATATAACTGTCAAACGTTTTATAGCACTGCCTAGGAGTTTGCTTCAGTCCATACAAGGAATTCTTCACACTACAAGAAATCTGCATTTTTATGGCGTGCATTGCGTGCCATAATTTAGGTTTTACGGCGTGCATGAGTACGCCATAAAATCACGCGTCGTAAAACTAAAAAAAACATGGCGTACAATTGTGTGCCATAAATCCTTTTTGTGCGCACTACAAGTTGGCCAGTAAACTAATTGGACCGAATTATGGCATGCATTCGCACGCCTTAAAAAGATCAACCAATTATGGCTTGCAGGTTACGCCATAAAATGCTTCCCGCCAACGAATACTGGCATGCTTCTGCACGTCTTAAAAATATTCAGCTTCCCGCCAAATGAATCATGGCGTGCTTTTCGAGGCCATAAAAAGAGTAATGAATACCATAAAATGCTTCCAGCCAACAATATATTATCCTAAATTAGCTGTAATCAACGCACAATTTTCACAATAATATAATTACAAATGCACATCATAAACGATAACATCCTATCATAAATAAATAACGACAACATCCGTTATAACAATTCAAATCCACCACAAATACTATCTCAAAACAAGTCAAACAAAATGTCATGCTCTTAGTAATATTATACAAGCTCCTTCAATGAAAAAACGATAAGTTGATATCCCCTACAAGGATCTAAACATTATAGAATTAAAAGCATTGTGAAATCAATCTAGCATTTTATCTATCTTCTACTCTTCCACTTTAATTGCATCATAACTGTACACAAAGTAAAAAACTTAATTAACTATGTAGATCCGATGCATCTTTCAGCATAGTCCAAGGCAAGTTCAAGACAACATCTAGAAATGTAAGACAGTCATGAGCATTAAGCAATGATGCATATTTAGCTCAAGCCTCAACTACCAAGCCATGTAACAAATTGCAAGCTAACTCAGACAATCACTAATTGACCAAAGCATCATTAATTTCCAAAGCATATCCACCAAGTCTATTCTAGCTATTCATTGACAGAGAAATGAACAATTTAACTATTTTTTTTTCCCTTTTTTCCTTTTCAAAACTCAACCACAACTATATCACAGAAACTACTGCATACACCTATTATTTATATTGTGCCGAAAAATTCCACATCGCAGTAAAATAGATATCTTAATAGCGTGTGGTTAAGTGTCAATACCAACTTCAACAATGCACAGAGCAGTCCTTAACTAGCCTATAAGGGAACTTAAACACCTAATAATTTGTCTACGTATCCTCTATTTCATTCCATGGCAAGAATAAACTTTATTCCGTCATCCCCAAAGGCTAAGCTTAAAAATATTCGAGTGGATTCTTGAAGCAGATTTGCATCAAATGGCAACTGTGATTGAGGCAAAATTCACCCTTCAAAAACAATTTATAAAGACTCGAAACCGTGGGTAAACTAACTCTCTAACCGGCAGTGTACCGGGTCGATTGCTAGAATAGCTACAGGAGCACGAGGTCGAACCTAAGGGAAAAGTGTTCGTGAGTACCAATGTGAACGTGTTACTTAGTCTAGGTGATCAATCTTTTTAGAGTGCTTGCTTACTACAACGACACTAAAGTGATTTTTACTAACAAGTCTAAGGATAGAAAAGAAAGAAAGAAGATTAAACTACTAAGTTTTAAAGATTGATTAAGGGACATAGCCGAACCATGATCAAAATAGCTAGTTTCAACCCCAAGGATAGACAAAACCGGGAGTGTGCATTATAACAAACGAACTCTCGCATTCAATTTCACGGGTGCAAACTCCTAATCTCGGTGCTAAGGTCTGAACAACTCTCTCCTAACACCTTATGCCAAGTCAACTACCATTCCTTAAAGAAGATTCACTAACAAGACATGTTATGCACTAGAGCCGCTTAAACGTTAGAACGAGTAACCTCACTTTGAGCTCGGGCTTAACAACTAAGAAGAGGCTACGCCGTGATCTTAGAACCCTTTTTCCCACATCCCTCTATCTGAACAACTCTCTAGAGTGATGTGTGTGATTTTGACCTAGGTGATCAATCTAGCCCAAATCCGTTATAACAAGTTCTAAGACATGAAACATGCAAGATACAACAACAAAAAGCACTACCCACTCCTAATTTCATCACCCAAAGGGTGATTTCACCAAATTTCACATGATTCGACTATGAAAAGGGATTAGCTACTCATTATACTAGCTAAAACATAGAAGTAACAGTAAATGAGAGACATAACAAGTAAAATAATGAAGAAATTTACCATTAATTTGCAGAAATTCGAGATTAGATCCAAAAAGTAAAAAATAGAAAACTAATTAAAAGATGGTCTCTTAGTGTTTGGAATGGAAATCTGAGCTAAGAAATGTAAAGATCAAGCTAAAATAGAGTTGATTTAAGCTAAGAGAAAGTATTCTAAACTATTACAAAAATCGAGCAAAGAAATGGGTAGAGTTTTTCTAAGAGAATAATTGTTATCCAAGAAATAGTCTAAGGGGGGTATTTATAGGTGGAGGAAAATCTGCAGAATTCGTCTTCAAACGCACGTTCAGGATGCTGAGACTGGCGTTTAACTTCTTCAAACGCACGTTTGGATTAGTGCAAACGTGCGTTTCGCTTCATTTCTGGTAGGGACTTGACTCTCTTCATCTGGAACGCGCATTTAAGGGGGGTCAAACACACGTTTGGTAGACTTGGAACGCACGTTTAGGATGTTCAAACGCGTGTTTGGAAGACTGGAACGCGCGTTTAGGAGAAATTTGAGACGCGCGTTTGGAAGGCTTGGACTCTGATCAAGTTGTGGCTCTTTAAACGCACGTTTGGGGGGTTCAAACGTTCCTTTGATCTCTTCTCTTGCCTCGGTCATGCTTTTTACCATAAATCATCGCCTTCCGGGTCCTCGAGACACTGATACCCTATAACATCATAAATGACCAACAACATCCAAACAATTCTGGAGGGTAAAAGTGCTCGGGAATGGGGTTAATATCAACAAAAAGGGGTAGTTATCCATCAAAGTAACGGATTCACTCCCCGTGCCATAAGCTCACGATAATACCCCGAAAACGGACTAATTAACCCAAAAATGTGCTGAAAGTGTGGTAAACGGGGATAAACAATGCACCGGAGTCACGTAAAGTTGACTCCCATCAACCACCCCACACTTAGCCTTTGCTCGCCCTCGAGTAAACTAGGTGTTTTAAAACAAACCAAGGGATTCAACGTTGTGACGTAGGTGCTATTATCCACACTCTCGAGGTAACCACAAAGTAAGAAACACGAAAATATACACACCGGTTATAACATTATCAAGAAAATGGAGTGTGTGTGGTGCTAAGCTCAATCCAAGTGCTCAAAATGATTGTCGGGGCTTGAATCCCAACCAAAAGTCTACCAACTGTTTCATACTCACTAGTCTCTCCACTAATCAAGGTTACTAAGTTTGGACACGATCGGGTAGGACTTGTTACTAAGTTTGGACACGATCGGGTAGGACTTGATAGGTTATAATGTTAGGCTAAGGTAATTCCGGTTAATCGAAAAGGATATTTTGAGAACTGGAGAAAAAGAAGTACAAGTGAACCTAATCAACAAGTGTACCACCTTATCTTTACCAAACAAACCACCCCAAACTCCTTTTTGATTATTTTTAACACCTTGGGAACCATAGGATGCGAACATACCCGAACTCATTGCCTAACTCAACTATGTTTCAAGTTTCATAAGGCAATGTCGAATACATTAGCACCTATCTCACTATCCCAACTCCAACATCATAAGTATAACTTTTGAGCTCAACATTTTGATTCCAACCCTTTATTTTTATAAACTCCAAACTTTGTTGAAAGAAAGAAGAAATGCAGATTTTCTTTTCTTTTTGGGCCAAATCCAAGCACTAGGCCTAACTGAGCTCCTCCTCTCCTTATAGCTCCAGAACAAGAAAACACCAACCCATCAAAACATCATTTCCCCCACCCCACACTTGCCTGGCCTAACAAAAGACTAAGTCCACTCGTAGGGTACAAATGAAGGAAATGTGACCATAATTAAGGCTCAAGGTAGGTTTCTGACTGAGTAACAAAACGGCTATAAAACGAATGGTGGTCAGACCATTCTATCAAGGCTGAGAGGGGCTACGAAGGTCTAATGTTCGGGATTAGGCTTATTTGGCTCTGGTTGGTCAAAGAAACGCCAGGACCGTCATCCCGTATCCTACTTAGGCAACCTTTCTATTTCGTCTCGAGACTAGTGGTAAAAGAAGTGGTAGTAATCAAATTGTGCATGAAGTGTAGCTTGCGTGAAAATAATAAACTACATTCTCAAGATAATATCAAACCACAGTGTACACGTTCGGGGACCTACTAAGGTGATTACCACTCGAATGTGAAGATAACACACACAACACGGTGTTGAAAACCCTTGATATTTTTTAAAAATTACCCAAAAATCGACTCAAGCCCGGTCATAGGCTAAGTATACCACATATTAAGCACATTTAAACAACAAAAACAGAAAAACGGCTAAATCTCCCACCCCACACTTAAACGAAACACTGCCCTCAGTGTGTGAGAGATAAAAAGAGTAAAAGACTTAGCTGTTTGACCAAAACCCGGCAGAAAGGCGCAATCGTGACTCAAAACTCGTGACACCCTCGCATAAATCCACCCCGAAACCTAAAGCGAGATCATCAGAAACAAAGAAAGCGCATGCACGGGATTGAATCCACGTGCTATAAAGCAAGCAAGAGGGTAAGCGGGTGCGTAAAATAATGAGTCCATGCCATAGTAACGAAATCAAAGCAGAACGAGGGGGGATACGGGATATGCAATGGACGGATACAAAAGAATCAATAAGAACAGGACATACATTCATCAGATAAAACCAATAGGAATAAAATCTCCATCATCCCAAAGTAACAATCAAAGAGAAGGAAAACATACACGGTCAAGCAGGCCTCAGGGGCTCAAAAGTAAGTGCGCGTGTATGCAAAGTGAAGTATCAACAGAATAATGGAAAAAGTATCAAAAGTAGCTGAAACATCATAGTATATAAGAAACAGACTAGCAAAATAGGATAAGAGTATAAAAATGCATGAAAACATGCTAGTCTGCTCCGTGTCCCTGTACATCAGTGGTGGAGTCAGGTGTGCCCGATGATGGTGCAACCACAGTAGCTGCACTCTCAGTCTGTGCAAAACCTGCAGCACCTGTCCTATCTGCCTCTGCCTCAACCCCGTCTGTGCCAATCAGATCATCCAAAGCAATGTCATCAAACCCCTCCTCTGGCTCATCAGCTATCAACTTCTCTAAAACCCTCTGCAAGTCCGCCTTAATCTCTGGGGTATACTAGAATGGTGACTCATCTAAGTCCAACTGAGGAAGGTCTATCTGTCTGGCCCGAGCGAATACCCTCTGATTCTCCACAATTCCATTCAGTGTCAGCCGCAAACTATCCATCCAGTCCCGCTGTTTATGTGCAATGAGAAGCCCCTGCCGCTCACTAAGCCACGGCCCTCCGGATGTAGGTGTAAAATGTGGAGGTGTAGGTGTGGTGGAAGGTCCAGTAGTGAATGGTGGAGGTGGAGGTATTGTGGTGGTGGTAGGTCTAGTAATGAGTAGAGGAGGTGGAGGTATTGTGGTGGTGGTGGAGGTGATGACATGTGGAGGTATAGGAAGTGTGGTGGATGTAGTGGAAGTGGTGGGGCGGAGGACGGTGTGAATAAGTCGTGAAGAGAGCCTAGGGGCCTTGGAGCGGTGCGAGCGTTGAACGGCCTAGGAGCCAAGGGCTGGTTCTTCTTCCTCAAGATCTGATCATCAGGATATTCCTCAACCGGTGCTCCCTTGCATAAGCCATGAATGCGGTAAGGGCACATGAGCATACGACGCTTGACCTTCTGATTTTCTCTAAACTCCTCAAAAATAGTTTTCCCGACATCTACCTTGAGATCATAATGTAAGGCATACAACAATTGCAAGTCCTTGATGTGGAAATGCGTAATGTTTTCCTTCGGTAGCAGGCGATTCTGGGAGAACTTCGCTTTAACTTTCCACTCATCAGGCCAAGTTGTCGTCACTAATTGATTCCGTGCACTACTCCCCTTAGCTACCCATTGTAAACTTGGATTGATGTCCTTCCTCATCTTTTCCAAAGGATCCTCAGTCTCAGTATTCCCCCAATGCTGTCTCTCCGCAAACCAACCGATATAATCCTGGCCCTCAAAAGCTGGTATCCGGTAGTAATCATTAATTGCCTTGACGGACCACGGGACATTGACTCCTCTTACCTTATAAAACCCGACTCTAGATTGGCGACACTAAAATTCGCGTACCATTCCCGAACTAGTGTGAGGTTGAGGTTCCCTTCCGGCTCATAAATCAAGTTGTTCCAACCTCTCTTTCTCAAATTATCGATGAAGGTTTGAGGAACCACCTTAAAATCTAACCCCTTCTCATAACACATGTTCTTTGTAGCGATATACTCGTTGTAATTGGTCATGGCCACTGGTGAGTTAAAACGCTGCTCGAAAGGAAGAGGGTCGTTAGGAGGAATGTCTTGAGGAGGATCTTGCTCAGGGGTACTATGTGGAGGAAGTGAAACAGGAGTTTGTGTGGGTTTGGTTCGCATCCGTGCCAAGGGCACAGTTTCACTATCATACTCTGTTCCCTCCTCACTGTCACTGTTACTGCTTGAATTCCTCCCCTCGCTATCCGGCTCAAAGTCCTCATCAGAAGTCTCATCCCTCAACTGTCCAAAAAGCTTAAGGGCTCTCGGATTCCTACTCTCAGCACGGCCCGTATCACTAATCCGGATACCACCCTTAGGAATCCGGGGATAAACTAGGGTTTTCTGTTTCTTGGGCATATGCTTTGATACCGGCTGTTTCCCTTTTCCCGTACCCTCAGTTTCTTTCCTCTTGGTTTCTCTCATTACTTCTACACTCACCAAAACACCACCAATCAACCAAATCAAACAATCAAAACCAACTCGGTTAACGTCCAACCGGAGTTTCAAGACAAACCAAATCAATCCACGAATCACCCCATGGAAGCCACACCATTCATCATCAACAATAAGACAATCAAAACAAAACAAAAACAGGATACAAAATCAATAATAGTCTATAAACGGGAAAGGGGCGTTTAAACCAAAAAGGCTAAAAAAAAACTAATCCTAACCGAAACTTAGACGTAAAACTAAAAAGTACATGTATTAAGCTTAAACGAGATGAGATGAACGGTTTGGAGCGAAGAACGAGTCCCGAAACGTCAATGGAGGTCAAATTCGACCTAGGCAAAAAGTTGCCAAAAGTGAAGATCGAATCGAGAAAACGGGTGATTTGTTGTTGGAATGGATTAGTGGAATCAAAATAAGAGATTGAGAGGTGTTGTTTGGTGTTTGAATCGCTGAAAACGGAGTAATAATGAGTAATTTATGAGAAAAAGGGTGTGGAGAGGCTGCCCGTCGTCGTAGGGTTTGGAAGATAAATTCTGAACGCCGGTTTGAAAAAACAGGGGTATATGAAGGAGATGAACCCAAACGCACGTTTGAAAAGGGTGAAACGCGCGTTTCGCAAGTTCAAACGCGCGTTTGAAATGTGAAACATGCGTTTGGAATGGAAAATTACGAACAGAGAGTTGGGGTCTGAAACGCACGATTGGAATGGGTCCAAACGCGCGTTTGGAAAGGGGCAAGCCTAAACGCACGTTTGAAAGGGCTAAACGGGCGTTTGAAAAGCTTGAACAAGGCTAACTCAATATTGTCACCTCACACTTGATTCTTACCACCCCGAGACTACTAGAAACACCAAACCCATCAAAAAAAACTACGAAATGGTGGGTTGCCTCCCCCAAGCGCCTTTGTTTTACGTCGTTGGCTCGATAGGATGGATTATACAGTGCCAACTTTTTCAAGTTATACCATTGGCACGAGACGAGAAAGGGTAGAGAGAGATGAAAAGATGGATTGAAAATTATACGGGTCAAGATTTATAGTCCATGACAAGACTTACAAGATTCATCACACGGTATGGGATCTTCAAGGCTCACTATTTCTAGTGCTTCATCGCAAGGCAACCTCTCATACCTTTTCAATCGTAAGCCATTGGTGGTGAATGTGCCAAACTTAGGATGGGTAATTTCAATAGCACCGTACGGATAGACTTTTGACACCACATAAGGACCGGACCACCTAGACTTCAACTTCCCTTGGAAAAGATGAAGACGAGTATTGTAGAATAGGACTTTGTCACCCTCGTTGAAAACACGAGGTTTGATCAACTTATCATGGAGAAACTTGGTCTTCTCTTTATACTTCGTCGAAAGATCATAAACACAAAGGCGAAACTCATTTAATTCATTCAATTGGGCCATACGCTTTTCACCAACTAAGGTGTCATCGAGGTTTAGCATTTTGATAGCCCAATAAGCCTTATGTTCGATTTCTACGGGAAGATGACAAGATTTACCATAGAGTATCATATAAGGTGACATGCCTAGGGGTGTCTTAAAGGCGGTCCTATGGGCTCATAGAGCATCATCTAACTTTAAAGACCAACTCTTGACATTCATGTCTACCGTCCTCACCAAGATACGTTTAATACCCCTATTCGTAACCTCAACTTGACCACTCGTTTGGGGATGATAAGCGGTACCTAACTTGTGTTTCACCCCATAATTCTCTAAGAGTTTGTCAAACGGTTTATTGGCAAAGTGGCTTCCATTGTCACTAATTATAGCTCGAGGTACCCCAAACCGATAAAAGATGTTTCTTTTAAGTAAACGGATAACAACATTCCTATCATTGGTGGGTGAGGCTAAGGCCTCAACCCATTTCGACACATAATCACAAGCGACTAGGATATACTTGTTACCACATGAGGAAGGGTAGGGGCCTATGAAATCAATGCCCCAAACATCAAAAACTTCACAAACGATGATCGGCTTTTGAGGCATTTCACTCCTCCTAGAAATACGCCCGGACCTTTGGCAAGCGTCATAAGATTTCACATAAGCATGTGCGTCTCGGAGTAAAGTGGGCCAATATAGCCCACTTTGCAACACTTTCAAAGCGGTCCTTTGCCCCGAAAAGTGGCCTCCGGCCTCTTTATCATGGCAAAAGGAAAGCGCACTCAAAATCTCACTCTCAGGGATGCATCTCCTCAAGATGCCATCCGAACACAACCTATATAAGAAAGGATCCTCCCACACATACTTACCAACGTCACTAAGGAATTTACACCTTTGATTCGAGTCATAGTCGGGATCTATAAAACCGCACTCGTGGTAGTTGACAAAAGGAGCGAACCATGGGCCACCTTCCTTACCGACTTTTAGAAAGTTATCTTTCTTAACCGGGAGAAGGGTGTCGATGGCAAAGAGTTGCTCATGCGGAAAAGAGTCATTTATCTCCCTTTGTACCTTAACCAACTCCTCATTAAGATCCATGCGACTCAAATGGTCCGCTACGACATTCTCACAACCTATCCTATCACGGATTTCTAAATCAAACTCTTGTAAAAGCAAGATCCACCTCAAGAGGCGAGGCTTGGCATCTTGCTTGGCAAAGAGATAACGCAAAGCGGCGTGATCCGTGTGCACAACTACACGAGATCCTACGAGGTGAGACCGATATTTATCAAACGCAAAGATGACCGCTAAAAGCTCGTTTTCAGTGGTGGTATAGTTTTGTTGGGAAGGATTCAAAGTGTGACTAGCATAGGCAATAGGCTTGAAGATTTTATCGATCTTTTGACCGAGGACCGCACCAACCGCGGTGTCACTCGCATCACACATTAGCTCAAATTCTTGATCCCACTTCGGGGCAACTAAGATAGAAGCGGATACAAGCAATTGCTTGAGCAACATAAACGCCTCAATGCATGCTTGGTCGAAATCAAACGGGACATCTTTTCCGAGAAGAAGGGTAAGAGGACGGACTATTTTCGAAAAATCCTTAATGAACCTACGATAGAACCCCACGTGGCCTAGAAAACCCCTAAGAGTTTTTAGGTTAGTGGGCATAGGAAGCTTAGCTATCGCTTCTACCTTAGCCTTGTCTACTTCTATACCCTTACTAGATATCTTATGCCCTAAGACTATCCATTCGGTGACCATCAAGTGACATTTCTCCCAACTTAGCACCAAGTTTGTCTCCTCACATCTACTCAACACCTTTTCTAGATTATCTAGACACTCCTCAAAGGAATCACCAAATACGCTAAAATCATCCATAAATACTTCTAAGAATCTCTCAATCATATCCGCAAATATGGCAACCATGCACCGTTGGAATGTCGCGGGTGCATTACACAACCCAAATGGTATTCTACGGAAGGCAAAGGTACCATAAGGACAAGTGTATGTAGTCTTTTCTTGGTCCTCTAAGGCCACATATATTTGGTAATACCCACTAAACTCATCAAGAAAACAATAATAAGCATGATCACTCAATCTTTCCAACATTTGATCAATAAAAGGGAGAGGGAAATGATCTTTACGGGTTTGGTCATTCAATTTACGATAATCAATACAAATTCTATGATCACTTACCAAACGCATAGGCACCGCCTCTCCTTTGTCATTGATTTCAACGGTCATACCTCCCTTCTTTGGTACCACTTGAGTGGGGCTCACCCACTTGCTATCCGAGATGGCATAAATGATCCAAGCTTTAACATCGTGACCACGTCCTTCCTCACAACCTCTTAGAGGTGTGGATTGAGCCTTCTTTGAGGTTGCCTCACCGGCTTCGCTCCATCCTCTAGAATAATCTTGTGTTGACAAATGGTAGGACTTATGCCCTTGAGGTCACACATCTTCCACTCAAAAGCGCGCTTGTGCTTCTTAAGCATTTCCACCAACTTCTCTTCCTGCCAAGCCGTTAGTGTAGCAGAAATAATCAATGGAAGTAAATCATCATATTTAAGAAAAACATACTTCAAATGAGGTGGAAGCGGCTTCATTTTCAAATCTTTCGGTGGGTCTTCAATTGATGGCTTCTCTAGTTCCCCTTCAAGACCAAGATCAATCTTCTCGGTCCATTTCTCACCCACGAAAGCCGTTTCTTCTAGCTCCAATGCTTCACCTTCCAACTCTTCCTCTTCATCAAGTTCTGTGCTCACTCTTGCCATGCATTCATCGGGCTTATCTTTATATTCCTGCATGTCAACATGTTCCGAAACGCAAGAATATATAGCATCAACAGAAAAACAGTCCTCGGTACTTTCCTTATGATGTTTCATGGCCTTATAAACATTTACCGTGACTTTTTCCTCTCCAACTCGCAAGATAATCTCACCACTCGCAACATCTATCAAGGTCCTTCCGGTGTTTAAAAAGGGACGTCCTAACAACAAAGGTGTTTTGGAGTCCATCTCCATATCTAAAACCACGAAATCTACCAGGAAGGCAAACTTGTCTACTTTAACAATGACATCCTCTATCACTCACATAGGTTCCCTAATAGACCTATCCACCATTTGAAGGGTCATCCCCGTTGGCTCCAACTCTCCTAGGTCAAGGCTTTCATATATAGCACGGGGCATTAAGCTTACGCTAGCCCCTAAATCACATAAGACACTAGGAAAATGAGTCGTAACAATAGTAACCGGGATAGTAAAACTACCCTTGTCTCTAACCTTCGGGGGAATTATAGACTTAGCATCAAAAATAGTGGAGCACTCTACATTCAAACAAACAACCTCTTGCATTTTACTTTTGTTAGTTAGGAATCCTTTTAAAAACTTACAATAAGAAGGCATGTTTGCTAGTGCTTCAAGAAAAGGAATGTTCAAGTCAATTTTTCGCAAAATCTCAATAAATCAGGTTTGTGCTTTATTCAAGCAACTTTGTCTATGATTCTTAGGGGGATAAGGGAGAGTACTCAAATCAAAATCATTAGGAGGAGGAGGGATCAAACCTTTCTTACCTTTGGTGGGTGGGGAAGACGGCTCTTTCATTGGCTCTTTCCCTTCTCTTCTAGTTGGTTCCTCCTCTTTCACATCAATTACCACGTAGTCTCCCCTTTCTAATTGACGATATGTATTGCCTCGAAGTCTCGGAAATCTTCTCTATTTGGTTCATTGCTACTTCGGGCACCATACTCATAATATCACCATTGCACGAAGCATGCAAGGTACTTTGATGCACTTGATCCAAACCCCGGAAAAGAGCATGAACTACCTCATAGGATCTCAACCCGTGCCCCGGGCACTCTCTCAACAAAGCCTTAAATCGGTCCAATGACTCATGTAGCTCTTCTCCTTCGTAAGCGTTAAACGACATGATGGCCTCTTTCATGTCCATGGTCTTCGAAGGGGGATAATACTTGAGTAGAAAAGTTTTAATCACTTCCTCCCATGTGTGCAAAGAATCATTAGGCAACGAATCATACCACCGCTTAGCTTGCTCTTTCAAGGCGAACGGAAAAAGCATAAGTTTGAGCGCTTCATCACTCACCCCATTGATCTTCATTGAGTTGACTATTTGGAGAAAGTGATCAATGAACAAGTGAGGGTTTTCCATGGCGGTTCCCTTGAATATAGCGTTGTCTCCCAACAAATGTATGATGTTTCTATTCAACTCCAAATTGTTGGCGGCCACCGGTGGCATTCAAATTGGACTATGCCCCATAGTTACCGTGGGAGCCATCACAAAGTCTCTACAAGTCAAATCGCCTTGATTTTGCTCTTGTTGACCGTTAAACCAATTAGGCATCGCATTTGCACCTTGATTGTGAGCTTGATTTTGGTTTTGTTGAAATTGATTCAACAGCCATGCACTGAACTGTTGCATAACTAGGGGATCCATTTGATTCCCTTGGGCTTCATGTTGAACATTTTGTGGTATTGGCCCATTCGCATTCACATAGTTATTTCCTTGGTTATTCCCACCTCCTTGTGCATTGTTATTGACAAGAGGCGGGTTTTGATTCGGGACTCCATTATTGCCCCCCAAATTTCCTTCCAAGCCTTGTGCCTCGTTTTGTGCCATACCGGATCCTTCTTCCAACTCACCCAAACTACTTTCTTCAAAGACCGGAATCGATTCCTCTACTTGATGACCTCTTCTTCTTTGACTATTTCTACGCCTTGCGTAAGCTTCAATCCCGTCTATGTATGGTTCGAGTGGTGTTTGAGATCTCCGGGTCATGCACTACAAAAAACAAACAACAAGAAAACAGAAAAGTAAAACCTAGGCCAAGCCTTCGGTTCACTTGCAAGATATCACAAATAGCACACAATTCCCCGGCAACGGCGCCATTTTGATTAAGGCTAAATTCACCCTTCAAAAACAATTTATAAAGACTCGAAACCGTGGGTAAACTAACTCTCTAACCGGCAGTGTACCGGGTTGATTGCTAGAATAGCTACAGGAGTACGAGGTCGAACCTAAGGGAAAAGTGTTCGTGAGTACCAACGTGAACGTGTTACTTAGTCTAGGTGATCAATCTTTGTGTTACTTAGTCTATGTGATCAATCTTTTTAGAGAGCTTGCTTACTACAACGACACTAAAGTGATTTTTACTAACAAGTCTAAGGATAGAAAAGAAAGAAAGAAGATTAAACTACTAAGTTTTAAAAATTGATTAAGGGACATAGCCGAACCATAATCAAAATAGCTAGTTTCAACCCCAAGGATAGACAAAACCGGGAGTGTGCATTATAACAAACGAACTCTCGCATTCAATTTCACGGGTGCAAACTCCTAAACTCGGTGCTAAAGTCTGAACAACTCTCTCCTAACACCTTATGCCAAGTCAACTACCCTTCACTAAAGAAGATTCATTAACAAGACATGTTATACACTAGAGCCGCTTAAACGTTAAAACGAGTAACCTCACTTTGAGCTCGGGCTTAACAACTAAGCCGAGGCTACGCCGTGATCTTAGAACCCTTTTTCCCACATCCCTCTATCTGAACAACTCTCTAGAGTGATGTGTGTGATTTTGACCTAGGTGATCAATCTAGCCCAAATCTGTTATAACAAGTTCTAAGACATGAAACATGCAAGATACAACAACAAAAAGCACTACACACTCCCAATTTCATCACCCAAAGGGTGATTTCACCAAATTTCACATGATTCGACTATGAAAAGGGATTAGCTACTCATTATACTAGCTAAAACATAGAAGAAACAGTAAATGAGAGACATAACAAGTAAAAGAAAGAAGAAATTTACCATTAATTTGCAGAAATTCGAGATTAGATCCAAAAAGTAAAAAATAGAAAACTAATTAAAAGATGGTCTCTTAGTGTTTGGAATGGAAATCTGAGCTAAGAAATGGAAAGATTAAGCTAAAATAGTGTTGATTTAAACTAAGAGAAAATATTCTAAGCTATTACAAAAATCGAGCTAAGAAATGAGTAGAGTTTTTCTAAGAGAATAATTGTTATCCAAGAAATAGTCTAAGGGGGGTATTTATAGGTGGAGGAAAATCTGCAGAATTCGTCTTCAAACGCACGTTCAGGATGCTGAGACTGGCGTTTAACTTCTTCAAACGCACATTTGGATTAGTGCAAACGTGCGTTTCGCTTCATTTCTGGGCAGGGACTTGACTATCTTCATCTGGAACGCGCGTTTAAGGGGGGGTCAAACGCGCGTTTGGTAGACTTGGAACGCACGTTTAGGATGTTCAAACGCGCGTTTGGAAGACTGGAACGCGCGTTTAGGAGGAATTTGAGACGCGCGTTTGGAAGGCTTGGACTCTGATCAAGTTGTGGCTCTTTAAACGCACGTTTGGGGGGTTCAAACGTGCGTTTGAACCCCTATTGCCCCAAATCTTCAACTTTTCTTCCTTTGATCTATTCTCTTGCCTCGGTCATGCTTTTTACCATAAATCGTCGCATTCCGGATCCTCGAGACACTGATACCCTATAACATCATAAATGACCAACAACATCCAAACAATTCCGGAGGGTAAAAGTGCTCGGGAATGGATTTAATATCAAAAAAAGGGTAGTTATCCATCAAAGTAACTGATTCACTCCCCGTGTCATAAGCTCACGATAATACCCCGAAAACGGTCTAATTAACCCAAAAATGTGCTGAAAGTGTGGTAAACGGGGATAAACAATGCACCGGAGTCACGTAAAGTTGACTCCCATCAAACTGCTACATCAATGGACAAACGAATGTACTAAATAGACAATGTAACATAAAGAGTCATAAAATTCATTTCCATCAAGTAGCAGCTAGCAAACAATGGCATGGTAATTTCTCACTGTAAATGCTTTTTTCTTTCTATTTTAATGGGCTTTTGATAAAATTAACAACTTTGCTCTGTTTTGTGCTCTGTCTGTGTTCTGTCTTTACCAAATTCAAACTCAAACATCAAGGCTAAAGACCAAACTTTAAGACAAAGACGCAACCGCGTTTTTTCGTTTTCAAGAAGCTGAAATGGAGCAGGAAACAAATAGGCTAACCTTTGTGGGTGGCGAGAATGAAGATTCCAAAAGAAACTTGGCAGATGACCTCTTAAATGTTTTACAAGAATGGAAAATTATTTCTTGTACAAAGCAAAAATATAAAGGTCGGCCTCTACAGAGTTCCTATATTAATAGAATTGGCCACTTATTTTTCACCTTACAACATCAAAGAGAAGCAAAGTTCTTTACCTCAAAAAAATGAACTAGGGACTCTACCTCTTACGGTCCTTCTCAAAGCAATATTCAACCATTACGAGCACATGAGGAGGATGAACTTGCATCGATGAAGGTAAATCATTGTTTTCTACATAAGCAGCCAACGAGGTAGGATCAAAAGGAGGTTGCTTCTCAGCTAAAGCTTTACAAAGTTGTAAAGCCAAGAAAATGTAAGAATGTTCAAAAGAGGTTCATAGCTTCCTAATAATCTGATGATTCTAGTCATAATCGCCGATGAATGTAACACCATTCATGGTGTAGAAATCTTTGAAGTTGCGGAAAAACAAACCAAAAAGCAAGCAAAAACATGAAAAACATGAAAAACATGAAATTTCAGTGCGTTGTAATTTAACCATTTTCTTGTGTATCTTGTAAGAAAAGCATTAAATTTCGTTATGTAAAACTTTTTACAGTTGCTCCTATGTATGTCTTGTCACAAAAGTGGCTCCAAACATTACACATCTCAAGTCAAAAAAATCACAAGACGAAAAAAAAAGTTGACTGACGATTGTATCTCTTTAGCTTTAACATTTCATAGTATTGCATTAACCATTCTTTCAAGCAATAAAGTTTCTTGACCTGATATAGATTTTACTCAGGTAACAAGCTCACAAGGCCTAGAACAATCAGATAAATGAAAAAAAAACTCTTGACTCAAATGCAAAACTTTGCCAATGTACAGAAGGGAAAAGTGTAAGTAAAATAGAGCACCGGATTGAAACATCGTGAGAAGTGTAAAAGGACTGATCCGAAATTATTCATTCCGTCGTATTTGCGATTCAGAGAAGGTTGAAGATTGCACCATCATGGTTGTTAATTACCAATCCCGTATGACCATTAGCGTTCTGTGAATGTATAAAGAACTTTTTCTAGGACTAAAAAATGAATTTGATTAGCATTTACACTTCCAGGCAGAATGTGTATGCAGAAGAAAACAAAGAATACAGATAATTACAATGGAAAGAAAAAAGTGTTTTCTACGATGACAGTGCTTATATCACTCCCAACCAGCCAATAAGCCACAATGCGAGGCCGTTGGAAGATCCCACGATGGATACCTTATTCAACCAGTTCATAAGCACCACGAAGTGCGACAGTCGAATAAGGAGTTATTTAATTCGACCAGTTCATAAGCCTGACGAGGCACGACCCTCGAATCGAGCTCCGACCCAATAGCCAAGTCAAGCCCATGAGGCAGTACAACGCTAGGTCGACTCATATTCAAGTGTACCATGAGTCATGCACTCACACTACACTTGGAGGGGCATAAGGGAATTAAGTCCAAAGGACTACACCCTAGGCAAATATTCATCAAACACAAACGGCATTCAGTTTGCTCTCGTAGTAGGTCGGATGTCGAAGCAGGGGTAGAAGATCGAACGGGAGTCTTTTGACACCCAGTCACCCAGAGATTATTGTACTAGACACGTGTCTCTTCGACCCGACACCCACCAGTTGCTGAATTTTGCATATCTCGAGGGTCCACACCACAAAGGATCTACTCAACGGTCTACGAGGATCCGCAGGTCGGACCCCTCAATACTGCCAAAAGCAAAGTTAGCCTAATGGGCAACAAATGCAAAGACATAGAGACGGTTCGCATGGTTGGGCCAAAGGTCCAAGCTAAAAGCCGAACGAGCCCAAGAGGCGAACGAGGCTAAAGCAAAGGACGGTTCGCATGGTCGGGCCAAATGTCCCAGTCGAAAGCCGAATGAGCCTAAGAGGCGAAAAAGACCTGGACAAAGGACGGTTCGCATAGTCGGGCCACCTGTCCCAGTCGAAAGCTGAATGAGCCTAGTAGGCGAAAAAGGCCTGGACAAAGGACGGTCCGCATAGTCGGGCCACCTGCCCCAGTCGATAGCCGAACGAGCCTAAGTGGCAAAGAAGGCCAAGACCAGGGACAGTTCGCATAGTCGGATTAAAATGCTCAGCCTAAGACCAAAAAAGCCTAGGAGGCAAAAAGTTTAAGGCAAGCAAGTCGATCACAGTCGATCTCAAGTGCAATAAGAACCAGAGGTTCATAATACACTTGGGGGGCAACATGGCATCGAAGTCAATTTCCACCAAGACAATCCCAAGTTGGACATCTCATCATTCCTTCGACAGCTACGGCATCGAAGTCAATTTCAACCAAGACAATCCCAAGTTGGACATCTCATCATTCCTTCGACAGCTACGGCATCGAAGTCGATGTCAACTTAGCCACACATTATAAGTCCAAGGGATAGATAATGCTAAGGCAAAAAAGTCTGCAAAGCAGACAGACTCGGACTCCACTGGAAGTAAGTCCACAGGGCGGATTTAAATACAAAGCATTGGATGACAGTGGCCGAGATACACCTTTGACAGATCAGACCTGACCTCAAGAGCTCAGATAGATCTGGGGGGCTTATGACGATACCGAATATCGCACCTCCACGTGGCGTCACGAGATAGTCCTCCTGGACAAGAGTAAGTGATAGCCCGAGGGTAGAATTACGAGATGAGACATCGACAACCGACATGATCAGAGAACCGAGACGATGGGCCCATCTCGATACCGCAAGACGGAAAGCTCGGGATGCGGACAAAGTCCACTCTAAACACACAGGCCTCACAGTTGGTCCCCGATAATCTAAATAAACGTCAAGGTATTCATGTCGATGCCCAGGCTCAAGGCTAAGGCCATCTAGTAGACTCCAGGCTAGACCGATCGACTATCGAGCAGTGTAGGACGATACTCACCAAAAGAATAAAAACATGTTTCAGTTAACACAATACTCATAAAAGTAATATTGTTGATTCAATCTATCAAAAAGCTGATGGATATGTCAATAAGTTTTACTAGGGTATCAAGAGAAAAATATTACATCATGCCTCAGACAGCAAAAACAATAAATTTCCAGCAATTAAAATACAAAATACTAGGTCTATAGAACACTTTGCACACTTTAACCATCAGACAAGATGGTAAGCGAAGCAACCTTTTTCACACCTATAAACAAAAAAAAAAAACATATCACCAGAAGACGTTATCCAAAGACCAATCCAAAAAGACACAAAAATATCAGAGCCAAACAAGTGCTTCAATCTTCAAAACGTCACACAACACAGCACAGCACAACAAAGCAATTTAGCAGATTCAACAATCTCCAACTAGAACAATTTCTAATAAACTTCAATTTAAAGACCTATCATGCAAAACCCGATTCAAACATATACCCCCACTAAAACCTACACCCGATTAGTGGAAAAGCATGAGAGATAATAAATTTAAGAAAAAAGAAAAAGAGAAATACTAGTGATGCTGAGAACCACAGGTGAGATACGATGAGTCCAACATAGGGAACAGATACAAACCAGAGAAAGAAAAGGATTTGTTGTATTATTATCCAAAACTAGCAGCAGTCATATTACATATAGTATACAGCACACACTCCCACAGGTAAACATACTAACATAATACCAAGACTACCCTTACAACATAAAAGATACAGTAGCCATTATTTAACTCCCCCTCTCAAGCTAAATGTCCCATGCAACATATTTAGTTTGCTCCTGAAGTTGTTGAACTGATTTACAGGTAAGGCTTTAGTGAAAACATCTGCTACCTGTGATTCTGAAGGAATATAGTTGACAGCCAACTCTTTATTCAAGTGTTATAAAACTGATGGAGATAACTTCAGATGCAAGAAACAGAAACAGAAGCAATCAAACATAAACAATCAAAGGAGATAACAGAAACAAGAAGAACACAGATTTAACGTGGAAAACCTCTCAGTGGGAGAGGTAAAAAACCACGGGCAGAAAAGAGATATTTTATTATGCACTGAATTTACAGATTTCAACACACGCAGATAATGAGACAACAACTGTATTTATAGGCACAAATCCTTAAACCCTAGCCGCAAGGAATCTTTGTCTGATGCACCATAACACGTGTCCTCCTTTTAATGACACTGTATAGCTGTCACATAACAGAATTAACAGATGTGGGACCTGCAGTATTCCAAGATCGGCAGACTATCACCTGGCGATAGTCACCTGGCGATGTGAAGCTCGATGACTCCCACCCTACCGATGCACAAGAATTGAATACACTTCTCAGCTATCCATCACACAAACCGAGTCTTGATTGGTTCCACGGATGTAGAGTTTAAGTCACTTTACCGACAAATCTCCACCTTGACTTCAACTCTCACTAGAGTCAAACAGATTGCATAACCAGATGTACTTGTACCAGATGCATTCGTCAATGCCAGATGTACTTGTACCAGACAATCTCCATAGCATCCACTCCACTGATCTGCCCTCAGTAGAGTTTCCAGAAACAGATTATAAGCTTTGAATATTCAGTAAGTCCAGGCAAAGCTGGAACTTACTCTGCTGTACTGGTTTAGTGAACATATCAGCAGGATTCTCCTTTGTGCCAATCTTCTTCACCACAACCCTCTTCTCATTCCTCAAGAAATGATACCTGACATCAATATGCTTGGTTCTCTCATGATGAACTGATCCTTGGCTAAAAATATTGCACTAAGATCATCACAATATATATCACTGATCCTCGATGCAACCCCAAATCACCGACTAGCCCTTCAACCGGATACCCTCCTTAGCTGCTTGAAGAAGAGCCATGTATTCTCGCTTGATGGTTGATAAGGCTCAGCTTCTGAAGAGTAGCTTTCCGGTGACCACTTTGCATTTCCCAA
Source organism: Gentiana macrophylla (assembly GCA_026214975.1). NCBI lineage: Eukaryota > Viridiplantae > Streptophyta > Magnoliopsida > Gentianales > Gentianaceae > Gentiana > Gentiana macrophylla. The sequence continues at coordinate 84,696,364 of CM047817.1, forward strand.
TGTAAACACATAACCGATCATTGATCTTCTACTCATCAACATCACTGCATAATCAAGATCACGGAGCTTTGTGACCGGACTAAGTATCACCTCCATAAATGAGACCAACATCACCGTACCTCTCAAATTGCACGAATATTATTTTAACAACTTTCCAAAGATTCCTTTCCAGGTTGAGCCATAAACCTGCTGACAACACTGATCGCTGAGCTAGATCAGTGCCTAGTGCAAACCATGGCATACATCAAACGCCAATCGCACTAGCATAGGGAACTTTGACATATACTCCTTCTCTTGGTGTGATGTGAAGCATAAACAGACAAATGAACATTTGATGCCATAGGAGTATCTATTGGTTTTGCAAAGAGACATCCCAAACTTGGCCAATATCTTACGCACATAACCTGCTTTGAGACAAGAATAATTTCTTAAACTTCTATCTCTCGAGATCTCCATCCCCAAGATTTTCTTGGTTTTTTTTAAATCCTTCATTTCAAATTCAAAGACTAAGAAGGTTCTTGATTTTGAACATCGAGACTTCCTTGCTCTGCAGCTATCGAAGATGTCATCCACATACGTAAGAAGATAGATGTATGATCCATCTTTCAAATAGATCAGGTGGTATACACAACAGTCATAAGGACTTCTGTTGTAACCCTACTGAAGCATAAAACTGTCAAACCTTTTATACCACTGCCTTGGAGCTTGCTTCAAACCATACAATGATTTCTTCAACTTGCAAACATAATTTTCCTTTCCAGAACTTGAAAACCCTCAGTCGTGTCATGTATATCTCCTTATCCACCTCACCATGTAGAAAAGCGCTTTCACATCCAAATTGCTCAAGTTCCAGATCTCTTTGTGCCACCATTGCTAGTAACACCACGATTGAAGTGTGTCGACCACCGTGAAAATATTTCATCAAAGTCAACCCCTTCCTTTTGACTGAATCCTCTTGAAACCAAACGTGCCTTATTCCTGACCCATTCTGCCTTAGTTATTCCTTCCTTTTTCTTGAAAATCCATTTACAAGTCACAACTCCCTTGTCAGTAGGCTGTTTGACTAATTCCCAAGTCTGATTCTTCAGTAATGACTCCATTTCATCTCCCATGGCAGCATGCCACTGAGATGCTTCTGTACATGTCACTGCTTCCCTGTAAGTAGTAGGTTCAGCAACCTCTACTTCTTCTGCAACTTGGAGTGCATATCCAGCCAAATCATCATATCCATATCTCCTTGGAGGTATCCCAACATTAGATCTTCTAGACCTGCTTTGGCGGTAGACTCTGTTCGATCAATGTTTGTATGACGCCCTCTACCGAGGTCTCGATGGGTGGCTTGAATCGATCTGGTTCATTATCCAGATCAGTATAGTTTTGATTTTGATCCACTGATTGTTGCATATCAGTAGATGATGACGGTCAAATTATACCCGTAAAAGTCATCAACATTGACCTTAAATCGAGATTAATAATATATATTTCATATTAAATCACATGTTTATATTTAATATTTAATGTTATGTGATTTATATTATGTAAATTGGTATTTAGCTGTTTTTATTATTTAAAGCCGATTTATTGTGTGATAATTATTGATTTTGCAGATCACAACAAGTCGGGAGGATAAATGTCATTCAATCAAAAGATCTCAAGATAATAAGGAAGAAAATCGGAGCATTAATCAAGAGATAAATGAGAGATTAATCGATCAACACGAAAGCGTGCGAGTGGGAACAAGATAGACGAGAAAAACGATTGACGCGTGAAAAGTTAGGTTCGGTCGATCGAGGCACGATGCTTGATCGACCGAGTGTCACCTCTCGGTTGACCGAGCCTCGGTTTGGGTCGGTTTTCGGCTTTAATCGTGCTTATCTTCTAGAACCACCCTAAGTCGGCAAAAACCTCTATATAAACAAGCAGCCTACGAGAATTGTAATACACACAAAAATACACCAACATATCCCTTCATTCTTTCTTCAATTTTATAGCTTTGATACAATGTAGTTTATTGAGGGTTTCAAGCAATTTAAGGGCATGAATATGTAAGCCTTTATTTTCTGCTTTCTTTCTTTCAAGTAATTAATCCCTCCCAATTATGCTTTATCGTTTGAGTTAGTTAATTCATAGCTAGATGATGTAGATCTAGGCTATGACGTCAGGGATGTGGCGAAGCCTTGTCTATGAGGATCCCATAACCTACGTCATATGTTTAGTTTCTATTCATGAATCTACTTGATTTAATTAATGCGTATCTATGTTAGTTTATATGAATACTTTACGATTCTTGTTTTACTGCTCGTATGATGAAACGCCGAGAAATATATATTCCGGGATTGAATCTGGGGATGAAATCGTTCGGGTGACCGAATGGAATCATTCGGTCGACCGAGTGTCTATGCTCGGTCGACCGAGCCCTCTGTTCATCCGTTAGATAGCCATGTCTTTATGGTTAGGTTAACTTAATAGAATTTATTATCTCAGTAGGTATGGCCACGGCTACGTTGCTCGTCGCTTTTAATTAGCGTCGATTAGGAAATACCAATATAGGGCTCCTAGGTCGGCTCATGAATGATCTTCCGGGCTTTCAAGAGATCTAGGTAGGTTTTGTATTAGGGAATTGATGTCACCTAGTTATACGTGAGTTCGTAAACTAGCATGAGACCTAAAAGGTAATTGTTAGTTGGACGAGGGCTTGAGCGATCGTTTAGAAGATGCGCCTAACCAAAGGAATGTTGCCCGGACGAGGTGTACGGTTAATATCGGCATCCTTAGAGTCGTAGCGTGTGAGTTATATGAGATGGAGGCACTAAAAGGCGAAGTCACGTAACAATATCACGCGTGATCTAGCGACCTAACGGGTGCTAAGTCAAGTTTAAGGGATGACTCCCGTAGCCAATCTAAGATAGATACAAACGGATTGACAGCTTAATAAGTTCGATTTATTATATAAATTATCTAGGTCCAAACGATAAAGACTATAATTGGGGAGGTTAATTACGTTGTGTCGAGTCGTGTCTTTACTTTTCTTGTCTTATGTTGGTCGTAGACCGCCTCTATGTCCTTGACATGTTTAATTAATTGTTTATATATGAAATGACCCATAATTGGTTCCTGTGGGATCGACCTTGATTCACTATAGCTATACTACGATGGGCCTAGTCCTCTTGCTAATCTTGGTTTATGGTGGTCGAGTATATTTTAACTGATTGACCACGTCATCAAGTTTTTGGCGCCGTTGCCGGGAACCAACGGTCAATTTTATATATAAATAATTTTCTTATTCATGTCAAGTTTTCTGCTTTTAGAGTCTGTATTTACGTTTTGAGTCCCTCCGTTGTATCGCTCTGTGTGACTTCGTGTTTCGTTTATCCTCAGTATGTTTAATCCGTAGAGTCCGATAGCGACATGGGAAACCATGTTAAAAATCGATCCACGGTCTGCATTTTTGTTTTGTTTTCTTACGCTTGCGAAAACAGGGAAGCAATATTCTCAGTCGAGTAATTTTCAAGGGCGCCGAGAAAATAACCCAAAGAAACATGTGGAGCTACGAATCTAAGATGGGGAAAGCAATGGAAGCAATACCTTTAAAGCACCAAGATGGCTCGAAAAAATTTTAAAGGCTCAAATTCTTCGTGGTACAATGTTGAAGGCAAGGCACTACCTTTTTTGCTTATGTTTTATTACCTTTTGGTTTTTTGAGCATAAGTTAGCCTATACATGAATCTTAGTAAGAATCTTAGCCCGGAGTTGGTTTGTAAGAATAATTTTATTAGTGTGGAAGGTTCTGCCCCCAAATCTATCTCATCTAGAGGGTGTAGGGAAACATGCAGTAGTTGAAGGAAGCAGTGAATAAAGAGTTCCTCGTAGTTCTGTTAAAATCTCATGGTCCTATGCATGAGATTGCTTCTACTGGCCATGGGAGCAACAAATTGTGTAGTTTAAGCATTCACAATCTAAAGAAGACGTTGAGTTTTGAAAGAACGCAATCTTCGGCTTTCGTTGATGTTTATGGTGATGGCTTCTCGGTGAACCCACCTTAAACAAAAACGAGATTACGCTTTGGGTGACAATTTAGAAATCGAAGAATCTTTGTACATAGGTTCGAAATGGTTTAACCATGGTGGCGAGTTCAAACGAGCTTCGGCTCAATCAACTCCCCTCCACGTGTGATGTACGTTACAGCAGTTCGACAAGACTTAGCATAGCCGATAAGCTTTCGGGCTAAACGGGGCTTATCTTGACGGATTGGCCTGAACTATCACATATGTTCCAACGAATAAGACGGCATAGGCTTGCCTACATAACCGACCTTATTCGGAGTACTTTGATTCATTGTTTCTTATTGTCAAGGCCAAAACCATAATCTTAGCCGAGTTTCTTAGAATTCACTAATTCTTAAAACGAGAGCCGAGGTAAGATCTTTGGATAAATGGTATGGATAAATGTCGTTTCCTAGGTCTCACAACCAAAGGAAAAGTATTAATCCGCAAAAGCGACAAGCCCACCTCATATAATGCTCGAAGGGTCAAAGTCTGGCGATCCGAGAATAATGACTGACAAGGATACTTTTGGAAAGTCGAGCTGAGGACTTTAAACTCAGAACTACTTCTTTAAAACCCTTAGGATTTCTTTTTTTTAGATTTTAGGTTTTGTTTTCTTTGAGTCAAATAAGAGTAACGTGAAATATGTTGAGGTTTTTTATTTTGCCGTGTTCCGATGGCCATTGGGCTAAGGATGTGCAAAAATTTTTTTACTCAATATGGGCCACGTGAAATAGAGTTCCGTGGAGAGTCGAGAAATCAAGCTAAAAAAAAAATTAGCAATCAATCTTAAGATGGAAGCATTAAGAGAGCTTGAGAATTACTGAAAATGTAACAGAATGATTGGTGCGAACAAGAACAATTTTGGTCAACTTCCAAAATCTTTTAGAATGATGATCCAAGTGAAAATCCAAAGTGATGTGCAATTCATTCTGCAATTATCCTTATCTTTCCCTTTACACTTTTTCACCTTCAAACTTTTCGATCCTCTCACCAATCTGCCCCGGAAGTTCACATTTCTAACCATTCTTTCATCGTCTCTCTTTCTTTCCATCTGTTTCACTCTCCCACCCAATCTCAATGCCTTAACCATTTTCCACCTACCCATAAACACAATTTCTTACCCACCCTTTATCTTTTCTTCCCATCCTTCTGTGTATCTTTTTCTAAACCAATCATACTCTCAACCTCCATTTTGTTTACAAAATACCTTTGTGTTGCGGAATTTGAAATATTGCTAAGCTTTAAGGATTATCTTTTATCATTTTGATTTTCATGATCCTAGTTGGGGTAAGTGTAGCTCTGACCCTAGCTAGATTTTAAAGGTTTTTGGTTCGATCAAAGTACAACTTATCTTTCTCCCGGAAGTTTTAAATTTCACACTTTTCCGTCTATTCCGGCATTTCTAGATGATAAGTTTTGTTCTGAACTATCACACCGATCCGACCTTGTTGATGACGGTTATGACTTTTACGTGATACATTGGGTTATTAGTAATTTCGAGGAGTAGTTACATCTCCCTAAGTTGTTGATATCCGATGCAAGCGAGAAGTTTCTGCGCTAAGTATTTGATTTTATTTTTAGCCAATAGGTCGCATTCAATCTGTTATACCTTACTAAGTTTCTCTTTTCCTGATTGAATACCTTTTCGATCGAGTCACCCTCGTGTTTTCCCACATGGGGTAATGCTTTTTGATCTTTGTCTTCTCCACCCGGTTTTAAGAATATTTAGGCGGTGGAGGTTGTAGATGACGACCATCATCTTTAGTTGCTTGTTTATTTTTCTTTCTATTTAGTATTTTTCTTGTCTTTGGTTGTATAAAATAAAGTGGCTTAAACTGTTTTTAGGTATTCATACCTAATTACTGCCACGTTATTCTATAACTTCCATAGACATGGTGTTATTAACGGTTTCGTGGAGTTTGTCTGCCTTATACAGTTTTCACTTGCTTCTCCACAACATGCTGACATTTACTCTGATATTGTTCCTTTACTTGAGAGCCGTTTCCAGAGCTAAGTCTTTTTCTTAAATTCTCATTTATTTTTGTCATTGAGGACAATGCCATGTTTAAGTGGGGGGTAGGAGACTTAGCCATGTTATGTTATAATGGAAAATTGAATGAAACGGCACATGATTGAAAAAATTGAATAAATACCATATTATGTATCTCGTACCCTTAGAATTGTGAGTTCCTAGCTAAGAATTGATAGGAAATGAACCAAGTTTCATGAGTACGTGATCATTTTATACTTATGTTAAGTAAATTTAAGAATATTCATGCCCGCTTTTGCAAGTAGTTATTTATTATTCAATTACTCAATCATGAATCGAGTATACCGCGCAAATCATAATAATCAAGAAATTATGTGTACATTGCATAGATGATTGGTTATGTAGACTTAGTGTCGATACTTATTGGCTGATGTATTCTTATCTTCTTGCCAACAAAAGCGAGTAATAAGCTTGAGACGTACTGTGTTTTAGCAAAATGTTAGACACTTTGGGCACTTGTAGTAACATTACCAAAGTAGCCCCGCTTGTGGTAATATTCGATGCTATACATGATCTAAGATAGGGGATACTTTAAAAGTTTTCTTCTTTGAGATTTATAGTATTTGAAAAATATGAAGATATGAAAAAAAATATTCAACTCTTTAAGAGGCTTTGAGTAGTACTCGGTCTCCAAGTCCAAAAACCCTATAGATACGCTCTTGCTTATTGCTCTAGTGCTTCAAAAATTTAAAGGCTTGAGAAGTATGAATGCTGAGGTTGGTAGGTTGAGATTACGAAGTTGGCATAAACTCTAATCTTGCTACGAATATATAAAACCTAATGCACATGCACACGTCACTGCGATTCATAGTGAGTAGTGAATAATGGATATCTTATAAGCATGACTAGTATGAGTTGACTTGAGTTTCTTGTGTAAGTATGATTTGACCATAGAAAATGTCGTCTTGGGGAATGACTTATTGATGCTTTGTTCGGGACGATCAAAGTCTAAGTGGGGGGTAGTTGATGACGGTCAAATTATACCCGTAAAAGTCATCAACATTGACCTTAAATCGAGATTAATAATATATATTTCATATTAAATCACATGTTTATATTTAATATTTAATGTTATGTGATTTATATTATGTAAATTGGTATTTAAATTTGTTTTATTATTTAAAGCCGATTTATTGTGTGATAATTATTGATTTTGCAGATCACAACAAATCGGGAGGATAAATGTCATTCAATCAAAAGATCTCAAGATAATAAGGAAGAAAATCGGAGCATTAATCAAGAGATAAATGAGAGATTAATCGATCAACACGAAAGCGTGCAGTGGGGAACAAGATAGACGAGAAAAAACGATTGACGCGTGAAAAGTTAGGTTCGGTCGACCGAGCCTGATGCTTCGGTCGACCGAGTGTCACCTCTCGGTTGACCGAGCCTCGGGTTTGGGTCGGTTTTCGGCTTTAATCGTGCTTATCTTCTAGAACCACCCTAAGTCGGCAAAAACCTCTATATAAGCAAGCAACTCACGAATTGTAATACACACAAAAATACACCAACATATCCTTCATTCTTTCTTCAATTTTATAGCTTTGATACAATGTAGTTTATTGAGGGTTTCCGAGCAATTTAAGGGCTGCAATATGTAAGCCTTTATTTTCTGTTTCTTTCTTTCAAGTAATTAATCCCTCCCAATTATGCTTTATCGTTTGAGTTAGTTAATTCATAGCTAGATGATGTAGATCTAGGCTATGACGTCAGGGATGTGGCGAAGCCTTGTCTATGAGGATCCCATAACCTACGCCATATGTTTAGTTTCTATTCATGAATCTACTTGATTTAATTAATGCGTATCTATGTTAGTTTATATGAATACTTTACGAAATTCTTGTTTTACTGCATTCGTATGATGAAACGCCGAGAAATATATATTCCGGGATTGAATCGGGGATGAAATCGTTCGGGTGACGAATGGAATCATTCGGTCGACCGAGTGTCTATGCTCGGTCGACCGAGCCTCTCTGCTTCATCCGTTAGATAGCCATGTCTTTATGGTTAGGTTAACTTAATAGAATTTATTATCTCGGTAGGTATGGCCACGCTACGTTGCTCGTCGCTTTTAATTAGCGTCGATTAGGAAATACCAATATAGGGCTCCTGGTCGGCTCATGAATGATCTTCCGGGGCTTTCAAATGAGATCTAGGTAGGTTTTGTATTAGGGAATTGATGTCACCTAGTTATACGTAGTTCGTAAACTAGCATGAGACCTAAAAGGTAATTGTTAGTTGGACGAGGGCTTGAGCGATCGTTTAGGAAGTACGCCTAACCAAAGGAATGTTGCCCGGACGAGGTGTACGGTTAATATCGGCATCCTTAGAGTCGTAAGCGTGTGAGTTATATGAGATGGAGGCACTAAAAGGGCGAAGTCACGTAACAATATCACAGTGATCTAGCGACCTAACGGGTGCTAAGTCAAGTTTAAGGGATGACTCCCGTAGCCAATCTAAGATAGATACAAACGGATTGACAGCTAATAAGTTCGATTTATTATATAAATTATCTAGGTCCAAACGATAAAGACTATAATTGGGGAGGTTAATTACGTTGTGTCGAGTCGTGTCTTTACTTTTCTTGTCTTATGTTGGTCGTAGACCGCCTCTATTTCCTTGACATGTTTAATTAATTGTTTATATATGAAATGACCCATAATTGGTTCTCGTGGGATCGACCTTGATTCACTATAGCTATACTACGATGGGCCTAGTCCTCTTGCTAGTCTTGGTTTATGGTGGTCGAGTATATTTTAACTTTGATTGACCACGCCATCGCAGAGACTCCACCAAGCTCCACCTGCTTTCTCAACACTATCGATTCAAAGATCGGTTTCGCACTCAGAGACCTCCCCACCGATGAGTTTAACATAGAATTTTCATCAAACACAACGCCCTCGCCGAGGCTTACTCGACTCTCGATGACCAAATCCTATATCCTTTCACTCCATCACCATACCCCACAAACACTCCTTCTTGGCTCTTGGCTCCAACTTCCTTCACTAACATGATAGTAAGTTGTACTTCCAAAACCCTTAGAACTGAGTAGTCAAGAGGCTTGTCCGACCACATCTCAAATGGTGTCTTGAGATTGATTCCTCGTGTGAGGACTCCTGTTGATTAGGTAGCAAGTCAGCTTAACAACAGACTCTCGCCCAAAATCTTCTTGATAAACCACTTGAGAAAGCATACATCTTGCCCTCTCCAAAGAGAGTTTGATTCATCCTTTCACTACACCCATTCTACTGAGGTGTATTCCATACAAGATGATGTCCGGCAATACCTCACCGCACAAAATGAATCAAAATCCGCCAGTGAGAATTCCGCACCATTATTTGTAATGGCTTCTTGATTTTCTTGCCTAATTGATTCTCCACTAGGGCCTTCCACCGCTTGAAGTTACTAAATGCATCACTTTTGTTCTTCATCATCACCACCCAAGTCATCCTTGAATAGTCATCTATGAATGACACAAAATATCTGTGACCACCCAATGACTCAACTTTTGATGGACCCCAAAGAATCTGAATGGATATAATCAAGTGATGCCTTTGTGTTGTGCAACCTCACCGAGAACTTACTTCTATGCAACTTCCCAAACACACAATGTTCACAAAAGTCCAGATTCTTAACCTTATATCCCCAAGAAAACTCACAAGAAAGAACTCAGATACCCTTTCACTCCTTGTGACCAAGTCTCATGTGCCACAAATGAGTCTCACTGAGATCAGTGAATCATTGAGGATGCAACAAAGAAGAAGGTGCTGATATATAGTAGATCCTTGTAATATATACAAGGTTCCCTCTTGATGCCTTTGAGGACTACAATCAATCTTTGAAGACATTCAACTGCCCACCTTCACCCTTGAAATTGAACCCTTTGTCATCCAAGAGATCGAGAGATACCAAATTCTTGGTCATCTGTGGGACATGTCTTACATCTTTCAGTGGTACAAAATTTACCATCCTCTCATTCCTTAACTTTACCGAGCCAATTCCCACAACTTTGCAAACCTTGATGTTGGCCATATAGATTTGACCACCATCCATCTCGCTTCATAAGTAGAAAACCACTCCTATTTGGACAAATATGGTAGGATGCTCCAGAATCAAGTATCCACACATCATTGTGATGTGTAGAGTCCCCTGCAACTAGAACCAGATCCTCATCAGATTGCTCGGTAGCCAAAGCTGCTGTGCTGCAATTGCCTTCCCCTGCTTTCTTCTTCCTTGACAATTGGACTTCCAATGTCCTCGCTCCTTACAATAATTACAGACATCACAGACTTAGGACCTTTGGACCCGCACTTCTTTTTCTTCTTCTCGCCCATATGCTTTTCCACTATTGTCGCTAGCCACTAGCCCAAAGAAAGATGATTGTCTCCGTCCCAAGAAGCCTTGTGTCTAAGCTCCCTGGCATGTAAGGCGCACCTCACATCCTCTAAAGCTATCAGATCCTTCCCAACTATGAAGGATCGCACAAAGTTTTCATATGATGCCGGTAATGACACCAACAGATTAGGGCTGCATCTTCATCTTCAATTTTAACATCAATATTCCTTAAATCAAGTAATATTGTGTTCACCGGGTCAAGATGTTCCCTCGCTGACTCCTTCATGCATCTTCAAACCGAACAACCTCTGCTTCAACAACAACTTGTTAGTCGCTGACTTGGTCATATACAAGCTTTCAAGCTTTTTCCACAACTTGGTCATGCGGTGTCTTCCTCAAAGAACCTCGGTGATAACATCATCGATAAGCACAACATGATGGTTGAATGTGCTTTCTTCCAGATCGGCATAATCTGGCCACACCAGTATTTGGTTTGTAAGATAACGGATTCCACAAACCCCGCTTTGCTTTCAACAAAGCACGATCTTGATTTGCCACGCACCAAAACTGCTCCTTCCTCAGAAATTTATCGATTTTCACGTTTACTACTGACATCTTTTCTTGCTAAAGATCACAACTTTATCACAGATCCTAGCACCTTGCTGAAGGCCTTGGTGAATATGAAGTAGATCGTACAGATTGTTTTCTCCAAAACCTTTCTCTGATACCACTTGTTATAAAACTGATGGAGATAACTTCAGATGCAAGAAACAAAAACAGAAGCAATCAAACATAAACAATCAAAGGAGATAACAGAAACAAGAAGAACACAGATTTAACGTGGAAAACCTCTCAAGCCGAGAGGTAAAACCACGGGCAGAAAAGAGATATTTTATTATGCACTGAATTTACAGATTTCAACACACGCAGATAATGAGACAACAACTGTATTTATAGGCACAAATCCCTAAACCCTAGCCGCAAGGAATCTTTGTCTGATGCACCATAAATACCCCTACACGTGTCCTCCTTTTAATGACACCAGATAGCCGCTACATAACGTAATTAATGTATTTGGGACCCATCAGATTCCGGTACTCAACAGACTATCACCCTGCTGACAGAAGCTCAGTAGACTCCACCCTACTGATGCACAGAATTGAATACACTTCTCAGCTGTCCATCACACAGCCGAGTCTTCAGATTGGTTCCACCAGATGTAGAGTTTAAGTCACTTTACTGACATCAAGATCTTATCTCTGATGAAGTGAACATCCACTTCAATGTGCTTGGTTCTGGCATGGTAGACATGATTTTGAGCCAAGGAACCAGCACCTAAGCTATCACACCAAGCCACTGCTGTTCCAGGCATTTTAACCTTCATTTCCTTAAGCAGTTGTGCAATCCATGCCATTTCTGCTGACAAGTTAGCTAAAGATCTATACTCAGATTCTGTACTTGATCTAGAAACCACAGACTGTTTCTTAGAGCACCATGAAATTAGGGAGGACCCAAGATAGACACAATACCCAGTGACAGATTTCCTATCAGAAGGAAAACATGCCCAATCAGCGTCAGAAAATCCTTGCAAGGACAGAGCACCACTTACTGGGAAGAACAGATTGTAATGTAAGGTTTCCTTGACATATCTCAAGAGTTTTTTTAATGCTATCCAGTGATCCACAGTGGGAGTTTGCATGAACTGACTTAGATAGTTCATGAATCAGAGATATCTCTGGTCTAGTAGAGGTGAGAAATTGCACTCCAATAGCACTTCTATAGATAAGAGGGTTTTGCATTAACTCACCTTGATTAGACTCGGATGATTACCAATGCATATAGGAGTATTACAATCTTTAATGTTCTCCATGTTCAAGCTTTTTAGAAGTTGTCCTGCATAATGCTCCTGTGAAAGCATTAGTCCCTCAGAATTTCTGTAAGCCTGCATCCCCAAGAAATGTGATATAGGTCCCAAATCTTTTAGGGCAAATCTGGAGTGCAGCATCTGTTTGAACTTTTGTATTAGACCATCAGAGCTCCCTGTCACCAAAATGTCATCAACATAGATTAACACATACATTAAATGTATATCAGCTCTTCAAAACAAATAGTGAATTGTCACTCGGATCGAGTAAAACCCCACCGCAAAGATCTCGAGATCTTATTGCACCGAACTGTGCTCTTGGGGCTTGCTTGAGCCCATACAAAGCTTTATTGAGTCTCAAAACATACCGAGGTCTAGCAAAGATCTTCAAATCCTCCGTTGTGGCATAAAAATTGCTTCACTGATTGGACCATTTAGAAAGGCATTATTAATGTCAACTTGTCTAATGGACCACTTGAACATCACAGCAACTGTAAGAACAATTCTAATTGTAGAAGCTTTAGCAACTGGACTAAAAGTCTCAGTAAAATCTACACCATAAGTTTGCAGATATCCTTTAGCCACAAGCCTTGCCTTGTGTTTTAACACTGATCCATCAGGCTTCAGTTTGAGCTTGAAAACCCATATGTTTCCAACGAGATTCTGTTCTGATTCAACAGGTACTAAGTCCCATGTATGATTATGTTGGAGAGCCTGAAATTCCTCTATCATAGCCTGCTTCCACTGAGGATTACTTAGAGCATCAGACACTTTTTAACAGTTCGGCTTAGGTGAGCAGGGATATTGGATTTAGTGATGGAAGAGTGATAGGCTTTGGGCTTCTAGATTCCACTTTTGGACCTGGTTTGCATATGATGACCAGTAGGTCTAGGAGGTGTCATTTGTTGTTCCACACTACTTGGTGAGGAAGATGAGGAAGGACTATCAGAACCAGAGTTTAGGTCTAGAGGAGTTTGGATAGGAGAGTGAGTGAAGGGACTAGGAGATCCATTGGATTTGGATGACACAGGACTAGAACTAGGGCTGTGATAGGACTCCTCATGAACAGCTTCAATGCTATGAACACCTTGACAGGGATCTTTATTAGAGTTTTCAGTAGGAGTATGGTTGTGATCTTTAGGAGGATTGGGATCAGCAGTAGGCATATTCAGAGACAGAGGGTAGGTATTAACAAGATTAGGGTCAACAAGGACAGCCCTATTAGGGCCTTGAGAAAATCCTGTTTTGAAGGGATATTCATGTTCATTGAAGACTACATCTCTACTAATGTAGATCTTTCCAGACTGATCAAGACACTTATAACCTTTGTGCTGAGTACTCAACCCTAGATTCACACACTTAGTTGAATGATAACTGAATTTATGGCTATTGTAAGGTCTGAGATTAGGATAACAGTACACACCCAACACCTTTATATCTGTAGTAGTCAGCTTGTTATTTAGAGAATTTGAGTGGGTGATTTATTATTTAGAAATGGATGTGGGAAGATCATTTATGATTTGAACAAATTGATCAAAATCGTGCCACCGTAATCTAAGTGGCATGGAAGATTGAGCAGTAGAGTCAGCCCATCTCCACAATGTGCCTATGTTTCCTTTCTGCCCTACCATGTTGGCCATGAGCATGAGGACAAGGGTGTCTAAAAGCAATCCCATGTTCTTTAAGGTAGGATTCAAAGACTCTATATTCCCCCCCAATCAGACTGAATGCATTTGATGGTGGTTTGAAATTGATTTTCAACAAGTTTCTTGAAGGCAATGAAAGTAGACAAGGCATCATATTTGTGTTTCAGAGGGAATATCCAGGTGAATCTAGAGTGATCATCAACAAAGTGGATATAGTACTGATATCCTAAAGTGGAAGTGACAGGTGCTGGACCCCATAGGTCAGTGTATATCATATCTAGTACAGAATTAGCATGAAAAGTGGATTTAGGATAAGGTAAATCATGCAATTTCCCAAGCTGGCAAGCCTCACAAAAAGATGAATCATCCACAAGATTGACATTACAAGAGTTCAAAATGGTTTTTAACACAGACTTAGAGGGGTGACCCAGCCTCTTATGCCAAACATCAAGATTTTTGTCTAAAACAGTAGAACAAACAAAAGCATTACAGATAGTTTTATTGGATTCTGACTGCTTCTTGGATTGAAGAGAGCTTTTTTGACTGGAGCTTTGGATGACATGAACCTGATATAGGCCATTTCTAAGAACTCCTATTTGCAGCAGAGTCTTGGTTTCCTTGTCCTTAACATAACAACAATGATGGTCAAATTCTATGATAACATGATAATCACTAGTAAGTTGAGAGACACTCACAAGGTTTTTTGTCATATTAGGAACATGTAAAGAGTTTTTAAGATGTAAGGAGTAATTGTTATGGGTAGGAAGAAAGCAAGAGCCAACATGTTGTATAGAAAGTTGCTCACCGTTTCCCACTGTTAAGTTGTCTGAACCAGTGTAGTCTCCAGTGATGTGCAGATTATTAATATCAGAAGTGATGTGATTAGTTGCCCCACTGTCTAGATACCAAGCTCCATCATGAACACTCTGTGGTGTAGCAACCATAGCCTGTTTGGAAGAATTGTTGGAGTTGGGAGGAACAAAATCTTGCTCAAATCTGTGCCAGCATGCAGTAACTATGTGCCCACTCTTGCCACACAATTGGCACACAGGTCTGTTGCTGTTATTGCTGTTAATGGAGTTCCTTCCCCCACCTCTGACTCTGTTATTTCGACCACCCCTTCCTCTATAGCTGTTGTTGGAAGGGTTTCCAGGTCTTTGAGTGTAATTAGACCTAGGATTTCTACTGCTGACATAATTTGCAACTGGTCCTCCATGATTGTCACTGCCAATACCACCACTAAACCTAGCTAGAAGCCTCTCATGAACAAGGAGTTGAGACTGAACTTCTTGCCAATTCATAGACCCCACTCTGGCTGTTAAGTTCACAATAGCTGCTTCATACTCCTTATCAAGTCCACCAAGTGTAGCCAGGATGAGCTCAGATTTGGATATAGGATATCCAGCAGCAGCTAAGTTGTCAGAATAAGACTTCATATGTGCCAAATAATCTGCCATAGATTTTGACCCTTTGGTGGCTCTGGTTAAGGCACTCTTGTACTCCAACATTCTAGCTTCTGCCTGACTGTTAAACATGGTCTCGAGTGTTAGCCAGATTTCTCTAGCAGATGTGCATCCAACAACCTCTTGTAAAGCTTTAGTGGTCATAGAGCTCATCAGCCATCCTATCAATAACTGATCAGTAACACTCCACTCTTCAACAGTCTGAGGTCATTGAAACGGTGAAGGTGACACAGACACAGAGTTTGAGCCTAGTCTAGGAAGCATTTCTTCACCAAGAACATGACTCTCCAAACGATGACCCCTAATAATAGGCGTAATGTTGATTTCCACAAAGAAATAATTAGATCGGTCTAATTTTACACTGCAAACCTGATTCAGATTTCCAGTAAATGGCAGATTTGACATGGATGAGCTCCCCAGTGAGTTAAACGGGATAAGATTAGGTGCAGGTGGTAAGGAAGAAACACCAGTGCTAAAGAACAGTGGATTGTTGTCCAATCTACCAAAGCTCAAACCTGATATAGGGGGAAGACTAGATTCTGGAGCAAATCCTTGCTGCATATAGCTTCTAGGTGCAAAGGTAGTAGTTCCAAATAGGGCTGAAGTTGGAATGCCAGTCGGCGTTGCTCCGGCGAGACTTGACAGAAAGCCATGAGTGAATCTAAGACCTGCAGTAGCTGAAGCAAAATCAGCTATTGTTTGAGTATTCTGTGGCAGGGGCGATGTTACTCCAGTGGTTGTGGTGATTGCCGCCACTGTTAAAGCTTCAGACGTTGCGGTGGTCATGGGCAGAGATAAAGACGCCGGCGAACCTTTGGCTCTGATACCAAGATACAAACCAGAGAAAGAAAAGGATTTGTTGTATTATTATCCAAAACTAGCAGCAGCCATATTACATATAGTATACAGCACACACTCCCACAGGTAAACATACTAACATAATACCAAGACTACCCTTACAACATAAAAGATACAGTAGCCATTATTTAACTGGAACCTCTGCCGGTGAGTATTCCTACAAGATTAGTAAGCAAATGCGAACGAGTGGATGAGAAAACAATCGTGAATTCAATATCAAAACAAAATATACTCCACCCGAACCCTAGAACCTGATGTACGAAATTCAAGAGCATACCTGATATTGATATAATTGAAGGCAGAAGAAGAGATCTAGTCGAGCAGCATATAATTGAAGGCAGAAGTAGAGATTCAGTCGAGCAGGGTTTAGGTTTCTTTAAGTCTGAGCCTCTGAGGATTTACGATTTAATTTTGTCAACTGTATTTTTATTTTGTTTTTCACAAAACGTTGAATTTTGCTTGAAATTGGGTTCTATAACGCGGGTTTATTTAGCGGGAATGAAATTTACGGGTTGATCAACTTGCACACAAACTCTTCCTTACCAGGAACTTGAAAACCCTATGTCTGAGTCGTGTATATCTCTTTCTCTACCTCACCATGTAGAAAAGTTGTCTTCACATCTAATTGCTCAAGTTCTAAGTCCTGTTGTACCACCATTGCTAGTAACACTTTGATTGAAGTATGTCTGACTACTGGTGAGAATATCTCATCAAAGTCTACCCCTTCTTTCTGACTAAACCCTCTTGCAACCAAACGTACCTTATACTTAACTCCTTCTACCTCAGTTATCCCTTCCTTCTTCTTGAAGATTCATTTGCAAGTAACAACTCTCCTATCTGCTAGATGTTTAACTAGATCCCAAGTCTGATTCTTCAGTAATGACTCTATTTCATCTCCCATGGCAGCAAGCCATTGAGATGCTTCAGAACATGTCACTGCTTCTTTATAAGTAGAAGGTTCACAACAATCCACTTCTTCTGCAACTTGAAGTGTGTATCCAGCCAAATCATCAAAACCATACCTTGGGAGGTACCCCATCATTGGATTTTCTAGATCTACTGACAGTTATACTTTGCTGACCAATGTTCTCGGTTTGACGCTCAACTGACATTTGCTCAGCTGACTGGCTTGGACTCAGTTCTAGTTCAGCAACCAGATCAGATGAAAACTGACTTGGATCAGTTGATTGTTGCATTTCAACTGACTCCACCTGAAGCTCCACCTTACTGTCAATTTTCTCAGTTTCAGTATTGGTTTTAGTTACAGTAGTCCCTCTCACAAATGAACTGAGCATAAAATTTTCATCAAAACTACAAATCTACTGAGAATAACTATGTTTTCTGCTGACGACCAAATTCTATAACCCTTCACTCCATCACCATACCCCACAAAAACTCCTTTCGTGGCTCTTGGTTCCAGATTCCCTTCACTCACATGATAGTAAAATGTGCTTCCAAAAACCCTTAGAACTGAATAGTCAGCAGGCTTGCCTGACCACATCTCAACTGGTGTTTTGAGACTGATCCCTGTGTGAGGACTCCTGTTGATTAAGTAGCAAGTTGTGCT
Source organism: Gentiana macrophylla (assembly GCA_026214975.1). NCBI lineage: Eukaryota > Viridiplantae > Streptophyta > Magnoliopsida > Gentianales > Gentianaceae > Gentiana > Gentiana macrophylla. The sequence goes on from CM047817.1 coordinate 84,714,193, forward strand.
TACAGCCTCTGCCCAAAATGTCCTTGACAAACTAGCATTAGAGAGCATAGATCTTGCTCTCTCCTGAAGAGTTTGATTCAGCCTCTCAGCTACTCCATTTTGCTGAGGAGTATTCCTAACTTTATTATGTCTAGCAATACCCTAATTTCTGCAAAACTCATCAAACTCACCCAAAGAGAAAAGACTATTATCTCAGACAAAGCCTCTTGATCTTCTTCCCCAACTGATTTTCAATTAGAGCCTTCCATTGCCTGAAATTATTGAATGCCTCACTTTTGTGTTTCATCATCACCACCCAAGTCATCCTTTAATAGTCATCAATAAATGACACAAAATATCTGTGATCACCCAATGACTCCACATTTGATGGCCCCTAACAATCAGAATGAATGTAATCAAGTGATGACTTTGTGTTGTGTAACCCTTTTGAGAACATGCCCCTATGAAGCTTCTCAAACACACAATGCTCAAAAAAGTCCAGATGCTTGACCTTACATCCCCCAAGAAGATCTTTCTAAGAAAGAACCTGCACCCCCTTTCCACCCATGTGACCCAGTCTCATGTGCCACAGTTTTGTAAGTCAGGATCGATGAATCTCAAAGAGATGCCATATCAAAGAGAACCAAAGAACAAATTCAACCTTTGTAATATATACAGAGTCCTTTTCTTGACTCCCTTGAGAACCAAAACTGAGTTTTTATAGACACTCAGCACTCCACATTCACCCTTAAATCAATCCCTTGTTGTCCAAAGAACTCGAAAGATAACAAGTTCTTGGTCATCTGTGGAACATGTCTAACTTCACACGCTTTATAGAATCTTCCATCCTCTCGCCCTCAATCGAACCGAGTCAATCCAACCTACCTTGCATCTTTGTTGTTTACCATGTAGATATATGACCACCATCTATCTACGATAACTTAATTAAGAACCACTCTATGTGAGGGCAAATATGAAAGGATGCCCTGAGTCTCGTAATCCACACATCATTTTGATGTGTTGATTCTTCCGCCACTAGACCATATCCTCATCTCGAAGTCATGCTCACCGCCACAAAGAACTGCGTGCAAAATCTGCTTCTCCTGTTTTTTCTTCCTCTTTGGATAATTGGACTTCCAATTTCCCTGCTTCTTACAATAATTGCAAACATCTGTGGATTTAGGGCCTTTGGACCTTGTCTTCTTAGAAATTTTCTTCCTAGACTGGCCATGCTCTTTTCCACTAGTGCTACTGACTACTAGTCCATCAGCCTGATTGTCTGCCCTAGCAGCCTTATATCTCAGCTCCCTGGCATGTAAAGTTGACCTCACATCCTTCAAAGCAATTATATCCTTTACAACTATGAAATATTGTACAAAGTTCTCATAGGAAGCTGGTAGTGAAACCAGCAAAATCAAAGCAACATCCTCATCCTCAATCTTAACATCAATGTTCCTGAGGTCAAGTAATATTGTGTTCAGCTGATCAAAGTGATCTCTCAACTGAGTCCACTCATGCATCCTCAGGCTGAATAGCCTTTGCTTCAGTAGCAACTTGTTGGTCATTGACTTAGTCATATACAGGCTTTCAAGCTTAGACCAAAACTTGGCAGCGGTGTCTTCCTCAGCAACTTCTGTGATAACATCATCAGACAAGCACAACATGATGGTTTTCTCCTCCAGACTGACATAATTTGCTGAGCTACCCTTTATCAGATAAAGGAGTCCACAATCCTTGTGCTTTAACAAGGCCCGCATCTTGATTTGCCACAAACTGAAACTGTTCATCCCTGTAAATTTTTCAATCTTTACGTTCACTGCTGATATCCTTCTAATTAAAGAACAGACCTTTGATCACAAAATCCTAGCACTGGTCACCGGTCACCGGTCTTGATGAAGAACAGCTCAGTTCAACCTGCAACTCCTCTGGATCTACAAACTGGCTCTGATACCAGTTTGTTAAAACACAGACGAGAAACTTGCAGTTTAAGAAAGATTAAGACAGAAGCGATGCAAACATAAAGAATGACGAAATTGATAAAACACAGAAACAAAGAGAACACAGTGATTTAATGTGGTTTCCGGCGCAGCCGACTACTCCACGTAGCATGTAAAGGAGATATTTTACTATACACAAAGTTACAAGGATTTTCACACACTTGTGAATAGACACACATTGCATTGATTACAACATTGGTATTTACAGGCACAAATCTCTAACCTTAACCCTAACCGCCATATGATCTTTGTCGGAAATGCCATACATACCTCGGGATGTGGACCTCACTCTCCGCCGTTATCCACCGTGATGAAAACTCACCAAAACCGAATTACCTGCACTTGTAATCAATCGCCAAATGTGGAACTCAGATGTACTTAGCAATAACTCACCGACAAAATCGAAAGTCGACTTTAGAGAAAACTCGCTTGCACTTTCACCAAAACTCGCCTCTCACGTAACTAAATTCCTTATTGAACCGACCATCATTAATAGCCTCGGGCCACAGATTAGTTCCATCGCTTTATTCATCAGCTTAAAAATCAAATCACAAAACCGACATTCCTCGCTTTTAGAGTTTTAGCAACGACACGCGGTGGCTATGAAAACTAGGGGTGAACAAAAATTCTAAAACCAAACCAACCGGTCGAACCAAATTGAACCAAATCGAAATGTATAAACCATGGTTTAAAACCGACTAAACTGATTTTATATATATATATATATATATATATATATATATATATATATATATATATATATATATATATATATATATATATATATATATCTCGTGAGGTTGGTTTAAGATGATGTTACGCATGCTCGTAACTAGCCTAAAAGTGAATGAATTCTAAAAAACGATTCACACAGGATTGCAATTCCCACAAATCTTCCCCTAATTTCAAGTATGCTTACATTCTAATAGAAAGAAGCATTTATGCTTTAATTATATATACAGGGGGGATAATTTTCCTCTTTATGGTTGTATTATACCATAATTGGAATCTGACCTTCATAGGTTTTTACTTGGGCAATGTTACCATGTAACTCGCCCCGGGCACAGGGATGCGAGAACCAATCCACCGCTTTTTTTTAATCTGCCTCCAGCAAGAGCAAGATATGCGCTGCCCATATCCTGAGCCTGGTGTAAGCTAAGCAAGCCTGGTTCTCCGGGAACTACGGTAGAACGTGGATCGATCATGACGAGAATGGACTTCTCCGTAATCTAATGTAATAGAAGAGGCACAATCCAGTTCCCCGGGCTTTCTACGGTTGGTTGCACCCCAACCAGATATGAAGGATCAAATAGCCCTTCGGGTAATCAACCAAACCCGGCACACCCAATTCCATTCCGATCAACAACTTGGAGGTAATGGATTTCAGAACATCGAAATGAGCCTTTTCACTTTTGTAAGGTCGCTTATTTGGATATGTAATCGATAGTACGCCTCATGAACCCCGGCTATTCTAAGAAGCACTTATAATCTAAAGAATAATACCACTTTAGGTATTTAAGATATTGCTCCATCTATCCACGATACAAAGAGTATTCGCAGAAGTCCCTCATTCCTTCATAAGGGAAGGCCCTAAGTGAAGGCTCTACAAGGTCATATATATATATATATATATATATATATATATATATATACACACACACACACACACACACACACACACACACACACACACACACACACACACACACACACACACACACTCACACTCACACACACACACACCTACATCTAATACTTTAAAACATCTATACGCTTTTTACTATCTATCTCAATCTATTTGAAGTTTTTACGTGTAATATAGTGCTACTACATAGTTAATTTCATATCCTACATATTTAAATTTTGTTGATAATTTCACAGAATTGTCTTCAATCCTTTGAAAGAATCTTGAGTACATTTCGGTTCACAACTCACCACTGCTAACTCGTTATTCTCTTTATACTTGCTCAACACCAATATTTGAAATATGTGGATGCTCATTTGAATGACTTACTTCTCTCAATGATATTGATGAACTTCATTATGGATATTTGTCGATGCTGATTTGTATGACTTACTTCTCTTAATGATATTTATGAACTGCATAATGTATATTCTTTTTATTATCTGGATAAATGCATTTATAAACCTTAGTTTTATATACGATTGTCTTTGATTTGCTTATAATTAGGTTATGTTGGACAATAACATTGTACAAATAATCAATATCAGTGTTTTGTTGATCATAAAATCATGAATATTTTCTTACTAAATAAAGCTCAAATTTGTATCACATGTTTATTCATTTGATATATATGTGTGTGTGTGTGTGTGTTATCTATCTTCCATTTGTCTCTCCTTACTTATGAAACAAATCCATTCCTCTTTCTTCCCTAATCTTACTCAAAATACTATTTTGTGTTATGCATTTTGAGATTTATGTATGTCATTTAATAATATAGTTGTTTGTTCATTAATAGTAGTTTTTTTTAAGTTGATGATTCATTGATGATCGAATTGAAACGAGTAAGATAAGAACCATGTGAAAACCGTAATAAACTGTAACTGCCGAACCAAACCGGACCGAATAATATGGTTTACGCCATCAAATCGTTTCTAGTTTGGTTTCAAAATTTGAAACCGTATAAATTGATTCGGTTGTAAAATGATAAAACCGCCGGACCATGTTCACCCTAATGAAAACTATGTTTATCTAAAGACTTGGCCATTTGATAATGTCAGCCGATTATACAAGGCTTTATTGATACCTGCCTGCCCGGCCGCCCATTTTGATTCTATCTCCCATTATCAATAAGAAAGAATAGATGTCCTGTTTGAACCAATTTCCCAAAATCCTTATATACTAATTAATTTCATTTTTTCATACTTTACCAAAGAAAGAGTAAAATTCCAAGCACAAAAGGGTCCTATGAACACTGGCTTGTATCGTGTGTATATATATATATATATATATATACCCATAAGTTATTTCGCTCATGTCGAGTAAAACTCTCCCGCCGGCCTGCTGCAAGGTTTAATACCATATGTGAGGCGATAGTATATATGAAATTTGTCTTTTGGTTGGCCAACTTGCTAGCTAGTTATATATGTAATTAATGAGAAAAATTATGGTGGAAAGGGTTATTTATTAATATAGTATCTCTAAATTAAGTAAGGGCAAAAGGGTAATTTGATTATACTTATAATTTATTTTCCTTAGAATAATTACGGGATATTGATACACTTAATATCCATAACCCCGCCTATTATCTACGACGAGCTTAAGCTCATCCTGTGGTTAGTCATCCTGGTTTACCCTCGCCTCCAAAGTGGGAGGTTCCGGTTCGATCCCCTCCCCCCACATTTCGCCTCGATAAAAATAAAAATAAAATAAAATATTACTCCTCGACCCGGAATCCCTCCCCAATAGTTGCTAGTTATCCAAAACAAGGGGGTAAGGGAGTGGGAGGGGGGCGAGTTCAAACTTCTGTGAGAAAATAGAGAAAGAAGAAGGCAAAGGAAATCTTCAACTATCCGATTAATCCGCCCATTCGCTTTTTCAGATAATTCACGCCAAATCACTTAGGAAGAAGAGGACCGATTTGACATAAGTTTCACATGATTCATAAGGTAATCGCTTTTACCTTTGATTCTAAGAGTACGTTTATCTTATGAATTCGTAGCAATTAGGTCTTGTAGACTTTGTGGTAATCTTAGTTTTGTAATCTTATTGTAGGAATTAAGGATTGGATCGAAATTGTTTGGAATTTCAAGAGATTTTGTTTATTTCAAAGCTTTCTATAAAACCTAAGTTAAAAGGGTGTTCAACTGTAATCAATTCATGTTAATTTGTGCTTTAGATTCCATATTATATGTTGTTTAACTGCAGGTTGAATTGTGTACAGGTTGGTACAATTTGGTGGTGTTTTGTTGTTTAAGAGTATAAGGATTCGATCAAAAAAAAACTCGCAAGAAATTTGCGTAAAATGCAAAGTCTGTGCTAGCGCCGAGGCGCCTTTTGATCGTAAGGCCCAAGATCGCCAGTGTGTGTATGGGGCATGCGCTTGAAAGAGGATTAAAAAAACATAAGGTCCCAGTACTCGCAAGTGAACGCCTGAGAGGCTAAGCATGCGCCTGACCCTTTCCGGGCCTATGCGTGACAGTACATAGTTCAGCAACGTACCCCATGTATCCCAAGGCAAGCGCCTGAGATGGTGAAGCATGCACCTAGGGCCCTTTTGTGTTATTTGATGATTTTCATGGTTAGTGAGTATTGGATGTGCCTTACTTCTTATGTGACATAGTCATAGGTCTTGTTTCTGGTGAATTCAGTACAACACTGTGTCGACCCTCTGTGGGAGAAACACAAGATCACCAAAAGATGAATAATTGACTATGTGAAGTGTTGGACTTAAAGCAAACACTTTTTGTGCAATGTATTAAGTTGCTTACTGTAGAATGGTTTAAGTTAATGGTCGTCCATAGGAAACTTTTATTTGAATGCACATAGGTGGTTAGATTAAATCGTAAAGAATGTACTTAAGAGTCTAAATGATAAAACACCTAGACTCTTGGTTAGGCCCTGAGCTTTTTCGCAATCGGGAGGGTTTACTTTACTTGGCTCGAGTAGATACATGCCATATGAGGGGTTGACCAGATATCGTGATGCATTTCACCATGCACAATGCCCTTGAGTCTTGGTGTAACTCATCCCTTCGGTGCTTAAGTTTTACTAGTTAGATTAGTAGAAGGGAGTAAATTTCTTACATAATTGGTAGTAATCAGATTTTATATGTTGTTATTGTTGATGAGATTTGGTGCTTCTACTCTTTACCAAGTACATTTTTAATTAACCTTTTATTATTGTACGTTGTTCCAATCCCCGAGAATGTGATGCTGGTACCGAGCATGAGATCGATTATGGCGAGTGAGGTCGTGATGGTCTGGGATAACATGGAGCTTTATTGTGTTCTCCTTTTTCATAACTTTGAGAGTTGATGAGCTTGAGACATTAATACTTTATCTTTCAGTTTGTCTTTTGAATGGTTGAAATGCATGTTGAATGTTGTAATGGTAACAACATTTACTGCTCATCGCTTTGCATAGACATTTAAATTTCCTGAGCCTATCGCTTGTTCCTCGCTTCAAACTCGATTTTGATTACGTAACGCTTACTTATATAATTCGATTAAATTTTAATTATATGTGTTGCAATAGATTGCAATCGAAGATGTAATAACAAATCAATTAATTGTAAACAATTACACAAGAACAAACACAAAAGAACACACGTAATTAACGTAGTTTCCGACGCAGCCGACTACTCCACTAACAAAAAAGAGATATTTTATTATGCAAATAATTACAAAAAGATTCACACTATCCTAGGTTATAATGATTGCGCGGTATTTATAGAATTATAAACCTAACCATAGCCGCCATAACGACTTATGTCGAAATCCCAAAGAATGCCTCGACGACGTGACTCACCAAATGAGTCACCAGATGTGACATTCTCGGATGTAGAACCAAAGACGTACATGTTCAACAGATTCAATAGACTTCACTCACTATGTATAGACTTAGCAAACACTTCACACAAATAAACTTCCTGCACTTAAACTATCCACCCAAATGACCATCACTAAGTTGGTGCCCGATCAATCGACCATCACTCGCCAAATCCATTTTGGTTCCGTGATACCCGTATTTCTTTAAAGGGTATAAAGTCTTTTACATTTTTGCATGTCCAGATAGTCTTAATGGATCACGCTTTAATTAAATAAATAGAGTCAAGATGATTGTTAAAGGGATTTATGGTATTTAAAAGTGTAAGTAAGGGCAAAACGGGAATTATTAACCTCTATTTAAACCACCTTTCACCCAAAACCCTCCCATTTCATTTTCCCCAAAGTTCAGCCGATGGAATGGAGGAAAGAGATGAGAGAAATAAAGAAAGAAGAGAGATTCCGCCTTTCCGGTCAATCCGTCAGCCGGAATCACGAACCGCCTTCAAAGAAAATGCTACCATTGTTGAGAGCTTCGTTTTGATACAAGTTTTTCTACGATCGGGTAAGAGTTTCGGAAACCCATTTTCTAGATATATAAGTGTTCTTAGGTGTATTTCTTAGCTTTTGATGCTTTAAAGGTTGTAGTAATCTTAAAATCCATTTTGGTGTTAGTTTCAACCCGTTGCTTAGATTCTTGGAGCCTTGCTTGTGGATCTAGATGTTCTTGGAGTGTTCTTGATGATGAAGGTGGTGTTTTTGGTGTTTCTTGAAGATTCAAGTTGGATATCATCTTTTCTTCAAAATATTTAAGGTAAAGGGGTGTTCAATCGAGTCTTTAGTTGTTAGTTGCTTTTAGTTTTGCCTATGTCTTGTAGAAACTGTTAGAAAGTGTTGTTTAAGTGTTAGAATCAAAATGTATTAGTTTGGAGTTTTTTGAAACACAAATCCGTAGATCTTGAGTGTTTTAGCTTATGCCGAAGCCTTTAGCTTGCGCCAAAACCACTTCGTAAGCATGCCGAATTGTGTTTGAACCTTTAGCTGGGCCAAAGCTTTTAGAGCACGCCAAAGTTGAACAAAAGGTTTGACATGATGCTTTCGAGACTTTTAGCGCGCGTACAAATGTCGTGTTATCTTTCAAAGGCACGCCAAACATGTTCAAAAGCGCACAAAAGTACTAGTTTAGTTAAAATATAATCATGGTTTTAAGCCCGCTTCAAGCATGCCTTAGTTAAGAGCCTTTTGTGGTATGTTGTAAAGTTAGGTGTGCATGTTCTTGTGGCTTTGGCCCCGCACCGTTTCTCATAGGAACATTGGAACACTCTACACATAGCCTTATGAGATGTTGACTAGAGTTCAATATCGTACTTGTAACATGATGAAGTTAAGGGTTCTGGCTTCTCGTGTATTCAAATTAGCACTTGTGGAGACCCTCTGTAGGGAGATACTCGGGATCACTGGAAGCCTTATTTCTAAGCCTCGTGGGTATTGGATTAGATTCCAATATTTCTGTGCAATGTGTTAAGTAGTGTAATGTAGAGTTGGTCTAAGGTCTAGTGGTCCCTAAGAAGCCTTTTTTTATGTGCAATGAACTTAAGTGAGTAGATTAAACACAAAAATACGCACTCTAATCGCCTAAATTCTAAAACATGTTAGTCCTTGGTGAGGCACCTTTATACATCGCTCAGAGTAATATTACGCCTCCACATGATCGATATCAACCGGACTCACGTAATATTCCACATGGTTAGCAACTATGTCCATTAGAGGTGTTGAGGAAATGTCTCGTGCATTCTCACCCGGCAAAGCGCCCTGGACTAGTGTGTAATAAATGTCTTATGGGGTTGAGTCAACTAGTGAGGAAGAGTGTAGTGAGCGAGTGAAACATTTATGTAAACATGATTTTTTGACTTGCCCTGTGATATTACTAGTATTTTTATTAATGTTAATCCTGAGTTATAGTAGGTGTAAATTCGTTACTTCTGCCCTTTACTATGTACGTTTGTACTTACCCTTTAGCATGTTGTTTTCCCCACCCTGAGAATGTGGTTTTTTTGTAGGTTGAGTTTGAGACCGCTTAAGAGTGGTTTCCGGAGTTTCAACTGTTGAAGTCTATCTTCCTTGTGTATTGTTTCTTGGGATTTTATTTTAGTTGCAGCCCCGTATAACTTGTCGATCATTGTAGTGATCTTCTAAAATTTATCCCGAGACTTTGTTTTCATTTTTGCTTGTTCTCTCATATTGATGATGTCAGGCTTACGTATATAATTGATTTATTTTAATTATATATGTGCCGGGCATCCTTTTCCGGTTAAGGACTCGATATCCAAATCAGGGTCGTCACAGTTAGTATAAGAGTGTGAAGTAACACCGCTGCATAAGTTTATATGTCTTAAGATGTGATCTTATCAAGTTTAGACCCTTAAGTTGTAGATTTTGAGGTTAGATTTTTCAAGTGTTAACCTCCTAAGTAAGATCTTCTAAGTGTTAGAACTCGTAAGGTTAGAATCCCTCAGCTTAGGTAGGTGACTTTAGGGTAAGTGTGAGTCTTTTGAGTGAACCTTTAAGGTAGAAATTTTAGGCCAACGCCTTGGCGTGTGGTGAACCGTCAAGGTTATGCTTTCATTAAATACCTTACCGAACCTCTCGGTTTTCTTTAAATCTCATGAATCCTTCTTTTCTTTGATGTTTTCTTTGTTTGAATCATCGTTTTTCTAGTATTTCGGCTTACTTCTAATTATTCAAACTTTTCATAATGGTAATGTTGTTGTCTTATCATTTGCACATGAACCCTGCAAACTTTTTCATTCATGGTGCAACCCCTTGATTTAAAATATTCATTGTTAGATGCTCCATTGCCTCTAGCATGCGCTTTCTCGTTTTTGTAACGTTGATCCAAACATCACAATCGCATGGTTCGAATTGCCTGATTTGTTCTCGGTGTACAACCGATTTCCCATATCCTTTAAAATTTGAAAGTTTTACTACTCAAGAGAGGTTTCCTTTTAGTTCTTCTTTTGCATTTACTTAACTTTTCAAGAGGATTACACTATTGAAAATCAAAACAATGTTTTATTTTATACTTAAAAAATACATAGTGTTGATCATCTTTTCCTAATACGCTTTTAATAATTCATACATGTTCATATTATTTGATCTTTGGACATGTCATGACCAACACTATGATCTTCACTCTCACTTTTGACCCAAGTACAATACATTCTAACCTTGATCACAATTTATAGCCTAAGTTAGTGTTTACTGGCTTGGAAAAATAATTTGAAAACGCTTTGTAAGAAGATAGTTGTTCTTGACCACCCCTTCATGTTCAAAGACATTCGATTTTTGGTTATAATTTGACAAACTCCAAATCTATAATTCTCATCCTTCTTCATTCTCAAAATTATTTTCATTTGAGGTATACATGTCATTAATTTTCAATCATATCGCACGGCGTAATTCCAACTCCTCATTTGCATGACTCGAGATGGTGTTTTCCCACCTTAAGGTTGTAGGGCTATGGTTTGTGTCCTTGTTCTGCTCAGAGGAATGGTTTTGAGAATTTGTTCCTCTAAGTTAAGTTCTTCCTAGTCTTAGAAGTCTTGTAGACGCGTTTGTGTGGGTTGTTGTTTTAACGCTTTCCGATCGTGAGCAAACAAGCGCTACCTTCCATCGCACTGTGATATGTTCTTGCTTCCTTTTGATCTTCACCAACCAAGTTTCCTTCTGTTTAATTGCACCCCAGTTAAACCTTACCGCCTTTTTGCCTTGTTGTGAATAAAAGTATTTTACCTTATCCTTTATTTTATAAAGTGGTTCTCAATGTTTTATCATTTTGAATATAAGAAACGAGTTTCCTTATAAATTGTTGTGTTAAATTTTCAACTTTTTCTTACATTAAGTCTGACAAGACTTCTTGGTTATTTGTGTTTATCCTTCACTACCTTCTTTAAAAGATGTTTTGATGTGGTAAATCTTTTTGTTCTCAACAATGCATTCTTTTACGTGTATGTCTCTGTGTTTAGTCAAATCTCTAATCTTTTTATAATGATCTCTCTTGGGCTTACCCACAACCTGTCTAGTATGAACTTTTAGATTCACATTTCAAGACAAGATAGTTGTTTACCAAGTTTCTTTCAAAATAGCTTCAGTTAATCTCAACTTCTATCAAATTGGCACTCTCAAGTTCTTGACAATTTGTAACCATATGAAGATTTTCAGTAACTTCTTTTGCATCACTTCAAGACTAATTGTATTCTTGATTTTAATCCAAAGAGCATTTTAATAGTAAAATACTCTTATCCTTTCATTTTGTTTCCCTCAAGTTGTTCTACATTATTGGGTGCTCAACCTTGCTTTTCCAACCATTTTTTACACAATCTTTTCCAGGATTCTTGTGGATTAAAACTCTTTTGACAATCTAATCAATAACCAAAGCTTCAAACTAATCGCTTTTAAGTCCAAACGCTTCTTTTCTCTCGCTTTGGATGTTCCTAAGTTCGGTGTTTGACACCTTCTATTTTGGTTTTAATCCCTTGACCCTCTTGTGAATGTTCATCACCTTTCGCTCGAACCGACAAGAGTTCTTCTCTAACCACTTTGTTTTACAAGATGCCTATTCTTCTAAGGAATCTCATCATCAAGGTGTATTCAAAATTTGATACTCATCTTTAGCATTATGATTCAATACCCCATCTTTTAATTTTGAATCAACCTTGAAACTCTTCTCTTCCTAGAGCAATTTGCCCAAGTTCCCGCTTGATGTGCCAATCATTCACCTAATCTTTTCGTGAGCAAGGAAGCTTTGCCCAATTTGGAAACTTTTTTGTCGCTCAATGATGTCGTGGACCTTACCCTAAGTTTATCTTCTCCAGTGTTTCAACTCGCACACATCGCTTGTCGTAAGAGTTTTATACTCTTTTTAGCTTGCCTAGTTCAGTTACTTCACCGGTGCGCAACATTTCATCTTTCAATTCTTATGGCCAAACGACCCATGTTGTTAGTCTTTTCAGAATTGGTTATCTTAAACCCGATTCATCAAAAGTTTATTTCGAAATTTGCCCTTGTTCGTAATCAAGTGTCATGTCTTTCGCTTGATATGAAACCCTTCAAACTCGTAAATATGTTATCTTTTTGAGGTTCCTACTTCAAATAGTGTGTGGATGTTGTTCCTTCCTTTAAAACTCGTAAAAGATTCTTCATAAAGTACCTCACCATGTCTTTTGTGTTTTTGAAGTAATTTCTTTTAAAGCTCTATGTTATAGTTGTAGAATCAATGGTTGTTTTTAGATCCTTGAGTATTTTCACATCTACGCTAATTTCTTCAAGTTTAATTCAAGAATACCTTTTAAAAGTTTATGTTTTAGTTTTGATACAAAAGTGCTTTGTTTTTCCTCGAGTTCGGACTCACTACACCTGGTTGCCCTTAGTTTCAGAGGAGACCTTTTAAGTCAATTTGTAAGTGTTGTTTCCCCTGGTTAGACGAGTAACAGTGGTAGGAAGTAATCGGCTTTTGGATTAGATCCTAGAAGACTTGCTTAAGTTTTAGCCTTAGACTAAAGGTTTGGACCAGATGTGGTTTTGATGATATAACGACTTTTGGTGAGGTTGTCAAGTCTGTTGTGGTCAAGTGTTGTTGAATCATGGAATATCTCTTGAACTGTAAGGTGAATTTTGTAAGATTAGGATGGTATGGTCTTAGGTATGGAAATTTCTTGTTGGTGGACTAGGTTAAGGAAAACCCTAGTAGGCTCGAAAGCCGATACTTCTTGTGTTTTTTTCTCTTTGGAGTTGTTCTTTTAAATGAGGTTGGAATAAGATGTGTGGTGTAAATGGACTAAACCGTAAGTGTTTTGTAAGGGATAGTGCAAGCTAATTTGAACTTTCATGTTGGCTTATGGAGATATCTTGAGGTAAGAAAGGGTGTTTGATAAAGGAAAGTTTAACTGGATCTTAGAATATTTTGAAGACACGGGCGGTGCATCGCTAAGCTTGAAATGTTTTCTGGTTCGGTTGAGTAGTACTAAGTTTTATTATAAGTGGGACCTTAGAGATAAATTGTAGAGAGATTTGTAGTGGATAGCCTAAGATTGGAAATGCTTGTTGGTTTGAAGCCTTAGTTTTGGCAGGCATGTTCTGGTGAGTTTCGAGGACAAAACTCATATATAAGGGGGAAGAATGTGATACCCCGTATCTTATTAAAGGGTATAAAAGTCTTTTTATAATTTTGTTGTCCTGATAATCATAATGGGTCATGTTTTAACTAAATGAATAGAGTCAAGATGATTGTTAAAAGGTATTTGCAGTATTTAAAAGTGTAACTTTTAGTAAGGGCAAAACGGGAATTTTATTAACCTCTATTTATACCACCTTTCACCCAAAACCGTCCCATTTCATTTTCCCTAAAGTTCATCCGAAGGAATGGAGGAAAGAGAGGAGAGAAAGAAAGAAAAAGAAAAGAGAGAAAAAGAAGAGAAATTCTGCCTTTCCGGTCAATCCAACCGTCGGAATCACAAACCGTCTTCACCAAAATGCTTCCCATGTTTAGGGCTTCATTTTGATACAAGTTTTTCTACAATCGGGTAAGAGTTTTGAAAACCCATTTTCTAGATTTATAAGTGTTCTTGGGTGTTTTTCTTAGCTTTTGATGCTTTAAAGGTTGTAGATATCATAGAAATCCGTTTTGGTGTTAGTTTCAAGTGGTTGCTTAGATTCTTGAGCCTTTCTTGTGGAACTAGATGTTCTTGGAGTATTCTTGATGATGAAGGTGGTGTTCTTGGTGTTTCTTGTAGATTCAAGTTGGATATCATATTTTCTTCGAAAGATTTGAGGTAAAGGGGTGTTCAACCGAATCTTTAGTTGTTAGTAGCTTTTAATCCTACCCTATGTCTTGTAGACATTGTCGTAAAGTGTTGTTTTAAGTGTTAGAATAAAAATGGATTAGTTTGGAGTTGTTTGAAACACAAATCCGCAAATCTGAAGCGTTTTGGAGCACGCCAAAAGCCTTTAGCGCGCCAAAACCACTCCAGAAGCAAGTTGAATTGTGTTTGAACCTTTTAGCGCGCGCTAAAGCTTTTAGAGCACGCCAAAGTTGAACAGTGTTGGATAGGATGCTTTCTGAGACTTTTAGCGAGCGCCAAACCTGTTCAGCGCGCGCCAAAAGAGCCAGTTTAGTTAAAATCATGTTTTTAAGCCCGTTTCGAAGCATGCCATAGGTTAGAGCCTTTTGTGGTATTTTGTAAATTTAGGTGTGAGTCTTCTAGTGGCTTTTGCTCCACACCGTGTCTCACGGGAGGATTGGAACACTCTACACTTAGCCTTATGAGATGTTGACTTGAGTTCCATATTGTACTTGTAACATGCCAAAGTTAAGGTTTCATTTTCTGGTGTATTCGGCTCAACACCTTGTGGAGACCCTCTGCGGTGAGATACTCGGGATCACCGGAAGCCTTATTTCTTAGTCTCGTGGGTATTGGATTAGATTCCAATTATTCTGTGCAATGTGTTAAGTAGTGTAATGTAGAGTTGATCTAAGGTCTAGTGGTCCCTAAGAAGCCTTTAATTTATGTGCAATGAACTTAAGTGGTTACATTAAATGCATAAATACGTACTTGACTGTCTAAAAGCTAAAACATGTTAGTCCTTGGTAAGACACGTTTATACATCACTTCACGGTACTATTACGCTTCCACATGATCATATATCAACCGTACTCATGTAATATTCCACATGGTTAGCAACCATGTCCATCAAAGGTGTTGAGGAAATGTCTCAGTGCATTCTCACCCGGTAAAGCGTCCTTGGACTAGTGTGTAACAAATGTCTTATGTGGTTGAGTCAACTAGTGAGAGCACTAGTAGAGCATAAGAGCGAGTGAAACATATATGTAAACATGATTGTTTGACTTGCCCTGTGATATTACTAGTATTGTTATTAATGTTAATCCCGCTTTATAGTAGGTGTAAATTAATACTTGTACATTTACTATGTGCGCTTGTACTTACCCTTTAGCATGTTGTTTTCCCAGTGCCACCCGTGAAGGTGTTTTTTGTAAGTTGAGATCGAGATCGCTTAGAGTGGTTTCCAGAGTTTCACCATTGAAGTCTATCTTCCTTGTGTATTATTTCTTGGGATTTTGTTTAATTTGCAGCCCGTGTTACTTGTCGATCGTTGTAGTGATTTTTAAAGTTTATTTCGAGTCTTTGTTTTCGTTTCCGCTTGTTCTTTGTTATTATTGATGATGTCAAGCTTACGATATAATTGATTTATTTTAATTATATACGTGATGGGCATCCTTTTCCTAAGTTATGGACTCGGTATCCTGATCGTAGTCGCCACAGTTCTACTAGATTCGAGACGCAGATCAAATCACCTTGTCAACGTAACAATATGTGTGCCGGACGCTTTCTTTTTCTTTTTCTGAGCACCACTTTATGAATTGCAAAATCCGACATCTCCCCATGACGAGGATTCATTAGTTATGATTTAGAATTCATTGATCATGATATTGACCCATATATCATAATCAAGAGAGTTTTGACTGAATTGTGACATTAGCATCATTACTTGATCATCGTAAAAATGCTGAATAACCAATTAAAACCACATAAAATACAACCACAATTACGCGTTGGTTTGTACTGCCGGCTTGACCTCATGCTAAACAGGCAGCATGTTTCCTATGAACAAGTCAAATATATATATATATATATATATATATATATATATATATATATATATATATATATATATATATGTTATAACCTGACGTTAAACTAATTAATGCTTGTACAATCCTGGCAAATTAATTTTCTCCTTATTGTAGCGATCAAAAGGATCACGAGGTCGATGGCTAATTATTCTTGTGTATTTCTGTTTCTTGTGCTCATTGTGCTGAGCAGCACTACTGTGACTGCTCAAGTGAAGAAACCATGGATATCGCGTCGATCCGACCACGGTGAGTATAAGGCATGCAGCAGAATATAATACCTCCGTCCCATATTTTGGAATAATCTTATATTTGAACATTATTGCTATTATTATTTTTAGTAGTTTCTCGCCATATACATTCATGTTACTTTTCTGATTAGTGTGATACGTTTCCTTATCATTTTCTCTTTTTTTCCCCTTAGTTTTAGCACTGGCCTTTATTTTTGTTTCTTGAACGGTTATTCACGGCAGTTGTGTTTAACATGTAAATTACTTACCTGTTATAATTAGGAACGGATCTTTGTAGGGCATGTGTTCGTACTTGTTGTGTTTAACATGTAAATTACTTACCTGTTAGGAACGGATCTTAGTAGGGCATGTGTTCGTACTTAACTTTCTGATTTTTTATTTACTTTTTAATTGGATTGATGTAGTTTTATTGCTATGAAAAATACTACATCCGTTCTAAAATTTAAGTTTGTTTTGGATTTTTTTTCACACAGATTAAGAAAATTAATTGAATTGATTATTTATCATTAATTTTGATGAATAAATTAAAATGATCTTTCATTGTTATTAATATAAAATAGTAAACAGTAAGTGAGTATATAATAAATGAGTGGTAAATGAATATATTTTAATAAATGTTTTAGTGGTTTTCTAAATTGTCTTATATTATACTAACTCGTCCCAAAATGTAAGTCCATTGAGGACTTTTTACACAGTTTAAGAAAGTAGTTAAGTAACATTAATTTTAATGATAAAAGTCAAAGATATCCTTTGACTGTTATTAATGCAAAAGTTGTGTAGTACTCCCTCCGTTCCAAAATACCTAATGCAGTTGCCAGAAAGTTTAGTTCTAAAATAACTAAGAGCAAAATTTAAAGCACTTTTCTATTTTTACTCATCTCTTTATTTTTTCCATACACCGTCTTAAATACACCGGTGTTATTTACTCAATTTTCCATAAGGGTATTCTAGTCTTTATCTAATCAAGCTCAAAATAGTTAATTACTTTCTTAATCTGCGTGTTTTTGACAACTGTCTCGGTTATTGTGGGACGGATGGAGTAGTAAAAAGTGAGTGAATGTATAATAAATTCATGATAGAAGGAAGAAAAATGTAATAAATATTTCATTGGTATTCTAAACGGATATTATGGGACAAAATCAAAAAATTTAATGTATATAGGACAAAACCTTTTATTGCCCGGTAAAGCTTTAATGTTACTTCGGTGTCTCCACCGGTTTAAAATTTTGGATCTGCTACCGCCAATAGCTTAAACATATATAAGACGTGAAATTTTAGGGTGGTCCAGGTGCAAGGTTTGGACCACCAAGTCACCACTTTCAAAGGGATACAATGGTGGAAAGTTTTTACAGGTAGGGGCCCATTTTAGAATGTTGGATTCCTATTAGTTTTGGTGTACCAACTAGGATTTGCACCAGGTCCAACGTAAAATTTGTGATATAAGACATAGTAATATAACATGGTATAAGAGCAAAAGGTCTCAGGTTAAAATCATTTTGCCAACATTGTCTTCTCATTTATATCGTTCAGATGATGGTTTTATTTTGTCACTTATAGATCATTATGTGTCATGTTGGCCCAGACCTACACCCGATGGCATTTGAAGTCAAATGTGTTTATCATATACTTCATCCGTCCCAAAATATTATAAGTCCATTTAGTTATTTCGTTTAATATAAATTCATTTAGAGTACCAATTAAGTATATATTACATATTTCTTACTTATAATCGTAATTTATTATATATATACCATTTTTCACTGCTTCACCGTTATTGCATTAATGGCAGTCAAAATGTATTTTAGAGTTTTATCATTAGAATTAATTACACTTAACAACTTTTTTAAAACGTATGAAAAGTTCAAATGGACTTATATTTTGCAACGGATGGAGTAAATTATTTACCTCTTTGATACCTTGAGAGAGATAGATAGTAATTCATCTAGTACTTTCGTGTACGTAGATGGCTTAATTTTATATCTTGATGATTTGACTATGAACTTCCACTACACCAACAGAAAAGCCAATGGATGCCGAAAATCAAACTGCATGGAATGAAAAAAAGGATGTGCATAGGGGCATGTTGTTCTTATGGCCGTACATTTCATTAAGGAGATTGAATGGCCTTTTGCAGTGCATCGGAGATCCTTGTGATGAATCACCTGCTCAGTGCGGAGATTATTGCTCATGCATTTTGACAGTTTACACGGATCGCCCTAGTGATGAATTCTGCCAAGAAAAGTAATTAATAATGAACTCTTGTATATGAAGAGTGGCTTCTGCATTTTGTTTGTGGTCTTTTTGAATTGTGCTTCTGTTTGTGCAATAATGGGACTTGGGGTGTGGGGGAAGAACAAAGTAGAGCTCATTGATGATGAGTTTTGTCCATCTTTGTTGAACTTATAGTTTAATCTACTTTATATGATTCTTCTTACCAAGGTAATTAGTACTACCTACGTCCCAAAATGTAAGTCTGTTAAGCTTTTTAAATTTGTCTTATAATATAAGTCAATTTAGAATACCAATGGAGCATTTAATACATTTTTTTCTTTTTACCCCTCATTTATTGTATACCCACCAACTTTTCGCTACTTTACATTAATAAACAGTCAAAGGTCATTTTAGACTTTTCCCATCAAAATTAATGACACATAACTTATTTAACAATTTTTTTTAAGGGGGAAGGGGCGCGAGGATAAAAAATTAATAAATGAATGGGAAGAACAAAAGAATATTTTCATGATTATAAAAACAAAAATCACAATTGTTACTTTAAAATTGTTACTTCACGTGTTAATGTTACTTTGTGTTTCACAATTGTTATTTCATATTTACTCGATTCCACATTTGTTACTTCATAATTGTTATTTTTGTCCTTATTAAATTACAGTTTCCTTCTATCCCGATTTTTTGATAATTTTGTCCTCTGGACAAAAATCTATTTTTTTAATCTGTATGAAAAAATCCAAACGGTCTTATATTTTGGGACCGCGGTAGGGCTGTAAATGAACCTAAGTATTTGATTCGATCCGGAGTATTCGGCTCGAAAAAGCTCGATTCGGGCTCGTTTCGTGGGTTCGAACTTCGAGTCGAACCTTACAAATTAGATATTCGGTGGTCGAGCCGAACATGTTCGGCTCGGATATCATAAATTCATATACAGTTCGAGTCGAACATATTTTTTAAAACCGAGCCGAACATGTTCTGATTTTTTTTTTAAAACCCAGTTCGAGCCGAACATGTTCGAACGGTTCGACATGTTCGAGCCGAACCGAGCCGAGCTTTTTTCCCCAAATACCAGACCGAACCCGAGCCGAATAATGAAAATATAAGGCTCGGCCATTCGAGCCGAGCCGAGCCTAAGGTTCGAACACACCGAGCCGAGCCGAACCCTGCCAGGGTTCGGTAGGGTTCGGCTCGTTTACAGGCCTAGACCGCGGTAGTAAAACATTATATGACTTTCGCACTATGGTGGTTGTAGGATGCTAGAAAAACACTAGTGAATCTTGTCATTTTATGAATAACATTCTACATCTGAAGCTCAATATGTCTAATTAAGTAACTGTTGTGCACAAATATTGTGGCTTAAAGCAGAATACTTGGAGGAATATATTCAATGCAGACGTAGGAATTTCTGTAATCTTTAGATGTTAACACGCAAAAGTTGCAATGCATGCTAGGAGCCCATTCAGTCTCATGTATGATATGCCTGGGCCTGGCCATAACATATTGTTGTTGGTGAGCTCAATTGACTTATCATTCAAGGTTGGATGTTCGCCATCCATTTCCTTTGCTATAACTGTTAAGGTTCATAGTCACAATTTAAGAGATTAAAAGTGTAATGCTACTGAAACCTCTCAATCATAAAGAGTGACACGGTCTGATTTTACACTATTGATCAAGAAAGAAATCAAGAATCTAACAGAGAGTAATCATTTTCATTCAATGCATTGCTCTTATTTCTTCAGTGCATCTGGGCTATATACTATGCATCAGAGAGAATTCTCTCAACAGGCTAACAGAAAATACACTACCTGATGACTCCTAGGGGTAAATTAGGCAAAACATACATCTATTCAACTATTAATATTTAACATCTCCACTCAAACTGCATGGGGCTGGTAACACATGTAGTTTGGACTTTGAAATACTAAAATTGTGCGGATGATAGAGCTTTGGTAAGTGTATCAACCTCTTGATCTCAAGATGGCACCTATGCACTTTAAGGTGATTAGCAAGGACTTGATTTTTAATAAAAATGAACATCCAACTCCACATGTTTGGTCTTTAAATGGCAACTGGAGAGAGAGAGAGAGAGAGAGAGAGAGAGAGAGAGAGAGAGAGAGAGAGAGAATACACTAGTATTATCACACCAAATCACACACACTTTAGAAGGAGGAACATGTAACTCCTTCATTAGTTGAATACAGATTATCTCAGCAGATAGGTTAGCCAGGGCTTTATACTCTGTGCTTGAACAAGACACAACATTCTGTTTTTTTGAACTCCAATACACCAATGAATCTCCAAGACACACAGTAACCTACAACAGATCCCATGTCATAAGGGCAACAAGCCTAGTCTACATTTGAGCACCCAGTTAGATTGGTGGAATATCTAGGTGTGAAGTGTAGGCCAAGATGTAAGTTCCCACTAATATATCTGAGAACCCACTTAAGGGCCTTCCGGTGCTCAATTGTAGGACATGGCATAAACTGACTCAAGTGATTCACAGCGAAAATGATATGTAGTCTAGTTAAGGATAGTTATTGTAGACCTCTTGTGGGGCTCCTGTAAATAGTTGGATTGGCAAGTGGTTCCCCCGGTTTAGGAGATAACTGAGTCCTTGCTACTATAAGAGTAGACTTAAGGTTATCCAGTCCTGCCTTTCTTAGAAGCTGAACAACATAATGTCTCTTTGAAAAGTACAATCCAGTTAGATCATGTTTAGCCACCATACCTAAGAAGTGTGACATAAGGCCAAGGTCCTTCAATGTGAAAGTTCTGTTAAGTTGAAGCACAAACTCTCTGATCAACATGTCTGTAAATCAGGGTGATGAAATCCCTGATTTGAAACATGCAGTGAGAGATGACAAATCGCCATGCCAGGTCGCCATTTGCAAGCTGCAAAAAACCGCTACAAAAACGTCAAAAGAATAACCTTTCTGTTATAACACATCTGCTACAAACCAACAAGCCAAAGAATCTGCTACTCAACATCTCAGTATCAAGGCAACATTTGTTTTGAGTTGGTGACAGAAAATATACAACATTCCAGGAGCAGTGACAGATCCGGGATTTTATTTCAATGGGGGCGGGATCTCGCTAAAATATGGTAGCAAAAATTTTCCAGGATTTTATTTCAATGGGGGCCGAGATCTCACTAAAATATGGTAGCAATAAAATTTCTTGTAAAATTCACAAATGTTAATAAAAAATAAAAAAACATAAATTATAAACACTAGAAAAGAGAAAATAAAACATAAATTACAAAGATTTGAACTCATAACCTGAATGTAAATAGTTAGGCATTTTACCAACTAATTAAGCTACAAGGACAGTTTGCTTAAAATGTTCGAAATAATATACATATACAATTTTAATATTATTAGAGGTGTATACTAGTAATTTCGTACCGAATTTTGAGTGGGGCCATGGCCCCCACCCTCACCATGCTGGGTCCGTCCCTGTCCAGGAGTTGTGAGGATTTGAAGTGATCATCGAATTCTAGGGTGGACGATTGAGAGAAAGATGAGAAGATATTCAAGACGATTGCAGATTTATTGGATGGTATATCCATTTTCACCGAGCAGACAGGTAAACAAATCTGGATTACACATTTTGAATTCAATTTAAAAATAAAAGGTCTACGTTCTCCCACATAGGTCAAACAAAGGATGAGTAGATGATACTGCCGGATTGAGATGGGCAATGACACGACCCAAATGCGATTCAACAACAAAATAAGTTGGCAACAGGAGCATTGGGCTAGAGCAATTAAAAACGGCCCAATTAATCAAAATGAAATGCCATTAATTAATGTATTACACTTAGACATAGTACAATATATTATAAAAAGGTGGGTTCTATTGTATCATAACTTTAGAATGATAGTATTTGTTGAAAATATTATTTATGTTTTGATGATGATTCGTCACGTAATTAGACAAATCACTTACAACCCATGATGATGAAGTCATAACTAACTGTTATAGTGCATAATGGAAGAAGAAGCAAGAAATGGTCTAGAGAAAATGTATAAGTTCTATCTGAAGTCTCGAACCTTGTATAGGTTGTTTCAGACAAGCATTTTAATAGAATAGGAACTAGGCGAACAGCTGAATCACAACAAGAAAACTGAGTCACAACAAGAAAACTGAGTATGCACATGAAGAACTGAGGGTTCAAACTCAGTTATGCAATAACTGAAGAAGATAAGTTCGCCAGGACACTGACTCGCTTTGGCTTATCTATGAAGACTAAAGAACTGAGGGTCACAGACTCAGTTATTGAAGATTGAAGAACTGAGGGTTCAAACTCAGTTAGAAGCTGATTAAGTCATGACTATAAGTTAGGATTCAGGCAAGTCTGTGGTGACTGGCCCGAACTATAGATCATGTAAAATCGAATAATCTTAAGGACAAAGATTATCAGTTACCAGGAAAAGAAGAGACTGAATGGTATACTCTGACTTAGTCAATTAAAGTCAGATGTTAAGTATACAAGGTACTCAGTTTTGAAGTAGAGTAGAAAACTGAGTTAAGGCCTTGTTAAACTAGAATTAACAATATGACAAAGGTCGTACATATGAACGTTGGCTAAACGACAAGTGTAACGGCTACAAGAGCTAGTGACCGTTATATCACCCCTATAAATACACAAGAGAATTACCAAGAAAAAAATGGGAGGATCAGAAAAAGAGCTTTACAAGAACATATCCAAAGATCCAGATCCAGAAAATCAGATTTCATATCTAGAAAAGGGGAAGCCAACAGAATTGCCTTGAAGATTTAAAAGAAAGATCCAGTAACCCATTAAGGGGGAAGAAGGCATCTTGGAGCTACAATGCCATATCCAGAAGAACCAGACAGCTCACTGAATTAATCCTTGATTAATTCTAAACCTAACCTTTGTGAAAAAGGGTTGGTTGTGCATAGTTTGAAGAGAGCAATTCCACTTTTCATCATACGGTTGCAACTTAGTTGCCACAACTGCTTAGTGCGATCTGCAATGGGATCGTGTTTATGTTTGTTGGTGGTGAGCTGGTGAAGGAGTCATTCCACCTCCGAAGGATCAGTGTGCAGAGTGAAGGGAGCAATCTCACCTTTCTTCATTTTGTGTAGACAGTGAGACTAGGGTGTCGTGAAGGATTGTCATAGTGCTAGGATTTTGTAACGGTTATCTCAAATTCTAGTGATACCTCCTACACCATAGGAGAAGGGGAGACGTACGGGATTACACCACCCGGAACTTCCATAAACAAATCTTGTGTTGATTTACTTTATACTTTCATACTCTTGCTGTGAATGATTTAATTCTTGTTATCTTCACACTCAAAGAAACTTCGTATTAATCGAAGTCAAAGATAAAACGATACATAGGAGATTTAGATCTTTATTGACGCATCTATCGCACTAAAGGCTAATTTTATCCACTGCCAGTATAACAAGACTAAATATAAGTCGGTATTGACTTATACTCGATTGAGTTAGTGAACTCCGCACAGTTAAAGGACAGAACAAAAGCGAATGAGCATCGCTTTGAGTTTGGCAAAACTCGCCTCTGGGGCTTTTTCGCTTTTAGTAAAGTTTTTGGTGACAAGTTTATTCACCCCTAAACTTGTGTTAGCCTTTCCAAGGACCAACAATTGGTATCGGAGCAGTTCTTCCATTTGGAAGTGATCCAAAAATATCTTTTAAACCAGTTGTTGACCCTCATTGTATCAGTTGTATAATCACTTAGTTTGATGACTACATCTAGAGTTAAGAGTTGGCTTACTCACCCCCTGACGAACTGTTTGCAAAATGTATCTGATTTTCAGGATCAAATAGTTGAAAGGTTCAGTGTGACAAATCTGCATACAAATCCAGAACCTCAACTCAGTAATGATGTGGATACAAACTTCAATGCGTATATAGACAAATCCAGAGGAGTTCCATCACAAAGAAATCTCTCAGAAGAAGAAGAAAAGAAGTTGTTGCAACTTACCATTGATATAGAAGATTCATTAGAGCAACAAAAGGATGTACACTCAGATCTTAAAACTATATCAAACCATCATGAAAAGGTACATTCTTCAACTCAGTTATCATTCACTGAACTCAGTAAGAGAAACTCTGAACTTGTCAAGATAACCGAAAAACTTACGCTGGAACTGAAATTAAAAGACGAAGAGCTTGACAGAGCGAACGATTGGAATGAGTTTCTTGAAACTGAGATGTCAAATCTTGCTGAAAGATTAATGTCTAGTAAATTTGACAAAAGCAATGATAATTTCCCACCCCTACCCAGTATTGAAATTTCAAAGAATGAAAATTCTGAACATCAAATTACTGGAAGATCTAGTGGACTACACAAGGAAACTAAAAATGATAAATCCAAAATAATCCTTGTGAAATCAACTAAGATTGAGCGTAATGGCTTATCCAGAAAAGAAATGAGAAAGCTTAATTCTCTCATCGAAGAAACTGAAAAGAATACTTCAGTAACTAATCCCGCCGGACCCAAAAAGATATGGGTACCGAAGAAAACTTAAAACTATTTTGCAGGCCGAGTCAGTTCTCGATGCTGAATCCTGAGAAAACTGACCTATAAACAAAAGCTGATGAAGGACATATTGGTCAAAAGCAGAAAATTTTCCAGCAACCAACTGACGCTCGGGCTGACATGACAAATCACTCGAAGCCACGTGTCAATCTGGGAAAAGAAGTAGATGTACATCCCTACAAAATCCCATTGATTGTGACACGACTCTTATTTGAAAACGATTGCAAGACAAAATCTTGACGAAATCCTGCACATTCAAAGACAAAGCATTCAAGATTTTCCAAAAGAATTCCTAATTCAGAAATCAATGGAGCAATACAATATTGATGATGGAATCACCATAAGCCTGGACAAATTCTGTCAAAAGTTTTCAAACTCCACTCTCTCAACTCGAATTGTTAGCAAAATCAAAAAGATACGGGGACTCGAAAACCTGTTTGATACAAAGGTCGATGCTTTATGCCCAGAAACCATCAAAGATTTCTACAAGAATGCAGTAATCACCAACGAGGGAAAAAGCTTTAGGACAACTGTTCAAGATAAAAGCTTCACAGTTGATGAACAATTGCTTTCCCTGGTATTTGGTCTAGATATAACTGGAGGATCTTCATCTCTTACGTTTGGAAATGAAGAAAAAGGCAAGCTTTGGAGTGTTACAGAAATCAACAAAGAGGAAAAGAACTTCATCAGATCCATCTATTAGCAAAAACAAGAATTCGCATTTCTGACGATTCTTCTGACCAAAAACGTCATTGGTCATGCCAGGAATTTCTACACTTTCTCAACAGATAAACTAAAACTGATATATGCTATTTGGTTTGAAGAGAGATTTGATTGGAACAAATTTGTTCTCAATCAATTGATAAAGCATATTTCAGATGAGAAAGAAATAGCACAAGGAAAGAAGGTCTCTGGAGAAAAGTGTCTATTGAAAAAGGGGTTCACTTTTCCAGTTCAAAAAATGCTAGATCATTTCTCTATTTCAACATCCATAAGAACAAAAGTGGAACACAAATCAGTATCCACTGGAGTGAAGAAAAGGAAGATTGTTGAAGGAGAATCAAGTAAAGTTTCAAATTCAAGTTCAAGTGGAACTGTGAATTTAGCAATGTTCTAAAACTCGCTAGGCGACCTCGGTACGCTACAGGGGCGCCTAGGGCCTAGGGCGCCTAGGCGATTTTAGGGTTTTAAGGGTTTTAAGGGGGATTTAGGGTTTTTACAGGTGTTTTAGGGTTTTATGGGGGTTTTAGGTTTTTACGGGGGTTTTAGGTTTTTACGAGGGGGTTTAGGGTTTTAAGGAGGTTTTAGGGTTTTATGCCTCTTTCTTGTCTAAACACTTGGGAAACCTTGATGTTTGCCCGTGATGGAACCCTAATAGCCTAGAAGGGCCTAAGAGCGCCTAGAGCGCCTAGAAGGGCCTAGGGCGCCCGAAGAAGGCCTAGGAGCGCTAGAAGGGTCCAGAGCGCCTTAAAATCGCCAAACACTTGGGCGCCTAAAATCGCCAGAGCCAAGTCGAGGACGCCCGGGATCGTCCAGGAGGCTCAGCGGCGCCTAGGCGATTTTTAGAACACCGAATTTAGATAAAAGGACTCTCAGAAGACAAAAGAGGGCTTGGAACAAATTTCAGAAAAAGGAAACTGAAACTGAAGAAGTAATTCAAATTGAGGATGAAACTGAAGAGAGTGAACAGAGTGAGACTGAAGAAATTGAGCTTGGCAAAACTGAGAAAAGTGAAACTGAAGGAAGCGAGGTTGATGAAATTGAAGAAAGTGAATCTCCAACTGAGATACATGGAGAGTACACTGATGAACAAAGAGAAGCTGTGGAAGATGCTGAATTTTGTGAGGTTGTATATGAAAAGGAACTGACAATTCATGACACTCATTTTTATTATCCTGAAATCGGTTCCTCATCACAAGTCCATGAAGCATCCACAAGCAAGTCTGCTACTGAAACATCTCAGCAACAGTCAACTGAAACAACTAAAGAAAAACTTGAAAATTTGAAAGGAATCATTGCAAGTGTGATGCAGACTCTACAGCAGAGACTTTACAATCTATATGACTTCATTGGAAGATCTCATTACTCTGGCTTGAACGAATATTCCAATCTCATCACCCTACGTAAGTTATTTGAAGAAAGCTATCGCTTATCTTCAAACAAGAGGGAAGATGAAGCTAGTGAAGCTGGTGATGAAATTAAAAGTGATGCTAAAGCTGAAGAAATCTATGCCAAACAGTTGGTGATAGAACAAGACAAACAAGTAGATGCTGATCTACTTGCAATTCAACAGAATGGAGAAGCAGTTGATAGGTTGATTGAAGAACTGATCGCAGAAGAAACCTTCAAAGAAACAAGAACTGAGGAAGATGAAGAAACCTCAGTTAGAGTTGTGATGAATATCAGAAGGAAACTTGCAATCTGTATCAGACTGAAAGAACATCTAAAGTCAGTAGAAGATAAAGAGACAACAACTAAGGGGAAGTTTGAAATGAAACCGTAAAGTGGAAGTCAAAAGAGAAACTTAATCTCATTTCAGTAGAAGAATTGAAAATGATGAATGAGGAAATCAAGGAAATTGTGATCAAACTCAAGAACCAAAACAATGAAGAGGCTAATCAGTTGATCAGTGAATATCTGGAAATCAAGCCTAGAGATGGCGAGTCAGTTGAAGAAGGAAAAGAAAGAAGACTCCTAGAAACCAAAAGAGGTATTTTCCTTGGAGAAAGATGTTGGCACTTGAAAAATAAAAGTTGTAATCTATTCAGTTTTAACTCAATTTATTTTAGACTTTATTGTTGTAATGAATTCAGCTGTTCTAGGTTGTTATCATAATTTGATTTGTTATGATTTCTTGCATTATTCTTTTATTATTGCTTTTAGGGAGGGTTATGATACATCATCAAAAAGGGGAAAATTGTTGGAAATATTATTTATGTTTTGATGATGATTCGTCACGTAATTAGACAAATCACTTACAACCCATGATGATGAAGTCATAACTAACTGTTATAGTGCATAATGGAAGAAGAAGCAAGAAATGGTCTAGAGAAAATGTATAAGTTCTATCTAGAGTCTGAACCTTATATAGGTTGTTTTAGACAAACATTGTAATAGAATAGGAACTAGGCGAACAGCTGAATCACAACAAGAAAACTGAGTATGCACATGAAGAACTGAGGGTTCAAACTCAGTTATGCAATAACTGAAGAAGATAAGTTCGCTGAGAGACACAAACTCAGTTGCCTTATCTATGAAGACTGAAGAATTGAGGGTCACAGACTCAGTTATTGAAGATTGAAGAACTGAGGGTTCAAGCTCAGTTAGAAGCTGATTAAGTCATGACTATAAGTCAGGATTCAGGCAAGTCTGTGGTGACCTGCAACTGAACTATAGATCATGTAAAACTGAATAATCTTAATGACAAAGATTATCAGTTACCAGGAAAAGAAGAGACCGAATGGTGTACTCTGACTTAGTCAATTAAAGTCAGATGTTAAGTATACAAGGTACTCAGTTTTGAAGTATAGTAGAAAACTGAGTTAAGGCCTTGTTAAACTTGAATTAACAATATGACAAAGGTCGTACATATGAACGTTGGCTAAACGACAAGTGTAACGGCTACAAGAGCTACTGACCGTTATATCACCCCTATAAATACACAAGAGAATTACCAAGAAAAAAAATGGGAGGATCAGAAAAAGAGCTTTACAAGCACATATCCAAAGATCCAGATCCAGAAAATCAGATTTCATATCTAGAAAAGGGGAAGCCAACAGAATTGCCTTGAAGATTTAAAAGAAAGATCCAGTAACCCATTAAGGGGGAAGAAGGCATCTTGGAGCTACAACGCCATATCCAGAAGAACCAGACAGCTCACTGAATTAATCCTTGATTAATTCTAAACCTAACCTTTGTGAAAAAGGGTTGGTTGTGCATAGTTTGAAGAGAGTAATTCCACCTTTCTTCATACGGTTGCAACTTATTTGCCACATCTGTTGGTGCAGTCTGCGGATTGTGTTTATGTTTGTTGGTGGTGAGCTGGTGAAGGAGTCATTCCACCTCCGAAGGATCAGTGTGCAGAGTGAAGGGAGCAATCTCACCTTTCTTCATTTTGTGTAGACAGTGAAACTAGGGTGTCGTGAAGGACTGTCATAGTGCTAGGATTTTGTAACGGTTATCTCAAATTCTAGTGATACCTCCTACACCACAGGATAAGGGGAGACGTACGGGATTACACCACCCGGAACTTCCATAAACAAATCTTGCGTTGATTTACTTTATACTTTCATACTCTTGCTGTGATTGATTTAATTCTTGTTATCTTCACACTCAAAGAAACTTCGATTAATCGAGTCAAAGATAAAACCGATACATAGGAGATTTAGATCTTTATTGACACATCTATCGCACTAAAGGCTAGTTTTATCCGCTGTCAGTTAACAAGACTAAATATAAGTCAAGATTGACTTATACTCGATTGAGTTAATGAACTCCGCACAAGTTAAAGGATTGGAACAAAACCGAAATGAGCATCGCTTTGAGTATGGCAAAACTCGCCTCTGGGCTTTTTCGATTTTGGGAAAGTTTTTTGTGACAAGTTTATTCACCCCCCCCCCCCCCCTTAAACTTGTGTTAGCCTTTCCAAGGGACCAACAGTATTTCATTTAATAATATTGAGAGTACAATTGTTCTTATATAGACATCATCTAACTTAGCCACCAAGACAACATTAATAATTATAATAAAAGACAACTAATAATAATTATTTATGCCTTAGTTATAATATCCTCAACATGCCCCCGCAATCCCGTGGGAAATGGCTGAACACGGAGATTGGACTTTAAACTGGCAAAACGAGGCTGGGCCAACGGTTTGGTGAGGACATCGGCTAACTAATCCTTTGAGGAGATAAAAGAGATGCCGAGCTGGCGAGCTGCAACTAATTCACGAACATGGTGAAAATCGATCTCTATGTGCTTCGTACGGGCATGATACAGCGGATTGTGTGCAAGGTAGGTGGCGCCAATATTATCACACCAAAGAGTAGGCGGAGAAGATAACGGAACATGCATCTCACGAAGAAGACTGCAAAGCCACTAGAGTTCGGCAGCAGTGTTAGAAAGGGTCTTATACTCGGCCTTAGTGCTGCTCTTCGAAACGGTCAAGTGCTGCTTATTGCGCCAACTAATGAGATTATCACCAAGGAAGACACAATGCCCTAACAGAACGACAATTATCATTGTCGGCAGCCCAATCAGAATCAGAATAAGCCCGGAGAGAAATAGATGACCGGCGGGAGAAGAAGAGACCTTCAGAGACCGTGTGCTTAAGATAACGCAGAATACGTTTAAGTGCAACCCTGTGAGCTTCGGTAGGAGAATGCATATACTTACTAACTTTGTGGACTGCGAACGCAATATCAGGACGAGTGAAACTGAGATATCGGAGACCGCTAACAATAGTGCGGTAAAGCGAAGGATCGGCGCATTGAGGGCCGTCGTCCAGAGTGAGACAGGTGGATGCCGACATAGGTGTCTGACAAGGCTTAGCCTTGTCCAGAGAGGCACGCTGGAGAAGCTGGAAGATATACTTGCGCTGAGTGAGAAATAACCCATCGGAGGTAGGAGGCACCTCAATGCCAAGAAAATAGGATAGAGAACCAAGGTCCTTAACCGGAAAGTGTCGACCAAGATAAGAGATAACCTGCTCAACAAGAGAAGACGATGAGCCGGTAATAACAATATCATCCACATAAATTAGAACATAGACACGAGCACCATCACGGGAATAAATATATAAGGAGGTGTCGGCTTTAGAACCGACAAACCCAAACTGAGTCAAGACATCGGTGAAGCGAGAAAACCAAGCACGGAGGGCCTGGCGAAGGCCATAAAGACTGCGGCAAAGACGGCATACATAATCAGGATAATCAGGGTGAACAAACCCCTATGGCTGCTGCATATAAACGGGCTCAGATAAATGCCCATGTAAGAAAGCATTCTGAATATCCACCTGGCGAAGAGACCAACCCTGCGAAACAGCATGAGACAAAAGAAGACGAATGGTAACCGGCTTGACAACCGGGCTGAAAGTGTCAGTGAAATCAACCCCTTCGGCCTGATGAAAACCCTTAGCCACAAGGCGGGCCTTGTGACGTTCAAAACGACCATCGGCATGACGTTTAGTACGATAGACCCATTTATTACCCACAATGTTCATATGAGGATGCAGAGGAACAAGATCCCAGGTCTGGTTGCGCAACAACGCATCAATTTCCTCTCTCATAGCATTACGCCAATTCGGGTGTTTAGAGGCGTCAGTGTAAGATGTAGGGTCCACGGATTCGGTAGAAGCAACAAGGGCTTTAGGAAGCGGGTAACGGATAAAGTCAGGCCGAGATATAGGTTTGAGGGAGTTGGTTTTGGTTCGAGTAACCATTGTATGAGTGGGAGGAGGGTGGGGAAGGAGACGACTCTGGAGAGGCCGAGGCTGAAGTGGACGCAGAGGAGGTGGGTGGTGAAGGCTCGGGAGCGGGAGCCGGAGGGGGTGGAGCCGGAGGGGGTGGAGCCGGGTTGGAGGGAGCCGGCATGGAAGGTGGATGTTGCATAGGTGCTGGCAGGAAGACGCGAAGCGGGACAGTGAGATTATCAGGCGTAGTTTTGGTGGGTGAAGGCGTATAGGGGAAGACGGATTCATCGAAAACCACGTGGCGAGCAATATAGATACGGCCAGAGGCAAGGTCCAGGCATTTGTAGCCGTGGTGGAAGGACTATAGCCGAGAAAGATGCAAGTTTTGGAGCGAAAATCGGTTTTGTGGTGGTTGTAGGGACGGAGATAGGGCCAAAGACACACAAAAAAGACGCGAAAGAATGTATAGTCGGGGGACCGATGGTAAACCATTTCGGCGGGCGACTTATCCTCGAGGACTTTGGTAGGAAGACGGTTGATAATATAAGTGGCGGTGATGAAGGCATCCTCCCAATAAGTGGAGTGGAAGGTTAGATTGGGCAAGAAGGGAAAGGCCGACCTCAACAATTTGGCGGTGGCGGCGCTCAATGGCCCCAACTTGTTCGTGGGTGTGGGGACATGAAAGGCGATGGCGGATGCCAAGAGAGGTAAGAAGAGTATAAACGCGACGGTACTCACCACCCCAGTCAGTTTGGATGGATTTTAGTTTGGTGTTAAATTGACGTTCAATCATAGCAAGAAAGTCAGGAAAGATAGTTTCAACATCAGATTTATGTTCAGGGGATAGAGCCATAAGTACTTTGTGAAGTCATCCAGAAAGCTGACATAATAACGGGAACCGTAAATCGAGGGTTCATAACAGGGGCCCCAAACATCGGAGTAGATCAGGTCTAAAGGAGCGGTAGAGGTGAATTCAGAAATGTATAACGGGAAGCGGTGACTTTTAACCAATTGACACGGGGCACAGACAGAAGGCGACGGCTTAGTAAGGGTGAAGGTAGGAAGGCGTTTTAAGGCTTGACGGAGTACGGAATAAGAACAATGCCCGAGACACTGATGCCACGTGGTGGAGGGGGTCAGGGAGGAGGCCAGAGCTTGAGCAGGAGCATTGGGAGGGTGAAGTGGGGTAGAGAAGTGATATAGGCCATCTTTTACAAATCCCCTAAGGTGCGTGTGACCGGAGTAATCTTTGACAAGAAAGTAAGACCCATGAAATTCAAAATACACGGAATTGTCAGAGGCAAATTTTTGCATAGATAAGAGGTTTCTGGTAATAGAGGGTGTAACAAGAATATTAGATAAATAAAAAATCTTGGGAAGGGGGAGTAATGTGAAGAAGAGCCATAATGAGTAATATGTAAACCTGTACCGTCACCTACATGCACTTTTTCGGGTCCAGCATAAGGTGCAGAAGATAGGTTGAGAGTACGAAGATCATGAGTGATATGGTGAGTGGCCCCGGTATCTGCAATCCAATTAAAGCCGTGATGTGGGGACGACGCATATGCGTGAGGAGGGGGAGAGCGCTGATATCGCAAGGAGCAAGCTGGTGCGGTATGGCGGAGGCGGCACAAATCTGGCAGGTGGAAGGTTTTGAACCAGTATAGAAGCTGGAGTGTGGGGGACAAGGGTTTCCACGATCACAACCTCGCCCCCGGTCTCGAGAAAAATCTGAACCATGGCCAGAGTACGGGGAAGGATAGAAGCTGAGACTGTTTCGTCGATTTGACATTCTCTTTTTCTTTTCTTTTTTTTTTTTATGGTGTTTTTTTTTTTTGGGTGTGCCGGTGGTAAAATTAAAAAAAAATTTTATATATATATATATATATATATATATATATATATATATACCATGGTGCGGTATATATATTATTTTGTCTTTAAATACAATTGACATTTATATAATAATTCGGTACATTGATTCAAAAAATATATATACCATGGTGCGGTATATATATTATTTTGTCTTCAAACTCTTGATTCAATGTACATTTATATAAACTCTTGATTCAAAATACAAAAAAAGAATAGTTACAAATTCAATGTACTGTACATACAAGATTCAATGTACATATATTAATTTGATTCATTGTATTTTTACAACAAAAATATTCAGTGTATAAAAGTGATAGCATGTACTACCTTGAGGTGATGATTAATGATCTAGGTTATCACAATAAAATGGATGTCAATAGCCTGTTAGATTATCCGGATGAAAATGACGCATGTTTAGAGGTCAAGACCTTAGAAGAAATTGTAAATACCATTCTTGAAAATAATGCTGAAGATGATGTTGAAGACGATACAACACCTTTGGAACCTGTTACACGTAAAGAAGCACTCAACGCATCAAAGGCACTTAACAACTTTTTGATGCAGCTCGAAAGCACCACACCCGAACTTTTGGATGCAATAAGGAAGATTACAGATGAGCTTCAAGCAGATTTAAACTTTAAGAAAAAACAGACGACAATAGAATCATATTTTACAAAATTGTAACATATATATTTTTGTGATTATGGAGAATTATTAATTTATGATATTATTGGGACTGTATATCTATACAGGGATTTTCTAAAAATTATTATCTTATTATCTTATCGAAATTGGTCATTTTTTGAATTGGCACAAGTCAGGACCAGAGAAAAATATTATTTTAGAGAGGTTATTAATTTAAAGAGTATTAATTTATAGAGGTTTTACTGTACTTGGATGGTCTTCGAGTAAATGATGTATCTTTTGGTTCCGCCAATACCACAAACCGGTAAAGATCTCACGGAATGGAAACCTCCAATATTTAACTTCTCCTCCCCCAACCAGTCCCCTTTCAAGCATTTACCCACATACTCGCATTTGTCTCATAAAAGTAACTACTACTCCGCACCATGCTTCATTATCATTAGGGTATATATTAAGGTTAAGGCATGCATTATCATTATAAATACCATGTTCCAGGAACTACGTAAGGCTTGATTGCTGGACAATTACAGGATACATAGGCAATCTAAGACAAGTTCTTAGACTCAACCGTCAATCTTAAAATATACACCACGTTCTTAAGGCATTAGGGTTTGGGGTATTCCTCATTAGATTCATTCAGGCCCGGATTAATTAGGTGACATAATTTGTCATCATCATTGGCGCTAGAAGGAGGGTCTTCTACTGTTGAATACACCAAGATCACGATGCCTCCTAAGGACAAGAACGCCAAGAAGGCTAATTCCAAAACCACGGATCAACAGGGTTTGCAGATCAATGAGCACATAAATCCGGATCCGCAAGAGACAGGGGATCCAGCGTTGGATCCTATCCATGAAGATCATCCAAAGGATCACCCAAAGGAGAAGCAAGGCCTTTCTCCAGAACATCAGGCTATTGTAGATCAATTGGCAACGGCTGATCGCGAACTGATGTCTAGAATCGTAGCGGAGGCTTTTATGGCTCAAGGTCATGAAAACAGCGGCAAGCAAGACGCCGCAGAAAATGCCAAGCAAGCCCCTAGGGAAGAAATCAGCGGGTCATCCAGCTCTGTGGAGAAAAAGAGACGTGAAATCCAACAGAAGCATCAGAGGTGTGATGAGGATAGCGTTAGACAGGAGCTGGACGTTATTTTGGGCAAAAATTCGGTCTCACTATGGTTGGAATCCCCCTTCACAAAAGAAATCGAAGACTTTCTCAAACCTAAGGGATTTAAAATACCAAAGATAGAGCCTTATGATGGCA
Source organism: Gentiana macrophylla (assembly GCA_026214975.1). Taxonomy (NCBI): domain Eukaryota; kingdom Viridiplantae; phylum Streptophyta; class Magnoliopsida; order Gentianales; family Gentianaceae; genus Gentiana; species Gentiana macrophylla. Next base: position 84,749,594 of record CM047817.1, read on the forward strand.
CCACCGATCCAGAAGACCATCTACATAGGTATCTGTCTCAGATGAGGTTGGACGGCGAGTATGATGCAATGCGGTGTCGGGCCTTCGAGACATTGCTCGTCGGTCGAGCCAGAGAAAGGTTCACCAAGCTACGACCGGGTTCAATCTTGATTTTTGCTATGTTGGCTCGCAAGTTTCGAGATGCGTTTATAGTAAATAAGAAGTTTCATTTAAGCGCTACGCACCTCATGAATATGAAGCAACAAAAAGATGAAACTGTGATAAATTATTTGAAGAGATTTAATCTTGAGGCCATGCAAGTCAAGGACGCGGATGATCGACTTCTGATCACGTCATTTGTGGGAGGGTTGCGTAATACAAGGTTATATATGAAATTGAGCAGAGATGTTCCTCGTACCATGGATGAGTGTGTTAATGTGGTGCATAGATTCTGTCAAGGAGAAGAGGCAGTGCGTAGGCACACCCAATCCGACTGGATGGATTCAAAGAAGGACACTTGAGGTCCAAATAAGAATCAGTCCAAAGGGCAGAGCACCGAAAACAAGTCGATAGTCTGGGATCGTATCACGGCACCCGTATCGGACCAGTTGGGAAAGAAAGGAGCCCTACATGATAAGGATTTTATCCCTCTCAATCGGTCTCGGTGGGAAGTGTTGTCCATTATGATCTTGAAGGGCATAGCGAAGACACCAAGACCACTGAAAATGCCTCGAGAAAAGAGAAATCCAAGAAAGTATTGTGAGTATCACACTGATATAGGTCATACAACGGAAGATTTTGATCACTTGAAAAGAGACATCGACACCTTTATTCAAGAGGGAAAGCTAGATGAAGTGGTCGATAGGTCTCAGTGTAATGAGCCCAAAGGGCGCCGAGAGTATAAAAGAAAAATTCTGATCATGGTCGAGATCGGGGTCGCGACGCTCAGAGCCACAGAGACCGATCACCACATCGCGAGCGATCTCCAGATCGGGAAAGAAACAACAGAGGTGACCATGATCGAGACAGGTATGACGATAACCGACCCAATAATTACGTTAATACGATATTTGGGCCAGCTGAGAATGATAAAGACCGAGCCAGTCGAGAGCCAACTGATAGCTCGAGGGAGAAGAAGAGACTGAGATTTACAACAGAAGTCGGGTATGGACCTAAAGATGACATACCTAACTCTCGGAGTCACAGTGAAGGGCTGGTAATTGAAGCGGTGATAAGCCGAACTCGGGTATCAAGAGTTTGCGTCGATAATGGCAGCGCGGTGAATATCTTGTACTACTCGGCTTTTAAGGCGATGAAACTGAAATATGAGGACATAGCTCCTTTAGCATCTCCGTTTTTTGGATTCACAGGACAAGCGATCCATCCTATTGGTTCGATAAGGTTGCTAACGACGGTTGGCGAGGGTGAAAGAGGAAGGACCCTTAAATTAAACTACGTAGTAGTCAAGGCCCCTTCGGCATACAATGTCATTTTAGGTCGACCTGCTCTTTTCAACCTACGCGCCATCATCTCCACCATCCATAATAGCATGAAATTCCCTACTAGGAATGGATCGCATGAATTAAGAGAAGATATTCAAGCTGCTCGGAGCTGCAACTCCATCGTCGTGGATGGGAAAATGGCTGTGTAGCAAGTCCAGATTGAAGAGTTGATTCGTGAGGAAGAAGAAGAGAAGAGTTGGATCTCGGTTGACCCCGTCGAAAATGTTCATCTATGGGAAGACGAAACAGATCAGTGTGTGCAAGTTGGAATATGGATCCCGACTAGAGAAAATCAATTACTTGTCGAGCTACTAATCGAGTTCAGAGAGGTATTTGCATGGAAGGCTGACGACATGCCAGGACTATCCACAGATATAGCGGTCCACAAGCTTGAAATAGATCAGGGCCGGAAGCCAGTCAAACAGAAAAAGAGGAGCTTCGCACCTGAACGAAACCAAGATATAGAGAAGGAAGTCGGGAAGCTATTAGCGGCCAAAATAGTGAGGGAAGTGCTCTACCCTGAGTGGCTAGCCAACCCAGTGTTAGTCAAGAAGCCCGACGGCAGTTGGCGTATGTGCGTTGACTTCACCGACTTGAATAAAGCATGTCCGAAAGACTCATATCCATTGCCAAAAGTTGGCAGGTTAGTAGACTCTACCATCGACTTCGAAGTGTTTGGTTTTTTAGATGCGTATAAGGGATACCATCAGATCGTATAGGATCCTCAAGACGCTGAAAAGACAGCTTTCATCACGGCATTCGGCACTTTTTCTATGTAACCATGCCATTCGGGTTGAAAAATGCTGGGGCTGCAAATCAGAGAGCAGTCAACAAGATTTTTGCCAAACAGATCGGTAGGTAGTATACGTCGACGACTTGCTCATCAAGAGTCGATCGATGAAGCAGTACTTGGTAGATGCTCGGGAAGTATTTGAGGTTTTGAGTGAAACGAAGATGAAATTAAATCCTAATAAGTGCACCTTTGGGGTCAGGTCGGGGAAGTTTTAGGATACACGATCTCGAAAGACAGGATTCGAGTAAACCCGGATAATATCGACACTTTGAAAAACATGTCTGCCCCTCGGAATGTAAAGGAAGTGTAGAGACTAACTGGTCGAATGGCCACCCTCAACAGGTTTTTATCGAGATCCGCCCGGCGAGCTCTACCGTTCTTTAAGATTCTTCGTAAAGCTAGTCCTTTCTAGTGGGACGAAGAGTGTCAAAAATCCTTCGAGGATTTAAAAGCATATTTGTCGGAGTTACCCACTCTCACTTCACCAAGAGAAGGAGAAAAATTGTTGGTCTATCTGTCGGTATGTGAAGAAGCAGTGAGTGCGGTTCTGATCGGGGAAGGGGTCCACGGCCAAGTGCTGATTTACTTTGTTAGTAAACCATTGCATGGACCCGAGATCCGATACTCACCAGCAGAGAAACTAGCATTATATTTGGTATATGCCTCGAGAAAACTGAGGCCCTATTTCCAAGCCCATCCCATTACGGTGGTCACTGACCAACCGCTGAAGCAGATCTTAGCGAAGCCCGACACGTCAGGGAGACTAGCAAAATGGGTAGTAGAGATGGCAGAGTACGACATCGAGTTCGCACCTCGGACCGCGGTTAAGGCCCAGGCCTTGGCAGATTTTTTAGCTAAAGGAATTTCCATCCAACTCGAGCAAGAGAAGCAAACCACAGAAGAACAGTGGACGCTCCAAGTCGATGGGGCATCAAGCAAAGAAGGGGCAGGAGTTGGACTCCTTCTAATTAGCCCGAATGGTGAAGAATTCCCCTACGCCCTTCGATTCAACTTCAAAGAGACAAACAATGAGGCTGAATATGAGGCTATGATCACAGGTCTGAAGCTTGCTTTGAGGTTGGGAGTCGAGAATCTACTAGTTTACAGCGACTCGCAGTTGGTGGTAAATCATATCAGGGGGGAGTATGAAGCCAAGGAAGAAACCATGAAAAATTACTTAACAGTGGTACAAGGCCTCATACCAAAGTTCAAGTCAGTTCAGATCGAGCAAGTTCCCCGAAGTCAGAATAAGAGAGCCGATGCCTTATCTAAACTCGCTTCGAACTTCGTCTCGAGCAAGAAAGTTCTAGAAGAGTTATTGACCGATAGAAGCTACAAGGAATCAAAAGTGCAGCCGATCACTCAATAGGCAACATGGATGGATCCAATAGCTCTTTACCTTAAGGACAGCATTCTGCCATCCGACAAGGTACAAGCCAGGAAAATCCGACTTCAGTCAACACGGTATACGTTCTTCGATTCTATCCTTTATCGGAAAGCTTTTGTAGCTCCATGGTTATGATGTGCATCAGAAGACGAGGGGCATATCTTCTGGAAGAAATTCACAGAGGAGCTTGTGGAAATCATTGTGGAGCTAGAATGCTTACTCGAAAGTGCAAATTAGCTGGATATTTTTGGCCGTCGATGCAACGAGATGCGAACAACCTAGTTCAAAAGTGTAGACCTTATCAAATTCATGACAATATCACCCATCAACAGGCCCAAGAAATGAACTTCATCTCGTCACCCTGGCCTTTCGATCAGTGGGGCATCGACATAGTCGGACCTCTACCCCGGGCTCTGGGCAACAATAGATATTTAGTCGTCGCGGTGGACTACTTCACAAAATGGATCGAAGCCAAGGCCTTGACCGACATCAGAGCTTCCACTATTAAAAAATTCTTGTGGATCGATATTTTATGCAGGTACGGAATTTCCAAGACTCTGATCTCAGATAATGGCACTCAGTTCGAAGACCAGAAAGTTAGAGAATGGTGCAACAAATATCATATTAGTCAGCGCTTCACCTCGGTAGCTCACCCGCAAGCAAACGGTCAAGTTGAGCAGACAAATCGGCAGATCAAGATAGGGTTGAAAAAGATATTAGAAGCCGAAGGTCGAGACTGGGCTGCACAACTTCCGAGCATCCTATGGTCATATAGGACAGCTCCAAATTCTTCGACAGGAGAAACACCCTTCTCACTGGTCTACGGATGCGAAGCGGTAATCCCCGCAGAGATCGGTATTCCCTCTCCTCGAGTTCTAGCATACAATGTCGAAACCAATGCCCCTGATCTTCGACATGAAAAAGATAATGTTAAGGAACGAAGAGGAATAGCTTCAGCTCGAATGGCGAGATATAAATAGAAAATCTCGCAGTATTACAACTCAAGGGTCAAGTACAAATACTTCAAAGTCGGAGATTTGGTCCTCCGAAAAAATGAAGCAACCCGACAAGAATCGACGGGTAAGTTAGACCTAAATTAAGAAGGCCCGTATCAGATCCTGAAGGTTCATCCCAAATGGTCCTATCAACTCGGGCGAGCAGATGGGACCACGGTTCCTCGACAATGGCACGCCAACAATCTGAGGAAGTATTATGCTTGATTGAACTTTATCTCGAGTTATTCATATTTTTACTCTTTGTAATAAGTCTGTGTGACAATTTTATGGATATTCTAATAAACATGTCTTCTCTCAAGATGCTTTTATGTTTTCAGGATCTACAGCCTTAACATTATAAGTCTAACACAATACAAAATGTCAAAGGCAATGTAAACGACTACGGAGGGAAAATCCGTAAGTCGGACCCCTCAATCCAGCCTACAAGGCAACGGGAGAGTTTGCAAAGTCGGACCAAACGCCCATAAAATCGACCAGCCAAAAGCAAAACGAGCCTAATGGGCAAAAAAATGCTAAGGCAGAGGGATGGTTCGCAAAGTCGGACCAGACGCCCAGAGCATCGACCCGCCCATAGCAAAACCAGTCCGTGAGACAAAAATGCTAAGGCAACTAGGTCGACCTCAACTAGAGTAAACTCACAAGTGCAATAAGAACCAAAGGTTCATAATACACTTGGGGGGCAACACGGCATCGATAAGGCAAATAGCACAAACGAAAAGCTAAAAGACATCGAAATATAAAAGAAGAATAATAAAAAGAAGAACAAAATACTACAAAAATTGAAGCAAAATCAGTCCAAATAAGGTCAGGTCGACAAGACAAGCCAAGACAAGTTTTACAGACCAAATTCAAATTATACACGTCCAAGTTCAACAAAAGTAAAATTCAAAGAATAACAGATTAAGAGGAAGCATCGGGCGTCGGTTCGGTGATAGCAGGGGTCGGTTCAGAAGTCGACGAACCATACTTCTGGGCAAGAGACTCCCCTCGTTGGAACTCCTCACCGTACTGGTCGTACAGCTTCTCCGCCTCAGGGTCATAGAATTACGGTGCGGCAAGATTAGCCACATCAAACTCTGGATAAACATCCATAGCCTGGTCCACCGCCATTGTAAAGCCGCCCATCATGGCTATACGCATCATCACGGTTAGGTCGTCATCAAGCTCCTGCCACGGATTTTATCTAACAAAACAACAAGTAATAAAATTTATAAATCCGTATTCCCAAGTGTAGGGATCGTGAGTACAAATGATTAATACCGGAGTCGGTCACGAGGAATCGGGTATCTAGTTCATTAATTTTCCTAAGGTTGTTACTACTAAAACGAAACTAAAAACGATAAAATAAACCGACAGAGGATTGTCACCCAAAGCCGTGAAGGATAAAAGCAAAACAAAATCTAAACTATAAACTATAAAATAAACAGTAAACAAGAAGATGATCATGGTGATTAAACAATGAACAAACAATAATCCACCGTCCCGCAACCCTCTATTTCCTCTCTAAAGTATCTTGTGATGATTTAATTAAAGATGTGGTTCACCTATCAAAGGTATGAATTTCTACTCTCGTAGATAATTCGCCTATCAATCTCTCATCTCTCGATATATATGATTGACGCTCTCAAACCAAGGTGTAAGATCTCTCAATCTAGCAACCTAGAAATTCAACCTATCAACTCTCGTTATGTCAAGGTTAAAAATCTCATCTTTCCCATGGTGATCTAAGGTTTACACCGACTCTCGTCATACGGTAAACATCAATAACAATTCATCTTTCGATATCGATTGCATAAACATATAATCATAGAAAAGATACAACTTTAATCAAATTCACAAACCAAATCTAGATTGAAAATAAAGAACCTGCTGAAACGGATTCACATGGTTTTTCAATTGCTCAGCCTCCAAGCATTCAGCACAAAACAGCAAAACGAAATCAAAAGCGGGAAAGAAACAAGAAAAATCGCTGCCCAAATTTCTCCCCTGGCGGGGTGGGGGCGCTTAGGTTTTCTCCTAATGATTGTGTATCAATAGGTCTCAATAATGTATGTCTTAGGGGTTGAAATCGCTACCGCTATTTATAGGGAAAGTAAGTCGGTTTTCAAAGATGTCGGCCGTGGACGCCCGTCCGGAATTGTGGACGCCCGTCCATTCTTCTGGACTTGCTTCAGACGCCCGTCCCACTCGGCGTCAAACTCTCTCAGATCAAAAATCTTCACCTGACGCCACCCAAATATTCTGACGCCACCCAGCCGGACGGGACTTGGACGCTTGATTCACCGATCCAAATTCAAATCTTCAACTCTATCTCTTTTCTTCTAGCCAATTCCATCCTTATCTCTTTTTCATCAATTAAATCCGACTCTTATCTCTTTTTGATCTTCATTTGAGCATCAAACACGTACCTAAAACACATCAAAACATTGCAAATGTAGTATCTTCCAAATCAATATAAAACCATCAATTTTACACATATTTCATACGATTTCGCAACTAACCCATTAAAAACATCACTTGCTTAATATTTCAATATAAAGCTCGATTTCTATGAAAAACATCCAAATATGGGGGAAATTGATATAAAATATATCCTTATAAAATGTACAAAATCACCCTTAACAGCTCCCTTGACTTCCGATACTCCGGGATGGCATCTTTCTTGGCTGCATCGACCTGGGAAGGAACGTTCTCCAGCTCGACCCTCAGAGCGTCCCTTTCGTTCCGAGCCTGCGTAGCCTCGGCCAAAGAAGCATTGTGCCCTCTCTGCAGCTTCTCGAAGTCCACCGCCAGATCGGCCAGCTTTTTCTCCAGGACTTGCGAGTCGTTTTATGTCCTGGTCAGATCGTTGGCAGATTGAGACAACTCCATATTAAACTTCTTTATCTCGGTGTCTGCCTCTATCGTATGAGTCTCCAATTCAGACTCCAATCCGGCTATTGCGGCACTCTTCTTGACGCTCTCATCGAGCAGCGCATGGATTTTCCTCTTCAGATCCTCCTCTGCCTCGACTGGCACAGTCAATCTTCTAGCCGCCTCCTTACCGAAGTGGTTTGTCTGTAAAAAAAAAAAAGAAAAAAAAAGAGAGAAAGGCATCATCTAGCAGGAGTAAAAGACACATCGACATAAAAGTAGGAGAAAGAGAGCGACTTACCATACGACACAGCTTCCGAAGCGTAGAAGATAGAACCTTGTTCTCCATAGTTGCGCTATCTTCGGCAGCCCGGTTCATGTCGATCTCGAGCTCAGCAGAGGCTTCACCGACTTTGGCCTTTTTAGCCTCTCTACGCTGAACCCTCACCATGTCAGGCAGGGTTGGTCTCTTTTTTGATGGCCGCACGACGTCAGCATCGGCGGATGGCGTTATCTCGACTATGGCTTCGTCGTCTTCGTCTCGCAGTGAGCCATAACGAGTGAGAGGAACGTCAGATTGAGGCAGGGTGGGGGAACAAGCGGGAGTCGTCGGCTCGACATCCATAGTACATACTTCAGAAGGCTGTGCAAGGATAGCTTCGAGCCGAGAAGAGCCCCCTTCCCCAGCAGGGGGAGTTACCCTCCTCTCGACAACCTCAGCAGAAGGGGCCGCTCGACCCCCCAGTAGCGGAACTAGTTTACCCTTTGGCATGGGGACCTGGGTAGGGTCAGAGATAACCGAGAACTTCCCCACTGCAAAAAGAAAAGACATGGTTAATATCATTGATAATACCAAGTTATACATCTCGACAAGAAAAAGAAAATATGATAAAAAACATAGAAGCATCCTACAGTTCTCTTGGTCGTGAGCATGGAGTGTCGAGTAGGGCATCGGCCCCGCCTCCTCCAGGTTGGCCAGGGTATACAGAAGGTGCAGATCTCGGGTGGACACCTCGAGTCTAAAGTTGTCCATCTGACGGGCCTCTCGAGGGACAGGATCACTACCTAGCTTATCCGTCTTCTTGCCCCTCGACCTCCACGGTCCTATGTATGGGTTGCCCGAACCGTGACATAGGAAGAAAAACCTCGGTTTCTAGTCTCCATGCGATGAAGGCCCATTGGACACAAACTCGTGTCGATTTGGTCTTCGTTGGAAGGTATACCACAGTTTATCTGGCATACCTGTAATCTTATAGTAGTACCGGAAGAGGGGGACCGAGAAGCAAACTCCTACTACTCGGCAGGCTATTACGAACCCCATCAGAATCCTAATAGCGTTGGGGGCTAACTGGGAAACGCTTATTTCATAGTGGTGCAGAATTACCGTGATGGCCGGGCACAACGGAAACCTCAACCCGCTGGAAAGTTGGGCTTCGTAGACAGAGCAAAACCCTTCTGGGGGCTCATTAGCGAATTGGTGTTGACCCGACGGAAGATGGATTTCAAATTGAGGATCCACCAGACCAAATCTTTGGCAGATTTTGTTAGCATCATCTAAAGAAAGGGCAGTAAGGCAACCTTTTGGACCCTTTCCGTCCATCCTGGTAACTAGTTTCTTAGGTTTGCGAGGGATGGAGGGAGATGGGCTTATGGGCTCGCCGGAAAGTGACCGGACAGGGCAATCGGAGTGGGTGGCTGATGAATCTTGACTATGGGAAGATGATTCACTACCCTTATTAGATTCAGTAGCACTACTTGACATTGGTAAATACAGAAAGAAGAGGGAGAATGCGAAAAAAAAAGTGCTTACTTGGTGTTTGGATATGATGCAGAGAGAATGATGAAATAACCTCTTCTCTGACGTTTGCCTCCCCTTTTATGCTTGAAAAAATTGTAAAATGATTTGAAAAGACGTGATTTGAGGGGGTTATAACCCCCCTACAAATCACGAGAATCAAGGTAATGGCGTTACGGTTAACGCGAAAGGATGCCTCGTTCCTTGTGCCGAAGATACGGTGTTAGTGCGCCATGACGTCATGCTACGATTGGCTAGGGTTGTAGGGGGCAGTACAGTTGTTTCCCGCCCAAACAACAACCCAACTCGGAGACGATTCAAATGGCAGATTTGACCTCAGACGACGGGAGTCGCCTCTCTCAAGTCTGGGGGCTTATGACGATACAGGGTTTCACCCCTCCACGTGTTGTCTAACAGTTGGTCCTTGTAATATGAGCAAGTGTCAAGGCAGGCATGTCGATTCCCAGACTCGGATTGCGACGATCAACTCTTAGACAGTGTAGGACAATGGTCCCAGTTCGACCTCCGTAAGTCGGTTAAGTCGGCTTAGAGGACAGGGACCGCACCAGCCATGAAGGCCCATTATCAATATGATAACTTGGGCTATGGGCAAGGCCTATTAAGGTTAAATATGACAATAGCATAGACCGACCTATTATTAGGGTTAGGGCATGCATTATCATTATAAATACCATGTTCCAAGAACTACGTAATGCTTGATTCCTGGACAATTACAGGATACGTAGGTAATCTAAGACAAGTTCTTAGACTCAGCCGTCAAACTTAAAATATACACCACGTTCTTAAGGCATTAGGGTTTGGGGTATTCCTCATTAGATTCATTCAGGCCCGGATTAATTAGGTGACATAATTTGTCATCGTCGGGGCTTATATTTCAACAGCCACATCGTCTCAATTCAGACCTAACCTACGATCTACATTCCAGTTCAGGTTCAGGCTTGCTTTTGACATGGGTATCACTTGATCTCACACACGTGACACTTAAGGCTCCGTTTGTTTTGGGTTGGAGTTTTTTTTTGTGTTTTTTATAAGAAAAGTTAGGTAAAAATCCATCTTTTCCCCTTTATTTAAGCTTTAATCCAGCTTCAATTTATTAGTAGCATTAAGGACAAAATAATCATAACTGGACTAAAATACCCTTGGTTTTATCTTCAAACACTCGCTTTATTACCTTGCAAAATTCACCATTGCTGCCTCTTCTCCACCTCCGACCGCCATCTCCATCTGAAATGAAGCTATTTCACCTCCTTCCTTCCTTTTTCCGTCCATATGCTCTCTTATTTCACCATTTTCACTCCATTTTTTGCAACTTTTTAGGCACCCAAGCACTACTAAAAAAGGTCAAGCTACGCTCAAGTCGCCAATCCCTATTGGTGCTCCCAAATCAGTAAAGTCGCCGACCAATTGATTTCATTATTCTTTAATTTTCTACTTTTTTTCAATTTTCACGAACAATTTGCTCCATTTGTCGTAGATGAACTCTCAGCAAGCCTTTTCACTTCATCATTAATGGGAAAGATCAATACTAATCGGTACTATAATCAGTAGTTGAATTGCTTACTACGAGGCGTAAATTGTTGATGTAGTGAGAATATGGAAGTATTGGTTAATTTATGATGATGTAGTGGATGAATCGCAGATTTGGAATTCAAAGTGATAAATTGTTTCGCGCTGCGGCGACAAGATGAGCTCCGATGCTGCTCTAGGTGGAGGTCCTGTTTTAATTTTGGTTATTTTATTTTTTTGTTCGCTTGCATTTTACTATTAGTGTGTTAACATGATTTGTTTGTTCTAGTCTTTTTACTAGTGGCTTCTGGCATGAATTTTGATTGTTGATTGAATAATGTGCAGCGAAGTGGTTTGAGGCTGCAAAATTTATGATACATAACATGAAATAATTTTGGTTGCACATGGCTATTTTGGCTTCAAAATGTTCAGAATTCTACGTTAATAGCAAGGTCATTATGTTTCTCTTTCGTTATTTTAAGTACATATAGTGACGCAGATTAATTTTTCTTCCATTTTTTTTCTTGGTGATTCATTATTTTCAGTGTAGAAAGCACACAACAACAGATTGATTGGGATAGTGCGTCCATGGAATTTATTGATAGGGTGACTGGTGCCGACGAGGAAGGTCGATCTCGCAATCGTATTCTTAAAGGATGTTCCTGAACTGGTAGATTCTCAAACTGTAAAGCAAGTGATTTCTGGTGTTTGCAATGGAGATCTCGAAGTCAAAACACTAAATGTAGGCAGCAAGGAGGAGGAACACTCTGGGCAAAATATTCTTCACAAGAAGTAAGTCGTGCAATCTTTTGCTACGAAGTAACACAATGTAATTGAGGAACAAAAGGGAGAGAATTATGCAGACGGTGAAGTGAGAAGAGATGAATCCAATCTACGGAAGCTGAATGATCCCAATTCTTTTTTCTGGGCATGTCATGGCTCAATTAGAGATGGGAAATATAACCATGTTTTCTGCATTGATTTAAAGGATGGATACATATAATCAAGAATCATTTACATTTTTCTTCTTGTTTTTGACTATTTAGCTACATGTCCAGGGTGACATCATTTTGTTTGTTAAAAGGTATAAAGTTTTGTTGATCCAAGAAAGCTTTTTCTGTTAAATGAGCTTTCTTGTTTATGTTAAATGCTTTTGCTGTTTAGTGCGCGAGCTTGCTACTGTGATAGTGTTAGTGTGTTCTTGTGTTTGAATATGATCTTTGATATCATATTCAAGTTGTGATACCGATCATCGATGGTGATATCATTGTGATAATCGATATCATTATTGTGATATCGATATCATTATCGCGGATACTTGTGAACGCTACGATTAAATTCAGCTTTCAAATACTACGTCGAAAAGGTATCAAATAAGGTCTCAAAATGAAGATAAAAAAATATGAACTTTTGGTGAAACAATTTTGATAATCGTTGTTCTAAATCAAAAGTTACGGTCGTTTATAAGAAAAACGTTCCGGTTAATGCAAATACTTTTTTCGGCTTTCAAATTTACATCGGAAGGGTATCGTATTTGGGCTCAAATTAAAGAGAAAAAAATGAATTTTGGTGAAATTTTTTTGATGATCAGAGTTCTAAATCAAAAGTTATGGTTGTTTGAAAAAAAAAAAAAAAAAAAAAAAAAAAAAAAAAGATGAAGCAGCTTATATTTTTTTGAGAGTCAGCCGCTTATATTGATGAAGATGAAGCGCGCATGTCCAATAAGAGGGTATTTTTTACCGTCTGAAATTTTTTTTTTTTGTCCTTTTTGTAACTAAAAAAATGAGCGTGTTCTGTTTATTTATTTTAGGTTAAAATTTGGATTTTTCCCTCATTTCCCTCTAAAATATAATAAAAATAATTGAAGTAATGATTAGAAAGTTAAGATGTTTTTTTGAAATTTATGTAGATAAAGAAATGATTGGTGAGAGAAATTAAAATAAAATAGTATAATAAATAAAAAAAGGTAATAAAGTAGATAAAGTGAAATGGTGATAGATGATTAATATTTTTATTTGTAGTTGAATAAATAATTGGTAAGAGAATTGTAAGAAATAATTGGTGAAGTGATATAAAAAAAACTCCAAAAAAAAACTCTAACCAAAACAAACAGGAGCTTAATAGTCTTTTTCGGATCTTCTTAGCTAATGGGCCGAAAAGGCTCAACCCGATTTGGGACATTTCCATGGGCTTCAGTAAAGTTTTGCCTTTTCATAACGCAAATCGCCTTCAATTCATCGACATAACACATGTCGTCATCTATCCTATGATAAACCGATCGACGTGAGGTGTTTCTCAGCTCATTCAACTAGCATTGTGTAGGTTCGCCTCGATCTGAGATATCTGAGATGGACAGTCCGGTCATTCAGCAGACATTGCCCCATGATGATAACTGCTACAATAATGGCTCCATGATTTTTGTCCCTTTATGGCATGAGCTATGAACCGCTTCACGATCTCACCCTCATACATTATCACACACGTCAAGGATTTAACTCTCCAGTTGAGTCTCATGAAAAAAGTATCATCACTTACAAAATCCGAACTACATTTTAGCTTGATCCCAAACATCTGGGTATGTAGGCCGCCAACGAATTGGCTCGGCTATTAATCATCAAAAAACCACCAAATAAGTAATTGGGTTATCCTTATGTAGTCCAATTACTTGATTCTCAACCCGATTTTATCACTGACGATTTTGAGCATCGTCAGAAATATTTTTGGCATGCTATGTACATAGCTCTTTAGCGTGATGTATACTGATTAAATTCCTAGTGGTTTTAGATATTTGCATAGATACTTGAAAAAAAATATGCCTTAAAACGTTATTGTTCTCCATAAGAAAAATAAAAAAAAATAAAAAAAGAGGAGTAGTTTGAAAAAATATAGGTCTAATAAATAAGCATTTAAAAATTATGTCAAAAACATTTCACTACAAATTATCCTCATGAATTCTCCTCAAAATGCCTTTTCAGACTTATTTTCTAAATTTCTTTCATTGTGTGCAAAAAAAAAAATTTACTATTTTGTAAATGTTTATTTTTTAAGCATATTATTTCAAACACCAAAATTTTCAAGATTCTACGTTGTCATTGTATGGGAAATTTTTAGGTTGTGACTTCATTTGAGGTGACTTAATACGTAGAATAATCCGGACCATACAGTTTAAATTCAATTTAAAAAACAGACAGTTCATATAATGCTACACGTGTCTCCACATCGTGTGGAGACACCACTAAAAACATCCCCATTGTATGGTGGTCCGTGTAAGTTTTGTATCATTATGTTATCAATCTTGTCCCATCAAATTTTTTAAAAAGTACTTCATTCGTTTCAAAATAACCGAAGCATTTGTTAAATCATTTGTTCCATTTTATGTAAGGAATTTTTAGTGCAGTGTTTATTGTGTCTTTCCAACATCTACAATTATTTATTAAGCAGTGTTAGAATAAAAACAACATTGCATAACTTATATACTAGGTTTTTTTAAGGCGAGTTCTATTGGAACCAATATTTTACTATTGACACATTTTTTTTCATCGCAACACCAAATCACTTTTTGGCACCACGTTATGCGCGTCAGAGCCACTGACGTTTTTTTCTCTCACAACGTTAGTGGGTCTAACGTTTTACACCAATGACACATTTATAACTGTAAAATTAGTGTCACTGACGTTGGGATTGAAAATCAACGTCAGTTCCTGTGACGCTCGTACCGCAAACGGGCGTCAGTGCCAATAACATTATGCTGTTCAAAACAATAAAAATATTCAATGTGTTTCCAAGAGTGATTTAAGGGTGCCGAGAGTAATCGTGTACCCTGAGTATTTTCGTGGTGTCGATAGAAGCCGCATTATTTTATAGTCAAATTTAAACATTAACTTATATCCTTAAAATGCGTGTTTTTATCAACTACGTTAGTTATTTTTAAACGGAAGACATACAAAAAATTTCATCTAAAATTTGTGGCAAATTTTTGATGGGTTGTGATAATGCTGAAATTATCACGGTTGTCTAGCGGTGGTGTAAGTAGTGGATATCTGGCTATAAAAGTGTATGATAGTGATGCAAGCCGGTGGTGCTCGGCGGTGAAGTGGTGGCGACGTATGAACAAACAGAGAGAGAGTATGCAATTTGGCGTAGTTTTGCCTTGTTTTCTATTTCTTGTCCCCTTTAGTTGTTACATTGAACCCCCCCCCCCTTTTATAGGTGGGAGGAGAAGCTAGGGTTTTAGCTACAGATAAATAAGTACGGTATCCGTGCGATGCGGTGCCAAGTGTATATCGGGTCGCTGAGCGTATGGTCGCATGTCGTCTTTCTTGTCCTCTAGCTGATTCCTTGCTTTCTCCTGCATGGGCTCTTGTGGTCTCTGATGGACCTCGCTCTTTCAGGGTTGTGGGCTGGCCCCTTGGCCTTCTAATGACCTCGCAGGGTTGAAGGTTCCTAGCGGGGATCTTTGGCTGGCGATCCCAAGAATTGAGCTGTATCGCCGCGGATGTTGTGGCCGCAAGCCTTGTCTCCTTACCTGGTGGCCGGAAAGGTTCAAACTGGGGTCCATAGGTGACATTACGATTTAGGCATATCAATGGCCCCCTACTCCGTGTCTTAGGCATTTTCTCGAAATGTCAAGCAGGGAGTAAACTGTGCTCGTGGATTGCAGGCGGTTCTGTTTGAGCACTGAATGCTGTGTTGGTTTTTTATGACCTCGGTGTAGCCAAGCGACTTGTTTGTTAGGGTCACGCTATGAAGCAGACGACCATGGGTGCCGTATTATTAAGCGCATGACTTATGATGCCGCCGCTTATTAAGCGGATGGATTTATGACGCCGCGCTATTAAAGCGAGACGGACTTATGACACCGCCGCTTATTAAGAAGGCGGTCATATCACGCTGTGTTATTAGGCAGATGGAATTATGATGCTGCGCTATTAATCAGACGGTCTTATCACGGCGCGCTATTAAGTAGATGGCCTTGTCTTAGGTAGCAATACCCTTTGCGGGCTTATTTGGACTGAGCACCTTAGCTGTGACAGTTTTGTTTTAGGCGGAGTGGGCTATCCGTCATGGATGGTGGAGTAGTTGAAGGGTCAGATCGTGGCTTGGGGTAACCGACAACCGCTTTGATGACTACCCATGTAGTAACGTGAACCTCAATTGTCGTCCGGTAATGATGACGGTTTTGGAATTCGAATTAAAAGACCGCCAAATCTAGGCCGTTGGATAAATTAAGATGCACCGTAGGATCAAAAGACTCCCTTCCTATATAAAGTCCCCCACTCCATTTCGCAAACACTTTCGCTATTTAGAATCCTTGGTTCCTTTCATTTCCACCTTAAGAGAAAGCTCTAGTTAGCATTTGAGGTTTCCGGCAAGGGCTTGAGTTTTTGGTCGAGGTTTGAAGATCCCGACTATGGGTTGAAGGTTCCACTACTTATCTCCGCTTCGATCTATTCCTCATCCCTAAACTAGGTATTTTCTTGATTTTAGTTAATTCCTCTTTGATTTTTCTTCCTGCTTTTTCATTATTGCTTTCGCGTGAGTGATGTTCACCTCTATGTCATTGCATTTTGATATGATTTAAGTTTGGGATGTCCGACAACAAATGCACCCTGGGAGGGGGTTCCGATGATGATCAAGAGGTTTTTGATTATGATCCCAACGGTGGGGGAGATGATGACCTCGGCCTGAAGTGGACGGTGAGATCCTCATGTATACTTTGAGGTCTTTGAATGCTTGTATTCTTTGAGGTCTTTGATGGCTTGCGAGCACTCCTCTGTCCACGCGAACGTTTTGTTTCCTTTCAAGATCTTAAAAAACGGCAGACTTTTCTCGGCGGACTTTGAGATGAACCTTCCCAGAGCGATTATCCTCCCGTTCAACCTTTGCACTTCTTTGATCGTTGTTGGTTCGCTCATATTCAACAGAGCTTCAATTTTTTCGGGGTTCGCTTCGATTTCTCTCTGACTTACCATGAAACCCAAAAAATTTCATGCTTGCACTCCGAAGGTGCATTTGGACGGGTTAAGCTTCATTGAATGTGTTTTGACGTTAGCATCTCATACCCAGCTATCCTGTCTACCATTTTGTCGATTCTTGGCAGCACGTAGGGATCTTTCGGACATGCCTTGTTCAGATCCGTGAAGTCAACACACATGCGCCATTTTCCGTTGTGCTTTTTTACCATGACCACGTTGGCTAGCCAGATGGGATGTTTAAGCTTTTTGATGATTCCTGCTGCCAATAATTTTCCGACTTCCGTTTTGATGGCGATCTCTTTCTCCTTTGAGAACTGACAGGTTTTCTGTTGAACCGGCCTGAAATTAGTGTCGACGCTCAGATAATGCAATTGGACCTCAGGCTCGACACCTCTCATGTCGGTCACTTCCCAGGCAAAAGCATCCATATTTTCTTTCAAGAGCATGACCAGCCTCTCCTTTTCTGGCTTGTCCATTTGGGCTCCGATCTTTATCTTCTGGTCGGGATATTTCTCATTTATGATGACCTGAACGAGCTCATAATTAGCTATGAATTCGGGCTGCTCTTTAACTTGTAAGGTTTCACATTCCACCGTTTCGATGGCGACCTCCTTAACCATGTTGATTTGACTCGAGCCCGCATCTAACTCCTCGGTTCTAGGCCTCTTTGAGTCTGGTCTATTTTTGGTGATATAATCGAGGAACAGTCCCGATTGACTTCTAGGGACTCCAACATTGTCGCCCACATAGAACTTGACCCTCTGGTGTGGGATGGAAGCGACCATTTGAAACTTTCTCATAGCAGGTATCCCTAGAATCATGTTATAGTAAGACGGGAGATCGAGAATCAGGAAAGTTACCGTTTCTGTTCGACAAGGCTCGTAGTCGCCGATGGTGATTTTTGTTAGGAAATCACTAGTTTAACGCAGCAGAATTTAAAATTTGATTTCCTTTTACTAGAGCGTTCTTCTTTTAATGCAAATAAACACGTTAAGTAGTTTGACGGTTATACCTTAGATGATCTATAAGATCTTCGCTTTGACCGTCAACGGAGAGTAGTTTAGTGCGGAAGCCGTCCACGCGTCCGGCCTCTATCGCTAATCCACACGAACCCCTTGCCGGAATCCTCCTTGGATTGCTATCGGAAAAACTCCGGTTGTTAGACCGGCCATTTTCTTCCCTCATAAACTCACTATGGATTGCTCTCTATTTTACACAAGAACTATGAGCTCTTGCAATTGTGATGTACAAAAGAGCTTGACACCCACCTCTTATTTATAGCTATATGTGGCGCCCCATATGTGTGTAGGAGAAGAAAACATTTTCCCAATAAAATAAGAAAAATCTTCTTGATTGATTTATCTCTTTAATTAATATAATTTGTATATAATTAATATCTTGTATTTTATTTATTCATAATAAATAAATACCACCATATTAATTTACCACTATAACCTTTATAGTCTAGAGATAAACTTTTCTTATTTGGTTATCAACTATAACCGCATTTTAATCCGACTCGATGTTCATATGTGTGTGACCCGATAGGCTTCCGAATATGTTGGCCGTAGACACAAAGTGCAATTTACTAAAATGCCCTTCATGCCTAACGATCACGGGATAGCGTCTAGCAACACACCGTGACTCCCAATCATCGGAAGAGTCAAAAGCAATGACTACTACCTTTCATGTGAAGCAGTTACCGTGTAACTTACAATCCTATCGTTGTAATAATATCCATACGATCGTATCTCGAGTGTCAATAAATTAACGATCGTATCTTATAATCTGGATATCATGCTCTCTCGGGATAACACATTTACTCTCACTTTGCAAAGATTCTCGAGATCTAGACATTCCTTATAAGAAGGCCATTTCGGATATTCGATCCCAATCATAGGATACGCGATTCGCGGATGACCAATCATGTATGCTCCGCATGCTTCAATATCATACCCATCACTACCGCATGATCGCTCCGTGGTTAGGAGAAATCTCAATAGTGTCAAAGCATGACAATCCACACCGTGATGCCATGAAGACTCCGGTCAAAAGGATAATTACACAACCACCACATAGTGTGACACTTAATGTAAATGGGTCGATCCTAACGTCGCATTCTCTAAATACACGCCCACGTCTACCCAAGTGTCCCTACACTTTGATAGACGAGATCTATCCCTATCTTCTAAAAGATAGAAGACATCCAATACGTGCTAGTCTGATTATACTATCAATGTCCCATTTGATAATACGTAAGACTAGAGACATGTAAGTACCAATCTTGTTATAGTGATTAGAGATCTCATCAACCATAATCACTATCATGGTTTCTCTATCACAGATTGACACTAGGGACGTTACTATATATATATATATATATACAACAAATAACATGAAGATAAACAATATATAATAACATAAGTGCTTTTATTAATCATAATAAAGTTATTACATGAACTAAATAGACTGTAAATGACCCAACCCGGTCGGACCCGTTCGGATCCATTCACTTGAACCGTGTCATTGGAGAAACCCTCTAGCAGCCCTAGGTAGGGCTTCAATTTGGCCTAGCCGAAACCGATTCGCTTTAAGTAGTCAAAGTAGACGATATCACGACCAGCCTCGGTGTCTATCATGACGCGATTGACTCCGTCTTTACCGTTCACCCCGACTTTGAGGATGATGGGTATCTCCATGATGCCTTCAACCGTCGAGAGTTCACTTTTAGTGAACGTGATTCCTTTTTCTGATTCTTTCAGGACCACTTGCTTCTCGAAATCTCGGGTATTTATCAGATGTATCTGTGATTTCAACTGATGGTTGCTAGGAAGGTCTCTGTGAATGACCTGGATCTCTCTTTGATACACGCGGGGTTGGTGTCCCCTGTTGGCGTCGGGGCCGGCATCCCTTTTATACTTTGCGGTCGGTCCTTCGATCAACTTGTCAATAGCCTTCCTCAAGGTGATGCATTCGTTTGTTATGTGGCCATGATCTCTATGATACTTGCACCATTTCAAATTATCCCGGATTTTTGGTTCGGCCTTCATGGGCCTCGGTCTTGGGATATGATCTCGAATTTCAAAAAATATTTGCATCGGTGTGGTATTGAGCGGGGTGAAGTCATTTTCGTTGAACTTATAAGGCTTTTTCACCTCGCGATCTTGGTTCGTGCTTTTGCCGCGGTCTTTCTTGCGATCTTCCTCAAGATCCTCTTTTCTGTCCTCTTTGTGAGAATGGTGCTTTGTCTTCGATTTTCCTTTTCCAGAAAGGTGTGGCGCTTCACTTAGCCCAATCATCCTGGGCCTCTCCAGCATCTCCCTCAAACCGGACTTTGGCGGCCGAAGATTAAACTCTGTTTTCATAGGGCCTTTGGCTATTCCCGTTAGAAAGCAAGTGATGATGGCATCATCAGGAATGTTGCTGGGTTGGTCGTAGATTTTGACAAATCGGTCATAGTAACTTTTACCGGATTCATTCTCTCCCATACGAACTTCGTAAAGATCTTTGATGGTTTTCTTAGGCCTGCTTGGCGATTCAAACTCTTTCACGTACTTTCCAGATAAATCTTCCCAATTTTCGATCGAGCCCCTAAGAAGTCCGCGAATCCATGATGCGGCCTTATCCTGCATACTGCCTACGAGGGCAATGCACCAGTCCGATTTGCTTTGGGTCGCTAGGGTGATGCGGCCTTGAAAAGCGGTAAGCCAATCGAATGGACAGGTGCTTCCAATTTAATAGTTGTAGCTGTGGTAGTTTACCTTTTCTTTCTCGGTTGGCAACGTCTTTATGATTTTCTCCGAGAGTACATCTATTCCCGAGACTGGGGTGACTTTCTCTGCGGGCCTTGATTTTTTCAACTTCGCTATTTCTTTCCACATTATTTCCATTTGTTCGGCTACGGCGGGGTCGACTCCTCGCCTTGGCAGGGATGGCCTTGCGGCCCGCCCCGATATACGTTCGGAGTTTGCGTGGTTCCGAGATTCACCTTGCTCGGCTCGCTTTTCCCTTATGATCAGACGAGCGTCTCTCCCGTCCCTTCCTTCTTGTCTTGGTGCTACATTTCTTTCGGGAGGCCTTAGACGACTCAGCACCGAGCCTCTTTCTTTCTCACCCAGCCTTCTTAGGACGGATCTTCGTCCTTCACTTTTTCCGGCTCTTTTCCGCGGCTAGGTCGGGCCGATGTTTGAACCATATAGTGCTCTTTCCTTCGGCCTTGGTGGCCTGATGAGTGAACACTTTCCTCGATTTCTATCCTCTTGGGTTGACTGTGGTGGCTCTTGCCTTGTACATTTGGACCAGCCTCGACTCTCGGCATCATCTGCTTGAGAACCGGTAAGGGCTCGCGACCTAATACGACCAGACGAGTGTTAGTCCGGTACATCCTTTCCATGTACTTGGCATATTCTATCATTGATGCGACTTCTGGATCTTCTTGGAACCCGGGTATTTTTTTGGTACTACCTATTGGCTTCACGGCGGCCTATGCGCCCCGATCGGCTTTTTTTCTTTGCGAGCTAAATCTAAGGCCGCCTCTTTAGATTTGGCTTTCTGGTTTAGGATGTTTCTAGCGTCAACGGTAACTAGATCCTCCTATCGGTATCTATCCCAATCCGCAGTGGGATTATCAAATGTTTCCCCTACACATTCTGCGCGAGGTTGATTATGTATGGTCCCCTTTGCCGGTGTGGACGTAACCATCTGTGAGTTTTTGCTACCTGCCATGATGCTTCGCGCGAGCTGTTTTAGCTAGAGACAAATCCGTACTCTGGTTGGCAACTACTTTCTGACACAATCTGATTTGCTCTCTGACACCCTTAACTACCTTGTACTATTTGACTTTTGAACGGCTAGATCAAGATCTTTTGATGGTGACAACTCTGGCGGGATAACGGCCGGAAATACGAATTTCAGGGGAGAAAGGTGATGATTGAAACTCAAAAACCCCTAAAATTATGTGTTTCCGCCTTGAATGAACATGCACCACCAAGTCGAGAGACTGATTTTTGGCGCAATACAACAGGCCTGACGAGAGGAGCAAGCTGAAAAACGATGAAGGCACTTTTCCCAACGAGATAGTGAAATTTGGCCGTGATGATATCGAGAGAGGTGATACGCTCAAATGCTAACTCGATATATCACTTATTCTCAACAAGAAACACTAGTACACAACTCCAAATCAAGTGCTCTACTAAAAAGAATGTACTTTTTCTACTGAAGATGGCGAAAGGGTTTCAGCCACCCGAAACTTGAACAAGAAACTCGGTGAGAGAGGTGATTTCTCAAACATTAACTCGTGAGTTTTTGTACAAGCTTTGCTAATGTTACCTTATTTTATGCTTTTCAAATGAGAGAGTTGATTCCGGGAGCATGTCGGACGATGAAAGCTTTGCAAGACCTGGAAGAAGTAAGAGAGATGATGAAGCTTTGCAGCCCCGTTGTGAGAGGAGCTTTCTGGAGGATCTTCACGCCTGAAAGACCGGAAAGCTTGATGCACTTTCCGGGTAACGGAGCCAACTGATAATGCTGAAATTATCACGGTTGTCTAGCGGTGGTGTAAGTAGTGGGTATCTAGCTATAAAAGTGTGGTAGTGATGCAAGCCGGTGGTGCTCGGCGGTGAAGTGGTGGCGACGTATGAACCGTAGAGATAGTATGCAATTTGGCAGAGTTTTGCCTTGTTTTCTATTTCTTGTCAACCTTTAGTTGTTACATTGAACCCTCTTTTATAAGAGGGAGGAGAAGCTAGGGTTTTAGCTACAGACAAATAAGTACGGTACCCGTGCGATGCGGTGCCAAGTGTATATCGGGTCGCCGAGCGTATGGTCGCATGTCGTCTTTCTTATCCTCTAGCTGATTCCTTGCTTACTCCTGCATAGGCTCTTGTGGTATCTGATGGACCTCACTCTTTCAAGGTTGCGGGCCGGCCCCCTAGACTTCTAATGTCCTCGCAGGGTTGAAGGTTCTTAGCGGGGACCTTTGGCCGGAGATCCCAAGTTGAGCTGTATCGCCGTGGACGCTGTGGCCGCAAGCCTTGTTTCCTAACCTGGTAGCCGGAGAGGTTCAGACCGGGGGTCCATAGGTGGCATTACGATTTAGGCATATCAAGTTGTATAAATGTTGTATCAAATGTCATAAATTAGAACCTCTGGTTTTTTACTCTTCCACATATTTTAATTTTATCGTACGTGAGATATTAGAAATGAAAAGTTGTAATTATGGCAATTGATAGTTGATACAACCTTTATACAATGGTTGTTATAAAGGATGGTGATACATACACTATACATAGTGTTGAGTGGACGTACACTTCACACATCTTATCTAAGGGTGGCATCGGGTCGGGTCCCATCCCATAACCCTTCAACCCAATTCCCAACCCGATAAGATTTGGGAAACCATTTTGCTCCCCGATCCCAAACCCGATAGGTGTCGGGTCCCGACAATCGGGACTCCCGGATATTCAGGATCGGGTCGGGTCGGGAATAAATATCCCTGCAAAATGTTATATTTTATTTTTCGTCATTTGTTTTGTAATATCTCGTCAAAAAATCTAATGCATCATCACCATCAACAAAAATATCCATAGTTTAACAATTTCATAAAGATAAATACGCAAGTTCATAATGCAATACAATCACCCAATGGTGACCGTAAGACTTTATTATTATAATATAGTCATCGACCCACCAACATATTATTCATAATTCAAAAATTAGACTAACACCAAAGTAACGTTTTTATTATGAATGTACAACCTCCAACTTAAAAAAATGCATAATATCACTTGATTGATTCATCGCCACAAATTAAGGAAAACATTAGACAAGAATCAATCAAATTTTCTATATTTTTATGTTGAGTGCGTATCAATACATAAATAAAAACAAATAATTATTTTAGGAAAAATAATAAATAAATATATAAAAGGAAAAATTAGTTTATAGTCCACTTTTTCCCCCTTAATTAAGTGTTAATCCAGCTTTAATTTTTTAGTTGCATTAAGGAAAAATAAATTCCACTGGACGAATATACCCCTATTTATCAAAGAAGTATCGCCTTCCTCCTCTCTTTTCGATCTCCAATCGCTTCTCTCTTCAATTCACCTTCTTCCTCTCAAAGCAAGGTACTACTACTCTCCTTCTCTCGTTTACCCGTACGGATTGGAACGTCAAGAGGATTGACGGAAATCTATCGGAATAATGGCAAAATCCAAATGCCGATGACGAGGAGCTCCGCGAGCTTGTGAGCGGCCATTGAATGGAAAACCTTGAATTCTCGGTTAGTCTTTCTCCTTTAATCCTTTTCATTTTGTTTAAGATCTATAGTAATAGCTTTGATACAGATTTGTGTTTTCTTTTTAATGTTGTTTCAATTTGTTTGATCTCAAAAAACAATCTTACTGACTATTCATGGAAGTCTCGTTTGGATTAAGAATTGATTAGTCTTTTTCTGGGCTTTTCATTATCCTTTGCAGCTTTTACTTCTTCTTTGTAAATCAACTGTACATATCAGAAATTGCATGCTTCCGCCGAGTATTAATTACTGATTTTTTTGTCACTAATTGTATAGCATATAATTATATATGCAGAATCCTTTTGTTGTTGGCTGCTTTTCCACTTTCATTACTGCTTTTATTTGTGTCATTTTTTTTTTAAATTACAGAAAACCGTAGTTGCTTACTGATGAAAATATGCACTTGTTGCAGAATGGATTTGAGGGCTGTGTTTTTTATTTTCATATTAGGAGCTAGCTGGAGTTGCAGTGCTAATGATTTGACCTCCAATCTTTTTTCTAGTTACAATCCAATTGTTTCAGGTAATCTGGAGTATATTACATCTTACTCTAAGGTTCAAATGCAATTTTATCTATGTGCCCCACAATTTCTGTCTGAAAATTTGAGGTTAAAAGGTGATCTTGAATTCAATATCAGTTTTTAGAATGAAAAGTTACATCTACTTTTTTTTATTACAAACTGAGTTAAAGATCTCAGTATGGATTGTTTTATCGATTAATTAATTTCCTTTGAAATTATCTTACATATAGCTCATGTGTATCCTTCGTACTTGTATGAAGGCAGTGAAGGAATAACGTTAACGTTAGCTCATGTTAACAAAGTCATTTACAAAATGAGCATTCTCATCTTCTTCTCTTCGTTGCATATGATATTGTGTCCCTTGAATTAAGTCTTAAATGAGTCTTATATGAGCCAGATATGTGTGCCTTGAAGTAGTCACTTGAATTAAGCCTTAAATGAGCCTCGATCATCATTTCATCGACATCGACATCAGTATGCCTTATATGATACTATTAGTGATATTGTATGCCTTATATGAGCCTTATATGAGCCAGATATTATATTGTGTCCCTTGAATTAAGCCTTAAATGAGCCAGATGTATGTGCCTTAAAGTAGTCACTTGAATTAAGCCTTAAATGAGACTGCTATGGGAGAATCAAGAAGGTATTCTATTTGAAATGAACAGATTATGTCTTCATTTTGTTTGACTCAAATGTGTGTGTAAACTTGGATTTTGATCTGTTTTTTGGTGTGCAACTTTTTCGATTACAGAATACAAGAAGATGGTGCTGAAGTTATACAAGCCTTCATAAGCCTCACCGCAACTACTACAAAGAAGAAGAAACAAAAGCAATACAAGCAGATTATGGAATTCAAAGGCAGGCGAAATTGTCGAGTCTAGATACCTTGTTAAAGGAACCTGAGCCTCACGACGGAGGTAATTCACCGAACGAAAACGGTAATAGACATGCCTCTTCGGTTTGGATGATGAAAGAAGCATGGGAACGATTGTTTAAGGCTATATGCACATAAAGAGAAAGCCGATTGGCATGGTGGCCTAATGTGATTGAACCCAAGAACAAGAAGAGGCCTAAAAGAAATGATCCTAAAGAAAATTAGTATCGAAACATGCTCCGGTGTTAAAGTAAATATGAGTGCTTGAACTGTAAGAATACATTCACTTCATATCAAGGACTTGGGGACATAGACACGATACTTTGTAACGTCGACATCGACATCGTGTGCCTTAATGCAATAGATAGGCCTAGTTCATAGGCTTACTGTGCGCCTTGGCGTGCTGAGGTTTTTCATCTACATTGTATCATCATGTAATAGATAAGCCTAGTTCATAAGCTTACT